>CM060924.1:930641125-931841125 GCA_030737875.1 Allium sativum | reverse complement strand
AATCAGCCACACGTGGATCCGCAATGACGATATCATTGCCGAGGAGAGCATACATACGGAATACCCGAGAAGGGTATACTTTATTCGCACAACGCCATAGAACAAAATGATGGCATAGTGCGAAGAGAGGCCAAGAAGACAGAAAACCCAAGGATTGTCCAATTGCAAAACGTACAAGCCGAGAAAACGAAGGGGATGAACGAGCAGAACCAGGGCAACTAAAGCAGCTTGTCCCACACGCCACCCACGCAAACGAAGTTAGTTTGTTAAATAAGCCGCTTTCAATCTTTACACCCTGAATCGCTAATGGAAAGCGATCCGTAGCCGAGGATAGGTCGAAGGAACGCAACTTTCACTCTTTTCTTCACCGGACACACCTGATCTGATCAAATGTACCGTCCATCGGTATTAACCTCAAGATAGACATACACCAATCATGCGCAGGACGTAAGAGACCTTGCTTAACAACATTTGGGATTGCGAAAATCCTCGTTTTCCTTCTGCCTTAAAGGCCAATCGTCCAGGGGCATCATTAATTCATCGTCCGAAACATGGACACCTTCAATCATTGACTGACACACCTTATAGTATAGGCATGGCATATCATTTCATGAAGAGAACGCACGGCCAGACAAAAGATAGAATCCAAGTTCTCTTCAGGTCTATTGACCATGGAAAACTATCCTCATCAGGGAGTAGTTCCCCTCGCATTGGAAACACAACCCGTTCATGAGCGAAGAAAGAGTACACGAGAAATATTAGACAGCATAGTACCGATATGCCCATTCACGAAGGTCATGTTTGAAAGGACAAAGACGCAAGTATATTAGTACGAAACAGCAGGGTTATGGGTACAAGAAACAAGATTTATCCCATAGCAATAAGGAAAATACATCACACGGTAGAACGGAGAAGAACCATTAATAGAAGGATTATACGGTTTCTTCTGAGTCCTAACGGAGGACGCAGTCCACAAGGGTACCCACCAAAACCCAAGATGAATAGGAATCTCGAAGCAACGAGAGATATACCTCTCGACAATCCTGACATACATACTATGGAACTCAACTAAGATAAGAGTTCGGTAGGCATAGAAGATGGAGGAGAAAGTATTTACGTATATTAAGAGTTCTGTCTCTTATAAAACATTATTTTCTTACTAAGAGAGAAAACAGATAGGTAGAATTCCACTAACCTATCAGCTCCATCATCCTTACGGACTATCATTCTTCTATGGAATGCATCTCGGAAGACCAGTTCGTGTCAAACTTACAGGAAAGGGGGGACTGCAGCCGTACGCTCAAAGGTGCCATTGTAATACCAATGGTATTAATATATGGGGCACAACATTTAAGGTACAAGGCGGTGTTTAACCATCCAGCCTCACGCCTGAAAGCATGAAGCCACCTAGCAAATAAGTATACCACTATAAAGTGCTCCTTAGATAAGAACAAATAGTTCTTGCTTTTTTGGCAGTTGGTGCGTCTACTCGTTAGCTACTTTCTACCAAACGAGCACCTAATATATCAAAATGGCTGCATTTTTCCTTACTGCGAAAAACAACATCTTTGTATAAAGCTTGCTCTATTGCTTACTTCTTCTTTCCAGTGGACATACTACATTCTACAGAGGGGAATCTCCGCTTGGAAGAAAGGATTACTGCTTAGATAGCCGACCCAAAGGTGGAAGGAAAGGGTTCTACGCTATCCCATCCTCTTTCGCGGGTTTCTCAGCTCACAAATCAGCCCCAGTATATTATCATTTGATGGCTCACCGCGTCAAGAAGTTCGAATTCTAACTCAAAGATCATCTAGCTAGTCGTTTTCCCTAGAGAGTTGGTTGGTTTAAGAGAGACCCCGGATTGGACCAGCCCTCGTTTTCACAAGAATGGTCTGTCCTAGCGCCTCCACTTCAGCGAACATTCCACACGAACATTGGAAGTCGATGAATTCGGTCTCTTTCTTCTCATCCAAGATGAGTCAAAAGGAGGAGGGGAAGGCTCAGAAATAGGGGCAAGAGGGTAGCGGACAAAACAGGGCTTTTCTTTCACTATAGAGCTACTATAGCGGAAGAGCTACTATTCCATGAGCCAAGCCATTAATATACTGGGGGAGATCTATTTCATAAAGAGATTAACGGATTGCATTAGCCGCCTTATCTTATAACACTCAGCCTCGTTCGTATCGTATCGGAAGTCTAGGATTCCTTGTTTGAGTCTTCTGGTACAAAGCAGATGAGAAAGCCCTTTCGAACTTTTTGCCTGCTATGAAAAAGAAAGAATGAAGTACTCTATTCATGGAAAGACTGGGTATTCTAACCAACAGGCTTATCAAAGTCTTCTTCCTGCTGCACTCTTTCGGTTATTCAAGGAGGAGAATCAAATCTTTTTACAAAGTCAGGAAATAGCTGAACTAAGTAAGGAAATAGTGGAACTATTAAACAAATCCAAACTATTGAAAGTCAAATCAGACAGCATAGTGGCTAAAGGAGGTCACCAAAGGGTACTTAAGGGCCTCCATAAGAAAGTCCTAAGCATGTTCTAATTGATTCTGTTCATTTAATTGACTCTATTCACGTGATTTATTAAATTATAACAAGCAATTTTGGTTAACACTGTGTTCTCCACCATAAAGTTTTCTTACTGATTCGATTTCAGTCAAAGTGACCGAGAATGTAAGTATATGCTCTTGCTTGAGAAGGTTATTTGATAATATTTTTAAGATATTTTGATCTAGATCGTCTTTCACGATAGAGTCATTCGATGAGATAACAACCTCATGCATACACTTAGTATAGTGAGCGGATGGATATGCTTTTTCGAAGGCAACATCGTAAATTTGAGTAAAGATATTCATTATAATATCACTAAACAAGCCTATAGGGGGGATACCAACAAAGAGTGATTGACTTGATTTATAGGCTGATTTCTCATATAGATAAAGAAATTCTTTGTTTAATAAAAAAAGAAATTCATCCTCAACAAAATGTGAGAAAAAGAATAAGATTGAATCACGATCAACTATTGAGAATGTTTTGGATAGGTCTAATAAATAATGATGACTAAAGGCTCTCTTGCATACAAACGAGTAATGATCATCGACTTCTAGTATCATATGCTTATATAATATGGACTAAAACAGAAAGATGAAAATCGTGAATAGAGAAGATTACCTAAAGAAGACAGAACTAGATCATCCTCTAATGTAGGTCTTATATAGTAATAATGATCATCAGGACTATGAAATAAGAGTCTTTGACATAAAGGAGTATCTGGTGGCAGTTGAACTACAGGTTTGAATACAAGAGGTGAAAGAGAGTACTTACCTAAAGAAATATTATGCAAAATGTTTGATAATCTTTCCTTACTAATATCATCATAAAGTAATTTATTTAATGAGTCAAAGATAGTAATTATTCGACTTCTAAAATTAGCACGTGTTAACAAAAATCAACAGACTCCTTAGTTAATCTATCCATACACTTATTATGCCCATTATTTATTATCATGTTGGACATGCCAATTGAGGATCGACTGGGCTTACTCCATCAGCTGGAAACCCTAACCATATAATTGTTAATATGACAATACCACTTAAGATAATAGATCGAGTACTATAACCGACATAATGATCATCTTGAGACCCAGACACTTCACTATTAGAAGGAACTTGAGGCAGTTCAATATTAGATAGAGCAGGAGCCTCTGCAGGAGCTATCTCCGGCAAAGCTGTAAGCTTTGGCAAAGCAAGAATATTGATAATTGCCAAACTAACCGTCACACACAAAGAAATGAACTCAGGTGAAGACACCAATTCAAGCAAAACAGAAAGATATGTATCCTCAGATGAAACAGAATGAAAGGGAGAGGAAGTGGACGTAAAAGAGTCAGAAGAAGACTGATGATCCGGAGAAGCTGGGGTGATCTCAGGAACCTGGATACCGACAAAATTGGAGCTCTCTACAACAGGGCCTTCATGAAGAGTGGTATTATTGGACTGAAAGGATGAAGAGTCTGTGTGAGGTCCAGTAAACACTGACTGAAAGGATAAAGGGTCCTCATGAAGAGTGATTACATTGGACTGAGAGGATGAAGAGTCTGTTTGAGGTCCAGTAAACACCGACTGAGGGGATAAAGAGTCTTCATGATGTCCAGTGAACACCGACTGTAAAATGGTATTAATTGCATCACGGAACTCAGATTCAGTATAATTATCAAAGGTTACTACTTCGGGAGGACCTCTTCTAACCATCTCTCTAAGAATTTGAATAACAAAACCTGTGATAACTGGATTAGTAGTAAGCCCAAGTGAGCGGGCGATGGAAGAAAGGACTGACTGCACACTAGAAGGATGATTCTGTGAAGAAATACCTTGCATAGAAAGAATAGGTAATCCCGTCTTAGAACATTAGAACCCAACTCAATATACTTAGAGTTTCGTTGTTGCCACTTAAAGCTGCCAAACTAAGCAATGATGCTTGAGATAAACAACTTGAGTTAACCGCATCCCTATTTACAACAGATCTACTACCACCTATGTCAAAATTCCATTAAAGAAAATGTCGATAATAACTATGTCGATTCATTCTACGACGACGAACACTAGAATTGGAATGATTTATAGAACTAAAAGAGTTAATAAACTGTAGCACTATATCATTCATACTTGAATTTATTTAGTTTTAATATATTTTATCTTGCTAATCAAATGATATAGAAAATATATCAAATGATTAGTTCGACCAGCTATAAGAAAGAGAGGAGTGTGATTCTCTGCTCTCTCTCTCTCTCTCTCTCGAGCATAACTACGCTCCCTCTCGGGAAGAAAGGGATATTTATCTAGTATGTATACTACGTAGTTACGGGTCTATTATCAGCTTAGCCTGCAACAACCATGGGATTCGAACCCCCGACCTCCCGGAAAGCAACACCACGCACTAACCATTGTGCTAAAAGATCTTTGTGTTAGCTTTTCAAGAGGGGTGTTACAGACTACCACCCTTAAAGAGCCCGACGTCCTCGTTGGCTCATATTAGGCGTTGTGCATGTAACCCGCATCAGTACCACACCGACTGACATCCGCAGCATTACACACACATTTCCGGCTGGGTATAAGCTCTGATACCAAAAGTAACAACCACGGGATTCGAACACCCGACCTCCCGGAAAGCAACACCACGCACTAACCACTGTGCTAAAAGATCTTTGTGCTAGCTTTTCAAGAGGGGTGTTACAGACTACCCCCCTTAAAGAGCCCAACGTCCTCGTTGGCTCATATCACTCACCACCTAGGCGTTGTGCATGTAACCCACATCAGTACAACACCGACTGACATCCGCAACATTTGATGTAACAACCCAGATTGCGACGGACCGATTTTTTTCCAAAAATCCAATCCACCGAAACCCGAGTTGGTTGCTCTGGTATCCTGCAGAAAAAGACAGAGAAAAGAGATATGTCAGAGTTCGGAAAACACCTCACAGCGGAAGGAGTAATATATAATATATTTAAAACATAGCTTTACCTTAATCACAATAATAGTAAATCATTATTCCCAAAGTTATAAGTCTCCGTCTAACCAGTGAATGTTATGAGGAGGGAGTCAGAACATAAGTTCTGTGTGAATGAATTTAAACTGCACTTCTTGAATAATCCTACATATACCATTCAATTACACTTTCTTATTTATTAGGTTACACGTGTTATTAGCACTCAAAGCTTACACACACGTCGCACCCATCTACCCCCTAGTAGATTAACCTAATATAGTGTATATGTAGCTACCCCCAAACTGAGGTACACGCCGTGATACCCCACTCACATGGTCTCTTCCATATCGCCACAGTAATATGCGCAGTCCCTCATCCTATGCCATAGTAACGTACAACGCTACATCCGCATAGAACCACTATCGTTGTGCTAGGTAAGTGTACTGACTGCTATCCTTGAACTATTCGATCGAGTTTGGTTCCTTCACCGAATAATGCCCTCTAGTCTACGATACACCACCCAGAGCAGACATGGTTGTACCTAGACTTTCCCACGTACGTATCATCAATCGTACTCGATGTTTCTACTGCACATAACCTCTACTGGTGCACCCAAGTTCCGTGGCACGGCTACACCAAAAAGCACGGAAATCAGTCGGGAGCTTTTCTATATCTGTACTGGCCCGCCTCTAAGAGTGTCCAATGTACAGATATCCCTCGGGTCTGGTTTTTCTATGGTGGCTATGGCCCCACCTCAGCCCCTCCCTCAACTAGTAAAGACCACACGAACTAAACGACGACCCCTAACAAGCAAACAATCTAAACATCCATGTGGGGTCTCCCCGCACCCATCCCTTGATAGCAAAGGTTAACGATCTCTATGGGTTAGCCCTTGTCTTTTCGGATTCCTTAGGCTGCTGGTGACATGCGTCCGACGATCTTGCTATCGTTGGGTCTTGACCCTCCACCTCCGTCTGAGGCAATCGCCGAACCACCCTTAATGCCACCGCGTACAGCATTCTGACTGCCCCCTACTTGTGCAGTCAAGGCCCACCCACCTGGTAGTTCCGCGCAGACCCAACCTCTGTAATCCTAGTCTGAAGCTAAACCACTACAGATACTACCAGGAGCACCTTTAACGTCTCAGGAAGCTGCGTGCTTCCCCTTCCAGTCTGTTGGAGCCGCCAAAATATCGAACGTGCGCTCTCCTTGTGCCTTATGACACCATCATGATCTACCTCGTTGGGTTATTCATCCTACAATGCACGGACTGCTTCAAGCGCCTTAGTTTTATACGTTATTAGACCCTAAGTCTAATCATTTATTTCACGCTTGTGTCACCTCGTCAACTTTCTCATTTAACTTGGTTATTCACATTAGCTTCCTTTTTTTCGTTTTCACCAAGTTACCCTTGCTTATTAATTCAATTTATACTTGACCCACTTAAGTCCATTAACAAGCCCACAACATGTTATTTTCCAATTTCATAAATTATTCCCTTTTTGGGTTACAACAACATGTTATACTTAATTCATAGTTAAGTATGCCTTATCCCACATACATACTGATTAGTAGAATAACCCTCTAAACACCAGCCCCCGAAGACCGAAATCAACATCAGACTGGCACCCAGAGAATTACTCAATCCAACCAACATATATGATTTTAATTTACTTCTTTTCTGCTCATATAACTTATATCATTTTTAATTTCACATTTCTTCATTCCAAACCACTTAATTTAAGTATATCTTTACATATAAGTTATCTCATCTTCCTTATCGTTTCCAATAACTTATCTTGTCCCATAAGTTATAATTTCCACCTATTATCCTTTCTTGCCTTATTCAAGTTTAATCATAATAGGTTATTTATCATTCTCCATTTCTTGTCATTAATTTCATATTTGACTTAACCCTTCTATTTACTTAACCCGTTACTTAAACTTTACCCAATACAATTAATTTATGATACACCCACGGGTCCCATTTGGTTAAGCATATCTAAATTTTGTTTCATATGTCACCCGTGTCCCACTTAACCCCCTTTATTATAGTTTCCATATCTTACACATGTCATACTACGGTTAATTCTACCTTAGTTATGTTTTACATCACTTGTCCTACAACGGTTAAGTCCACATTAGTCATGTTTTACATGTCATTTATATCACCCACTTAACCCTCTAACCATACCCATGTCACCCACATGTCTTATTATGGTTAGTATTTCTTAATTTATTTATAATGCCGTAACGATGTATGACCTCTCACATTAGACTTCCTTTCGTGGCTGCTGGATTTATCGGGCGGTTCCGGGCAGACTTATACCACAACGCGCCTAACCTCGTGTCATAAACCGTTACGCCTCTAGTTCTTGCCGTTGACCTCTCACATTAGACGTCCGCTTGTGGTTGTTGGATCTGCCGGGCGGTTCCGGGTAGTCTTACACCACAAACGCGCCTAACCTCGTGTCATATTCGTTCATTAACAATCGTCTTTCACCGAAACCCAAAATTCATGTCATATGTTCCAAATTCTACTTAATTACATTTCATTTTTATGCATATTTCCAATTTGTCATTCACTACACCAATTACATAATAGTTAGCCAAATTTCATATTACCCAAATTATCCAATTATAGCCAAATTCACCAATTCCATGTTATCCAATTACATGTTGTTAATATTGAATTATACCAATTCCATATCCAATAGTTGCAATTAAATTTACACAATTTCATGTTAACATCATAAATCAAAATTCATAGTTGCGCACTATTCAGCATAGATTCATGTTTCCAAAGCATACCCAAAGATTCATTATTGAAATATGCTCCAAAATCGCCAATTCGACTTTATTTCATTGAATAATCCCAATGTACAATTTGCCAATTGTCCCAATATTTGCAATAATAATTGTTATGCCACAATCCCCAAATTACAGGTTATATTCCTCGATTGCATAAGATAAATTATGCCCCAATATTCCCATATTTCAATCGTACGTATATATAATAAGATTTTGTCTTGGTTCGAGATAACGTAGATCCAAAAATAAAAAGGGGAAAGAATAAAAAAAAGAGAACTCAAACGTAGGCATAAATAAAATAACTGATCTTATTAAATTATCATCATATTCATTATGGGGAATGGTAAACGATAAAAGCAATATTATACAACAAATATAGTTCAAATCCACTCATTTTGACTGGATAAGTGATTTGTCGTTGATGTAGAACGCTGATTTAATCTTCTTATTTGATTATTGGTGAAGAACATGAATTGTTGATGAAGAACTTTGCTACTTGATTTGATTAAACTCCAAAGTTGATGAAGAACCTGCAAATTAATTTAGGGTTTTGAGGGTGTGGCCATGTTTGGTTGAAGTTTGGCAGCATGGAGGAGTCAGAAGGAATTGTTTATGAATTAGGTTAGGTCTAGGCACTATTTTATAGGTGTAGAGAGTGTTTTAGAGCCATTAGATCGCCCTAGAATCCATCCGGTCCGTCCAGCACATCAAAAATCGTCACTGCCCAGATCTGGAAAAATCAGAGGGGAGGTCGACACTAAGGTCGACCCCTAGGTCGACCTCCTGGGTAGGTCGACTCCCAGGTCGACCCCTAGGTCAATCTCCCTGGGTAGGTCGACCCCCAGGTCGATCTGCCTGGGTATTTTCCTATGTAAATTCTGATTTTTTGTTGAATCTTCCGAAGGCCATAACTCTTTCATATGGAGTCTGATTTTCTAAAACTTGGACTCTATTCCAAGCAGAATTCCGAGACGAACGCAATGGTGATGTCCGTTTTACTTAATTCCTGATATTTAAATTAAGTGTCCTTATTTTATTGTCTTCTCTGTTACGTACACTGTTATCGAAATAATTTTTCCTTCTCTTCCATATATTAATAAATTTTTCGTTATACATCACCATTATTTACCTATCTATGCATGTACATGTATTTTTAATTATATTAAAAATGCAGGGTGTTACATTCTCCCACCCTTAAAGAATTTCGTCCTCGAAATTCGGTAAGAGTAAAATAGATAACCCCTCGCAATATCCATCCATCAAGTGCGCATCCAATTGTTGTAAACATTGTGCACATGTGCAAAGTGAGATGCATCATAGTAAAGTATGTATGCCTAATTTGGATCCACCTATATGTATATGCAAACTTTAAAAACACTTTCAAAATATGATGCTCACATCCTAAATATACTTGCAGTTCTATATGAATGCATTATTTTTGAAAAATCAAAACGTTTTTCATCCAAATTTTCCTACACTCTTACAGATTAAGAGCATAGTTCATCCAATTTTCGCATCCAAAACCCTACAAACCATCATTAAATTCGAAATTTAGAAAAATCTAATTTTCCAAATTCGATTTCTTATGTTATGAAAACGGAAAATTTTACATCCTCCGTTTTTCTTTTCTAATTGCACTTGGATTTTTACATAACTATTCTATAAAGATTTCCTATTTTCCTATCCAAGTACAACCACATAAGAAAATTTCTTCTCTTTTTCCACTTATCTTGGAAAAATTTCATATTTATTCATCTTTTTCTTAAGATTTCCATTTTCTTTTCCCGTCAGTTTGTTGCTTTATTGGATTTGTTATTTTCTTCTTAATTAGGCTATTCTCTTTCTTAGATTATTTGACTTACTCCAATTACTTAAATTTATATTCCAAATAAGCTTTCCTGTTTTTAACTCAAACAACATCCTACACAGCTACTACCAAGGGCCAAGAATCATAAGACTATTTCTCTAAAGAAAAGTCCAACCACCAACTCTCTACACTTACTTGCCCTTCCACTACCTAGCAGTCACTACTAGTTCTTGCTGTGTATTACTAGCCTATACTTTATCTCTTTTTCTCAAGCAACAAACCTAGGTTTCTCAATGTTTATACAATCTACAAGAATTTTCTATTAGTTTAATATTAGCTAATCTTTGACCGGAAATTGGTAAGAGTATAATTCCCTAAGCATCAGCCCCGAAGACCGAAATCAACATCAGATTGATACTCAGAGAATCACTCAACTCTACCAATCTCCAGTTAGGTTCTATTTCTTTAATTCATAGCCTTAATCCTTACCTACCCCATTCTTTTAAAAGTATGGTTTGGCCTCCTTCTTTGCATTGCATATTTCTTCTAAAAATTAAAAGTGTTTAAACTTTATTTTCTCTTCTCAAAAACTTGCTTTTGCCAAACCATAAAAACATGTTACAAAGTAAAATTGCAATTTTTTTTTTCAAATCACAAAAACTGGAGTAGACAAGGACAACTAATGGGTTACACTGTTCCTATTTACAATGTTAACTTTGGCTGCTAGGGTGCAAATGTCTATTCTATTCTTGCACTCTACCGCTTATTTTGTTCACCCAACAAAATTTCTTTTTAAAACAATAATCAAATTTTTTGTTAACTGAATAGAGATTTCAAAACTTCTTTTCATATATGAAAACTAGCGAGCTATTTATGCTCCATAATATGCACCTTTTTATGAGAGAATTCTTTTAAAACAAGAAATCATTATTTTACACAATATACCCCACTTTACTTTAAAATCCAACATGCATTTATCAAAATACTTTTAAGATTAAATCTTGGAAAATACCACAAATTCTTTTACAAATTCAAGTTCTTAAAAGTTTATCATTGGGTTAGACTCAGAGCGGGTCTTCAACTCAACTAGGCTTTCCTAGGCACTTTCACGAATTCAATTCTCTCGACTATATATATTCCTAATCCATTTTTCATTTTTCAACCTTTTCTAGTTTCTAAGGTTACACTTCAAAACCCACAACTCTAACATTTCAGTTTCCATTTTATGGGATACTTTCTTTCTCCAATGCCAAGTCATATTGTATACTTTCCAACCAATCCTCTTAGAGGTCTCGAAATTTCTGTGTTCAATCCTTGAGTGTAAAAACTAGATATCCCAACTCTTTTCATATCTAGTGGGCTACTATATGGATATAGGTTTTTATATATATTTATATTTTTGAAAATACAAATATGCTCACTTGTTATCTATATAGGAATCGTAAACCATGCTCTGATACCAGATGTAACAACCCAGATTCCGACGGACCGATTTTTTTCCAAAAATCCAATCCACTAAAACCCGAGTTGGTTGCTCGGGTATCCTGCAGAAAAGGACAGAGAAAAGAGATATGTCAGAGTTCGGAAAACACCTCACAGCGGAAGGAGTAAAATATAATATATTTAAAACATAGCTTTACCTTAATCACAATACTGCTAAATCAGTATTCCCAAAGCTATAAGTCTCTGTCTAACCTGCGAATGTTATGAGGAGGGGGTCAGAACATAAGTTCTGTGTGAATGAATTTAAACTGCACTTCTTGAATAATCCTACATATACCGTTCAATTACACTTTCTTATTTATTAGGTTACACGTGTTATTAGCACTCAAAGCTTACACACACGTCGCACCCATCTACCCCTAGTAGATTAACCTAATATAGTGTATATGTAGCTACCCCCAAACTGAGGTACACCCTGTGATACCCCACTCGCATGGTCTCCTCCTTATCGCCACAGTAATATGCGCAGTCCCTCATCCTATGCCATAGTAACGTACAACGCTACATCTGCATAGAACCACTATGGATGTGCTACGTAAGCGTATTGACTGCTATCCTCGAACTATTCGATCGAGTTTGGTTCCATCACCGAATAATGCCCTCTAGTCTACAATACACAACCCAAAGCAGACATGGTTGTACCTAGACTTTCCCACGTACGTATAATCAATCGTACTCGATGTTTCAACTGCACATAACCTCTACTTGTGCACCCAAGTTCCGTGGCAGGGCTACACCAGAAAGCACGGAACTCGGTCGGGAGCTTTTCTATATCTGTACGGGCCCGCCTCTAAGAATGTCCAATTTACAAATATCCCTCGGGTCTGGTTTTTCTATGGTGGCTATGGCCCTACCTCAGCCCCTCTCTCAACTAGTAAAGACCATACGAGCTAAGCGACCACCCCTAACAAGCAAACAATCTAAACATCCATGTGGGGTCTCCCCGCACCCGTCCCTTGATAGCAAAGGTTAACGATCTCTAGGGGTTAGCTCTTGTCCTTTCGCATTACTTAGGCTACTAGTGACAGGCGTCCGACGATCTTGCTATCGCTTGGTCTTGACCCTCCACCTCCGCCTGAGGCAATCGCCAAACCACCCTTAATGCCATCGCGTACAACATTCTGACTGCCCCTACTTGTGCAGTCAAGGCCCACCCACCTGGTAGTTCCGCGCAGACCCAACCTCTGTAATCCTAGCCTAAAGCTAAACCACTAAAGAGGACTACTAGGAGCACCTTTAACGTCTCAGGAAGCTGCGTGCTTCCCCTTCCAGTCTGTTGGCGCCGCCAAAATAGCGAACGTGCGCTCTCCTCGTGCCTTATGACACCATCATGATGTACCTCGTTGGGTTATTCACCCTACAACATACAGACTGCTTCAAGCGCCTTAGTTTTATATGTCATTAGACCCTAAGTCTAATCATTTATTTCATGCTTGTGCCACCTCGTCAACTTTCTCATTTAAATCGGTTATTCACATTAGCTTCCTTTTTTTCGTTTTCACCAAGTTACCTTTGCTTATTAATTCAATTTATACTTAACCCAGTTAAGTCCATTAACAAGCCCACAACATGTTATTTTCCAATTTCAGAAATTATTCCCTTTTTGGGTAACAACAACATATTATACTTTATTCATAGTTAAGTATGCCTTATCCCACATACATACTGATTAGGAGAATAACCCTCTAAACACCAGCCCTGAAGACCGAAATCAACATCAGACTGGCACCCAGAGAATTACTCAATCCAACGAACATATATGATTCTAATTTACTTCTTTTCCACTCATATAACTTATATCATTTTTAATTTATCATTTATAATTTCACATTTCTTCTTTCCAAACCACTTAATTTAAGTACATCTTTACATATAAGTTATCTCATCTTCCTTATCGTTTCCTATAACTTATCTTTTCCCATAAGTTATAATTTCCACCTATTATCCTTTCTTGCCTTATTCAAGTTTATTCATAATAGGTTATTTATCATTCCCCATTTCTTGTCATTAATTTTAGATATGACTTAACCTTTCCATTTACTTAACCCGTCACTTAAACTTTACCCAATTCAATTAATTTATGATACCGTCACGGGTCCCATTTGGTTAAGCATATCTAAATTTTGCATCGTATGTCACACGAATCTTACTTAACCCCCTTTATTATAGTTTCCATATCTTACACATGTCTTACTACGGTTAAGTCTACCTTAGTTATGTTTTACTTCACATGTCTTACAACGGTTAAGTCCACATTAGTCATGTTTTACATGTCATTTATATCACCCACTTAACCCTCTAACCATACCCATGTCACCCACATGTCTTATTATGGTTAGTATTTCTTAATTTATTTATATTGTCGTAACGATGTATGACCTCTCACATTAGACGTCCGTTCGTGGCTGTTCGATTTGCCGGGCGGTTCCGGGCAGACTTATAACACAACGCGCCTAACCTCGTGTCATAAACCGTTACGCCTCTAGTTCTTGTCGTTGACCTCTCACATTAGATGTCCGCTTGTGTTTACTGGATTTGCCGGGCGGTTCCGGGCAGTCTTACACCACAAACGCGCGTAACCTCGTGTCATAGGCGTTCATTAACAATCGTCTTTCACCCAAACCCCAAATTCATGTCATATGTTCCAAATTCAACTTAATTACATTTTATTTTATGCCTATTTCCAATTTGTCATTCACTACACCAGTTACATAATAGTTAGCCAAATTTCATATTACCCAAATTATCCAATTGTAGACAAATTCACCAATTCCATGTTATCCAATTACATGTTGTTAATATTGAATTATACCAATTCCATATCCAATAGTTGCAATTAAATTTACACAATTTCATGTTAACATCATAAATCAAAATTCATATTTGCGCACTATTCAGCATAGATTCATGTTTCCAAAGCATACCCAAAGATTCATTATTGAAATACGCTCCAAAATCGCCAATTCGACTTTATTTCATTGAATAATTCCAATGTACAATTTGCCAATTGTCCCAATATTTGCAATAATAATTGTTATGCCACAATCCCCAAATTACAGGTTATATTCCTCGATTGCATAAGATAAATTATGCCCCAATATTCCCATATTTCAATCGTACGTATATATAATAAGATTTCGTCTAGGTTCGAGATAACCTAGATCCAAAAATAAAAAGGGGAAAGAATAAAAAGGAGAGAAATCAAATGTAGGCATAAATAAAATAACCGATCTTATTAAATTATCATCATATTCATTATGGGGAATGGTAAACGATAAAAGCAATAATATACAACAAATATAGTTCAAATCCACTCACTTTGACTGGATATGTGATTTGTCGTTGATGTAGAACGCTGATTTAATCTTCTTATTTGATTATTGGTGAAGAGCATGAATTGTTATGAAGAATTTTGCTACTTGATTTGATTAAACTCCAAAGTTGATGAAGAACCTGCAAATTAATCTATGGTTTTGAGGCGGCGGCCTTGTTTGGTTAAAGTTTGGCGGCATGGAGGCGTCCAAAGGAATTGTTTATGAAATAGGTTAGGTCTAGGCACTATTTTATAGGTGTAGAGAGTGTTTTAGAGCCATTAGATCGCCCTAGAAGCCATCTGATCCGTCCAGCACATCAAAAATCGTCTCTGCCTTGATCTGGAAAAATCAGAGGGGAGGTCGACACTAAGGTCGACCCCTAGGTTGACCTCCTGGGTAGGTCGACTCCATGGTTGACCCCCAGGTCGACCCCTAGGTCGACCTGCTTGGGTTTTTTCCTATGTAAATTCTGAATTTTTGTTGAATCTTCCGAAGGCCATAACTCTTTCATACGGAGTCTGATTTTCGAAAACTTGGGCTCTATTCCAAGCAGAATTCTGAGACGAACGCAATGGTGATGTCCGTTTTACTTAATTCCTGATATTTAAATTAAGTATCCTTATTTTATTGTCTTCTCTGTTACGAACACTGTTATCGAATTAATTTTTCCTTCTCTTCCATATATTAATAAATTTTTCGTTATACATCACCATTATTTACCTATCTATGCATATACATTTATTTTTAATTATATTAAAAATGCGGGGTGTTACATAGCCCACCGAATCGATGCGTGTTCCCTAGACACACATCAGTAAGATGAGGTTCATCTCACTTCAAAGACTCAAGCTGCTACAACCCAACTTGTAGTTGTAGAGGGCTATATTTGCTATCAGCCTCCATTTTTTAATTAGCTATCTGGCTCCCTTTTGGAATTATCTATCAGCCTCCAAATTTGTGTCCACTAGCGAATGGGAGAGGGTGGGCCATACCATGTGTTCTTACCTATGAATAAAAACACCCCCTTCGTAAGGAAGACACATGAAGGTAGCTCAAGCTCAAATGGCGAGTAATACTTCAAGGTACCACATGAAGGGTAAGGCCAGTAACCAAGGGCCCTAGCTGCTAAAATCTACTGGCTGGGCCGAAGTTTACTATGGATTTCTCACCTGACCTAAATGGTCGTTTCACCATTCATAAGAATCTACCTTAGAAGGGTCAAAATAGGATACAAAATGAACCCTAAGTCAGCAGCTGATACTCAAACTCAATACAAATATATACTATTTACCAACTTGCTTCGCCTAGTATATTAATTAGTTCAGTATCATAGTATTTCGTTACTTCAAATATGTATTATTGAGAAAATAAGACATGTTTTTTAATAATTAATACTCGAGTTTGGATCATTTCATTAGTCTTTTTGTTCTTATTTGAGTGGGGTTGGGGGTGTTTTGGTTGGATTATGGGAGAGAGAAAAAGTGCCTTAGATATGTATTTTATTAAAAGAATAGGGGTCCCCTCTATATAGAATAGAGCAGAGAGCTTTTGACCGGTCTCTTATCCTATGAGGGGGGGGGGGGGGTCGGGGTTGCGTGGTGTTACCCGTGAAAAAGATCCAAACTATTGGGCCTTGAGTACGATATTCATGAAAAGCCGAGTTTGTCAAGACAATCTAATAAAAAAAGGGCCTAATATACTGCATTTTTCATGATATTATGCACCTATAAATAAAAGCTTCTTTTGGTCTCTCTTTGGCAATCCAGACTCTTATCCTAGAAGTAGGTGCGAAGCGAGCTTTGAGTAGCCATGGCTATCACTAGCAGACTTGCGAGAATTGAGCAAGAAATACTAGAGGTGGAAAACGAGAAGCTTCAATGGGAGCAAACGCTAGGTGCGTTCTAGGAGCATATGCCTGCTATCGATCCTATTATCATACGAGATTGTATGCTCTTTCTCCAGAATAAAATTCGCGCTCTCGAAAACAGGAAGGGGGCGCTACTCCAAGAACGGGAGGGGCTCCTTGTGGAGGTTGCCATCCTCCGTGACCCACCCACTGGGGATGAGGAGACTGGAAGAAATTAGCAAGGCCCCTAGAAGGTTCCAGCACTGTTCATTATTATGTTTAATCAAGTTCTATGTCTTTAACGTTGTTAGTTAACTTTGTAGTAATGTTGTGTGGTTGAAGGCCCTTTTTATTATTATTAGTGTGTAAGCTTCCTATTTATTGTACTCCTATGTTATGTATTGTATAAAAACTGTAGTGCTGGAATTAAGAAAAATCTGGCCCTAATCATATTATTAAGCACTTGACTTTATATTCTAGCTAGTCAAATTGAATCTTTGTGAAATCCACTAGCATTATCTTCCTCTTATTAGTCTCAGGATTATAGAGTGAGGTGCGTTAGCGTATACTGGGATACCAAGTCCAACATATTAATTGGTACAGGTTAGAGGTCAGAAAGTAATAGCGGGTCTCTCTCTACTATTTATTAGTCTCAGGGTTTCTATTTAGTATATTACCGCTTTCTTTCTTGTCTTAGAATTAATATACTGGGGATTCCAATTGGAATCATTTATCGTTGCCCTCTTCAAACATGAAAGTCGGGTTTATTGCAGCTGCTACGCACCTTGATTGAGAGAATTCATCTCCTAATGCGTGTCTAGGCCCCAGGCGTTGACTAAATGAGGCTAAGCTGACAAGAGACCAATAACTACGTATAAGTAAAGTGTGCAACCTAGGAGCACCAACTTATAGATAAAGGTTCCATTCTTCCCTAATAGGGATCGTAGTCATGCTATCTAATAGCTGGTCCAAAGCTAAGTATATAAAGGATATAATTACATATTATCTTGAGTCATTTTCTGAAAAATGGAATGTTCTAACACAAATTATTTCCAATAAGATAAGAAAAGGGTGGGTGGTTGCAGCGAGACGTATGTTGCCTTACCAGGCTCCAAAGGAGCGGGTTAACTGTTCACACCACGTGATGCTTTACTTCGTCATCCCGAGAATCAGAAGAAGCTAGGTCTCATCTGATTCCTGAGCTTTCGATTGTAACTTGGGTTGAGCCTTGCCCTGGCACATGGTGAGAGGTCTCCATCCCAGCAGCATGGCATGAAGGAGTAGACAAAGGGCAAGGAGTGCCTCTTGTGAACCTCACGAATAACCAAGTGTCTGCTATACGGTCGAGACATCCAAGGCGCCCGAAGGAGCGACTAAAAGACCGAAGGAAGGTTTCATCTATGAGCCACTTGCACTGAAGTGCCTTACGAACTTTGGGCTTACCAACTTGACTTGCCTACCGCCAATGTTTATACCGGGACAGGACTAAAGCTAGACGTAGGCCGCACTCGCCTCTCCCCAACCCTATCTCAAAAACTAGGTCCGAAGGACTAAATACGCAAGCGGTGGTTCGGTATCAGCTGTCTCATCTGGTCAATATCCCTCACAAACAAGAAGGCAAGCACCTGTCTGAAAAGTTCTCTAAGGCCCGGAAGAAAAAGAGTGATTTGATCTCTCTATAGACGCCTTATATTATCATTGTGTGCCTTCTCCCTTCGCCCGAAAAACTTGCTGATAGGAAAAGGCGACCAGAGGTAGCGTAGCTGTACACTTAGGGAGGTATACTTAGCTTCAAATAGCAGGCTTCCCATGGTATCACCTAACGGATTACTAGATGTTATGTTCACTCCGGCTTTAGTAAAAGGAAGCCCCGAATTAATATACTGGCATATTTCGGGGCATTGGTTTGTTTATTTTGAATATAAAATATTCTTTCTTCTTGATGGATCATTACAGTTTGATGTTTTCTCTGAATTTCGGCTATGACCAGTGCCCGACCTAGCTGAATAGGCGTAACGAAGCTACCTGAGGCAAGGTGCACCTGAAATCGACGAATTTCATTTTGCTAGATGGATTCTTTAGAAAGACTCGAAAGTCCAATATTTCGAATCAAAACTAAATAAAGGCGCATACACGGGGGGCCCCACTACTTCTTCATTCATGGGGCCTCATGACTTCCCACTGGGCAAGAGGTGCACCTAACCCACCTACCCACTCATAAATCCCTTGGTCATTAGGGTTCAGCTGACTTGCACAGAAAGACCCCTATTTTTTAGTAATTCAACGCCCTACCTGTTTCCTGTTTTCAACTAATCTTTTCCGTGTTTGATTTTCATCTATGTTAGAACATTTCTATGAATGCTATTGCGATATAAGTGGTCCTATTTTGTGTCCCATGCTAGGAAGCATTACTCCTCTTTTCATTCCAAATTCAAGAATACGACCGATACGATTGATTGGTCTGTGCGCTTCTCTTATTACTTTTTTGTATCCCTCTGTTCCTCGGATACAATTCGATCCTTCTACGGCCAAATCTCAGTCTGTGGAAAGCCTTCGATGGCTTCCTTACGAAAACATCCATTTGTATATGGGTACAGACGGTCTTTCATTATTCTTCGTGATATTTACCACATTTCTTATCCCTATTTACATTTCAGTGGGTTGGTCTGGTATGAGAAGTTATGGGAAAGAGTATATTACCGCATCTCACATTCGTGAATTTCTAATGATCGTCGTGTCCTGCATGCTGGATCCTCTACTATTCTATGTTCTTCCCGAAAGCATGCCAATCCCTATGTTGTGCGGTGCTGAGCATCTTATATTTGCTGGGTAAAAGCTTTTCCTCTAGGCCTTGTTCAGTAAACCCCCTACGGGTGGTCCTCCGTCGTCGTAAAGTAGTAAAGAGTAAAGTTGTCCCCGCGAAGCTTTCGGGAAGAGGGGTAGTCCTGTGTGTAAGCATAGCATTTCTGGTCGAACCACCGAACCACACATCTTTGGTGGGAGGGTACTCCGAGTAGTGGGTACCCAATTAATATACTAGGGACCTCGACCCACCTACTCGGGTCTTGTATGGGTATGCAGGAAGGGGTGCTCCTAGGTATGTGTAGGGGGTGTGTTTGTTAGCGAGAATGGATTCCTCGCCAAGTCAAGGGGGTGGACACACTTGCGCAAATTCGGGTAACGGATACAAGGGCCCAGCAAGAAAGGAAACTCTACCCGACCAGGGATGGACGTAAACTCTTAAGCTACCAAGGGTAGGGATAATCGTCCAGGTCTTATTATTCAACGAGCCGCCCCGCCATAGTAAGCAGAGCGACCATAGGGAGCCTCTGTCATCGCCGGGGAGCTCTTGGCGAGTAGATCGTAGGAGAAATTGCTAAAACAA
This sequence comes from Allium sativum, assembly GCA_030737875.1. NCBI lineage: Eukaryota > Viridiplantae > Streptophyta > Magnoliopsida > Asparagales > Amaryllidaceae > Allium > Allium sativum. The sequence continues at coordinate 931,820,972 of CM060924.1, read as the reverse complement.
ACGGAGGCGACCCCGGTTAATTGCGGTATACCAAGTCCAGTATAAACATTTGGGAGGCTGTTCGATTCCCTAGTATATTAATTGCGATGGGAGAAGGTGCGTAGCGATAGGCTTAGTAAGAGATTCAAAGAGAAAGGCTAGGTGCGTAGCGATTTTCTTTTTCGCAATCCTGCGTCTATAGTTGGCTATACCAGATAGTAGGCTATCAACCTAGTCTCCTTTGATCAAAGTGGACAAGTCATGCCATAATATGTCTTTATTTCGAGGGACTAGTCCTTTTCTTTTGTCTGTACTAGTCGCTCTGCTCTCTGTAACTTCATTTCAAGTTGAAGGAGCATCTCTCTGTTTTATTGGACCCGAAAGAATCCTAGTCTATGGAGGAAGTTCTAACAGATATGCCCATTATCAGAATCTCATCGACAACATTTTCAAGTAGAAAGAAGCTATTGAGCAAGTCCCTATTCAGATATCTATTCATAGGCATCAGTCTCAATCGCACTTTCCAAATCCTGTGGGCTACGATTGGATTGGATGAGTAGTGTACGCCGTTGGATTACTAAACGATTACTTAGTCCAACAGATATATATATATATATATATATATATATATATATATATATATATATATATATATATATATGCGAATTTCTATTTGTAATGAGAATTATGGTAGAAAGATATTTCAAGATTGATCTGTTAGACAAGAGGAATTCTTTTAGGAACATGGCTCACGACTGTTGCACTTCACTCGCAGCACACTGGCTCGTTCATTCACTTGCTCATGAACTCGCAGCTTCGCCAGAAGAGCTACGCTACCTCCCGTTGGTCGCCTCCAGATGCTTAGCCAGAAGCGACGAAGGAGGGTAGCCGGGGAAGGCCGCAATTAATATACTGGGGCAATGAGGGGTCTATGAAGTACTTCCCCTTGCTTTACATAATTTGTGATGAACTTACTAAATGACCTTATTTTCCCTAAACGCTAGTAAATAGAAGAGTTTAGAGTATATTGATTGGATCAATCTTCTTAACTTAATAAGCCAGTATAAACCCAGGCGCCGCCATCCTTCTTATTCAGGAACCCGGGGGGCGTCGTCCCCGGAAGGGGAGAGTGACCGAGTGGTCAAAAGCGATAGACTATAAATCTATTGAAGGTTTTCTACGTAGGTTCGAATCCTATCTCTCCCACTTGTTGTAGACTTAAGAGAAGAGAAAGTAGGCGTCAGCTTATGACGGTTTGGACGTGAAGTGAACCGAGTCGGCTTGTAGTCTCTGCAGTCGGTACACGCACCGGTGAGACTTCCTCCTTGGTTCGGGACTGCGATAGACGAAGGAAGGAAGCGCCCACCTGCTTGACACTTTCCCCGAAACGAAAGAGTCACTCTTTCAAGCTTGATTGACCAGGAAGAAAAAACAATCAATAGGCCAATGTTTATATTGGGCGCAAAAAAATAAGGAAAGCCATGTTGCAAGCCAGTAGGCCAATGTTTATACTGGGCACGAGTTCACTAGAGACGGGGAAGAGATTGAGAAGATTCCTTACCCTGTTGGCTTTCGGGTTTACAATTCTAACGCATCGAACTAGGGCCTCGTCTTTCACAATAGATGGAATCGAGGCCAAGTATATTAATCCGGGCCTTGTATATGAATTGGAGGCGACCGAAAGCGTTGATTGCTATCCCCAGTGGCAAGACGCTTTTCTTTTCAGTGGACAACCGAATTAATATACTGGGCCACTGTAACAACCCGAAATTTTGGAACCAATTTAAAATTTTTATTTCAGAAAATTTTATTAGAAAATACGTCAGAAAAGAAAAATATATTTAATAATAATAATAATATGGAGTTTTTAAATAAGATTTAGACGTTGTTAATGAGATTTATAAATATATGTTGATAAGTTGATTTATTAATAATATGTTAATTATGCATTCATTTCATTCCTTTATACATATATGTTTATTTCCCTTGCATTTTAAACCTTCCGCATGCAACCTACAAGGATCGTTTCGTTTCCTTTTTTTTGCATTGAATTCTAATGTTTCACTTATAGTTTATATTGCATTCATTCATTTCTACTTAATTCATTTCATTTTCGTTATTTTTCAATACATGCATGCAAATCTCTTACCTTGTTATCAATGCATACATTCATTTGCTCATTTATGTCCATGTTAATGGATTAAATTATATCTTAAGGGTTTATTTGAACTTTATACATAAAATGTTAGATTATTAGTCCATGTTTTATCTTTCATAATTAAGTGTAACTTTAGACTTGATGGTTTATATATACTTGTTATATATATATATATTAAATTGATTTGACATTGAACCTATTAAATGTTTGTATGATAAATAAATTGCCTAATTTGTGTCTATTTTAAATTTAGTGTTGACATTGATTGTAATAGCAGTCACATTTTGTTTCTTTTAATGTATTGAGTGTTAATTTCATAGTGCATAAATTATTTCATAAAAATTTACATGCATACATAGACTCTCTCTCTATATATAGATATATACATATATACATTAGTTAATATATTTAGATAGCAAATGTACAAAAATATACCCTCATTAATTGGGTGCTATTGGAAACATTTAGATTATGTAAAGATGGAATGTAAAATTTTAGATTGTAATTTTTTTTCTTTTCTTCCCTTCGATTTGGCTTTCTATAAAAAGTTATATTCAAATCTTAAACCATAAGGATATTCCAAGATTGTTGTGTCAAACTATATATTTAATTTGTGTCTCTAAAGACACTCTCATTTCTTAAGCATGAAGATAATCGTTTTGATGAAAAAGCATGCACCCTATATTTTTTTTATAAAAATATCTTGAACACATAATTGAAGTTTTTTTTTAAAAAAAAAAGCAAAAAAAATAATAGGCAATCAATCTCTTGGTTGTTTCCTAACCAATCCTTAATTATGGGGAAAGAAGTACAAATTAGCTATGTCTATGATTCAATTTCTTAACTTGCATGTATGTAGGAATAATTTTAAATTTGTAATCAAGCATAAAAATGGAATGCATTCATTACTTTAATATAATTGAAATAAAAAAAATCTAGTATCGTCTTTATAGCCTCACATAAAACCATAAACTTCACCACTTATCTCATATTATCCCTAATTCCCCCTATGAACCAGCCACCTCCTCCTTCTACGAATGGCCGAAATCTTCCAGTCTTTTCTCCCTTCGTTCTCAAAATCTACGAATGAAATTCAAGTCCTTCCAATTACAAAAACGAAGAATGTAGAGGGATGATTAAATCCAACAGTTAAGATCTAGGTGAGAATTTTGATTTACATAATTAATTTTAAATTAATTATTTTCTTGCTTGTGAAATCATGATATGTATGTGGTTGTGATTATTGTATTATTATTGAGATGTATTGAGATGTCATGAAAAAAATATAGATCTACGAAGAAATCTTATTTCGCTACATTTCTAGTTGCGATAAAGTCAGATCTGAAATCGTATATTGGTTCATATGCATAGATGTCGATTAAAACCATTATATTTTGAATTAAAAATATAGACTCATGCTATCCCCTAGATGTATCTCCTGTCGTTTAGATCTGCACTTTTATTTCAAGATCCATGTATACCCTTTTGATTGAAGTAAAGGTCTCAACTTTTATTTTAACCCATAAAAAAAAATTTGGATTTGATTCATTATCGAAATTTGGCGTAAATAGAAAAAGACAAAACATGACATTGAATTTTGTTTACATCTCTTTGTAAGAAAAAAAATATAATATAAAACTAGATTATTGATAAAGGGATTTTATTTACATTTCATATGTTAACAAAATGAACCACTTAGCGATGAAACTTTCATATATGAAATTGGTGAGATTTCTTACCTTTAAAAATAATTAAATTAATTTAATTATTGTTCGTGATGGTTTGAATCATTGTTATGTACGTAAATAGTATAGATCCGCGATGTGGTAATTTATGATTTTCTGTTTATCTATTATTTTGAATGTTTGTTCATCCGTTGAAAATCTCATTTAATTGAGATTTATATATGCATTAGGTTTGTGAATTCAAAATGTATATTTGAGTTAATTAAAACCAAATCATCTCATTTGGTTTATGTGACTTGTTGAGATCCACATCTTTACGTAAATTTAATATGTAAGGGAGAAAAACAAATATGAAAAGTGATTCTATTTACACTTACCTCTGTAAATTAAAAGAGAACAAAATTTAAAAATAGATTTTATTTACACTTACCTTTGTAAATAAAAAGGAAACAATATTGAGAAGTAGATTTTATTTACATTTACATTTGTAAATAAAAGAGGGTAAAACTTGATTATAGAAAATGACAAACAAAAAGGACATTTCACTTTATTTACAATTAGTTGTAAATAAAATTTGGGTTATAGAAATATGATAGAGAAAGGATACATTTTGTTTACATTTTTATGTAGATAAAAGATTATATTTATAATGAACGTTTATTTATATTTCATATGTAAATAAAATGAACAATTTAGCGAAGAAACCTTATTCACATTTACTTTTGTAAATGAAAAGGGACACAACTTGATGATCTTTACTTACATTCTCTCATGTAAAAAGGAATAAAAAGAATGAAATATGAGATGACATTTTATTTACGTTCCTTTTGTAGAGATAAAATAAGCCAATTTAGCGATGGAACTTTATTCACATTTTCTTATATGAATAAAAAAGAATAGAATTAGATAACAACTTGATTTACACCCCCTTATGTAAATAAAAAGGTTAGTGAACGGTATGGAAAAATTTAATTTTTTTGAAAATGGGAAAAGAAAAGTTGTCGGTGGAAAAAAAAATAAGATTTTACCGTTGTAATGAAATTACATTTTTAAGCGTAATTAAAGATATGATTTTGTAGGTAACAGAAATTTACATTTTTATTAATGTAATTGAAGTAGAATGAAATTTACATTTTTATTAATGTAATTAAAGTAGAATGAAACTTACATTTTTATTAAGGTTAATAAAGTAGAATAATCACTTACATTTTTATTAATGTAAAAAGAAAGGAAATGTAATAACTTACATTTTTATTAACGTAATTTAAGGTGAATGAAAATTTACATTTTTATTAAGGTAATTTAAAATGAATAGATAATTACATTTTCAATGTAAAAAGGAAAGTTTACATTTTTAATGTAAATTAGATAAAAAAAGAGTTTACATTTTTAATGTAAATTAGATTAGATTAAAGAAAAGAAAAGTTATATTTTTAATGTAAGAAGAAAAGTTTACATTTTAATGTAAATAAGAATTAAATGAAAATTACAATTTTTTTTTTTGTAATTAAGTTAGAGAACATAAAAATTACATTTTTATGTGATTAAGTCGATTTCCATGTAAATAAGATATTTTGAAATGAGAAACATTTTAAAATAATATTTTTAGTAGAACAATTATATGATTAATTAAAATTGTACTTGGACACGAGGTTAGGCTACATTTGTGGTGGAAGTCTGCCCGGACCCGACCGGCATATCCAGCAGCCACAAATGTTGGGTCTAATGTGAGAGGTCCAAGTGCGCAAATACAAATTGGGCCAAGACACGAGATTAAGCCCAACTTGTGGGATAAGTCTGCCCGGAACCGACCGGCCTATCCAGCGTCCACAAGTTGCAAGCCTAATGTGAGAGGTCTGGCCCATATTAAAATATAAATGGTTAAATAGAAAATGGACATTATTTACACCGTCATGAGTTAAATTAGAAATTTACGTTATTTTCACACCGTTATGTGTTAATAATGAAATGAATATTTTCACCTCTAAGTTGTTATAAAAGAAAGTTACATTTTTAATGTAATAAGATAAGGATTGGAAATTTTTTACATTTCCTTAATGTAATGAAGATTAGAAGAAAATTTCATTTTTTTATGTAATTAAGTAAGAGAACATAAAATTTCATTTTTGTGTAATTAAGTCTATCTGCATGTGAATTAGATTGAAAGTGGAAAATTTACATTTATCATGTAAATTAAGATAAAGGAGAAAAATTACATCTGATGTAATCAAGTTAAAGTAGAAAGAAGTTTACATTCTTCATGTAATTAGATTATAGAAATAATTTACATTTTTAATGTAAATTAGATTAAAAAGAAAAGTTTACATTTTTAATATGAATAAGAATTAAGATTTAAGTGAAAAATTACATTATCATGTAATTGAGATTTAAGGATAAAATCACATTTCCATGTAAAAAGAATTAGAGAAGAAAATTTCCTTGTCATGTAATTAGTTTAATGTAAGTGAAATTTGCATTTTTATGTAAATAGATTTTCAGTAAAAATTATAACGATGGAAATTTAGTTTTAAATGAATTAGATTTCATTAAAAGATTAACAAAGTTATTATTTTTGTAGAATTGAAGTTGACACCAAAATATATTGCATTCTTGTTAGAAATTGAAATGACACAAAAATACTTATTTTTGTTAAATTATAAATGACGTACAAAAATATTCATTTTTGTTGTAATGGAAATGAAACACCAAAAATACCTATTTTTGTTGTAATTGGAATGATACACGAAATATACAGTTTTGTGTAAAATCGAAAATTGAAAGCAAGATATACACCTTGTGTATAAGATATGTATGGTAATTGAAAATGAAAACATTGTTGTGTGTGATGATATGTATCAATATTGGATATAAATAGGAATATTTGTTGTTAGCAAGATATAGTGTAATAAAATACATTTCATTACACATTATAAAAATAACGATATGAAATGGTTTTCAAATTTATATATGAGAGAGTTATTTGGAAAGTCTGAGTTTACTCTCATTCCAAATAATGATACAACGTTCGAAGAATTGAAGACGACGATTGAAGACCGACGATCTTCACATCGAATGGGTAACTAGTGTTGAGGCCCTTGATTGATTTGCTCCAAAGACGGGGCTAAGATGGTAGTTATCCGGACGTAGTGTTGATTTGTACGGATTTGGCTTTCGCTCAGACCCAGAGCATAAGTTTATAAATGGATTGTGTGTCTGACATTGTACTCCGTTAAATATCATGTTATTGATTTTCTGTTTAATATATAAATGTTGGTGGTGGAGAATTTATTCTTTGCTTAACACTCGTTTATATATTGATGGACGATTAATGGTACGGTATGGATTGACAATGTGGCATGCTAAGATATTATGATCAAGGCTTTTGTTGAAAAGCAGGGCCTTGTGGTTAAAGATTATGGCGTGACTTCGCGAGCCTCACACCCCGGTATGATGGTGAACGATTTGTTTGATTAGTAGGTTGACCAATATACTTTATATACATGGATGGGGTCAACTGAGTGTATGCTGGGTGTGGTCGCTCCACATCTGGAGATTGGGCAATTGTTTCAACAGAAGCCCATGAGGATAGAACACTAGATTGTTCTTCCAAAGTGCGTATTATATGTATTACGGTGTTTTCTCTTGCAGGGACGTAAGCCGTGGAGATACATTCGCGATATGTCTTTCGAATCAGGAGCCATCATGATGGAAACCCAACTTCCCAATACGAGCTTCGCGGTTTTTAGTTGTATGCTTATATGGTGAAATAATATATTATGCCGCTTACATAACATATTATGCCACCTAGCTTTGATACTTTTATATTCGAAATTGTTTTCTACACTGTGCACTTATGGTATATAAGACGAATTTCGCGTATTAAGCATTTTTGACCCTTATAAGATAAAACTCTATCCTTCGGCATACGTTGCAAGGGATTGAGCCTTATAATGGTTTCATTTTTCTAAAAAGCATTGCGCTGTTTAACGATTTACTTTGATTTTTATGCACTGGCAATCCAATGGAGTAAACCCGTTCCGCGCTAGCGGCGTGGTCCTTGGATTTGCCTTATTACTATTAGTTAAATTAGTTAAGAATTCTCACACCAGTCCCACGACTGACCCGTTGTTTGTTTCCACCTTTGCAAACTCGGGTGCCCTCTTTTCCACACGGGCAGTCGAGTAGTTTGTCTACAGGTCTTTATCTCTTGAGCAGGATTCTGGATCGAAGCCTAAAGCTGTGTCCAGAGCATAGTTGTCTTCCGCTGCCTTAGTTTTTTTTTCGCTGCACTGTATTGTATTATAATATTGTAATCTATCTTCCGCTGTAATTTTTATTCGATGTACTCTGATATTCTGTACTCTGATGTAACATTACTGTAATGTTTATAAAAGTCTGCTATTGTTGTTCTAATGTGTTGTATTCCCAAAGTTAACGTACTCGGGTTTTGAACGGTCTTGGTTGATTTTGCGATCAATCGAGTCGGGCGAAACCTAGGCCGTTACAGCCACTTCCTACAAATAGTCATCTTCCGAATCTTCTCTTTGAGAAAATAAAGCGGGATTCGTCTATGCCATCTTATATTACTATGTTAGTTGTTGTACCAACGAAGCCTAGGTTTTCCTGAAATCCCATGTACTTTGTCTCTAGGCAAGCACCTTAGGACCTTGGAAGGGGATGTAGACTTCTGTGAAATACGTCCAAGAACAAGGAGGATCCTACAACAATTTCAAAGGCGACTTCCCTTGCCCGCTTTTGCTCCGATGAAGGCGTTGGAAGTGCTGTTGATTGTGCTCCTCGAAGAAAGAAGGTCATTATCTACAGTGGAGTAAGAATCCCCGTGGAACAATGGTCTAGCCCCCCAGTATATACATTGGCTAGTCGTTCAGTAATCTTATAGTGCAGTTACTCAATGGTCCAGTTGTTTAGCCCTACTAGCGGAAGCCAAGAATGAATCGCAGTTGTTGGCAGCGCACAGCATAAGTCTCTGCTGTATAGCCTACCGTCAAGGGCCCGACAAACGGAACTTCAGAGCTGCTCAACGCACCACCAGCCGCACAACGATCAGGTCAAGCAATGCGCTCCAAAGGGGCTTGCGAGAACTCCTTGATGAAAAAGCAGGGAGTTTTCCTTCACATTGTGAAACTGGAATCCTTGAATTGCTTGATGACATTCGATTTCGTTCCGATCCTCGTTATCATGTCTCCTTGTGTTTATGTTCCTCTAGTTAGGCTAGAGCAATATATTCTGGAAAAAAAACGTCATAAATAGAGTATCCTTCGCGTATTAGGAACCAGCCAGGTGTTTTGTATAGGACTTTTCTTGGGATGACTGGTTGACTGTAATGGGAATGAGTAGCCCTTTACCCTAAACAAGCAAGCACAAAAGAGCTTACAGTTGTCGTCCCCCAATCACCGTCCCTGAACAGGCGGACATGACGGACAATCTAAATGACTGCCCTTACTCCTATGATCATTCGGCGTCTAGGTCACACTCTCGGGATGTGCTATACTTGGAAGTTGTGGATTCAGAACCAAATCAATCAGGGTCCTTGTTCCAAATTTCAAAAAAAAATCTTTTACGATAATATTAGTTGAATAATTTTTTGAAAGATTTTTGTCAAAGTTTTCATTCAGGCCTAATCTATGTCGAGTAGACCTTGTTGTTGTAAGAATTCTTAATCCATGAGTTGTAGGGAGGGACTTATGTCACCACAAACTGAAACTAAAGCAAGTATTGGATTTAAAGCCGGTGTTAAAGATTACAGATTGACTTATTATACTCCTGATTACGAAACCAAGGATACTGATATCTTAGCAGCATTCTGAGTAACTCCTCAACCCAGAGTTCCCACTGAAGAAGCAGTGAAACACCACACCTCCGTTAGGGTCACTCTCAAAGGGAATGCCCTAATTTTGGTGGAGGTTTATAAGTATAAGTCACAGATACACAAGACGGATGTAAATACACATATTTTTGAACAGCGGAAAACAACAGCAATTTTTATTTCAACAAAATACATGTTACACAAATCATGTCATAATTTGTCTTACAATACTTCCAAAAACATAACATCTTCATAACTGTCTTGATTACATTATTTAAAGAAGCATAAAAACATAAATAAACTGCATAAGTCCCATAATTGTTGTCCAAAGCCATAGTCAAAAACGAAAAAGATCCAAGCAATACATTCTTTTTCTTCAAGCTGGATGTGAAAACTGGTCAAGCTGCGGTATTCCCTCCCTGTGGACCTGGGGAGGGGGGGGGGACGAAAGAAAAGAAGGCAAAAGAAAAGTAGAGTCAGACATGAAGCCTGAGTAAGTCTAGGACTATTCAGTCTATGAATAAAGAACTGGGCATGATAAGTATAAACTGGAAATGGGAAAGTACCATAAACAAGTTAAGTTGTCTAGAGTCGAATATACTTATCGTACCCCATATTAATCTCTGCATCCATGTAAACTAGTTCCCAACAGGCACCCCATAATCAGGGTGAAGTGATCCATTTCTAATGATCGGCTCCTACTCGCATAGTTACACGTGTCTTACGGCCCCCGATGTTGTAGTTACCTATGCTGGTCCCACCATGGGGTGTATCAAGTCCGATGGTGGCGGCCCGACACAATTCTAGAATGCACAGGTATACTACTGGTGCCCAGTGCCTTATTTTTCTGCGCCGGAGTGTGTGCATGCCCGCACCCCGTTAGAACCTACACTGCTGCACCACCGCCGTCGATTTGACCTCTTACAGTCAGCCCAGTAATCGTGCCCCACCCTGCCTAGTTCAGGGTATCCCGATACACCTTGTAGGGTTACTGCTGAAAAGGGTCCCCCGCTACTAGGTTTTCTATTTCTAGCCAACATGCTAAGTTGGTTAAGTGTTTTGTAAACCTAACCCCCAATCAGTCTGTATAGTTTAGCATGTTCCATTTTGATTAAGTATTAATTCAATTTACTTAATCCTATCAATCCTGACTCAGCCTTAATTGTCTTATTAAAGCCTCGACCTCTCACATTAGACAGGTATTGTTGTGGCTGCCTGTTGCCGGTTGGGTCCGGGCAGTCTTACGCCACAACTCAGTCTAACCTCGGATCCTTATTGGGCTCCGTGTTTAACCACCCACATTGGATAGGTATTGTTGTGACTACTGGACAGCCGGGCGGTTCCGGGCAGGTTTACATCACAACTCAATCCAACCTCGGGTTAAACACATAGTATTTTCTAAATTTACATATTTTATCTCTTTCCTTTTTATATGTAAATATCTGCGGCCCATTATTCAAATTCATCTTTATTGGGTAAAATTAATTTATACCACTTAATTGTTTTTCAAGGTTGTTGGTATGCGTCAAACATGCCAACACATATGTTCTATATTTTAACCCAATTGTCATTACCCCCGTTTTATACGTTCGCTACAATATAACATATGTTGGGTTTAACATTTAAACCCAACTTAGCCACATGAAAAAGGGGAGGCTTAGAACATGGTGTTTATATATTCTAAGTAACATAAAAAGGGGAGTGTGAACGCATGAACTTGCAACATATCGAACTAATTAACATAAGTTTGGCACTTGTGAACTTGCATTGTAATAGCATATAATCATGGCATAAACATACCTAAACATGAAATCATGGGTTTTGATCTATTCATATAATCATGGCATAAACATAACTAAACATGAAATCATGGGTTTTGATTTATTCATATAATCATGGCATAAACATACCTAAACATGAAATCATGGTTTTTAATCTATCCATGCAAACTTGCAATTGGAATGTAAATCTAACTTAGTTATGTGTCACATATATTATCATATGATTTTAATAACAACATAGGCCTAAAACATGTTTTTCAGTTAGGCATAACACCAAGCATAGTTTAGTCATGTTCATAGAGTCAACACAAGTTCACAAAGATGCTTACTTTTGTCTCTAATACAAAAGTATGGTTTTACACTTGAATCATGATGCCAATTTCAACATAAATTCACATAAGTCATAATACCCAAATGGATCCAACTACACTAAAAGTGATTATAATATATATTATGTTGGCATAATAGTGAATCATATACTTGCATGAATCTCAATTAAACTACCACAAACATGTAGTTGTCAACTTCCAACATGAATCACATACTTGCAAATATCCAATCGTTATACCATAACATTCCAAATCGTTTAGAATCAAAGCAACATACAAATATAAATTATTATCACCACAAATCAAATACCATTCTATTTCTCATTTTACACAAATCAAAACATAATTATTTATTCACATCGGAATAGAACTCTACTTACAACGTACGAGGAATCTTCAATTCAGGAATCTGAATTCTGAATTTGAGATGCTATCCTTTGTTGTAGGCGTTGTTTTGATTTAATTGACGTTACTTTAAGCTTTCGAATTGTCTCCTAATTGTCTCTCAATTTTGACGGCTATTCCTAGTCTTTCCTCAGCAGCATGACGGTCTCATCTTCATTTTTGTTTGTGTGAATTAGGTGGAGTCTTAGGTCCTTTTTATAGAGTTTGTGAGTTGATTAGGACCGTCGATGGAGCTTGGTTTAATAATAGCCGTTCGTTTGAAGGAGAGACCAATCAGGAGCTGAGACCTAGCCCTAGTGACAAGGCAAGGCTCAGGAATTCGACCAAGCACAGACCAGGCCAGCCGGGGGGGGGGGGGGGTTCGACCTGGCTCAGGGGCCAGGTCGACCCCCCCCAGTCGACCCCCAGGTTGACTATGTAGTCAACCTGGGTGCCCCAGGTCGACTACCCGGTCGACCTGGGTAGCCCAGGTCGACTACCCGGTCGGACTGCAGGGAGTGCACACGTTTCTTTCTAGCTAGGAGTAGTGTCAGTGCTTAAACTGACTGACATTTTACTTATGTGGATGATGGATTTTGAGGCGCCTCGGATTTATAGGCCGTTAGTGGTCATATGGAGGTCCAAAGGGACCGGGAAGCGTGTGTTCAGGCATAACTAATCCACTGCCGATAGGCGGGGACCGGCCCTGAAGATCCAAGGGTTCGCAAGAGTCCGAATCCTGAGGCATTTGCTAGAGTGTCTCGAATTGGAGAGGACAATCCCTAGCCTCGATTTCATGATGGAAAACCAACTTCCAATACGACACCATGCGGTTTTGATTGTAGAACTAGTATTGCGACATGATATATGGTACCCATGCCGTCTATGATTGATACATTATGATTGAATTGTTTTTGAAACATATATACACAAATGATAATATTAAATTCGTTTTATCGTATCAAGCATCTTTTGACCATTATAAGGTAAAACTCTATCCTTCGGTTTGCGTTGCATTGTGTGATGGGACTTGAGTCTTATAATGGTTTCATTTTTCTAAAAAGCTTTGCGTTGTTTAACGATTTACTTTATTTTATGCACTGGCAATCCAAAGGAGTAAACCCGTTCCGCGTTAGCGGCGTGGTCCTGTGATTAGCCTTACTATTATTGTATAGGTTAAGTTAAGATTTCTCATACCAGTCCCATGAATGACCTGTAGTTTGTTTCACTGGCAAACTCAAGTGCCCATATTTTCCACACGGGCAGTCGAGTAGCTTTTTGCAGATATATTTACAGGAACCTGGTTTACAGCTGAAGCGGTATTCGGAAAGCTCTGTATCCGTGTATTCCTTTCGGTTGTATACTTGTATTATTTTCCGTTGCTATTTAAATGTAATTTAAATCTCTGATATTATTGTATTTCTAATGTAAGATAAGTATTCATACTCTGTTATATTCTTGTACTCTGATGTAATTGTTGTAATCAGCAATAAAATGTTCTTCAGTTTATGTTCTGATGTGTGTTGTTCTCAAAGCAATCCAGGCTTTCCTTTACTGGGAAGTTTGGGTCGTTTCACGTTTCTTTCTGGCTAGGGTGGTGTCAGTGACCTACCAACCGTGACATTTATATTATTTTCACCAGTGTGGTTGTTGTTTTTGCGAGGCGCCTCAGATATTTCGGTGACTATGTGGAGCCGATGGAGTCATAGGACTCATTTACGCCGCAAAGGGCGGGGAAACGCAGTGTTCAGGCATTTTAATCCACATCGGTGGACCGGCCCTGACGATCCAAGGCTTGTCTGCGCGCTTACCTGAGGCTCGGGCTAGACAGTCTTGAAGCGGTGAGGACGATCCCTTGCAATGGAAATCCAACTTCCAATACGTGACTTTGCGGTTTTGATTGTAAAACCTATATATGGCGACATAGTGGTATGGGGCACTTATGCCGTCTATGATTGATACTTATGATTGAAATTGTTTTGACACTATACACTTATAGTAATAATAAAACATGAAATTTCACGTACCAAGCATTCTTGGCTATTATAAGGTAAAAACCCTATCCTCCAGCTTGTGTTGCATTGTGTGATGGGACCTGGGTCTTATAATAGCTTCATTATTCTTTATTTAGCATTGCGCTGTTGTTTTATGCACTGGTATTCTTGGGAGGAAACCCATTCCGTGTTGTACGGCGTGGTCCCTTGATTTACCTCACTTTAAAATGAAGATTAATAACTGTTTTAGTTCTCACACCACTCACATGACTGACCTGGAGTTTATTGTTTTAACCTAAACTCTGGGTGCCCTTATTTTCGACACGGGCAGCTAGTAGTTTCGGTTTTGCAGATTTATATTCACAGGATCCTGGTTTACAACTGGAATGATATTCGGAAAGCTTTGTATCCGTATATCTCCTTCAGTTGTGTATTGTATTATTTTTCCGCTGTAGTAATGTATTGTAATCTCTGATATTTTATGATGTGTAATATTTATTCATTACTCGGTATATTCTTATAATCTGATGAAATTGTTGTGATATACAATTAAATGTCCTTCTGTTTGTGCTCTGATTCGTCTTGTCCTCAAAGCAATCCGGGCTTTCCTTTACGGGGAAGTTCGGGTCGTTACACTTGCTTACTTATTTTCAACATGCCCTAAATTTCAAAAAAATTTACCGACTATAAACTAAATTGTAAATCGTATTTCAACATTTTAAATAAATTTAAAATTTAAAAGTTTATAAATTACAACGGACTAAATTTTTTGATTATCCAAATAATGTTCGCTCTATGTATAATGTTCACATTACAACATCAAGAGAATTCTATCGTTAATTATTCGAATTTGTTATGATGAAAAATCACAATAGAGTGTTATATTAGAAAATAAATAAACTGACAAAGCATTTTTATTTTAAAAGTGAATATGACATTCAAAAATAGATCTTTCTCATATAAAGTTGGTAAGTGCTATAGTTTACAAAAGAACTAGATCAGAGCAAATTTTAAAATGTTATAACCTGTCAAATACCAGTGATGTAGTCAAAAGTAGAGAGCCAGGCATAAGATAAAGGAGCAAGAACGAGTTCGAGAACATAATAAATAAAAGCAAAACACCAAGAATTAAGTAAAGTTTAAACACTATGCTTTAAATAAAATTGTTAAGTATAAATAGTCAGGAAAAAACTGAAATACAAAATTTAAAAGCTAAAATAATATTATAAACCAAATACAAAATTATTTAAGAAGTTAGAAAACTTTAGTTAAATACCAATACAACAGTAAATTTAAAGTTTTACATTTTACATTTCAACCTTTCATATTAAAATTTTAATGAAAAGAATTCAATGCTACATGTACAAATAATGTCGAACCGTATATGTACATATTTTCAAAAGGATTAAATTGGCGGTAAACTCAAATTACATTCAAAATAGATAAATTCCAAATCCAACATTAAACCTTGATTTGATCTAAAATTTAAATATTCTAATAAATTCAAATTATCTAACAAATGTGAATAAATCAAATATTCGTATTAAAAATTAGATTTACAAAAGGGGTTTTCATTGTACGTTCCAAAACAAAACTTAAAGTCCAAATTATACATCCAAATGATAATTATATTCAACTATGTTCAAAATAAATTTCAAATTCTATATCAAAACCTATTGTAAATATTTATTTTTAACGGTAAACTCTAAATTAATTTATATTCTAAATGTCGAAAATTCTGGGTCGTTACAGTTGCTTATGCTAGTAGGCAGTTGAAACAACCTGAGAGGAAGTATGCAACTCATGATTTGGTGTCGCTTGCCGTTGTATTTGCTTTGACGATCTGGAGACATTATTTGTTGGGTAAGAAGTTCGAGCTGTTTACTGATCACAAATCATTGGAGTACCTTTTTACTCAGAAAGATTTGAATACGAGGCAGCAGCGCTGGTTAGAGTTTCTGCGGCATACGATCTGGATTGAGAGTTAATGTTGTAGCAGATGCGCTCAGCAGCAAGCATGACATTATTGCTCATTTGGTTGAAACACTCAAATTGATTGAGAGTCCATCAAAAGAATGATGAATTTATCCAGAAGATCTACAGAAAGTTTCAACAAGGAGAAGTCTCAAATTTTAAAGTCGATGGTCGAGGCATTGTAAGGTTCTATGTCCCAAACATCCCAAAGCTTAAATGAGAAGTATTGGATGAGTTTCATAAATCCAAGTTAAACATCCATCCAGGAATCCACAAGATGTATCAAGATTTGAAGCGTACGTGTTGGTGGAAGTCGATAAAGAGGGTATTTTAATCTATGTCAACAGATGCCAAACTTGTCAACAAGTTAAAAGCGATTAGCTGAATGTTGCAAGGTTATTTCAACCATTGGAAGTGGAAGTGGAAGTGGAAGCAAATTTCGATGTACTTTATTGATGGGTTGCCCCGAACCAGAGGAAGAATTGAAGGGATTTGGGTTATTGTAGATGTTCTGACAAAGAGTGCCCATTTTCTTTCAGCGAAGTCAATGATAACAGCTGATAGTCTTGCATAGCTATATATAAAAGAAATTGTCTGATTGCACGGGATACGCAGTGGTATAGTAAGCGATCGAGATCCGATCTTTACCAGTCATTTTTGGGGAGCTATTCAGTCAGTGTTGGGAATGAAGTTAAATCTAAGTACTTCTCACCATCCCCAAAAAGATTGGGCAAACAGAAAGAGTAAATCGGATTTTGGAAGATTTGTTGAGAGCTTCCATTCTTGATTTTGGAGGGTCGTGAGAAGATCATTTGTATCTAGAAGAGTTCTACAAGAACAGTTATCAAGCAAGTTATAGGTATGTCACCTTTCAAGGCGTTATATGGTCGACCTTGCAAGTCGTCAGCATGTTGTATGAGTCGGAAGATAGGCTTGTATTGGGTCTAGATATGATCCGTGAAGCGACGAAGAAAGTAGACTTTATTAAAAAGAAATTGAAAGTAGCTCAAAGTAGGCAGAAGAGTTATGCTGATTAACGGAGAAGAGACTTGGAATTCTCTGTGGGTGACCAGTTATTTCTAAAAATTTCTCCACTGAGAGCAGTCATCAGATTTGGAAGGACTGGAAAGTTATCGATTGCCCAAGTATATTGGTTGGACCTTTTCCGGTGTTAGAAAGGATTAGAACCTTGATTTATAGAATTCAGTTGTCAGTGCATAATGTTTTTCATATTTCCCATCTTCGGAAGTATGTTCATGATCCTGATTTAATCATCGAGGAAGCTGCACAGCAAGACTTAGAGATCACACCAGAGTTGACTGTTCCAAGAGAGCCTTTAAAGATCATTGGCAAGAATGCAAAGGAACTGAGAAACAAGATGGTGAAATTAGTCAAAGTACAATGGAGCGGTGATCCGAGGGATGGCACTAGGGCAAAAGAAGACAGTATAAAGAATTCTTATCCCCATTGTAGAGTGGATGTCACGGAACAACTCATTTGCAAGGTAAACTAATTTCTTGAATATCATTTCTATTCAGTATTTCTTTCACTTCAATTTCAAGGGAGAAATTCTTTAAGTGGGGGAGATTGCAACGACCTGAAATTTGAATCAATTTAAAAATAATAATTTTAGTATATATATAAGTGGATTTTTAAAGCTACAAATATCGAATTTGAACTTAAAAACAATTGAAAATTATTTCTAATTTCATTTTATATCTTTCTAAAGTTAAAATAAGATTAGTGAACTTTAAAAATTGAATTTAAAATAAATATACTCCATAATACAATATTATTTTAATAACCTAAAAATAGTCATTTTTCGAAAAGCCTTAGAATTCGACAAGACCAGTTTCATTGGATCTGTATTTGTTAAATATGTAGGATTTGAAATTTCGTATCGATAAGACTTACAATTTGATCGTACGAGCTAAAAACATATAAAGGTCGTTCAATTAAACACAAGCTTAAATTAAATCAAATCGTTCATGTTCGCTAATTCTTAAATCTCATCTTACTATGATACCTCACTAATACTTGCCTACACCCCACTCCATGTTGTTGTAAGCATAATAATGATGTTTATTAGGCACTAAATATAAGATTTTGGCACAAAAGTAAATACATGAATTATTTAATTAACCTAGGTGGAAAATTGTCTTAAGGTCCATACATCATCCCAACACTATCTTATCTCATGTTGACACCTAAGCAAACATATTTTCACTGAGGACCCTGGCCTTTATGTATAAATAGGTGGCCTCTCACTTACATTTCTTCCTTCCCATTTTCTCTTCAACTTTTCCTCCTCTTTTTCCCATTCTCCCTCCTCCACTTCTACCCGTAGGCCCCACCCGCTCCACCAGCCAACCCACGCCCTCCCCCTTCCTTTTATGTCAGCTCCACCGTCCCTCCTCCTTGTCATGGACCTCACACCACCAAACACCCTTAAACTACCTCTAAATCGCCTTAAATACGTTAAAGGCCTCCCGTTTACACCCCTCCACCCCAAAACACTTCAACCCGTGGACCCCACAACCTAAAACAACCCCCACATGGACCCCACAACCTAAAACTACCTCTACCAACTTAACCTGGTTTAAGAACAAGATCAAATCTTGTGAAACATTTTCCAACAAAAGGAGACTTAATTGGGGATCCGATAATCCAAAAGTATTTTGCTTTGACGCTAATTATTTCGAAAAGATCTAGTTTAGCCCATTTCGAATAATTATACGATGAGTCAGAAGTCGAAGATACTGAAGACGATGGAAGTCCGGGAATCTTCGCAACGAATGGGTTGTTTGCTGATACCTTGGGTATCTTCCATTATAAGGTTATAAGTGGCAGTAGTCCGGGCATACTTGTTCATTATCCGGATATGCAAGGGCCTCTCTACTTTATTGGACGAGAAATAAAGTGCCTTTGGTTTCGTTCACAACCCGGAACGAACTTGTATTGGATGTGTGTTTGACATTGTATTTTACGACATAACCATTTGGTTTCATTTGATGATATATCAGTTGGTGGTGGAGGATTTATCATTTTAGCTTAATCACACTCCTCTGAGACTTATGTACTTAGAGGGTTATATATTATTAGACACCGATTATATGTTGTGAATTGACTGTGTGACATGCTAAGTGCTAATGATAGATAGATCAATGTTTTTAATGCAAATCAGAGCTTTGTGGAACGTCACTTCATGACTTCACAACCGGTAATGAGCCGAAACAGGATGAAATACAACAGAGATAGGACTAACGTTTCGTTCTAGTTGAGAAAGTGATGTCATGGTATAGATCCCAGGAAATTTACTTAGTGGTTGATGGAATGAGGCGCCTCCGACAATGGTCAACAACGATCGGGAGACGTTACATTCAGAAGTAACCCGAACATCACCTGAAATAGTGGTGGGTCGACTCTACCGCTATAGAAAGGAGCATCTGTCCGACTCTGCCGCTACAGAAAGGAACATATGTTGAACCTAGGACATCCTGCTAGAGGTGTTCAGAATCGCGGTTCAGGAATATCCTTTGCCTTGGTCATGATGGAACCTAACTTCTAATACGAACCTTTACAGTTTTACTTGTAACCAACGTAGACATAATATAGGGTACCTATTTCTTCTAAGATCTAGGCATTTATTTTGAAAAGGTTTTTGAAGATAGACATTAATGATAATATTAAATGATTTTCGTGTATCAAGCATATTTGGTTATCACAGGGAAAAATTTGCTCCTAATCGTGTGTGTTTGCATTATGTGATGGGATGCGAGTCTTATGGTAGCTTCATTTTCAAAAAAGCACTACAAGTTTTGTGCACTAGTATTCATAAGGGGAAACATGTTCTGTGTTAAGCAGTGTAGTCTTATGATTCACCTTACTAGCCTTATATACACAACTATTTTTGGTTTCACACAGCAGTCCCATGACTGGCCCGTAGTTTTGTTTTCCCTTGCAAACTCGGGTGCCCTTATTTCCACACGGGCTGCCTAGTATTTAGACTAGTAGTTAAGTTCATTATGGAAGCTATCTATGTAAGATGGTTTTGGATTTGGAGCAGGTGCAGAAGTTAGATGTTCTCTTTGGATTCTATCTGAAGATTCTATCATGTTACTATTTCCGTTGTGCACTTATTTCTTAATTCCACTGTAATGTACTATTGGACCTTGTCGGTTGTATTAAATCAGATGTATTACTGGTGTAATATGTTGTACATTATGTTGTAACATAATGTTTATTTCCGCTATTATGTAATGTGTTATACTCTAAAGCAATTCGTCCTTCCGGTACTTGGAATGTCGATACAAGATGTATTAGTATCGAATCCCAGGTGCCGAGAGGGTGGTTCGTCACAATCTAGATCCAATTAGGCAGCCTTCCGACATCATCGTAGATGATTGAATTCCAAATGGACAGAGCTTTGGCGCGTACGTAGTTTATAAAATTCATTGAATATATATGGTTATATATGGAGTTTCGGAGACTAAAGGTTGAATCTTTGGCAAAGAGGAGCTCAGTATAAGGGGTGTGGGGTCCACCTAGGCGGTAGCTTAGCTGTAGTGTCGGGTATGGGCTGTGCAGATGGGTTGTTTTGGGGTGATGGGGTGTAAGGTGTTGGCTTTATGGTGTTCAATGGGGTTTCGGGGTATTTTAGGTGATTTGGGATGAAGGGGGCCACAACAAGGAGGAGGGAGGGGCGGCTGACGGGGCAGGCATGGGGGGCGGAGGGGGTGTGGCGTGACAAGTGGGTCCTAGGCCGTGAGGGTGGAGGACAGAGAAGGGAGAGAAAAAAGAGAAAAAGAAGAAGAAAGGAAGAATAAAAGAAAGTAAGGAGAAAACAAAGGAAATGGTCACCTATTTATACACATATCTATGGTCTTGAGTGTAAGATGCCATGGTGATGTGTTAACACAAGGTGAGATAGTTTGGTGGTGAAGTAATTTACCTTTTGACAATTATCCGTTTAAGTTTTAATTAAATTAGTGCATGCATTAGCTTTTGTGCCACCCCTATTCTTTGTGCCACTTAACATCATTACATAGCTAGGTCATCATGGAAGAGTGTAAGTACGAGATGGTGAGATGTCACGGAGGGAGGAGATTTAGGAATTAGTGATTGTTTTAATTTAAGCTTCGGTTTAGTTAAACGACCCTTATACGTTTTCAACTCGTACGATCAAACCGTAAGTCCGATCGATACAAAATTTGAAATCCTACTATATTTCATGGATACAGTTCCACTGAAACTAGTCGTCGAATTCTGAGACTATTTGCAAAATGCCCAATTTCTGTGCTTTTATTAAATTTCGATCAATTTTTCAACACGCATTTATATCGTGCACACTCACATACTAACTCCAATTGATACGACATTTGAAATCTTACAAAAATTTAACGTCCAGATTCGATGAAACTAATTTTTTCGAAATTCGATATCAACTGCAAAATGTCAATTATTAGGCAATTAAGATAATATTAAATTATAAAATTTTAAATTGACTGGAATTTCAGGTAGCAACAGTTAATATACTTATATCATTCGGATAGGTGCATAACACTATTTTTTACGTAATGGAAGTGGTAAGATTTGTGAATACACTTATTCCAAGAAATAATAATTCGCTAGGATTTTGGAGAAAATGAAAATAATGGTTATACGGATTTGAAATGGAAGTGCATACGGAAGTTTCGGTCATTAAAGTTGTAAACTTGAAATTTTTTGGAAGTTAAATGAAAAGGTTTGGTGAATACGTTTATTCTAAATATATAAAGATATGTTTATTATTCAAAAATAATGGAAATAAGAGAGACTTGCAATCATACTTATTCAGTTAAGATAAGAATGCAGAATCGGTTTTAAGAGTCGATGAAATTGTTTTAATGAATGACTTAAATAATAAGGGTCTGAGCTACCGATGTACTTGATAGTTAAGAACCAGACTATCAATGAAATATCCTACTGGACTTTTGACGTGTTAGTTCGAAGAGACCGGGATAAGAACTAGACCCAAAACCACTTCGAACTAACTTGGCGTTTGCAACTAACGTGCAGGGATGCTTAGAAGATGAAAATAATAATAAAGACCGTAGATCTTCATAAAACAGAAGAACCACTTATAATCTCAAACTTACAACCGGAGATAGACTGTTATTCTGTTGTGATTGAAATCTACAGATTGCAAGGACTACCCGCTATCAATCATTGGAGGTGATTCCTATATAGGATGCGGTAGGAGAGCGCTCGGTTCATCCTGTTCCTGGATGACTTGTATGGACGAATATCTAACAGAGTATTTACTAAGAATTACGTACGTCGATTCTTACAAATATACCAAATTTGGTGGCGAAGAAGGATACTTCTTTTAGCTTAACACCCAAAGTATTTTTGTGAATGTTAATTAGTGATTTGATGGGTCTGACAATCTGACATTCAAGGTTAATGTGATGTTCTAAAAAGGTAATCATGACCTTAAGCCTCATCAATCGGAAAATGACAGAAATCATGTCGGTAGCATGGCTATGTGGGTCATTCCCATTAGGGTGTATAATCACAATCTAGAGAAATTTCATTTATTCCTTGTTTTGTTGCTTATGTATTCATACGGAATATGATTGACTAGCTATTCACCGTGGTGATGATATATTCGGTACACTTAAGTTGAATGAGAGTCCGATCATGTGTGGCCAGGTTGCAAGATATTCTTGTTGTAACGACCCGTATTTTGGTCGATTAATTTTAAATATTTAATATTGTTTTAAATATTGAATTAATAATATAAAAGAATTTTTATATTGAATTATCGATTTATAATCGATATACAATTTATTTTGAATACATATAATCATTGTAATACGAAAAATAATTCAAATTGAAGTCAAAAACTAAATTAAAACAATTCAGATGATCAATACTAATTGTGTTTGAATATGGATGATAATAAGAATATTTTATTACCAGCAAATTGATTAGTTTTGAATTTTAATTTATATTATATTAATTTAATATGGTATATACATTGAAAATTAAATATAAAAATATATTCAGTTCAGTTCAGAATAACGCAATAACATTTAAATGTCGGTTTATACGCTAAAATAGCGGTTCATAGTTTAAATTAAAGGACCCTGAGATATTTGATTGTGGATATGTTCGAAATCAAATCAGAATCTATTTTAAAAGAATAAAGATCTCTTTAATCAAATCGATATCTATTTAAAAAGGATAAAAATCACTTTATATCAGATCGTATTAATGTTTAATCAAATCACAATTAAATATAGTGTACTTAACCTACCACCTACCGTTGTACCCACAAGCCTATTCCTTAAGGATGAAGTCTTCATCTTCTATAAAATCGCGTTATACTCCTTTGGGAACGGATCCTCCCCTGTAACTAAATATGGGAACCGCTACCCCTTTTTCAATGGAATACAAATTCATTCAGGCAAAATTATCTCATTCAAAATAGAATGCTCGATCAAAATAAAACAGTTCCATTTCTTCCCCCAAATTGAATCATTACAGAAAAAAAAATCGAAATCGAGTTTCCCTGGGTTACAAGACTCAACGGTTCGATCAAATGATGCGCGCGAATCCCGTTCTGGAGTTCGACGTTGAAGTCATACCCCTAGGGCACTGTTCTTCGCGGATTGTAAGTGACTCTAGGGCAAACCAGTTGGTGCGACGATGATTTTCAAGTTCGATAGTTGATCTAGGGTTCGAGTTAAAAGCTTGTAGCGGGATTTTTGGGATCGCGATGGCTTTTGGGACATAGAGGCAGAAGCGTGAGTGCCTCAATCGACTGTTGCGAGTGATGAAATTTGGAGGAGGATGGCGTGTTACAGACCATCGCAACTTCTAACTGGGTGTTTGGGGGTGGAGCCGGGTTTGTGGTAGCGAGGTGATTTAGGTTGCGAAGCTGAGATAAAGATTAGTCAGTGTCCGGCTTTTGAGGAAGACTGCGAGTATACGAATATTGAACTAGAACTATTATTGAAAGAAGTCGTGATAATTGGGAGGTTTGATTTTTGAGACAGCAGAAAAGATCGAGAAGGACGGTGCAAAAAAATGGAGAAGCTGGACCTCAAAATGAATCGCACTACTATTGTAAAAGCCTTAGAGAGACTCATTATTCATGGGAGGTAGGTTTACCTGTAGTTTGGAAGTTACAATTTGGGCTTATTCCCTGAAGTAGAAACTGTTTTTCAGATTCAGTAAAGAAGAAAAAGGATTATAAATAAATCGGGTGATTGGGGATCGATCGGGTTTTGTTGTGGGTAGCGTGGATGTCGATGAACAGAAGGAAGAAGAGCGACACAACAGTTGATATTGATGGTGTGTTCAAATGTCTATTTAGTGGTGTTAGGCGAAGAATATTGCTTAGGAATGAAAGTGAAGAGGATTAAGGTATTGTTTTTAAGAATTCTACAATACCTAGAATACATTTATTTATTTATTTTAGTTAGTTAATTTTAAATCTATAATAGTTTGACCAATAAATTAAAATTGTATAACATGCTTATTTAAGGTCCAACCAAGATGCCGTAAGCTGCGTTGGGTTATATCAATGAATGTTACACAGTGGGACTGAATTGATCGCTTGGTTTGCAGTAACTGCAAGGTATAAGTTTTAGCGATATTTAAACATACATAGAATAGTTTATTTAATTATTTTAGTGGTTAGTTCAAATTAATATTCGTTAAATCATTAAATAAATATTCAATTATTCTTAGATACCAAATGAATTCAATTGAGACAAGTCGAATTGATGCGTAGACGCAACAATACGGAAATCAATGGGATATTCGACAAAAGAAAAGCATGGTGAGTAAATCTAACTCAGATTTATTTAGAATTATTTTTATCAGTTAAAAATAATTGTTTGTTGATTGTTTGGATGCGTTTAAATATTTATTTGTACCTATTTAAATATATTAGTTATTTAGGCTTGGTTGTGACTATTATATATATTGGTGGTTGGATTGTTCCCGCAGTATCATTAGCGGATGACCCTATTGAAACACCCCACCTCCGTTAGGGTCACTCTCAAAGGGAATGCCCTAATTTTGGTGGAGGTTTATAAGTATAAATCACAGATATACAAGACAGATATAATAACACATATTTTTGAACAGCGGAAAACAACAACTTTTATTTCATTCAAATACGTGTTACACCAACCATACCATAATTGTCTTACAACACTTCCAAAAACATAACATCTTCATAACTGTCTTGATTTACATTATTTAAAGAAGCAGAAAGAAAACATAAATAAACTGCAAAAGTCCCATAATTGCTGTCCAAAGCCATCGTCCAAAACGAAAAGATCCAAGCAATACATTCTTTCTCTTCAAGCTGGATATGAAGGCTGATCAAGCTGCGGTATTCCCTCCCTGTGGACCTGGGGGGGGGGGGGGGGAACGGAGGAAAATAAGACGAAAGAAAAGTAGAGTCAGACATAAAGCCTGAGTAAGTCTAGGACTATTCAGTCTATGAATAAAGAACTGGGTATGATAAGTATAAACTTGAAATGGGAAAGTACCATAAACCAAGTTAAGTTGTCTAGGGTCGAATATACTATCATACCCCATATTAATCTCTGTACCCATATAAACTAGTTCCCAACAGGCACCCCATAATCAGGGTGAAGTGATCCTTTTTCTGATGATCGGCTCCTACTCGCATAGTTACATGTGTCTTACGGCCCCCGATGTTGTATTTACCTATGCTGGTCCCACCGTGGGGTGTATCAAGTCCCATGGTGGCGGCCCGACACAACCCTATAATGCACAGGTATGCTACTGGTGCCCAGTGCCTTATTTTTCTATGCCGGAGTGTGTGCACGCCCGCACCCCGTTAGAACCTACACTGCTACACCACCGCCGTCGATTTGACCTCTTACAGTCAGCCCAGTAATCGTGCCTCACCCTGCCTAGTTTCAGGGTATCATGATACGCCTTGTAGGGTTACTGCTGAAAAGGGTCCCCCGCTACTAGGTTTTCTATTTCTAGCCAACATGCTAAGTTGGTTAAGTGTTTTATAAACCTAACCCCCAATCAGTCTATTTAGTTTAGCATGTTCTATTTTGATTAAGTCTTAATTCACTTAATCCTATCAATCCTGACTCAGCCTTAATTGTCTTATTAAAGCCTTGACCTCTCACATTAGACAGGTATTGTTGTGGCTGCCTGTTGCCGGTTGGGTCCGGCCAGTCTTACGCCACAACTCAGTCTAACCTCGGGACCTTATTGGGCTCCGTGTTTAACCACCCACATTGGATAGGTATTGTTGTGACTACTGGACAGCCGGGCGGTTCCGGGCAGGTTTACATCACAACTCAATCCAACCTCGATTTAAAACATCGTATTTTCTACATTTACATATTTTGTCCCTTTTCTTTTTATATGTAAATATTTGCGGCCCATTATTCAAATTTATCTTTATTGATTAAAATTTATTTATGCCACTTAATTGTTTTTCAAGGTTGTTGGCATGCGTCAAACATGCCAACACATATGTTCTATATTTTAGCCCAAACGTCAATACCCCCGTTTTACACGTTCGTTCAAATGTAAGGTGTGTTGGGTTTAATACTTAAACCCAATTTAGCCATATAAAAAGGGGAGGCTTATAACGTGATGTTTATAAGGTAACATAAAAAGGGGAGTGTGAACACATGAACTTGCACATAACGATTCAATTAACATAAGGTAGGCGCATGTGAACTTGCAATTGTAACAACATATAATATAAGCAATACTTAAACATGAATCATTCTATTCACATAATCATGGTATAAATAAAGCATGAATCATTCTATTCGTGTAGTCATGGCATAAATGATACTTAAACATGAACCATTCAAATCATATAATTATGGCATAATCATAATTGAACATGAATCTTTCTATTCATATAGTCATGGCATAAACATAATTGAACATGAATCCTACTATTCATATAATCATGGTTTTTATCCTATCTATGTAACTTGTAAGTGGGATGAAATTCTAGTGTAATTTCTAATGTAACTTATGTGCAAAATATATTATCATATGATTATGATAACAACATAAGCCTAGAAACATGTTTTCAACTAGGCATAATAACAAACATAGTTTAGTCATGTTCATAGACTTAATACAAGCTTACAAAGACGCTTGCTTTTGTCACTATTACAAAATCGTGATTTTTATGCTTGAACTATGATGTCAATTCCAACATAAACTTCATATGAATCATAATACTTAAGTGGATCAAATTACACTAAAGATGACCATAGAATTATACATCATGTTGACATAACAATAAATCACATACTTGCATGAATTTCAAATAAACTATTACAACATATAGTTGTTATTTTCAACATGAATCATATACTTGCAATTATCAAATGGGTGTTGTAAATAACTACCACAAACATGTAGTTTTCAATATGAATCATATGCTTACATGAATCCCAATTAAAATTCCACAACATGTGGTTGTCAACATAAACCATATACTTGTATGAATCAAATCGTAAACCATAGCATTGCCAAATCAAAATTACATACAAACATAAGTTATTATCGCCACAATTCCATTTCGTTGTTAACTTCCAACGCAAATCGCGTACTTGCAAATATCCAATCGTATACCATAATATTCCCAAATTGTTTAGCGTCAAAGAAACATACAAATATAGATTATTATCGCCACAATTCCATTTCTTACTTTACACAAATCAACACAATTATTTAATTCACATCGGAATAGCACTCTACTTACAACGTGTGACGAATCTTCAATTCAGGAATCTGAATTCTGAATTTGGAGATGCTATCCTTTGTTGTAGGCGTTGCTTTGATTTGATTAACGTTGTTTTAAGCTTTTGATTTATCTCCTAATTGTCTCTCTATTTCTGACGGCTATCCTCAGTCTCTCCTCAGCAGCATGACGGTCTCATCTCCATTTTAGTTTATGTGAATTAGGGTTAGTCTTAGGTCCTTTTTATAGAGTTTTTGAGTTAATTTAGACCGTCGATGAAGCTTGGTTTAACAATAGCCGTTCGTTCAAAGAAGAGACCAACCAGGAGCTGACACCTAGCCCTAGTGACAAGGCAAGGCTCAGAAAATCGACCAAACATAGACCAGGCCAGCCAGGGTGGGCTGGGTTCGACCTGGCTCAGGGGCCAGGTCGACTCCCCAGTCGACCCCCAGGTCGACTCTAGAGTCGACCTACCTGGGCAGGTCGACACCTAGGTCGACTCCCAGGTCGACCTGGCCTGGCAGGTCGACCCTAGGGTCGACCCCCAGGTCGACCTGGTGGGTTTGGGCGGGAATTTTCCCGCCTACTCTGATTGGGCTGAATTTTAAATCTGTTTTCGAAATTTAAATTTTTTGAAACTTCATCGGGTCCTAATTTGGTCATACGACCTCCGTTTTTCGAAAACTCGGACTCTATTTCGCGTATTTTTCCGAGACGAACGAAATGGCATATCCCGTTTTCCTTAATACTTTGATTTGAAATTTATTATACTTTAATTTGTGAATTTCACTGTTATGAAATACGCGGGGTGTTACATTCTCCCCCACTTAAAAGGATTTCGTCCCGAAATCTTCAAGTTCAGGAAGAATGTACATCCTAACATCCAAACATCCATCTACTCATCCATCAAACACGAGCATCCATTGTCCTTAAAAGACTTCTAATGCTTCATGATAATATGCGAAGTGTGTGTGTACATGTACTTATCTAATGCAAAATCAGGCGGTCTACTGATTCAGTTGACCTCCTTAATGCGAATTATGTAAGTGCTATGAATCCATTATGTATGCAAATCCTCCTATTCATGATTCTATATGAGTGCACAATCATTCATACAAATGCAACATCCATATGACACATACTAAAGTTCAACCATATACGAATGCAAACATATATGCATATGCAATATGAAGTGATTGAGCCGATCTAAAACCTAGATTGTGTGTGTATATGCAACCACGAGCAACCACTAGCAATCACTTGCAACCACTTGCAATCATCATCCATAACATGTTTCAATTACATGTTTTCATCCAAAGGGTTTCTACCTAAAAGATAGGGTCGAGGAGATATACCTAAAAAAAAAGATAGATAAAAGCGCAACTTAAGGAAAAAGGAAAGATCAAAGATGTACCCTCGAAAAGAAAAGGGTAGGCTGCGCGTATTTTAGCTTCAGTTTCCCAAGTTGCATCTCCTTCGGCGTCGCTCCACTAAACTTTGACGAGCTTGACTTCGCGGTTGCGTAGCTTCTTCACTTCCGTTCCTAATATGCGGGTTGGAACTTTCCTTATGGTTGCTTCGCGTTCCACTTCAGCTTCTTCTAGGATATTTGGCTCTACTACTTCAGCAGACTCATGTAGACATTTTCGGAGATGTGAAACGTGAAAGACGTTGTGTACTCCGGCCAATTTTTCAGGTAGCTCTAATCTATAGGCCATTTTCCCAATTTTCTCAATGATAGGGAATGGCCCTACGAACCTCGGTGCTAGCTTTCCTGTGGTTCCAAAACGAACAACATTCCTTAGCGGAGATACCTTAAGAAAAACTCTGTTCCCAACCTCAAATTCAAGGTCGGTCCTCCTCTTGTCGGCGTAGGACTTTTGTCTGTCTTGGGCCATCTTCATCCTTCTTCGTATTAAGTCTACTTTTTCTGAAGTCTCTCAGATCATATCTGGTCCAAGTATGAGCTTATCAGTAGACTCCCACCAACAAGTGGGTGATCGGTACGGTCTTCCATATAAAGCTTCGAAGGGCGCCATTCCGATGGTTGCTTGATAGTTGTTGTTGTAGGCAAATTCTACCAAAGGAAGATGGTTTTCCCACATCCCTCCGAAGTCAAGGATGCACAGTCTTAAAAGGTCCTCCAAAACTCTGTTCACTCTTTCTGTTTGGCCATCAGTTTGGGGATGATAGGCTGTGCTCAGGCATAACTGTGTTCCTACCGCTTCTTGCAGACTCCGCCAAAACTCACTGGTGAAGATAGGGTCTCGGTCACTAACGATGTTGGACGGTATTCCATGGAGTCGAACAATTTCCTTGAGGTAAAGAGATGCTAGGGATGAGGCAGTTCTTTTACTTTTGACAGGTAAAAAGTGGGCGCTTTTAGTAAGCCTATCCGCTATTACCCATATGCTAGTGTTGCCTCTCCTAGACCTAGGCAGCCCATCGACGAAGTCCATTGAGATGCTATCTCACTTCCACTGCGGGACCTCTAGAGGATGTAGCAGACCGCCAGGCTTTTTCTGTTCCGCCTTAGCCTGTTGGCACACCATACACTTAGAAACGAATTCTGCCACGTCCTTTTTCATGCCGTTCCAAAATAAAGTTCTTTTTATGTCCTTGAACATTTTATCGCCGCCTGGGTGTATCATCATCTTGGAGTGATGTGCTTCTTCGAGCACCTTCTTTACTAAATCCCTTGTCTGTGGGACGCATAGTCTTCCGTCTCGCCTTAGCCAACCCTTATCGTCGATGGAGTATCTGTTGAGGTGACTTGAAGTCTCACCCCTAATTAGCCTATCAATCGTCTCCACAAGCTGAGGGTCCTTGCGTTGTGTTGTCCCTATCGGGTCCACTAAAGTCGGGCGTACTTCGAGAGATGCTAGCAAGCCTGGTACAAAATCGGAGGAGGGCCTAAAGTTAAAGCTGGCTATAAACTCTAGGCTTTGTCTTTCAACAAACAATGGGCTTAAGGTCAGTTTCTTTCGGCTCAACGCGTCTGCCACTACGTTGCCTTTGCCCGGAGTATAGGAGATCTCGAAATCATACGAGGCAAGAAACTCCATCCACCTCTGTTGCCTCAAGTTAAGGTCCTTCTACGAGAAAAGGTATTTCAACGATTTATGGTCAGTGTAAAGTTCAAACTTCTCACCTAGGAGATAGTGTCGCCAAGACTTGAGTGCAAAGACGATGGCAGCTAACTCAAGATCGTGGGTTGGGTAGTTCTTTTCATGCACTTTCAATTGTCTCCCGCCATAAGCTACTACCCTTCCTTCTTGCATTAAGACGGCGCCTAATCCTGTCCCACATGCATCTGTATAAACGGTGAACATCTTGCTTCCATCTGGCAACGTCAAAACTGGGGCTGTTGTAAGAGCCCTTTTCAGTCGCTGGAAAGCAAACTCGCAATCCAAGTCCCAATTGAACACTAGATTCTTCTTGGTCAACTTTGTGAGCGGAGCTGAGATTTTCGCAAAATCCCTTATGAACTTTCGATAGAAACCTGCAAGTCCTAGAAAACTTCGGACCTCAGTTGCATTCCTTGGTGTCTTCCAATCCTGTACCGCCACTACCTTAGCAGGGTCCACTGCTAACCCTAGTTTGGATACTATGTGCCCAAGGAACCTCACTTCTTCTCTCCAAAAGTGG
This sequence comes from Allium sativum, assembly GCA_030737875.1. Classification (NCBI taxonomy): domain Eukaryota; kingdom Viridiplantae; phylum Streptophyta; class Magnoliopsida; order Asparagales; family Amaryllidaceae; genus Allium; species Allium sativum. Next base: position 931,789,452 of record CM060924.1, on the reverse strand, counting down.
CATTTGGAGAATTTGGCTTTTAGCTGATGGACTCGCAGAGTTTCCATGATTGCCCTCAAGTGCTGAGCATGTTCCTCTTCATTCTTTGAGAAGATAAGGATATCGTCTACGAAGACCACTACGAACTTATTGAGGAAATCTCTGAATACCCTACTCATCAGGTCCACGAAGTAAGCAGGTGCATTTGTCAAGCCGAAAGGCATGACAAGCCATTCAAAGAAGCCGTCTAGGGTTCTGAATGCCGTTTTATCGATACTATCTTCAGCCACCCTTAGCTGATGAAAACCGGTCGCTAAATCGAGTTGGGAGAAAACAGACGCTCCTACAAGTTGATCAAACAGATCGTCAATTCTGGGGAGAGGGTGCCTATTCTTTTTCGTTAACTTGTTGAGCTCCCTATAGTCAACACATAGACAGAGTGAACCATCCGCCTTTGTAGCGAACACCACTGGAGCGCCCCATTCTAAAATACTCCTCCTAATGAACCCCTTTTCTAGAAGCTCTTTAATCTGTTTACTGAGCTCTTTCCTTTCCCGTGGAGCCATGTGTCTAACGGGCAACGCAATGGGCTTTGCATTATCTACAAGATATATGCGGAAGTCTATCTCCCGCTTCGGAGGCAAGCCCTTCACCTCTTCGAAGACATCCGGATATTCCCGGACCACTCTAACCGATTGCAAATTTTCAACGGAGGCATCTAGCGATTCAAGATAACTAAGCATAACCGCATACGAGGGATTACAAGTAATTTCCAAAGTATTACCGAGCTGGGTTAGGAGCCTAACAACCCTTTTCTCACAATCAAGGATGGCCCCATTACTGGATAGCCAATCCATGTCCAAATTCAAACCATATCCCGAAAAGCCCAAAACAAAGGCACTACATTAAAATTCTACGCTTAGAATAGAAATTTTCAATCCCAAACAGATCATAGACAAATGAGCTGGGCCCCCAATTGGGTTTGAAACAATTAAGGGGTCCTCTACCATACTAGTTTTTAGGTGCAGAGATTCTACTAAAGCAGACGAGATAAAGGAGTGTGATGCGCCAGGATCAAATAAAGTGCGAACGGGGTGATCATAAAGGTAAACTACACTTTCTACAGAAGTATTTATACCTCGCCGTTGTAGAGGTGGCGCCTCTAGCACATGAACTTGTGCCCCTGAGGTGGATCAAGCCCTCTGCCCCTGTCCTCGTTTCTTTGGGCATTCCTTTGCCATGTGGCCTGTCTCACCGCAAGAAAAGCACCCACCATTCATCTTGGCCTTCTTTTTCCGGCAATCTTTCACTAAGTGCCCCACTTTGCCACAGAAATTACACTTCCTCTTCTCTTTGTTGCCTTTCCCGCCCTTCTTAAAGTCTGTCTTCTTAGGCTGCAAACCTTCTTTCTTCCCTTGAGAGTTTTCTGCCTTTGTCTCCTTCTTGCCCTTATCCTCCTCGTTCAGCAACGCCATCTGTACCAACCTTTCATACGTAGCTCCCATGGGTATATGGGTCATGGCCAAACTGTGTAATGGATCATTCAACCCTTTGACAAAACGGAGAGCCTTCTTGTCCGGGGTGTTGACTAGGTCCAGTCCGAACCTAGCCAGCTCATCAAACGGATTAACATACTCTTTGACTGTCTTGTTCCCTTGCTTAAGAAATAAGAATTTTTCCAACTGCAAACTCCTTTCCGCGTCTGAGAGAAATTTAGCCTCAAACCTTGCCCTAAAGTCCTCCCATGTTTCTACTAGTCTTTCTGCATTAGTGACTTCCCACCAGTAGGAAGCCTCGCCCTTAAGTAGCCATACTGCCAGTTTTACTTTCTGTCTATCCTTTACCTCAAAGATGATGAATAAGTCCTCGGTTTCTTTCAGCCAATTTCTAGCTGCCACGAAGGACTCAGTTCCATGAAAATCCTTTCCTCCCATAGCTTTAAAATCTTTACATATCTTAGCAAAGGTGTTTCCCCGCGGAGGAGGTGGAGGAAGAGGTGTTGCTGTAGCTGGATGATTTCCTGCAGCTAGGGGAGGAGGAACGGTATGACCTGGCTGAGTGGCCCTTGCTTCTAAGAACCGTCTAAACCAACCAGGTATTGGTACACCCTCTGGCAAGTTAAGTTCTTCGGACATGCTGAAACAAAAAGGATAGATTCAAAACGAAGGATAAGAGATAGTTCCTATGGCTTTGGGGGGACTTTGCCTTTTAAAATAAAATAATATTTTATCTTTTAAAAATGCTTCTTTAAATTTCCTTTTTGAAAAATAAATTTTTAAAACTTTTTATCTTATCTGGTAAACCTATGCTCTGATACCAAGTGAAACACCCCACCTCCGTTAGGATCACTCTCAAAGGGAATGCCCTAATTTTGGTTGAGGTTTATAAGTATAAATCACAGATATACAAGACAGATATAATAACACATATTTTTGAACAGCGGAAAACAACAACTTTTATTTCATTCAAATACGTGTTACACCAACCATACCATAATTGTCTTACAACACTTCCAAAAACATAACATCTTCATAACTGTCTTGATTTACATTATTTAAAGAAGCATAAAGAAAACATAAATAAACTGCAAAAGTCTCATAATTGCTGTCCAAAGCCATCGTCCAAAACGAAAAGATCCAAGCAATACATTCTTTCTCTTCAAGCTGGATATGAAGGCTGATCAAGCTGCGGTATTCCCTCCCTGTGGACCTGGGGGGGGGGGGACGGAAGAAAAGAAGACGAAAGAAAAGTAGAGTCAGACATAAAGCCTGAGTAAGTCTAGGACTATTCAGTCTATGAATAAAGAACTGGGTATGATAAGTATAAACTAGAAATGGGAAAGCACCATAAACCAAGTTAAGTTGTCTAGGGTCGAATATACTATCGTACCCCATATTAATCTCTGTACCCATATAAACTAGTTCCCAACAGGCACCCCATAATCAGGGTGAAGTGATCATTTTTCTGATGATCGACTCCTACTCGCATAGTTACATGTGTCTTACGGCCCCCGATGTTGTAGTTACCTATGTTGGTCCCACCATGGGGTGTATCAAGTCCCATGGTGGCGGCCCGACACAACCCTAGAATGCACAGGTATGCTACTGGTGCCCAGTGCCTTATTTTTCTGCGTCGGAGTGTATGCACGCCCGCACCCCGTTAGAACATACACTGCTACACCACCGCCGTCGATTTGACCTCTTACAGTCAGCCCAGTAATCGTGCCCCACCCTGCCTAGTTTCAGGGTATCATGATACGCCTTGTAGGGTTACTGCTGAAAAGGGTCCCCCGCTACTAGGTTTTCTATTTCTAGCCAACATGCTAAGTTGGTTAAGTGTTTTATAAACCTAACCCCCAATCAGTCTATTTAGTTTAGCATGTTCTATTTTGATTAAGTCTTAATTCACTTAATCCTATCAATCCTGACTCAGCCTTAATTGTCTTATTAAAGCCTTGACCTCTCACATTAGACAGGTATTGTTGTGATTGCCTGTTGCCGGTTGGGTCCGGGCAGTCTTACGCCACAACTCAGTCTAACCTCGGGTCCTTATTGGGCTCTATGTTTAACCACCCACATTGGATAGGTATTGTTGTGACTACTGGACAGCCGGGCGGTTCCGGGCAGGTTTACATCACAACTCAATCCAACCTCGGGTTAAACACATCGTATTTTCTACATTTACATATTTTGTCTCTTTTCTTTTTATATGTAAATATTTGCGGCCCATTATTCAAATTTATCTTTATTGATTAAAATTTATTTATGCCACCTAATTGTTTTTCAAGGTTGTTGGCATGCGTCAAACATGCCAACACATATGTTCTATATTTTAGCCCAAACGTCAATACCCCCATTTTACACGTTCGTTCAAATGTAAGGTGTGTTGGGTTTAATACTTAAACCCAATTTAGCCATATAAAAAGGGGTGGCTTATAACATGATGTTTATAAGGTAACATAAAAAGGGGAGTGTGAACGCATGAACTTGCACATAACGATTCAATTTACATAAGGTAGGCGCATGTGAACTTGCAATTGTAACAACATATAATATAAGCAATACTTAAACATGAATCATTCTATTCACATAATCATGGTATAAACAAAGCATGAATCATTCTATTCGTGTAGTCATGGCATAAATGATACTTAAACATGAACCATTCTAATCATATAATTATGGCATAATCATAATTGAACATGAGTCCTTCTATTCATATAGTCATGGCATAAACATAATTGAACATGAATCCTACTATTCATATAATCATGGTTTTTATCCTATCTATGTAACTTGTAAGTGGGATGAAATTCTAGTGTAATTTCTAATGTAACTTATGTGCCCAATATATTATCATATGATTATGATAACAACATAAGCCTAGAAACATGTTTTCAACTAGGCATAATAACAAACATAGTTTAGTCATGTTCATAGACTTAATACAAGCTTACAAAGACGCTTGCTTTTGTCACTATTACAAAATCGTGATTTTTATACTTGAACTATGATGCCAATTCCAACATAACCTTCATATGAATCATAATACTTAAGTGGATCAAATTACACTAAAGATGACCATAGAATTATACATCATGTTGACATAACAATAAATCACATACTTGCATGAATTTCAAATAAACTATTACAACATATAGTTGTTATTTTCAACATGAATCATATACTTGCAATTATCAAATGGGTGTTGTAAATAACTACCACAAACATGTAGTTTTCAATATGAATCATATGCTTACATGAATCCCAATTAAAATTCCACAACATGTGGTTGTCAACATAAACCATATACTTGTATGAATCAAATCGTACACCATAGCATTGCCAAATCACAATAACATACAAACATAAGTTATTATCGCCACAATTCCATTTCGTTGTTAACTTCCAACGCAAATCGCGTACTTGCAAATATCCAATCCTATACCATAATATTCCCAAATTGTTTAGCATCAAAGAAACATACAAATATAGATTATTATCGCCACAATTCCATTTCTTACTTTACACAAATCAACACAATTATTTAATTCACATCGGAATAGCACTCTACTTACAACGTGTGACGAATCTTCAATTTAGGACTCTGAATTCTGAATTTGGAGATGATATCCTTTGTTGTAGGCGTTGCTTTGATTTGATTAACGTTGCTTTAAGCTTTTGATTTATCTCCTAATTGTCTCTCTATTTCTGACTGCTATCCTCAGTCTCTCCTCCGCAGCATGACGGTCTCATCTCCATTTTAGTTTATGTGAATCAAGGTTAGTCTTAGGTCCTTTTTATAGAGTTTTTGAGTTAATTTAGACCGTCGATGAAGCTTGGTTTAACAATAGTCGTTCGTTCAAAGAAGAGACCAACCAGGAGCTGACACCTAGCCCTAGTGACAAGGCAAGGCTCAGAAAATCGACCAAACATAGACCAGGCCAGCCAGGGTGGACTGGGTTCGACCTGGCTCAGGGGCCAGGTCGACTCCCCAGTCGACCCCCAGGTCGACTCTAGAGTCGACCTGCCTGGGCAGGTCGACACCTAGGTCGACTCCCAGGTCGACCTGGCCTGGCAGGTCGACCCTAGGGTCGACCCCCAGGTCGACCTGGTGGGTTTGGGCGGCAATTTTCCCGCCCACTCTGATTGGACTGAATTTTAAATCTGTTTTCGAAATTTAAATATTCTGAAACTTCATCGGGTCATAATTTGGTCATATGAGCTCCGTTTTTCGAAAACACGGACTCTATTTTGCGTATTTTTCCAAGACGAATGAAATGGCATATCCCGTTTCCCTTAATATTGATTTGAAATTTATTATACTTTAATTTGTGAATTTCACTGTTATGAAATACACGGGGTGTTACACCTATACACCCCACGCTATGATAGTGGATGACCTTCTATACCGCGATATCCTTCCACGAAGCAGGATGGGTATTATTTTTGTTGACTAACGTCTACGGATGCAGGAAACAGGTTGGAGGGATCCAACTGTAAAAATATTATAATTTGTTTATTCCACGTATATTATCATATATGATGTTTTGATTGATAAATTGAGTGGTTTGATTGTTTAAATATCACTGGGGCCAAAATATTGATATATAAAAATATCATGAAAAAGATATTTCAGATTTCTAATGAAAATCTATTTTTCTAAAAATAGAATTCAAATTTCGAAGGGGCTAAAGATATTAACTTGTTTTGAATAAATAAAACAAGTGGTGAATTTATAAACGTTGTTTATAAATTAACAACACGAGATTTGAAATGAAATTTTAAACAAGGTTTATAAATAAAGTGGAAAAAATTATCATTGGATAATTTGAATATTTAAATTCAAATGTGAATTAAAAAATAGAAATGGGGAAATCGTTTTAAAGAAATAAACAATGGAATTTATTCTGATGTTCAAAATATAAATTGAACTAAAATAAATCCGTAAGGATTTATGATTTGAATTCGATTAATTCGGATTTATTTAAATAGAAGTTAAATTGAATATGAAAATAAATTGGGTGTTATATATATATATATATATATATATATATATATATATATAAGTTATTATAAATAGAAATTACCAAAATAAGATTTTGGTTTTAAATAGATTTCGAAATAGACTTGTTTAAATATAAAATAATGAAATTTATAAAATGGTGTTTATAAATATAATAAATTAATTATCAAGAGATAATTTGAATATTTAAATTCAAATATGAATTTAAAAATAAAATTTGAAATCATTCGAAAGGGAACAACTGTTTTTATTTCGCAATTCGGAATATCAAAGGGATGGAGTTTCAAATAGAAATTTGAAAAGGGAACTTGTTTAAATATATGAAACAAGAAAGTTGAATTTATAAATAGTGTCATAAATTTGGTGAAACAAATGATCATTTGGATAATTTAAACCTTTAAATTCAAATAGGAATTTAAACGTAAATTGGGAAGTGTTTTGAAACAAAACTATTGATTATATTTCGAAATTCGAAATATAAGCTGAATTGAGAAGAATTCAACGGGTTTAAAATTGAAATTCGATTTTATCGAATTTTATAAATAAATTATTTATAAAAGGAATTGGAATTAAATATAGAAGATTGAAGTATAAATAAATATATTACTGAATAAGGAAAAATCGACAATTATAGATAATCGAAAATATTATGTTGAATTAGGAAACTGATTTGATATATATTAAAAATATATCAGAATGGAGTTGAATTTATTATAAACGAAGTTTAAACATTTATACATACATACATATATATATATATAATTAAAACGAACTCACCACAGCGCGGTAGTTCGTAAATTGGCGTTTCGAACTTCAATTGAGTATACAGAACTTAATTTAAGTCGAAATTCTATGAAACAAGAATCGTTAGGACCGATTGAATAATAGTTTTCTAATGGAAGAGAAAATTCTGAATTTCGTTGTATATATTTTGAGTTATGTCAAAAATCAAATTTTCAGAAAAACAGCGCTAGAACCATTATAAAGCCATAACGGTTTATTAAAATAAATAAAAGGATTTTAAAGAAATAAAAATCCGAATTGCCATTAGAAAAATCAAGACTGGAGATATAAAATAAATATGAACACCAATGAAGTAAGTGAAATGATTTTTGAGACAAAAATCAGATTTTTAGTTACTGAATAAAACTAACTAATTTGAATAATAATTAGTTAATCGAAATTCGATATGAAAATGGACTTTGAATAAGTAAAGGAGATTTGAGAATTTTTATTCGAAATCGAATATGGAAATTGAATTGAAAATGGAATTCAAATGGGTTTATAAGCAAGTAAATATTTGTATTTGAACTAATATGTTCAAACAGAAAGTGGAATAGGCAAAGAGCTTATTAGAGAATTAATTAGCGAATTGAATTAAAATGGCCAGATTGAGTTGGAATAAAATGTAAATGGACACATATGTGTTAGACAGGTATGGAATGAAGTATATGAAGTATATGAAGGTTATAATTTGTGTGCCCGACAAAAAGGTACACGTTTAAATTCCATATGAGGTTTTATGCGCCGAATCGGTAAGCCACTTGGCTTTTTTATTTTCTTTTTGAATGGAAAGGGCCTAGAGAGGCGAGTTGAGGTTTAAACTATCAACAGGTACAAAGGAGGTTATGGCGAATTTTTCCGGAAATATAAGGAGTTAGAATATTTCTAAGATAATTTGATAATTAGAAATCTATATATCAATATATATAGAATCCGGTAAGGAAACGAACTTAAAAACAGAATATTATAAACCAAAAGGAAATCAAAAATCTGGTAATAGAAAGAGAAATATATATACGTTTTTAAAAAACGAATAAGTGGTTTTTATGGTGTTGATAATTTGAGGTAAGTGGTCTTGTCCGTTTTGAAGTTAAGGATGTTTTCAGTCAAGGTCTGAGAGGTAATTATACCCCAACTTGATTGATTTCATTATTAGCTGATAAATAGCAAGATTCAGTATCGAAGAGAAATGTTTAAAGAGATTTAGTCGAATGCAGTATTTTGGGTTGTTATAATGATGTTTTACATAACATTTGTTTTAACCCAATAAGTGGAAATTTTGGAAATAGAATAGTAAATATTTCCTAAGTCTAAAAATGAATGGTCGTGAAAGGAATAAGTAACTGGAATTTTTTCCAATTATTAATGGAAGATATTTTCTACGTATAGAAAACCAAAGAGGACGATATATGGAAATGTTTTCCAAATAGCATAAGTGGCCAAGATGATTATTGAAAATATTGTGTTAACGAATATTGATAAGGAAATGGTGAAGCGTTTCAATTAACGAAATATTAATTAAAAGGGCCCATTGATTGGTTTGATGTTATGGATGAATGTTTGTTTGTTTTTCTTCGATAGTTAAATAACCGACTATCGAAGTGTTTGCCAATATCGTTGTCAATATGGAGAGACCGGTTGGATTATTATCCGAGAACCACTCCGTATTGGCAGTAGCATTGTGAATCAGATTATATAAAGATAATCAAAGACGGGGTAAAGTGCAAGGGCTTTTTCCATTAATGGAAATTATGCCTTCTGTTTCGTTCAATCCAGAACGAACGTATATGGACGAATGTCTAACAGAGTATTTCCAATGATCGCATATGTTGGTCTGTATAGATGTAACACCCCACGTCCGTTAGTGTCACTCACAAAGGGAATGCACTAAGTTCTGTGGAGCATTTTAGGTAAAAGATGCAGATAAATTACAAGACAGACAAATATTAAACAGTGGAAAATAGAACTTTGCTTTATTGATAAAATAGTCTGTACAATATTCTTTTACAATATCAGAGTATCATCTGTCTTTATAAAATAAAGAAGCATGAAAATACATTTATATATTCCCCAATGTAGCAAGAGCCAGCCATAGCATCTGGAAGAGAATCCAAAGACAACTACGTCAAATCTTCAAGCTGGGAAAGAGCAACGGTCCAGTCTAATCCTGAGTTATATTATTCCCTCCTCAACTACCTGGGGGGGGGGGGGAAACGGAATAAAAGAAGCGAAAGAAAAACAGAGTCAGACATAAAGCCTGAGTAAGTTCAGTTACTTCTAGCAAATGAACAAGGAAAACAGAACGACATGAATTAACTGAACACAAGATAACACCATGATGATAAGATCAACAAGATAGGATTAACACAATCTATACTAGGACAAGATAAACTGGATATACTATAACACTTTCTCCGCTTCGCTTTTACCGCGATATACTGGTTTCTATGTCTCTGCGCCGCCTAACTAGTGTCCCTACTAGTAACGATAAAGTGATCCCAATCCCTGTAGTTTCCGTCGCCTTCAGGCATCCATTTATTATTTAATTACCTAGATCTAATCTAGGGTTTTCTATCAAGTGCCTTCTAGATTCAACTAGAACTTACGCTATTTTTCTGAACGCTTCTTGGATTCAGGGTTTATGCCAGCTAGTTCCAAACTAGGGATTATGCTACCTGTCGAACGATGCCCTTTAGTCTAGGACACACCACCTAGAGTGGTACATGTTCCTAGACTTTTCCCCCGCATGTATCGCGAATCGTTATCGCTTGTCTAGATGCACATGTCCAGAAATGTGCGGTCTGAGTTCCGTTGTCAGGGCTACTCTAGAAATACAGAACTCGGTCGGGAGCTTTCAATATCTGCCGATGAAGATGCTAAGGTCTGTTTTTCCGGAGGCTATGGTCCCACTCGACCCCTCCCTCAATTAATGAAAGGCACACCTTGAAAAATGAGAACTATACGCAGGCTCCCTATGCCCCCACAAACCTATGGCCATCCTCACCCATAACTAGATAGCAAGTATATGGTCTTTTGGAGTTCTCCGCCTTTCCGCTTTATGTATGTCGATTGACTCAAGATGGTAAGTAGACGACGAGTTGCTATCACAGGGCTTCCAATTTCTCGCCGAATCACGCTGGTCCATCCGAGTCTTTAGGTTGCCATATATTGCAACCAAGGCATACCCTTGGCTCTTCTACCGCAGACCTTAACCTCTGTGCGCCCAGGCGGATCATCTGCAGCCTCACAGAGGGATACCAAGAGTACCCTCACGTCCCCTCGAAGCCTCGGGCTTCGTAACCCAATTCGTTGGAGCCTTCTTAAAACCGGATGGATGTCCGCTCCTTCGTGTTATACTATGAATTACTACTTAGTTCTACTAACTAAGGTTTACCACTTAGTATCCAAATTCCTTGTTTTCTTAACTAAGTTTTACTACTAAGTCCCCTTTTCAACTGAGGTTTACTACTTAGTTTTCTTTCTCGCCAGATTGGATTGGTTAAGTGTCTTTAGTCGATTCAAGCTATCTTAACCCTCTTCCCTTATCCTGTTAAACTGGTTAAGTGTTATCCCTTTATGCTTTTTACTTAACCCTATTCATCTATCATGTTCTGATGGTTAAGCGTTCAAGTTTACTTAACCCTATGGTCTAGTCCAGCTAACATATTCAATTGGCTAAGTGTATTACTTAACCCCAACCTCTAGTCTAATTAACATGTTAAATTGGCTAAGTGTATTAACTTTGCTTAACCCCACCTTCTAGTCTAGTCAACATGTTAATTTGGCTAAGTATTCCCATGGACTTAACCCTCCCATTCTAGCTTTAACTGTGCTAAGTTGGTTAAGTGTTCCTTAACCTTCCCATTCTAGCTTAACTGTGTTAAGTTGGTTAAGTGTTCCTATGGACTTAACCTTCCCATTCTAGCTTAACTGTGTTAAGTTGGTTAAGTGTTCCTATGGACTTAACCCTCCCATTCTAGCTTAACTGTGTTAAGTTGGTTAAGTGTTTCTATGGACTTAACCCACCCATTCCTGCTTAACTGTGTTAAATTGGTTAAGTGTTTCTATGGACTTAACTCTCCCATTCTTGTTCTAGCTTTAATTAATAATTTAAAGCCGCAACCTCTCACATTAGACAGATATTGCTGCGGTTACTGGATGTGCCGGTCGGTTCCGGGCAGTTTTACACCGCAGCTCAGTCTAACCTCGGGTTAGGCATATTCATGTTTTCTAAGTTCAAAGGGTTTTTGATTAATTCCCAAATCTGTTTTTGAAAGTAACCATCCCGTCCGTCGGATCAGTTAGGGATAGCCAGGGAGGGCAGGAAACTTGTATTTTCCAAACCCAAGCCTAGACACTATCCTCTCTGTCACCCTAGAACTTTCAGGTGTATGTGTTATTCAAAGAGAAAACCTTTCTTTTGTCCATACATAAATTGTCAACAATTTATCTTCAAAGTCCATTTTCCCTTTTTTAAATAAACTTGGCCTATACCATTTTCATTTTGTCCTGCCCACTAGTATACTTATATTCTAGGCCCAAGTCCTAACCCAACTTGCAGTTCAGGCCATTTCCTATTTCATTGCCAAAACTAGATTAAATATCCTAGTTTATAATTTATGGCCAAAACTTTACCTACATGCAAGTTACATATTTTGTGGTAAATGAACAATTTATCATTTATGACAAATTCTATAAGTAAATTTACTCCTAATTTACTTATTTCATTATTACACTTTTAATGTACATTGTCACATTTATTATTATGGCCCGTTCCCTCTTATTTATCATATTTATACTTTTTGGTATGTAAATTATACCAAATTAAGTGTCACTAACCATAATTTTATTCTAAACATGACAATTTCTCATAATTACGGCTACATTCAAAATTTTGCTAATATACTTATTCCAAATCTTTAATTAACACAATTTTTGATTTAACATTCCTAATTCACAGTTTATGGTAAGACTAGAATTATTATTCTAGTTTACATTTCATGCCTAAAATTTAGCTCACTTGCTAATACTAAACTTAATATGTCAAACTTATCCAATTTGCATTCCTATGAACATGCCATAATACATATTCCCAATTTATGCCAATTTCCCAGCTTATAACTATGTTTATGTTCATTTTCACATTTTCCCCAAATTGCATTCCCACCGTTCGTATAATCGTGATTTAACCTAGATTGTAAATGAACCTAGATTCGTAGAAAATAGGAATGAACCAAAGATGCTATGAAAAGGGATAATAATAACTGGCATAAAAGGGTTGGATAACGACGCAGGTTCAAGAATATGGGTAGACCTAAATTAATAGGTAAATTCCCACGGTCTAAAACCAAAAATAGATAGAATAGGTTCAAGAACATGGGTAGACCTAACTGAATAGGTAAATTCCCATAGTCTAAAACCAAAGAAAACCAAGGAACAGATAAAATAGATAATCGGGTTTAGACCCAATTTCATAGCCACAAAACTTAAGCAACAATTTTCCTAATTATGAATCATAGGCAATAGTTTATGTTTCCAAATCCAAGGCATAGGCTTAGTCAAAGAAATAATCCTCGTAGTCACAGTCACAGTCATAGGCAATGTTTATAGTTATAGGCAATGTTCATAGTCCAAAAGGGAAAATAATTTCCATAGTCATAAGTCATTGTTATAGGCAATGTCATAGTCATATGTTGTATGTCCCAAATCAAGGTTCATGTTCGTAATTCAAAGGCAATAGGTTCATGGTCATAGTTCTCATAATCATGATCATAGGCATAGGCATATCCTTTTTTTTCAATAGTCATAGGCCGTCAATCCAAGTCATAGTATGTTCTGGGCCATAGTCAAGAATTAGATCCAGAAACTTAAATAAACACAGATCCAAGTGAAGAGTTTAGGCATTTTTCTTATATCCTTTTAATTTCATGTCACAAATAAAAATAAAACGTTCAAATCTAGAAATAACCAACTTACAGAAATTAGATCTAGAATAGAAGAACGGCGATGCTAAGATTCGTATGTCGTTGCTCGAGGTTTGTTGATTTAGCCTTTGAATTCTTCACTTTGATTTGAATCTTCTCTTGAATAGATTTGAGCAGCATCTCCATGTCTTGAATTTATATTTTATTTTAATTATTTAAGAAAATTTAGAGGAGGGGAAGAAGCCATGAATCTTAGCAGCATAAGGATAGAAGAGACTTGGTGCAAAGAGAATGAAGACTAGGGCTGTTTATATAGCTGCTCAAGACCTTATCGTACACGCAGCGTTGAGTCAGCATTGAACCCAGTTAAGAAAATAGTCCAGGTACGTAGATGAATCTAGCCAAACCTTATCATACACACAGCGCTGAGTCAGCATTGGGTCCCACAAGCTATTTTGGCATAGAAATTTGAATTTTGAATGAATTGTTTTGGCGTAGAAGTTTGATTTTCGAACTTTTGAATTTCTGGAATTTATTTAACTGTTTTATTCACATGAAATATTCTTATATGTATACAATTCCTCTAACGGCCATTTTACGTGTATATATATATATGCACAACTTTCATTCTATTTTCAATTCAAATGATGTTGCCATATTTCATTGATTGTAGCCTTATCTTGAATTTTATCTTTCGTATACATATATTTTTGCATATATATATATTTATATTCTCATATGTATATATATATTTTCTTTATTTCCTTATATGCACGTTCTTATCCTTTTTAAATTTTGAATTTGTATATGTACATATATTTGCATGTTCAGTTGGCCCTCTCTAAAACAAAGATAAAAAAATTATGCCGCCGCCGGGGTTCGAACCCCCGACCTCCATGCTACAAATCCAATGCCTTAACCAACTGAGCTACAGAGGCTTTTGTTAATAAGTCTTAGAACAATAATAATTATTGTTCTCTCCTTACTTCTCTTTTTCATGTTAGTTACAATACTTAAATTAAACAACTGCATGGATCTTTTTCTTTTAATTTTTCTTTTAAAAAATAATTATACTTTAATTTGTGAATCTTAATGTCACAGAATTACGGGGTGTTACATTCTCCCCCACTTAAAAGGATTTCGTCCCCGAAATCTTCAAGTTAGGAAGAATGTGTCCTACCATCCAATCACCCATCTACTCAGCCTTCAATCACAGGCATCCATTGTCCTTAAAAGATTTCTAATGCTTTCATGTTCATATGCATAGTGTGTGTATATGTCTCTATCTAATGCAAAATCAGGCGGTCTACTGATTCAGTTGACCTCCTTAATGCAAATCATGTCTGTGCCATGCGTCCAATCATGCATGCAAGCATCCCTAGTTGTGTAAATACTACATGCGTGCACAGCCATTCATCCATATGCAACGTCCACATGATATCATATCAAGTTCAACTTGCAACCTCCTTAATGCAATATGAAAGCGTCCGAACTTGATCTAGTGCCTAATACGTATGCATATGCATCCACGAGCAACCATTTGCAACCACTTGCAACCATTCAACCATAACATGTTCCAAATACATGTTTACATCCATTGGCTTCTACCTAAGGATCGAAGATGCGACCTAGAGGATATACTTGGAAAGAGAGAGAAACAACTACGCGTAAAGCTCCTAAACAGAGAAATCAAGGATGCACCCTTAAGAAAAAGGGTATGTTGCTAGTATCTAGCCTTCTTGAGCTTTACTCCACTATATCTTAACCATTTTTTTTTACTCCACGATTGTGAAGTTTCTAAGCTCCATCTCCAAAATGAAAAGATGTCAACCAAGTGTATATACTAGGATGATCAGAGATCTCTCCTCCTATCTTATCCATCATGCCATAATTATAAGGGTCAAAAGGTCACTACGCGCTTTTTAGAGCGCCTGCCACAACTATTCATCTCTCACGCAAACCATCCTAGTCGAACTCGACATTCCTCAAGTACAAGCCCCAAAGGCCTAAACCAATATTAGACAAGCACCCAAGGAATATCTCCTTTAGACAATCTACGTGATATGATATAAGCAAACTCGATAGCTATTCAAACCCCTATTAACCAAAAATAAATGGGTCGAACCACCCACTGGGTTTGAGACTGATTGGGATCTTCTTACTATACAAGTACTAAGGTGCAGAGACTCAACTATGGAAGCAAATATGAACAAATGCGAAGTGCTAAATCCGAACAGAAAAACTAGATTCTTCCAACAGAAACTTTTACCACCTATCTCCTAGGTACGCTCAGCATGTACTTTCCCTTCTGAAAATCTTGTCCTTTGTCCTTAATTATATGCCCTATCATACCATAGTAAAGATACTTCCTCTTTTATAATTTTCTTCCTCCTTCGTGAGCTAAACCTACATCCATGATTTCCTCATCCTGGGGTTGTGCTCCCTTTTGCCAAACTCCTCACCTTTTTCTGTGTATAACCATGTTGGCAAATCCCTCGAAAGCTGCTTCCATCATACCGAAGACCCTACTAAGCTTGAAAGAAGACTGGTCGTAAGTGAAACAACTACGGCTATAGATGGAAGTCGGGCACTACTTCGCCCTTCGATGAGGTTATCTCCCAGAAAGCCAGGAGCCCCAGAGAGTCAAGAAAGAAGGAGACAAGAATTCAAATAGAGGAAGAAGAGACAATGCGTATGACTTTGGGGAATATGCCTTTAAAACAAATCCTTTCTTTTAAAAATGCTTCTTTAAAAACCGTTTGAAAATAATTTTTCAAATCTTTTATCTGATCCGGTAACCTTCAGCTCTGATACCACGTGTAACACCCCACGTCCGTTAGTGTCACTCACAAAGGGAATGCACTAAGTTCTGTGGAGCATTTTGGGTAAAAGATGCAGATAAATTACAAGACAAACAAATATTAAACAGTGGAAAATAGAACTTTGCTTTATTGATAAAATAGTCTGTACAATATTCTTTTACAATATCAGAGTATCATCTGTCTTTATAAAATAAAGAAGCATGAAAATACATTTATATATTCCCCAATGAAGCAAGAGCCAGCCATAACATCTGGAAGAGAATCCAAAGACAACTTCGTCAAATCTTCAAGCTGGGAAAGAGCAACGGCCCAGTCTAATCCTGAGTTATACTATTCCCTCCTCAACCACCTGGGGGGGAACGGAAGAAAAGAAGCGAAAGAAAAACAGAGTCAGACATAAAGCCTGAGTA
The DNA here is from genome assembly GCA_030737875.1 of Allium sativum. NCBI lineage: Eukaryota > Viridiplantae > Streptophyta > Magnoliopsida > Asparagales > Amaryllidaceae > Allium > Allium sativum. The sequence goes on along the minus strand of CM060924.1, from coordinate 931,773,009 downwards.
AGTTCAGTTACTTCTAGCAAATGAACAAGGAAAACAGAACGACATGAATTAACTGAATACAAGATAACACCATGATGATAAGATCAACAAGATAGGATTAACACAAGCTATACTAGGACAAGATAAACTGGATATACTATAACACTTTCTCCGCTTCGCTTTTACCGCGATATACTGGTTTCTATGTCTCTGTGCCGCCTAACTAGTGTCCCTACTAGTAACGATAAAGTGATCCCAATCCCTGTAGTTTCCGTCGCCTTCAGGCATCCATTTATTATTTAATTACCTAGATCTAATCTAGGGTTTTCTATCAAGTGCCTTCTAGATTCAACTAGAACTTACGCTATTTTTCTGAACGCTTCTTGGATTCAGGGTTTATGCCACCTAGTTCCAAACTAGGGATTATGCTACCTGTCGAACGATGCCCTTTAGTCTAGGACACACCACCTAGAGTGGTACATGTTCCTAGACTTTTCCCCCGCATGTATCGCGAATCGTTATCGCTTGTCTAGATGCACATGTCCAGAAATGTGCGGTCCGAGTTCCGTTGTCAGGGCTACTCTAGAAATATAGAACTCGGTCGGGAGCTTTCAATATCTGCCGATGCAGATGCTAAGGTCTGTTTTTCTGGTGGCTATGGTCCCACTCGACCCCTCCCTCAACTAATGAAAGGCACACCTTGAAAAATGAGAACTATACGCAGGCCCCCTATGCCCCACAAACCTATGGCCATCCTCACCCATAACTAGATAGCAAGTATATGGTCTTTTGGAGTTCTCCGCCTTTCCACTTTACGTATCTCGATTGACTCAAGATGGTAGGTAGACGACGAGTTGCTATCACAGGGCTTCCAATTTCTCGTCGAATCACGCTGGTCCATCCGAGTCTTTAGGTTGCCATATATATATATTGCAACCAAGGCATACCCTTGGCTCTTCTACCGCAGACCTTAACCTCTGTGCGCCCAGGCGGATCATCTGCAGCCTCACAGAGGGATACCAAGAGTACCCTCACGTCCCCTCGAAGCCTCGGGCTTCGTAACCCAATTCGTTGGAGCCTTCTTAAAACTGGATGGATGTCCGCTCCTTCGTGTTATACTAAGAATTACTACTTAGTTCTACTAACTAAGGTTTACCACTTAGTTTCCAAATTCCTTGTTTTCTTAACTAAGTTTTACTACTTAGTCCCCTTTTCAACTGAGGTTTACTACTTAGTTTTCTTTCTCGCCAGATTGGATTGGTTAAGTGTCTTTAGTCGATTCAAGCTATCTTAACCCTCTTCCCTTATCCTGTTAAACTGGTTAAGTGTTATCCCTTTATGCTTTTTACTTAACCCTATTCATTTATCATATTCTGATGGTTAAGCGTTCAAGTTTACTTAACCCTATGGTCTAGTCCAGCTAACATATTCAATTGGCTAAGTGTATTACTTAACCCCAACCTCTAGTCTAATTAACATGTTAAATTGGCTAAGTGTATTAACTTTGCTTAACCCCACCTTCTAGTCTAGTCAACATGTTAATTTGGCTAAGTATTCCCATGGACTTAACCCTCCCATTCTAGCTTTAACTGTGCTAAGTTGGTTAAGTGTTCCTTAACCTTCCCATTCTAGCTTATCTGTGTTAAGTTGGTTAAGTTTTCCTATGGACTTAACCTTCCCATTCTAGCTTAACTGTGTTAAGTTGGTTAAGTGTTCCTATGGACTTAACCCTCCCATTCTAGCTTAACTGTGTTAAGTTGGTTAAGTGTTTCTATGGACTTAACCTACCCATTCTTGCTTAACTGTTTCTATGGACTTAACTCTCCCATTCTTGTTCTAGCTTTAATTAATAATTTAAAGCCGCAACCTCTCACATTAGACAGATATTGCTGCGGTTACTGGATGTGACGGTCGGTTCCGGGCAGGTTTACACCGCAGCTCAGTCTAACCTCGGGTTAGGCATATTCATGTTTTCTAAGTTCAAAGGGTTTTTGATTAATTCCCAAATCTGTTTTTGAAAGTAACCATCCCGTCCGTCGAATCAGTTAGGGATAGCCAGGGAGGGCAGGAAACTTGTATTTTCCAAACCCAAGCCTAGACACTATCCTCTCTGTCACCCTAGAACTTTCAGGTGTATGTGTTATTCAAAGAGAAAACCTTTCTTTTGTCCATACATAAATTGTCAACAATTTATCTTCAAAGTCCATTTTCCCTTTTTTAAATAAACTTGGCCTATACCATTTTCATTTTGTCCTGCCCACTAGTATACTTATATTCTAGGCCCAAGTCCTAACCCAACTTGCAGTTCAGGCCATTTCCTATTTCATTGCCAAAACTAGATTAAATATCCTAGTTTATAATTTATGGCCAAAACTTTACCTACATGCAAGTTACATATTTTGTGGTAAATGAACAATTTATCATTTATGACAAATTCTATAAGTAAATTTACTCCTAATTTACTTATTTCATTATTACACTTTTAATGTACATTGTCACATTTATTATTATGGCCCGTTCCCTCTTATTTATCATATTTATATTTTTTGGTATGTAAATTATACCAAATTAAGTGTCACTAACCATAATTTTATTCTAAACATGACAATTTCTCACAATTATAGCTACATTCAAAATTTTGCTAACATACTTATTCCAAATCTTTAATTAACACAATTTTTGATTTAACATTCCTAATTCACAGTTTATGGTAAGACTAGAATTATTATTCTAGTTTACATTTCATGCCTAAAATTTAGCTTACTTGCTAATACTAAATTTAATATGTCAAACTTATCCAATTTGCATTCCTATGAACATGCCATAATACATATTCCCAATTTATGCCATTTTCCCAGCTTATAACTATGTTTATGTTCATTTTCATATTTTCCCCAAATTGCATTCCCACCGTTCGTATAATCGTGATTTAACCTAGATTGTAAATGAACCTAGATTCGTAGAAAATAGGGAATGAACCAAAGATGCTATGAAAAGGGATAATAATAACTGGCATAAAAGGGTTGGATAACGACGTAGGTTCAAGAATATGGGTAGACCTAACTTAATAGGTAAATTCCCACGGTCTAAAACAAAAACTAGATAGAATAGGTTCAAGAACATGGGTAGACCTAACTGAATAGGTAAATTCCCACAGTCTAAAACCAAAGAAAACCAAGGAACAGATAAAATAGATAATCGGGTTTAGACCCAATTTCATAGCCACAAAACTTAAGCAACAATTTTCCTAATTATGAATCATAGGCAATAGTTTATGTTTCCAAATCCAAGGCGCTTAGTCAAAGAAATAATCCTCGTAGTCACAGTCATAGTCATAGGCAATGTTCATAGTTATAGGCAATGTTCATAGTCCAAAAGGGAAAATAATTCCCATAGTCATAAGTCATTGTTATAGGCAATGTCATAGTCATATGTTGTATGTCCCAAATCAAGGTTCATATTCGTAATTCAAAGGCAATAGGTTCATGGTCATAGTTCTCATAATCATGATCATAGGCATAGGCATATCCTTTTTTTTCAATAGTCATAGGCCGTCAATCCAAGTCATAGTATGTTCTGGGCCATAGTCAAGAATTAGATCCAGAAAGTTAAATAAACACAGATCCAAGTGAAGAGTTTAGGCATTTTTCTTATATCCTTTTAATTTCATGTCATGAATAAAAATAAGACGTTCAAATCTAGAAATAACCAACTTACAGAAATTAGATCTAGAATAGAAGAACGGCGTTGCTAAGATTCGTATGTCGTTGCTCGAGGTTTGTTGATTTAGCCTTTGAATTCTTCACTTTGATTTGAATCTTCTCTTGAACAAATTTGAGCAGCATCTCCATGTCTTGAATTTATATTTTATTTTAATTATTTAAGAAAATTTATAGGAGGGGAAGAAGCCATGAATCTTAGCAGCATAAGGATAGAAGAGACTTGGTGCAAAGAGAATGAAGACTAGGGCTGTTTATATAGCTGCTCAAGACCTTATCGTACACGCAGCGCTGAGTCAGCATTGAACCCAGTTAAGAAAATAGTCCAGGTACGTAGATGAATCTAGCCAAACCTTATCATACACACAGCGCTGAGTCAGCATTGGGTCCCACAAGCTATTTTGGCGTAGAAATTTGAATTTCGAATGAATTGTTTTGGCGTAGAAGTTTGATTTTCGAACTTTTGAATTTCTGGAATTTATTTAACTGTTTTATTCATATGAAATATTCTTATACGTATACAATTCCTCTGACGACCATTTTACGTGTATATAAATACGCACAACTTTCATTTTATTTTCAAAATTCAAATGATGTTGCCATATTTCATTGACTGTAGCCTTATCTTGAATTTTATCTTTCGTATACATATATTTTTGCATATATATATATATTTATATTTTCATATGTATATGTATATTTTCTTTATTTCCTTATATGCACGTTCTTATCCTTTTTAAATTTTGAATTTGTATACGTACATATATTTGCATGTTCAGTTGGCCCTCTCTAAAACAAAGATAAAAAAATTATGCCGCCGCCGGGGTTCGAACCCCCGACCTCCATGCTACAAATCCAATGCCTTAACCAACTGAGCTACAGAGGCTTTTGTTAATAAGTCTTAGAACAATAATAATTATTGTTCTCTCCTTACTTCTCTTTTTCATGTTAGTTACACTACTTAAATTAAACAACTGCATGGATCTTTTTCTTTTTCTTTTTCTTTTAAAAAATAATTATACTTTAATTTGTGAATCTTAATGTCACAGAATTACGAGGTGTTACAATAGATATATATATATATATATATGGTGGCGGAGAATTTATTCTCTTAGCATAATATCCAGAATATATTTGTGCAAATCAATTAATGATTAACGGATCTGACAATGTGGCATTCAAAGTGATTGTGCTATTAATGAATGATAAGTAAGCGTAGCCTCAGGCCTCAACAACCGGGAAATGAAAAAAATCGGGCAAGCAGCATGGCTATGTGGGTCGCTCCCATTAGGGTGTATAATCACCTATCTAGAGAAATTCCTTTTACTTCTTTAATCTATCGATGCTGTCCCTTTTCGGGAAACGATTGCTGATCCCAACCGTTGGTGATATACATTCGATACACTCAAGCGAAATGAGTGGTCGGTCATGTGTGAGCCGGGTTGCAAGATGTTCTTGTTGAACCCAATGTATTCCCCTCTAGAGATACACCATCGGCAGGTGGTTCCACACCTTGTCATAGTCGAAATCCAATCTCCAATAAGCGACCTGCGGTTTTTTTTTGATTTTATATTATGTATGGAGCGTGAGTGTGACGATCCCAAAACCCCGTGACACGGTGTTAAGGATAATCATTGGAATATAACACATTAATCATCATTAGCAGATCACAGATAATAGCATAAACAGAAAATAGAATAATTTACACACATATGACAGCGGAATCATATAGATATCATCACATCAGAGAAGCACAGTACAGGATACAACTTAGTGCATAATGATACATAATCAGTCACCATCGCCCGAGGCGGAATCATACATAAAGAGTACACAAAAGGAATATCAGTCTACATCGCCAATGGCGGAATCATAATATAGATACAATAATGGCGGAGAAAATCCAAGTCAGCACAGTGTAGTCAAGCCTCGCCATGAGCCAAAAGATGCGTCAGAAACCTGTAACTAGGCCGCCCGTGTGAAATGAGGGCACCCGAGTTTGCAAGGTGAAACAAACTACGAGTCAGTCATGGGACTGGTATGAGAAATCTACTCAACTTATTAACAACAATAATAAGGCAAATCAAAGGACCACGCCACTTTCGCGGAACGGGTTTACTCCAATGAGTGCCAGTGCATGAAATAAAATAACCGATTAAATCAACGCAATGCTTTTTATAAAATGAAGCCATTATAAGACTCAGGTCCCATCACACAATGCAACGCAAGCCGGAGGATAGAGTTTTTACCTTATAATGGCCAAAGATGATTCATACGAATAAAACAAAGGTGTTCGATATTATTACTAGTGCATATATGTTTCAAAAGCAATTCAATCATAAATATCAATCCTAGGCGGCATAGCTACCATCTACTATGTCGCCATACTAGTAATACAATCATATTCGCATATTTCGTATTGGAAATTGGATTCCTTCATGAGTCGAGGCAAGGGGCAAGCTCCTCTCCGTTCGAGACACTCTAGCAAATGCCTCGGGACCGCACATAGCAATCCCCTGGATCCTCCAAGGCCGGTGCTCTATTACTTTTGAGGATTAATTATTCCTGAACACACGTTTCCCGGTCCTTACAGACCTATAATCGAGGCGCCTCGCATTCCAACAACCACACAGGTGAAAAGTAGATATAAATGTCTGGGCTGGGAGGTCACTGACACCACCATAGCTAGAAAGAAACGTCATGCACTCCTTGGGTCCTTCTCCCGTTTTTGACTCATACCGGGGTGTGAGGCTCGCGAATTCACGTTACACACAAAGCTACGTCACACAGACCATGCTTTGATCATCAACCACAAGACTTTGCTTTGCAACAGAAGCCTTGATCATATGCCACTTAGGCGTGCCACATAGGCAATCCACTCCATGCGACTGATTTCTGTCAATACATAACCTCTGAGCTCGTACGTCTCAGAGAAGGGCGTTAAGCAAGAGAATAAATTCTCCGCCGCCAAACAGATATATATTTAACAGAGATCAATCAACACAGAACAAAATCCAATGTCAGACACACAGTCCATTTACAAGTCCGTTCTGGGTCTGAACGAAACCGGAGGCACCAATTCCTCGTATATCCGTACAATCAACAGTATGTTTGGACGGCTACTACTTCAATTCCTTCATGGTAGCTACTCCAATCACGAGCATCAGTAGCGCCCATCCATCCAATGTGGAGATCGTCGGTCTTCAGTCGTCTTCGACTCTTCGACTTCTCAACGTCGATCGATTATTTGAAATGAGTTAAACTCGGCCTTTTCAAATAACCCACGTATATTTAGATTTTCAAATCAATTAATCACATGGTTGGACTATTCAACATTCACATTTCAGTTATTTAGTTATAATTTTCATGTCAAATACATTCAACCATCACACATCAAGCAAACACAACAAAATTGGTTTATTTCCACTCTATATCGTCCATAATATTTTATAACGATATATCGCCATTTTTATTTAATTTAAAATGGCCATATTTAATTAAACGATGTTTCAGGTCGTGTCGATGCACTGGCGCTGCTTTTCACTAATTTTGTTTTACACATATATGAAAATCTAACCGTTGGATCTTCACAAATTTTACATCATTAGGAAGGTCTTTTCAAAACGAATCCAACGGTTTCAGTTTTGGGAAAATCCGACGGTCGGATCTTCCACACTAACCATTTGAAGTTACGATTTCAATTTACGAACTGCAGCGTCGTTATTCGATTTAATTTAATTATATTTATATATATATAAATATAATCGTTTCTGGCGCTGTTTTTTCTTCAGTTTTGAATTAAACATTCTAGACAATCCAACCGTCGGATCTTCACAAAGTTGGTGCCGTTGGAAAGATATTTCCAAGGCGAACCCAACGGTTGAGGTTTCGGGAAAATCCAATGGTCGGATTTCCCGTACTAGTCGTTTGAAATCACGGTTTCAAAACATGAACTGCATGGCCACGTTTCGTTTTAATTCTATTTATATTTATATATTTATATAAATATAGTTCATTCAAAAATTCCTATATCGTTTCCACTTCAATTATTTCACTAACGCCTTTAAATTTTGGAAAATTTCGCCATAACCTCCTTTGTACGGGAGGGTCTGGGAAAATTCCCAAATAGCCACACGGGCGTCTCATATCAAAAAGAAAAAGAAAAAGAAAAAGCCAAGTGGCTAGCCAACAGGCTCATAAAATCATCACCCAAACAAAGCGGTAAATGTGTACCTATTTGTCGGGCACAAAATTTTATTTCTCTTCTCTAGCCCCTTTTGCTTTAACCTGTTCAATAGATATGCATATACACATATACAATTCCTATCACTTACCATTTTCCATTCAATTTCATATTTGATTTGCTTTGGTTTAAAAACACCATTCATTCTAATGTTGCATGCATAAGCTAAAATCATATCATTAGCTAGTTAATGTAAATTTCAACTCATGCACATTTATTTGAACAAGTGGCTATTTTTAACACTTCACATTTCAAAGATGAAAATTTTGGCGAACTAAAATAGATTTCAACACATGACTATTTTATTTAGTTCCTATGCATGTTAAAAAATAATATTTCTATCACAAATATTTATTTCAACGTCCGCATATCTTTAGCATATCACACATATGATAAAAATGATATTTTTATCATTTAAAATATTTATTCGACAAATAGATGTTTCAGCACTTCATAGTTTCAATAAAAATGTAATTTTTATTGTTCGATCTTTTTATTCAACACATGAACCTTTCCTCTATACACACTTCTCAACAAATGAGTATTTCCACACATGGACATTTTATTTATGTTATTTATATTAGAAAGATGGGATTTTTATTGTTGAAATTATTTATACAAGGCGAATATTTTTATTTACTTCATATACATATAAAAATGTGATTTTTATTGTTTAAACACTTCATTCATTCACAAATGAATTTAATTTTCATACAACACTTTTCAACACATGAATATTTCCACACATGGATATAGTTTCAACATATGGCTTTAATTTCAACACATGAAAATAATTTCAACATAAGAAAATAATTCTAACACACAAAGATTATTCAAAATTTCGGCAGCATAACGGCAGGGTAGTTAAAACTGGCACCGTCCCTAGTACGGCTCCTCGCTCTACCTTAAAACCTCGCGGTTTTTGACAATGGGGATTCATGCATCTAATTCGCACGCAGGCGGCATGTTTATTTTTATTTCCACAAATATTTCCAATTCATTTCAATCACCAATGGGTATTTTTCAACCACAACCAAACAATATCAACCACAAACAATTATTCAACCATTCGTATTTTTCATCCAATATTTCACACCAATTCACCACAATAAATATCGTCCATGGTTTGTAGACGAGGGGAGTATATATATATATATATAATTGCTATATTTCACTTGCATTTCAACACATATATCAATTATTCTATGCATGTAAAAATTCATACTTCGCTTATATAGCTTACACTACGCATGTACATGAGGTATACAACACGTATGTAATTTATATTTCGCTTGTATAAATTATACACGACATTTTCCATTCAATTTCACGTTAATTTAGATTTCTCACCTTGGTTTTCTGAGCGCTAAAAATCGATACGATGTCAGAAAAATCCGCAGCTTCTTCTATTGGGTAGAGAGCTTCCTTGCGGTCTCGATGTTTCCTGTTTCATCGAATTTCGTCAACACACCAAAAAGATATGATTTTTCAAAGTGTAAAGATCAAAGAAAAACTCACTTTCACGAAGCTTCAAAACTAGGTTTACAGTTTTCGCGAGAACCGGGACACAAGGGGACGATCAGGGAGTTGGACGTGGAAGAGCTTCGAGAGGGCTACAGGCGCGCGGCGGTTTGGTGGCGTTCGGTGGTCCAGATCGGCGGCGGCGGCGGTTTAAAGGTCGGAACTTTGGAAGGGGATATCTCGACGTAGAAGCAACGATAGGGGGAGCTCCTTATATGGATTTGAAGAGGGGAAGGAGAACTACAAAAAGTTGAACTGGGGGAGGAGCTAGTTCGGGCTGTGGCGATCGGAAATCGCCAGGGAAGGGGGGAAAAGGTTTCCGTCGTCGATGTCGGGGTCGGGGGGGGGGGGGGGGGTTTCTGATAATTTTTTTTTATTTATGAATGGAGAAATATGATTGGCCGAGGACTATATTAAATTTTTAAATAGTGTTTTCTCAAACGAATTCCTTTTTAAACCCAACGACTGTCGCCCCTAGCTAAATACCCCCATTCCGGACACAATGGGATATGTTTCGTAGGCCAATTCGACTGTTACAGTCAATTATTTTTCAAATTAAAGTATAAAACATTTAATTTTTAACTCTGAACGCACATTTCAATTTGCCAGGGCCACAAACTGATTCGAAAAATTCCAGAAAAATAAATCTAGCTATGTTTTGACGCTACGGTCACAACAAAACTAGTTTCGTCGAATTCTGAGGTCGTTTGAAAAATGGCCATTTTCTGGTCGATCCAATTTAACAGAAATCGACCAAACACATTTTCTTTTGCCACGCTCACATACTAGCTTCAAAAATTATGAAATTTGAAACCTAGCAATAGTTTGACATCCCGGACCCAACAAAAGTAGTTTCGTCGAATTCCGAGGTCGTATGCAAAATATCAATTTTCCAGGGCTATATATTCTATATACCGACCCTTCTGAAAATTCATTCGGCCATAACTTTTGATTCCCGTTATGAAACTTCGATTTTTCAGATTCATTAGAAAGGTATTGAGTAACAGATTTAAATATTTTTGGTTTCGCTAAAATCCGTTATATTTTCCACCCTGCATAGTCGGTCAAAGTTTGAATTCAAATTTTCAAACTGACTCACTATTTCTAATTCACTATTTTATTGAAATATTCTATTTCAATTGTTCAAATTCCTTTGAAATCACCATTTTAAAAATTTTAAATTGGCTCGAATTTTCCGGGTTATTACAGTGAGATGCAAGCGTTCTACTAGATTGTTATTTATTTGATTTAGACACTATTATAATATCACTGGATTTTCGTATTAAAGTGTTTTGGGTTATAGTAAGGTAAAAACCATCTATGTTTATGTGTGGGCTGGTCTTACTATTAACCTTTCTTTCGAAAGGATTTTGAAAGTTAAACAAATGATTGGAGTTTACTCACACCAGTCCCATGACTAACCCAGAGTTTATTTTGTTTGTTTTCCCTAAACTCTTAGGTGCCCAAATTTGTATGGGCAGTCAAGCAGTCGGGATTTTACGGATTCACTTGGAGGAGTTTGAAGCAGGAGGCTTCACCAGTTAGCTATAGACTATCATATATTCCGCTGTGTATCATGTTTGTATCTGGAAACAGGTGTTTATAACTGTTCCAGAAATAGCTGTTGTGCTTCGATTATGGTATGTATATAAAGTTACCGAATTGTATTTCAAAGTTTATGTTACCTAATATATTTTATTCGTTCCGCTGTGAGTTTGTGATCTTCGTTTTTTTCTATTCTAATATTTCTTCCTTTCTATTTCTCATCCTCTAACTTCTTTCTAATAATGATTCGTATTTCTGTGCAATTTGGGTTGGATGTGTGGTGTTATTAGTCCACTCGGATAGTACGGATTTGCAGGCCATTACAGTTGGTATCAGAGCTTAGGTTGAGCGAATACCTAGGCTTTGTTGGGTTGTGCTCATTAGAGATAGGGTCGGTAATACCCTAGAATGAGTTGAGTGTACATACGGGAGCGCGTATTTGTTATTTGACATAAAAACTATTTTATATTGTGTTGGCTAGTTTGTTGAGTGGTTTATGAATTCTGATCGAATAGTGGGACGCCACAAAGTCGATAGGAATTTCTAAATACATGAACAGAAAAGTTCGACACGGTATTGTTTTAATGTGGGTAAATGGAATAATTTTTCCCAAAATTCTATTTTTATATAGAAAGGAATAATTCTTTGAAATTATAATATATGGATGTGTTGGATGTTATTATTATAATCAGATGAGATTATAAAAAATTTGAAATGGTTATTTATAACCAAACAGAATTTGTATAAGAATGAAATATATACAAATGAGAAGAATTAAAATTAAATTCAAACCAGAATTTGGACTTTAAAATCCTGGGAAGTTGGAAAATATTTTTTGAAGTATATTAAAATAATATAGCATTATTTTAAAAGGATTTTTGATTAAAAATCAATTTAGATGGCTTTTTAAAGTGATAAAGTATTGAAATCACTTCAGTGGCTGGGAAATAATTCTAATGATGACTACAGCATCATCAGTGTTCATTTTCAAGTGTCTAAGTGATGAATTGCTACCTTAGAAAAGTTTTTGATGGAAATTGTTTGAAATAAAACAAGTTGGTTTGAAAATTCAAATGTATTGAATTTGAGATTAGAATAAATATATGTATATATTTTTGGGATTTCAAAAGGATTTGAAATAAAACCCGGGGATTTAAATACTGAAATTTAAATTTAACTTAATCAAGTTAAATGGATTGAAAGGAATAAATTGATTAAAATCAATTGGGATGAATTTGAATACGTATCAATAAAAATCAAAAGTTTTGGTAGAACTAAAATTTGTTGAAATACGAAGAGTTGAGTTTCAACATAACCGAGTTTTCGAAAAGTAAATGGGTTTGTAGCATTTTTCCTACCTTAGTAATTTCGGGGACGAAATTCTTTTAAGGGGGGAAGAATGTAACGACCCGTATTTTGGTCGATTAATTTTAAATATTTAATATTGTTTTAAATATTGAATTAATAATATAAAAGAATTTTTATATTGAATTATCGATTTATAATCGATATACAATTTATTTTGAATACATATAATCATTGTAATACGAAAAATAATTCAAATCGAAGTCAAAAATTAAATTAAAACAATTCAGATGATCAATACTAATTGTGTTTGAATATGGACGATAATAAAAATATTTTATTACCAGTGAATTGATTAGTTTTGAATTTTAAATTATATTATATTAATTTAATACGGTATATACGTTGAAAATTAAATATAAAAATATATTTAGTTCAGTTCAGAATAACGCAATAACATTTAAATGTCGGTCTATACACTAAAATAGCGGTTCATGGTTTAAATTAAAGGACCCCGAGATATTTGATTGTTGATAATTTCGAAATCAAATCAGAATCTGTTTTAAAAGAATAAAGATCTCTTTAATCAAATCAATATCTATTTAAAAAGGATAAAAATCACTTTATATCAAATCGTATTAATGTTTAATCAAATCACAATTAAATATAGTGTACTCTAACCTATCACCTACCGTTGTACCCACATTCCTATTCCTCAAGGATGAAGTCTTCATCTTCTATAAAATCACGTTATACTCCTTTGGAAACGGATCCTCTCCTGTAACTAAATATGGGAACCGCTACCCCTTCTCAATGGAATACAAATTCATTTAGGCAAAATTATCTCATTCAAAATAGAATGCTCGATCAAAATAAAACACTTCCATTTCTTCCCCCAAATTGAATCATTCCAAGAAAAAAATCGAAATCGAGTTTCCATGGGTTACAAGACTCCACGGTTCGATCAAATGATACGCGCGAATCACATTCTGGAGTTCGACGTTGAAGTCATACCCCTAGGGCACTGTTCTTCGTGGATTGTAAGCGACGCTAGGGCAAACCAGTTGGTGTGACGATGATTTTCGAGTTCGATAGTTAATCTAGGGTTCGAGTTAAAAGCTTGTAGCGGGATTTTTGGGATCGCGATGGCTTTTGGGACAACGAGGGAGAAGCGTGAGTGCCTCAATCGACTGTTGCGAGTGATGAAATTTGGAGGAGGATGGCGTGTTACAGACCATCGCAACTTCTAACTAGGTGTTTGGGGGTGGAGCCGGGTTCGTGGTAGCGAGGTGATTTAGCTTGCGAAGTTGAGATAAAGATTGGTCGGTGTCAGGCTTTTGGGGAAGACTGCGAGTATACGAATATTGAACTGGAACTATTATTGAAAGAAGTCATGATAATTGGGAGGTTTGATTTTTGAGACAGCAGATAAGATTTCGAGAAGGACGGTGCAAAAAAATGGAGAAGCTGGACCTCAAACTGAATCGCACCTGCTATTTGTAAAAGCCTCAGAGAGACTCATGATTCATGGGAGGTAGGTTTACCTGTAGTTTGGAGGTTACAATTTGGGTTTATTCCCTGAAGCAGAAACTGTTTTTCAGATTTAGTAAAGAAGAAAAAGGATTAGAAATAAATTGGGTGATTGGGGATCGATCGGGTTTTGTTGTGGGTAGTGTGGATGTCGAGGAACAGAAGGAAGAAGAGCGACACAACAGTGGATATTGGTGGTGTGTTCAAATGTCTGTTCAGTGGTGTTAGGCTCAGGATATTGCTTAGGAATGAAAGTGAAGAGGATTAAGGTATTGTTTTTAAGAATTCTACAATACCTAGAATACTTTTATTTATTTATTTTAGTTAGTTAATTTAAATCTATAATAGTTTGACTAATAAATTAAAATTGTGTAACATGCTTATTTAAGGTCCAACCAAGATGCCGTAAGCTTTGTTGGGTTATATCAATGAATGTTACATAGTGGGACTGAATTGATCGCTTGGTTTGCAGTAACCGCAAGGTATAAGTTTTTAGCGAGATTTAAACATACATAGAATAATTTATTTAATTATTTTAGTGGTTAGTTCAAATTAATATTCGCTAAATCGTTAAATAAATATTTAATTTTTCTTAGATACCAAATGAATTCAATTGAGACAAGTTGAATTGATGCGTAGACACAACAATACGGAAATCAACGGGATATTCGACAAAAGAAAAGCATGGTGAGTAAATCTCACTCAGATTTTATTTAGAATTATTTTTATCTGTTAAAAATAATTGTTTGTTGATTGTTTGGAAGCATTTAAATATTTATTTGTGCCTATTTAAATATATTAGTTATTTAGGCTTGGTTGTGACTATTATATATGTATATTGGTGGTTGGATTGTTCCCGCAGTATCATTAGCGGATGCCCGCGGTACCATTAGCGGATTACCTTATACACCCCACGCTATGATAGTGGATGACCTTCTATACCGTGATATCCTGCCACGAAGCAGGATGGGTATTATTTCTGCTGACTAACGTTTGTGGATGCAGGAAACAAGTTGGAGGGATCCAACTGGATTCCACAAAAATATTATTATTTGTTTATTCCACATATATTATCATATATGATGTTTTGATTGATAATTGAGTGGTTTGATTGTTTAAATATCACTGGGGCCAAAATATTGATGTATAAAAATATCATGAAAAGGATATTTCAGATTTCTAATGAAAATCTATTTTTCTAAAAATAGAATTCAAATTTCGAAGGGCCTAAAGACATTAACTTGTTTTGAATAAATAAAACAAGTAGTGAATTTATAAACGTTGTTTACAAATTAATAATACGACATTTGAAATGAATTTTTAAACAAGGTTTATAAATAAAGTGGAAAAAATTATCATTGGATAATTTGAATATTTAAATTCAAATGTGAATTTAAAAATAGAAATGGGGAAATCGTTTTAAAGAAATAAACGATGGAATTTATTCTGATGTTCAGAATATAAATTGAACTAACATAAATCCGTAAGGATTTATGATTTGAATTCGATTAATTCGAATTTATTTAAATAGAAGTTAATATGAATATGAAAATAAATTGGGTGTTATATATATAAGTTATTATAAATAGAAATTTCCAAAGTAAGATTTTGGTTTTAAATAGATTTCGAACTAGACTTGTTTAAATATAAAACAAGGAAATTTATAAAATGGTGTTTATAAATATAATGAATTAATTGTCAAGAGATAATTTGAATATTTTAATTCAAATATGAATTTATGAATAGAATTTGAAATCATTCGAAAGGGAACAACTGTTTTTATTTTGCAATTCGGAATATCAAAGGGATGGAGTTTCAAATAGAAATTTGAAAAGGGAACTTGTTTAAATATATGAAACAAGGAAGTTGAATTTATAAATAGTGTCATAAATTTGGTGAAATAAATGATCATTTGGATAATTTAAACCATTTAAATTCAAATAGGAATTTAAAAGTAAATTCGAAATTGTTTTGAAATAATACGATTGATTATATTTCGGAATTCAGAATATAAGCTAAATTGAGAAGAATTCAACGGGTTTAAAATTGAAATTCAATTTTATTGAATTTTATAAATAAATTATTTATAAAAGGATTTGGAATTAAATATAGAAGATCGAAGTATAAATAAATATATTACTGAATAAGGAAAAATCGACAATTATAGATAATCGAAAATATTATGTTGAATTGGGAAACTGATTTGATATATCTTAAAAATATATCAGAATGGAGTTGAATTTATTATAAACGAAGTTTAAACATTTATATATATATATATATATATAATTAAAACGAACTCGCCGCAGCGTGGTAGTTCGTAAATTGGCGTTTTGAACTTCAATTGAGTATACAGAACTCAATTTAAGTTGGAATTCTATGAAACAAGAATTATTAGGACCGATTGAATAATAGTTTTCTAATGGAAGATAAAATTCTGAATTTCATTGTATATATTTTGAGTTATGTCAAAATCAAATTTTCAGAAAAACAGCGCCGGAACCATTACAAAACCATAACGGTTAATTTAAATAAATAAAAGGATTTTAAAGAAATAAAAATCTGAATTGCCATTAGAAAAATCCAGACTGGAGATATAAAATAAATATGAACTCCAGTGAAGTAAGTGAAGCGATTTTTGAGACAAAAATCAAATTTTTAGTTATTGAATAAAACTAACTAATTTGAATAATAATTAGTTAATCGAAATTCGATACGAAAATGGACTTTGAATAAGTAAAGTAGATTTGAGAATTTTTATTCAAAATCGAATATGGAAATTGAATTGAAAATGGAATTCAAAGGGGTTGATAAGCAAGTAAATATTTGTAGTTGAACTGATATGTTCAAACAGAAAGTGGAATAGGCAAAGATCTAATTAGAGAATTAATTAGTGAATTGAATTAAAATGGCCAGATTGAGTTGGAATAAAATGTAAATGGCACATATGTGTTAGACAGGTATGGAATGAAGTATATGAAGGTTATAATTTGTGTGCCCGACAAAAAGGTACACGTTTAAATTCCATATGAGGCCACTTGGCTTTTTTATTTTTATTTTGAATGGAAAGGGCCTAGAGAGGCGAGCGGAGGTTTGAACTATCATTCGGTACAAAAGAGGTTATGGCGAATTTTTCCGGAAATTTAAGGAGTTAGAATATTTCTAAGATAATTTGATAATTAGAAATATATATATCAATATATATATAGAATCCGGTAAGGAAACGAACTTAAAAATAAAATATTATAAACAAAAAGGAAATCGAAAATCTGGTAATAGAAAGAGAAATATATATATATATATATATATATATATATACGTTTTTAAAAAATGAATAAGTGGTTTTTATGGTGTTGATAATTTGAGGTAAGTGGTCTTGTCCGTTTTGAAGTTAAGGATGTTTTCTGTAATAACCCGAAAATCTGGGCCAGTTTAAAATTTTTATTTTGGCAATTTTAGTGAATTTTGAATATTTAAAATAGATTATTTTAAATAATATCGACGAGAAATTTATTTTAAATATAATTCGAACGTATATATCTATATACGTCGTCGTTAGAATATAAATAATTATATATAATTATAAAAGGAATTGAAAATGGCGCGGTAGTTCGATAATTTGATTTCAAACTTCAATTGAATATACCGGGTGCAAAACAATCCGGATTTTAGTGAAACCAAAAACATTAGGATCTAATTGATAATATCTTTCCAACGAATCCGAAAAATCGAAATTTCATAGCGGGAATCAAAAGTTATGCCCAGTTGAAAATTCAGAATAGTCGCTATGTAAATTATACATGGCCCAAAAAGTCATATTTTGCATACGGATGAATTTGGACTCGAAACCACTTCCATTGAGTTCAAAATGCCATTTAGAACTCCGAAAAGTATGAGCTTCGATATATTCCGATATCCGGAATAGTGGCTATGGGCTGGAGTTGTTCGGTTAACAAAACATAGCCCTTAAAAAGTGAAATTTTGCATACGAGCTCAGAATTCGACGAGATAAATTTTTATGGATTCACAATGACAAATCATTGTTGAGTTCCAAATGGCGCGTCGAACGGAGTTAATATGTGGCCGTGCGAACTGAAACAGTTCCGGGTAAAGCGAGCAGTCATTTTACAAAGGAACATTATTGATACGACCTCAGAATTCGATTTCGTTTTTTTTATGGATTCGTATCGTCTAATAACGGTTAAATCCAAGAGGGCTTGATTTTTTGAGTTAGCATGTGAGCGTGCGAGAAGAAAAGGTGCGTCAAAATCGCATTTTTAGAGCTTATCTGAGCATTTTTTGTGATTTTTAACGGACAGTCAAACGAACTCGGAATTCGACGAAACTTGTTTCGTTGGACTCGTCTTCACGTCTACTATCTCATGTCCGAAATCCGCGGCCATCGGAGATCGTTTGTGTTCGGACGATACGCGAGAAACTAGCATATAAACACTTTTACTTCCTTTTCTTCCTCACTTTCTCTCTTCCTCTCTTTTTTACATTTTCCTCTTTAATGGCCACCGCACCCCATGCCATCGCTGCCGCACCCTCCCCCGCTGCCACCACTGGCCGTCGGCCTCCTCCACCCCCCTCCGGCCACCTCCTCCTCCTCCTCTCTCTCTCCTCTTCTCTCTCTCTTCAATTAGCAAACCCTACACCCAAACACCACCACCGCGGCCACCATGGGCCCCACCACCGCCACCCACACCCTCCCCCACGTCCATCAGGCCCGCGCCCCCCCTCCAGCTCCCTCAATTCCGGCCGTGGGCCCCGCTACACCCAAAAACCCATTTTCACCAAAATTACCCGTTTTGCAAATAAGTCCCTGACCGTATTTCGCGAATAACTCCCAAACGGTGTGTTTTTGGCCAAAGTCCCTCTCGATCAAAGTTGTAGAGCGCGAAATTCTCTTCGATTTGGCTATATGAAAGTCATTGTAACGACCCGTATTCTACGTATCGGGGGATCGTAGAATATGTATTTCTTCTTTGTTTGTGGTCATATGGTCATGTAACCTTAAGGGATGGCTACTAGGGTCATTTCCAATGTTCATGATTTTTGCCGGTTTTTAAATGACCATTTTGCCCCTAGCCAGTACTGTTTTGGCCATAACTTTTGATAGGGAAGGAATTTTGACCTGAAACCACTTCCATTAGATTCGTTTGATGGTTTCTCTTTCCGTAGAGTGGTCATAATAGCCAAACGGACTTACCGTTTGGGCAGTAGGGATGAAACAAGGTTTGCAAGGTGAAAAACTGCATATTGGGCTAAACCGGGTAGTTAGCAATTGGGCCCATAAGGGGATTTCGGGATTGGGGCTGTATAAGGGCTGATTAGGGTTAGAAAATATCCTTTTAGTCATTTTTCCAGCCACCACTTCATTTCATAGAACCCTATTAATGGCCTCCAACCTCTAAATCACTCCAAACCACTCCAAACTTGAAGAAAAGAGATTAGCAACGACAAATCAAGGCAAATCAACACCAAATCGGGATTAGAGCTGCTACAACACCTTGTTATCTTCACCAAATCAGAGATTTATTTCGGATCTTGTTTTATTTGTGGCTAAGGTGAGTGATTAGCTTGCTTTTTGCACTAATTATGGTTATTCGGGGTGATTAGTGCTAATTAGCGTTTTTAAACGAAAATAAATTCTGGAAAAATGTTTATAAATTCATAAATAATGTTTTAGACCTCTGATATGAGTTTGGGTTAATTTGGTTAAGTTCTGCTAATCATATGCTTAAACATGATTAAGAGGGATTAAGGGAAAACATGGGGTTTTGGCTATGTTTGATCCATTTTATCATATCATATGGTTGTTTTGGTGTTTGAGGTCACTTGTATGTGTTGTTATGACTCTTTGGTATGCTTTGTGATTGATTTCAATAGTTAGGGTGGTCGAAAACGTCGTCGAGAGACGTATAAACACTTGTTGGAAAGTCTCAGGAAAACTGCAGGTTTTCGGATCGGATCGGAGGAGGAGCTCGGATCGGAAATGGCGATTGGGCAAAGACTCCGAACCGAACCGGAGATTGGTGCGACGCATTTGGCAAAAAGGAAGGCCATGTGTGTGGAACTGGATCGGATCGGCTGAAGGCAAGGTGAACGGATCGGAGTAGGACTAAGGGACCGGATCGGATTAGAATAGGGGACGGAACAGAACAGGGCAACAGGAATTGGGATCGGATCGGAGGGAAGCAACGGACCGGAATATGGGAAATAGGATCGGATCGGATTGGCATAGGGGGACAGAACCAGATAAGGTAACCAAAGCTGGAGCGAAGAATAGAAGGGTAAAGCAACTCGACCCGACCCGGTGTAGACGCTCGACCCGACCCGCTTGAAGGACTCGACCCGACCCGCTTGAAGGACTCGACCCGACTCGATGTACACTGGGGCAACCTGAAGGATTTCGACCCGAACTGGTGTAGCTTAGGATAACCGACCCGAACCGATGACGATGAATGAGCATGGATCCGAACCGAATCCAAGAGCAAAGAAGGAAGAACCGAACCGACCAGTATTGACCAATAACCCGAGATGCAAAGGTAGTACAAAAGGAAGTTAGAACCACTTACCAATGGATTTGTGCTTAGCGTTGGTAATAAGTTCACTTCATGATTGGACTTTGCTGCGGGACGTGTGCTAAGGAGTTGTCGATGTCTATGACTTTGGATCACTAGGTGTTGGAGATAGAGAGACAAACTCGGGCTTTGGATATGGTGCGACTAGGGAGCTACCTACCAATGGAGTGGGGTCATGGAAACGTTGAGCGTGATCCCATAGGTATGGCGTTGGTGGTAGTAGGAATGTACATAGTCGTACAAAGTCGAGTTTTGTCGTTTTAGTAAAGTGCTCTAGTGATCGAAGAAGTGGATGTCGTATGCTTTACGCACTGAGTGAGAGATGTGAGGATGGTTGCTATGCTTGATTGTTTGACATACACATCCCCACCCCCGTATATTTACACACTATATGTTAGTGACATCTTAGAGTATTGTACCGTGTAGTACTAACTCTTTGATTGCAGGTCCAGGTTCAGGTATGACTTAGTATACCTGTTATTATTCTGTTTATGCTTGCTACCACTCATACCAGACTGATGTCTGACCCAGAGTTTTATGTTTTTTCTTATTACTCTGGGTGCTCACACGAGCAGACTAGAGACAGGGATAGCTGGTAGTGCGCTTGGTAGATGGACTGAAGACGAGCAGGAGGCTCCACGTATGATATATAGTTATCCTCCCTGTGTCGTGATTGGTATCTACTTTGGGCATTAGTAGCATACCTATTCTGTTTTGCTTTAGAGACAGTATTTTGAAGTTGTAATAAGCTGTATTTGATATTTCCGCTACTCTGATGATGTTAGTTTAAGTTTTCAGCTTATGCACTGTCTCATCTGTTTTATGTCAAGTATATGTTGGTTATTATATTTTATCCCATGCGCTGTGAGACATATTACAGGTTCTTTATTTGGTTCATCTTCTTTCTTTCTCTTCTTTGGCGACCGTCCCATGCCAATTGGACATGTGTACAGCGCACAATTGGAGTAAATGTCGGTTGGTGCGGGGCGGGCCGTCACAGTCATGTTTTGGAGTTCGGAGCTGCCCGGAAAACGCGTTTAAAGTCTGCTGTCCGGAAGCGGCAAAATTCGTGTACTTTCGCGAATTCTGGCGAAATGGCACATTTTCGGCAAAAAGTCCCTTAGGCAAAAGTTGTTCAGAATGCCGTGCTTGTGTTAGAAAAAAAGATGGATTGAAGATTTGAGTTTGTATGCGAAGTCTGGAGCTCGAACAACAATTCAGCAGTTCAGAAAAGGCGTTAGAAAAAAAGTGAGTTTTCTCCGCTTTAAAGCTTCTATGATTTTTGACATATGAAGTTAATAAAAATATGATTTTTATGTTATAGAGATGATAAAAATATGATTTTTACATTATAGAAGTATTAAAGATTTGATCTTTATTATGTAAAAGGAGCAAAGATGTGATTTTTATATAAGTGGCGATATAAAAATATAATCTTTATTATATGAACACCGTTGTAAAAATAGAATTTTTATCTATATAGTAGTAGTATAAAAATGTGATTCTTATATACATAGCAACAATATAAAAATGTGATTTTTATATATGTAGTGACTACGGGCGGTGAAAGTGACAAAAGGCGAGAACGACGAAGATTTCTACATAAGAAGAGTCGTGACGTTTGGTTTAGCTAGTCGGTGAGAACTTCTCACTCAAAATTTCTTTTTCTAGTTATATATATATACTAGGATGTAGACGGTGTTTAGTAGCACCCGACACAATCGTCCACAGACCATGGACTTGTTTGATTGGTTGTGTAGTTGGTTAGATTATTTGGTTTGAATTGAATTGTTTGGTGAAATGGAATGGATTTGATTGATGTGTGAATGGCGTGGGCCTTCACTAGACCGAGGATAAGGCTAGGCCTTGTCCCGTTTCTAGTATCGTGCCGTTATGCCGCCGAAATTTCCTAAAATATGTTAGAAAAAAAAAATATCATTTTACTGGATAAATGAAATGAATAAAAATTCATGTGTTAAAATAAAATATTTTATCGTTAAAAATATAATTTTTAACGTGGAAGTGAATAAAATAAAATATTCATTTACAAACCGGACGGCTTGTTTATGTACACTTATTTGAAGGACATTGATTGGGACGATAAATTTTACACGTCGCCCAACTGCACAACTAAAATCTGTGTTTGATTGTTTGAAACCCCACACGGGTGTTGGGATGAAATTTGAAGTTCACTCATCCTGATTGATTAAATATGTCGATCGATTGATTGACAGGCTGTTATAAGCGTAAGATATCTATATTTGATGCTTATACAGTGTAGTGCACTTTGGTTGATGGTTGATTGTTTATTAATGCTATTATATACATGTGTTGTATGGAATCCATATAATTAACGTTATATGGTGATTGATTGGGCCTCATTCCAATCGGGGAAAATAATGAATATTATAAAAGAAGATTCATGTGTTGAATAGAATAAATAGTCATGTGTTGACGATGTTCATTGTTGAGTGAAATATTTTATACAATGAAATTTACATCTTTATCATATTTAAAATTAGAACTACTTTACGGTTGAAGTCTAATTGAAAATCAAACGATAGATACCATAGTTTTATAAAATATATTGCATAACAAAAATAGTGATGTGTTGACAGTACTCATGTGTTGAGATTAGTCAGGTGTTGGAAGAAATATAGATTCATGTGTTGAATGGGATAAATATTCATTTGTTGAATAGAATAAAGAAGTTTTTGAAAAATATAAAGCCGTGTTGATTAGAGTTGCGCCATTTTGACGTGAACGATATTTATATCGATTATATTCGTTTTTATAATGAATATAGAAAAGGTAGTGATTTCAAAATATAACGTTTTGAAAATATTATCATTTATATAGTAATGATATGAAATATTCAATTTTGATTTGAAATTGAATATAGAGTTGAAATGGTTTTGAAAACGAATTTAAAACGATTTATAAAATACGTTTTAAAAGGAAATTGATGAAATATATATAATATATATATATATATATATATATATATAAATAATGGCCTGAATAGAACGCGCCGCTCCGCGGCAGTTCGTGAATTTCGACCATTGACTTCGAATTGACGTTGCGGAAGATCCGACCGTCGGATTCTCCTAAAACCGGAACCGTTGGGTTCGTATCGAAAAGAGCTTTCCAATGAATATTAGAAATTTGAAATCTAACGGTTGGATTTGGAATTATGTCCAAATCAAATTTGAAAAAGGTCGTTGTAAGTGCAGTTCGATAACCGTTGATGGAAATCGACTGTACGGGCCTTGATAAAATTATTAAAAATATCTATAATTTGTGTAAAATCATAATATATGGATTGGAAAGAATTGAGCTGGAGAATTCCACATTTGAAAAGATAAAAATAGATTTTTATCGAAATAAACTAGTTTTGAACTAGAATTAAAATCAATTTATTTTTGAAATAAATAAATTGAATTTGAAAGTGATTTTAAAAATAATCAATATTCCCAATACGTGGATTGGACTGGAGTTGAATCGAACTTATCTTCGGGATATTTCGATGTTGGATTTCGTGACTATACAGATATTGTTATGGGAATTTGAAAGATATATTTTATATCGCTATTTCCAATACGATATATGTTGGTTTCAGAATTTGATATTGAATATAAGCCGATATATTTTCTATTCAGAGCCTTGTATTGAATATCAAATGTGATTTGGGTTTGTCGTGAATCGTGTTTTAGATGACATTGGTTCTTTAACCCAGTTAAAGGCAAGATGTTGATTGTTAAAAAGATTAAAACTAAGTGGAGTTTTAATGAATCTTTAATTGGATTAAAAAGTGAATTGATAATTTAAATTATCAAATCTGAAAGGTGATCGAGAATGGAGTACCACCAGTTTTGCTCCAAAGCGATAGTTAAATCTTTAATTAGATTTGAACGTGAAATGGTAATTAATTTTACCGATAACACCGTGGTGTTAGATGTGGAGTATTACCAGTTTTCTCCATGGGATATATAGGTTGGGATTGGGAAATAAAATAAATAATTACTTCGGTGTGGTTCGTTAATCCCGACTAGTTTGAAATGATATCCATAGGAGGATTAAAGAATAAATTTAGAAGAATTTATCTTGGATAAAATTAATGGGAACATTTCCCTAAGAATGTGATTTTGTGAATAAAAGAATATTCCGAATTGGAATGAGGCGTTTGTTGTGTTTGTGTAACATTCGTTTATTATATACGTGGGTTATCCAGAAAGGCCGGGTTCATACCCATTCTGAATAACCGATTCGACGAGATGTCGAAGATGAAGACGGTGGTTGAAGACCGGAATTCTTCATATCGTTTGGGTGATTATTGATGATCTTGATTGGGCTGTACACCCAAGATGAGGGAAACAGTTGGTGATTGTCCAGACGTACTTGGAGATGGATGGATATGCGAGGAAAGTGCCTCCGGTTTCGTTCAGACCCAGAACGAACTTGTAAATGGATTGTGTGTCTGACATTGGATTTTATTCTGTGTTGATTGATCTCTATTAAATATACATCTGTTTGGCGGCGGAGAATTTATTCTCTTGCTTAACGCCCTTCTCTGAGACGTACGAGCTCAGAGGTTGTATATCGATGGACATCAGTCGCATGGAGTGAATTTCTAGTGTGGCACGCGTAAGTGGCAAATGATCAAGGCTTCTGTTGAAAAGCAAAGTCTTGTGGTTGATGATCAAAGCACGGCCTGTGTGGCGTAGCTTTGTGTATAACGTGAATTCGCGAGCCTCACACCTCGGTATGAGTCAAAAACGGGATACGGACCCAAGGAGTGCACGACGTTTCTTTCTAGCTAGGGTGGTGTCAGTGACCTACCAGCCCTGACATTTATATACTTTTCACCTGTGTGGTTGTTGGATACGAGGCGCCTCGGATATAGGTCTGTAAGGACCGGAAAACGTGTGTTCAGGAATAACTAATCCTCAAAAGTAAGAGAGGACCGGCCTTGGAGGTTCCAAAGGATCAGAGTGGGGTCCTGAGGCATTGCTAGAGTGTCTCGAACGCGGAGAGGAGCTTGCCCCTTGCCTCGGCTCATGACGGAATCCAATTTCCAATACGTGATATTGCGGTTTTAATTGTAGAACTAGTATGGCGACATGATAGATGGTACCCATGCCGCCTATGATTGATACTTATGATTTGAAGTTGTTTTATACACTATACACTTATAATAGTATCAAAGAATGTGTTTTAAACGTATCAAGCATGCTTTAGCTGTTATAAGGGAAAACCCTATCCTCCGGCTTGCGTTGCATTGTGTGATGGGACCTGGGTCTTATAACAGCTTCATTTTTCTTTATTTAGCATTGCGATGTTTGTTCTATGCACTGGTATTCTTGGGAGGAAACCCGTTCCGTGTTATACGGCGTGGTCCCTTGATTTACCTAACTTTAAAACCAATATTAATAACTGTTTTAGTTCTCACACCAGTCACATGACTGACCTGGAGTTTATTGTTTTAACCTAAACTCTGGGTGCCCCTATTTTCCACACGGGCAGCTAGTAGTTTTGGTTTTGCAGATTTATATTCATAGGGTCCTGATTAACAGCTGGAACGATGCTCGGAAAGCTCTGTATCCGTGTATCACTTTCAGTTGTGTTTTGTATATTTTTCCGCTGCTATGTAACTTATTGTAATCTCTGATATTTATCGAATGTAATGTATTCATTTATACTCTGTATATTCTTGTATTTGATGGAATTGTTGTAATAACAATGAAATGTTCTTCCGTCTGCGTTCTATTTTGTCCTGTTCTCAAAACGAATAGGGGTTTCGAACGGTCTAACCGGTTTAACGACTGATTCAGATCGAGCGAAATTCCTTGCCGTTACATTTTCAGTCAAGGTCTGAGAGGTAATTATACCCCAACTTGATTGATTTCGTTATTAGCTGATAAACAGCAAGATTCAGTATCGAAGAGAAATGTTTATAGAGATTTAGTCGAATGCAGTATTTTGGGTTGTTGTAACGATGTTTTACATAACATTTGTTTTAACCCAATAAGTGGAAATTTTGGAAATATAATAGTAAATATTTCCTAAGTCTAAAAATGAATGGTCGTGAAAGGAATAAGTAATTGGAATATTTTCCAATTATTAATAGAAGATATTTTCTACGTATAGATAACCAAAGAGGACGATATATGGGAATGTTTTTCAAATAGCATAAGCGGCCAAGATGATTATTGAAAATATCGTGTTAACGAATATTGATAAGGAAATGGAGAAGCGTTTCAATTAATGAAATATTAATTAAAAGGGCCCATTGATTGGTTTGATGTTATGGATGAATGTTTGTTTTTCTTCGATAGTTAAATAACCGACCATCGAAGTGTTTGCCAGTATCGTTGTCAATATGTAGAGAGCGGTTGGATTATTGTAATAACCCGGAAATCCGAGCCAATTTAAAATTTTTATTTTGGCAATTTTGATGAATTTTGAATATTTAAAATGATTATTTTAATGAATAACAACGAGAAATTTATTTTGAAGTTAATTAGAACATGTATATTTATATAGGTCGTTGTTAGAATATAAATATTTATTTTCAATTATAAAAGGAATTGAAAACGGCGCGGTAGTTTGAAAATTCGATTTCAAATTTCAAATTTCAAATGAATGTACAAGATTCAAAATAAACCGGATTTTAGTGAAATTAAAAATATTAGAATCTATTTGAGAATATCTTTCCAACGAATCAGAAAAATCGAAATTTCATTGCGGGAATCAAAAGTTATGTCCAGTTGAAAATTCAGAATAGTCGCTTTAGAAAATATAGCCCTTAAAAATGAAAATTTTGCAAACGACCTCGGTTTTCGATGAAACCACTTTTATTGGATCCGGGATGTCAATTATTGATAGATTCCAAAATTCATAATTTTATGAATTAATACGTGAGCGTGGCACAAGAATACGTGTTTTGTCAATTTCAGTTGATTTTAATCGACTGGAAAATGGTTATTTTTCAAACGGTCTCAGAATTCGATGAAATTAGTTTTGTTAGGACCGTATCGTCAATACGAAGCTAGAAAATATTTTTCTGGAATTTATAGATTCAGTATGTGGCCCCGGTAAATTGAAATGTGCGTTCAAATTCAATATATAGATTTATATTTTGATTTTGACAGAAACCGATCGAAACAACCAAACTGGCTAACGAAACATATCCCATTGTGTTCGGAATGGGGGTAATTAGTTAGGGACGACAGTCGGTGGGTTCGATTTTGAGTTCGAAATAAAAAGTCACTTTATGGGATTAATTAAATAAATAATATTATATATTCTCTCCCCCCTCTCTCTCTCTTACTTCACTCAGTCAAACCAAAAAAAGAAGAGAAATCGACCCCGCCATTGCCATCGCCCCCCCGCTCACGGCCACCGCCACCTCCATGCCTGGCGATTCCCCCTCCCCATCGCCCTCTCTCCCCTCCTCTCCTCCTCCATCCGCCGCCCCATCCTCTCTCTTCCCTTTTGAAAACCCCCAACGCCCAAAAGCAACCAACGCCGACTGTCAGAGGGCCACCGCCGCACCAAGGTCCCACCGCCGCGCCGGAGCTCCTCTTCCTCCTCCTCAGTGACGTGAAACTCCTCCAACCCTCCTTCCTCTTCAAAAACAGTGAGCCCTTTTAATTTGTTTTATTTTATTTCATAGATTAAAGCATTGTTTTTTTCATACGATTTTTAGAATGAAAAGCTGAGTTTTTTTTTATATATAAATGTAACAAAGTTATGAGATTTTTAATAGCAAAGATTGGTTTTTTAAAAGTGAAAAAGATTATATTTTAAAAATAAAAAGATAAGATTTTTATGTAGAAAGGGCGAGATTTTTAACAATGAAAAGGCGAGATTTTTAACAATGAAAAGGCGAGAT
The DNA here is from genome assembly GCA_030737875.1 of Allium sativum. Classification (NCBI taxonomy): domain Eukaryota; kingdom Viridiplantae; phylum Streptophyta; class Magnoliopsida; order Asparagales; family Amaryllidaceae; genus Allium; species Allium sativum. The sequence goes on along the minus strand of CM060924.1, from coordinate 931,744,686 downwards.
TTTTTTATATATGTAGCGAATTAAAAATACGATTTCTATATATGTAGCGTTGAAATAAAAATGTGATTTTTAATATAAACATCGTGTGAAACAGATTGCGATGAAACGAATTGAAACCAAAAGGGAATTCAAACGGTTCAGAAATTCAGAAAAAGAATGGAGGAGTGGAACCCTCGGTGAGAACTCCTCACTTTTAATTTATTTTCTATTTGAAATATATACTAGGATGCAAACGGTGCTTAGTAGCAACTGACACCCGTCGTCCACAGACCATGGATGACTTGTTTGTGTTGTGAAATTTGACTGCTGATTGTGATGTGAAATAAAATATATATTCACGTGTTGAATAAAATATATATTCACATGTTGAAATAAAATAAATATTCATTTACAAATCGAACGATTTGTTTATGTACACCGATTTGACTAATATTGATTGGGACGATAAATTTTACTCATCGCCCAACTGCACAAAAAAAACATGTGTTTGATTGTTTGAAACCTCATACGGGTATTGAGATGATATTGGTCATACACTAATCCCAATAATTAGCTGTATGTCGATCGATTGATTGACAGGCTGTTATAAGCGTTAAATATTGATATTTGATGCTTATACAGTGTAGAATGCAGTTTGGGTGATGGATTGTTGTTTTCATTGTTGTTATACACATTTGTTGTGTGAAATCCATATAATCACATTATATGGTAATTGACTATGTCTTATTCCAGTTCAGAAGAATGAATATTTTAAAATAACGATTATTTTAAAATAACGAATATTTTCAGATAATATTCATAAAAGAATCAAAATCTACTTTTGATGTCCGATTTGGGATGGACACGATTATATTTAAAAATATAAAGCTGTGTCGATTAGATTGACGCCATTTTGACGTGAACGATATTTATATCGATTTTATTCATTTTTATAATGAATATCGAAAAGGAAGTGATTTCAAAATATAACATTTTGAAAATATTATCATTTATATATCGATGATATGGAATATTCAATTTTGATTTGAAATTGAATATGAAGTTGAATTCGTTTTTAAAACGAAGTTAAAACGATTTATAAAGTACGTTTTGAATTGAAATCGATGAAATATATATTATACATATTATATATATATAATGGCCTGAATAGAACGCGCCGCGCTGCGGCAGTTCGCGAATTTCGACCATTGACTTCAAATGGGCATTAAGGGAGATCCGACCGTCGGATTCTCCTAAAACCGGAACCGTTGGGTTCGTATCAAAAAGAGATTTCTAAAGAATATTGAAAATTAGAAAACTAACAGTTGGATTTGGAAATATGTCCAAATCAAATTTGGAAAAGGTCGTTGTAAGTGCAATTCGATGGCCGTTGATGGAAATCGACTGTATGGGCCTTGATAAAATTATTAAAAATATCAATAATTAGTGTAAAATCATAAGAAATGATTTGGAAAGAATTGGGATGAAAAATTCCATATTTGAAAAGATAAAAATAGATTTTTATCGAAATGAACTAGTTTTGAACTAGTATTATAATTCAATTATTTTTGAATAAATAAATTGGATTTGAAATGGTTTTAAAAATAACCAAAATTTCCAATAATTAAATTGGAAATGGATTTAAATCGAAATTGTCTTCGGAATATTTCGATGTTGGATTTCGAGATTATACAGATATTGTTAGGGAAATTTGAAAGATATATTTATATCATTATTTCCAATACAATATTTGTTGGTCGTAGAATTTGATATTGAATATAAGCCGATATATTTTCTATTCAGAGCCTTGTATTTAATATCAAATGGGATTTGGGTTTATCGTGAACGGTGTTTTAAATAACACTTGTTCTTTAGCCCGATAATTAATGGAATGTGAATTGGGTTTATCGTGAACTGTGTTTTAATGACATTCATTCTTTAACCCGATTTACGGTGAAATGTGATTTGGAATTTATAAATCTTTTGTTAAGATTTAAAGGAGATTTTCCAAAGTAAAGTTTTCCAATTTAATGAAATAAATTGGAATGGAGTGGAATTCGATTTGGTAATAATCGAAGTGAATTTCTGTGGATGAGGACTGCTAATATATATGGAATTTAAAAGGCTTTGCCGTTATTCCATTTATATTGTTAGTCGGATATGGAAGTTTGTATCGATTATATATATCGATTTGTTTTCCATGAAGATTCCATCGTTAATAGAATGTGATTTTGGGTTTATCGTGAACTGTGTTTTAAAGGACATTGGTTCTTTAACCCAGTTAAAGACAAGATATGATTTCCCAAGTTAAATAATCATAAATATGGATTTTTGGGAAGAGTAAAACCAAGTGGAGTTTTAATGAATCTTTAATTAGATTGAAATGATCGAAAATGGAGTATCACCGGTTTTGCTCTAGGCAATAGTTAAATCTTTAATTAGATTTGAACGTGAAATGGTAATTGAATTTAACGATAACACCGTGGTGTTAGAAATGAAGTATCACCAGTTTTACTTCATGGGATGAATAGGTTGGGATTGGGAAATTAAATAAACAATTACTTCGGTGTGGTTCGCTAATCCCGACTAGTTTGAATTGATATTCAAAAGAAGATTAAAGAATAAATTTAAAGAATTTATCTTTGATAAAATTAATGGGAACCTTTCCCAAAGTATAAATATATTTGAATAAAAGAATATTCTGAATTGGAATGAGGCGTATGTTGTGTTTGTGTAACACTTGTTTATTATATATGCGAGTTATTCAGAAAGACCGAGTTTATCCCATTCTGAATAACTGATTCGACGATGCGTCGAGGATGAAGACGGTGGTCGAACACCGGAGGTCTTCACATCGTTTGGATAATTACCGATGATCTTGATTGGGCTGTACACCCAAGAGGAAGGAATCAGTTGGTGATCGTCCAGATGTACTTGGAGATCGATGGATATGCGAGGTACAAGGTGCCTCCGGCTTCGTTCAGACCCAGAACGAACTTGTATGGACTATGTGTCTGACATTGGATTTTGCTCTGTGTTGATGGATCTCTATTAAATATACATCTGCCTGGTGAAGGGGAATTCATTCCCTTACTTCACCCTTCTCTGAGACGTACGGGATCAGACGTTTTATATCGATAGACATCAGTCGCATGGTGTGAATTGCCTATGTGGCATGCCTAAGTGGCAAATGATCAAGACTTCTGTTGAAAAGCAAAGTTTTGTGGTTGATGATCAAAGCACCGCCTGTGTGGCATAGCTTTGTGTAGCGTTAATTCGCGAGCCTCACACCCCGGTTGTGAACCAGAAACGGGAGAAGGACATCAGGGAGGGCATGCGTTTCCTTCTAGCTAGGGTGGTGTCAGTGACCTACCAGCCCTGACATTTATATTATTTTCACCTATGTGTTTGTTGGATTGTGAGGCGCCTCGGTTATATCGGTCGATCCGGGACTGATGGAGTCATTCGTTGGCTCATTTACTCCCCAAAGGGCGGGGAAACGCAGTGTTCAGGCATAATAATCCACATCGGTGGACCGACCCTGAAGATCCAAAGGATGATGCATTCTGTTCCTGAGACTCGGGCTAGACAGTCTCGAATCGGTAGAGGACGATCCCTTGCCTCGGTTCACAGACGGAATCCAATTTCCAAATACGACATTTTGTGGTTTTGATTGTAGAGCCTAGTATGGCGACATTGTGGGATGGGGCACTCATGCCGTCTACGATTGATACTTATGATTGAAATTGTTTTAACACTATACACTTATAGTAATAATAAAACATGAAATTTTACGTACCAAGCATTCTTGGATATTATAAGGTAAAAACTCTATCCTCCGGCTTGCGTTGCATTGTGTGATGGGACCTGAGTCTTATAATAGCTTCATTGTTCTTTTTTTAGCATTGCGCTGTTGTTTTATGCACTGGTATTCTTGGGGTAAAAACCCGTTCAGTGTTATACGGCATGGTCCCTTGATTTACCTAACTTTAAAATAAAGATTAATAATTGTTTTAGTTCTCACACCAGTCACATGACTGACCTGGAGTTTATTGTTTTAACCTAAACTCTGGGTGCCCCTATTTTCCACGGGCAGCTAGTAGTTTTGGTTTTGCAGATTTATCTTCACAGGATCCTGGTTTACAGCTGGAATGATATTCGGAAAGCTTTGTATCCGTATATCTCCTTCAGTTGTATTTTGTATTATTTTCCGCTGCTATATAATGTATTGTAATCTCTGATATTTTATGATGTGTAATATTGATTCATACTCTGTATATTCTTGTAATCTGATGAAATTGTTGTAATTAACAATGAAATATTCTTCTGTTTGCGTTTCGATTTATCTTGCCCTCAACGCAATCCGTGCTTTCCTTACCGGCGAAGTTACGGGTTCTTACAGTTATTTCCGAGAACCACTCCGTATTGGCAGTAGCGTTGCGAATCAGATTATATGAAGATAATCGAAGACGAAGTAAAGTGCAAGGGCTTTTTCCATTAATGGAAATTGTGCCTTCGGTTTCGTTCAATCCCAGAACGAACGTATATGGACGAATGTCTGACAGAGTATTTCCAATGATCGCATATGTTGGTCTGTATATATATATATATATATATATATATATATATATATATATATATATATATATATATATGATGGCGGAGAATTTATTCTCTTAGCATAATATCCAGAATATATTTGTGCAAATCAATTAATGACGGATCTGACAATGTGGCATTCAAGGTGATTGTGCTATTAATGATAAGTAAGCGTAGCCTCAGGCCTCAACAACCGGGAAATGACAAAAATCGGGCAGGCAGCATGGCTATGTGGGCCGCTCCCATTAGGGTGTATAATCACCTATCTAGATAAATTCCTTTTACTTCTTTAATCTATCGACGCTGTCCCTTTTTGGGAAACGGTTGCCGATCCCAACCATTGGTAATATACATTCGATACACTCAAGCGAAATGAGTGTTCGGTCATGTGTGGGCCGGGTTGCAAGATGTTCTTGTTGAACTAGTGTATTCCCCTCTAGAGATACACTATCGGCAGGTGGTTCCATACCTTGTCATAGTCGAAATCCAATCTCCAATAAGCGCCCTATGGTTTTTTTTTTTGATTTTATATTATGTATAGAGCGTGAGATGCAAGCGTTCCGCTAGATTGTTATTTATTTGATTTAGACACTATTATAATATCACTGGATTTTCGTATTAAAGTGTTTTGGGTTATAGTAAGGTAAAATCCATCCGTGTTTATGTGTGGGATGGTCTTACTATTATCCTTTCTTTCGAAAGGATTTTGAAAGTTAAACAAATGATTGGAGTTTACTCACACCAGTCCCATGACTGACCCAGAGTTTATTTTGTTTGTTTTCCCTAAACCCTTGGGTGCCCAAATTTGTACGGACAGTCAAGCAGTCGGGATTTTACAGATTCACTTGGAGGAGTTTGAAGCAGGAGGCTTCACCAGTTAGCTATAGACTATCATATATTCCGCTGTGTATCATGTTTGTATCTGGAAACAAGTGTTTATAACTGTTCCAGAAATAGTTGTTGTGCTCTGATGATGGTATGTATATAAAGTTACCGAATTGTATTACAAAGTTTAGGTTACCTAATATATTTTATTCGTTCCGTTGTGAGTTTGTGATCTTCGTTTTCTTCTATTCTAATATTTCTTCCTTTCTATTTCTCATCCTCTAACTTCTTTCTAATAATGATTTGTATTTCTGTGCAACTTGGGTTGAATGTGTGGTGTTATTAGTCAACTCAAATAGTACGGATTTGCGGGCCATTACACTTGTTGAACCCTAGTGTTTCCTCTCTAGACAATACTGGTCGGGAGGTGGTCTCATACATTGTCATGTTCGAAATCCAAACACCAATACGAGCCGTACATTTTTAGGTGTATACCAATTATGTTGGAAAGTGAGATGCAAGCTTTCCGGCTATATCCTTTTTATTTGTGGTTTGATAGACATTAGTATAATATCATTGGATTTTGATATAAAAAAGTGATTTGGTTATCGTATGGTAAAAACACTTGTCATGTTTGTGTGTAGTCATATCTTACGAGAGTTCCATTTTTTCAAAGGATTTTCAAATGTTAAGCAAGTTGTTAGTAATGTGAATTTATCACTGAAAGTATTCCAGGCTGATCCGGTTGATTTATCTTTGCTTCGAAATGTTCTTGGGTCAGACCGAGTATATTTCCAAGTTAGGGTTTCGCTTGGAGCTTCCAGAAAAGGAACTGGAGTCGAGACATAATCATGTATCCTCTGGTATCCGCTGTGTGTGTTGTATTGATCTAGTGTGTACTCTGATATTGTAATTACAAACACACACACACACACACACACACACAATTACACACACACACACACACATATATATATATATATAGTTTCCTTCTGAGTAAAGTGTCATTGATATGTTATATTTTGTTTGTTCCGCTATGAGATTCTATTCTACTCTGAGTTTGTAGTATTAGTTTTTCATCTTCTTCTTCTCCTATTCTAATAGTTCTTTCTTTCTTATTCTCACCTCTAATTTCTTTCTATGAACTATTCGGATTTTAAGTACTTGGGTTTTGGCAAGTGAATACAAAATTATGTATTATTGTCGAAATTCGAGTGTTGAATCCTGCCGGCTCGTTACAGTACATTCGCCAAAATGTGGAAGGGAGGACGAAAGAAACATGTTTAATAGGGGGATCCAGACGCAAATTTTACGGTTGAGTCCTAGGTTTGAATAATACCATAACTCGTTAACTAGTTGACTAAGGTAACGCTAAACAATCAACTGTTAAATGGGCTTAGACAAAGGTTGAACCTTGACCCTAATAAGGTCAGATTAAATATCTATCGTCCCATCATCTCTTAAGAGTTAACAAGAATCTGAAAAATACTTGCCCTCATCACGACGGTACCATAAACTGCACTCAAGCTCCGAACTGCCCCTAAAGATTCATAGTACTCTCAACAAAAAGGCTATGGCCACACAACGACCAAATTCTACAATAGAAAATTTAACTAGAATTCCGAAATAAATTAAAACGGATTTTCCCCATATCCAACTGAAAAACGAATCGAACAATTTAAGAAACAAAATACCACATGCTAAATAAAAATTTCCTTAGCCCAACTTGATAGAAAATTTTCTGAAAACTTCTCAGAATTCAATTTTTATTTATACTCTTAGGGTCTCGCAATACAAAACTATAATTTTAATTAATTCATACTCCAGTTCATCTTACTGACTAGAACAATCTTTCCATATCCTAAATTATCGAGATGTTTAAATGTTAATTGCGATAATTTTTATAAATCATCTGAAATATCCCAAAAGAGGAATATTAAAAAGCATAAGGAATTCGTAATTATAGTTCCTAAATTTCGGGGCTTATTCTTAATCATTTATATATTTCTTCTCATTGCCGAAATGGATTATTTATTAAAATTTCTCAAAACCCAAACAATCTGAAACATGGTTAGATATAAATTTCTAAAATTTATTTGTTCTCATGAATCTATATTTAGTAAATAATTTTTTGAAACCACAATTTAAAGCTTTCGAAACCCTTTTTCTTTTCCTAAAACAGTTTTGAAACTCGAATTTTCTCCGAATATAATAAGTCCAAGAGCTCAAATAATTTTTTAACAATAGGATATCCGGATTTCCTAAATGAAGTTTTGAATATATATACTTCGTAATCATATTTCCAAACTACAATGACACATTAACGTGAATTTCCTATTACAATGCTAAGAAAATGACAACGATTAGAACTCCTAAATGGAACCAAAAACAAGAAATCACGACCATCTAAGTTATAGCTAGCTTTTCGTCCAGTCACCATGCTCAATACCATGGGATTCACCATATGACATTCTCATGCTCTTCAAAATAATTTTTGAAGCACCCTGTAGGGTAATTTAGAGTTAGCTAGAAACTTGAGCTGAAAATTGTGACTACCTCATCATCGAAATAATTTCGAGTTAAGTACGGAAGACCAAAGAAAACAGAAAAGAAATTAAAATTAATTCTCTCACTAATTCTAATTTATTAATTCCTCTAGTTGTCTAAACCAAGACTCTAATATGAAATGAAACACCCCACATTTTTCTTAGCCCGAATTTCGACAAAAATAGGAGGAACTCAAACCCATCCAAGCATAGAAAGTATAAATCTGGTACCTGCAAATAACAAGCATGAGCATAGTTATAGTACAATAAAACTAACTCATAGGTGAAACAAAATAGGACAGCAAGCATCGACTTAGGAAACTACCTTAAAAGGAAATCGTCACATCAACACCAAGCATGAAAGAATAAGAATTGAAAACGAAACTTGAACACTTGCAAAGATTCGTCTTTCCCGAGATAAATATAATAATTGTTATTATGAGGAGGGGATCAGAACAACAAGTGTTGGTGAGTAGAAAATGTATAACACGGTCAACAATACATAGACGTATCTTGTTTTGTTTCAACCAAAATTATATATCTAGCAAGGCTAATAGTTCTGTAACAACCTAGAAATTCTGAACCAATTAAATTTTTTTATTTTAGCAATTTTAATGGATTTTGAATATTTAATATGATTTATTTTAAATAATAAGGACTAAAAATTTATTTAAATCGAAGTTAGAACGAATAAATTAAATTTAATTAAAAAAGGAGTTTTGAAATAGCATGGTAGTTTGAAAATTCGATTTTAAATTTCAATTGAATGTGCAGGATTCAAAATAAATCGAATTTCAGTAAAACTAGAAATATTTAAATCTGTTTAATAATTGCTTTCTAACGAATGTAAGAAACTGAGATTTCATAATATAAATAAAAAGTTATGTCCAGTTTAAAATTCTGAATAGTCGTTGTGGAATTCGAACGGTCTTCGTCGATTTTGCGATCGATTAGGTCCGGGCGAAATCCGTATCGTTACATGTGGTATCAGAGCTTTGGTTAACTCAAATTTTTGGGGTACAACTCGTTAGAACTGAACAAAGACTCATCAGAGGTAGGATTAGAAATATCCTATAAAAGAATACTCATTAGAGATAGGATCAGTAGCATCCTAGAATGAGAAACTCGTTAGAGATGGGGCTAGAAATACCCTAGAATGAGTTGAGTGACAAGTGTGATGACCCAAAACTTCCGTAGAACGAAAGCAAGGATAATCATTGGAATATAACATATTTACAACAAAAACAGATCTCAGATAATATCCAATACATCAGAGTACACAGATAAAGGATACACTTAGCAAAAAGAATGCCTGAATGAAAAGGAAATAAGTCTCAAACTCCATAACATACATCAAATACCAATGATGAAATAAAGTCTCAAAAGAAGAACAAAAGAGAAAAGAAAAAGGTCTTCGTCTTCTTCCAAAGTAAGCTCCAATCCAGAAATGTATCCAAGCCGAAACCTGTTACTTGGCTGCCCGGCTGGTAAAGAGGGCACCCGAGTTTGCAAAGTGAAACAAACTACGAGTCAGACATGGGACCCGTATGAGAAATCTTTCTTATATAATCTAACAATGTGGCTAATCATAGGACCACGCCGCTAACGCGGAAAGGGTTTACTCCATTGGATTGCCAGTGCATATTTTAAATAATTTTTATTACAAAACAACGTAATGCTTTTGGGAAAATGAAATCATTATAAGGCTCAAGTCCCATCACACAATGCAACGCAAACCGGAGGATAGAGTTTTACCTTATAATGATCAAACATGAGTTGATACTTATAAAATAAGATTTTAATATTATTATTAGTGTCTAATCAGTTTTTAAAATATTTCAAGGTAAATATATCAATCCTAGACGGCATAGCTACCATATACTATGTCGCCATATATAGGTTTACAATCAAAACTGTAATGTCATATTGGAGATTTGGTTTCCATCATGAATCGAGGCTAGGGATCGTCCTCTCTGATTCGAGACACTCTAGCAAATGCCTCAGGATTCCCCGCAGTGAACCCTTGGATCTTCAGGGCCTGTCCACACATAAAGCTAGTGGATTAATTATGCCTGAACATACGCTTCCCGGTTCTTTTGAACCTCTAATATGGCCACTAACAACCTATAAAACCATGGTACCTCATAATCCAACATCCACATAAGTAAAAATGTCAGGGCTGGTAAGTCGTTGACACCACTTCTTAGCTAGAAAGAAGCGTGTGCACTCCCTGCAGTCCTAATCCCGTTTTTAACTCATATCGGGGTGTGAGGCTCGCGAAGTCACGCTATACATAAAGCTACGCCTAAACAGGCCATGATTTGAACATCAACCACAAGGCCTGCTTTTCAACAAAAGCCTTGATCATTTGCATCTTGGCGTGCCACATTGACAGTTCACGCCATGCGATCAACAAATATCCGTATATACCCTCTGAGGGTGTTAAGCAAGAGAATAAATTCTCCGCCACCAAACGGGTATACATTAGATAGAAATCGATTTAGTTTACATGGAATGAACTCCAACGTCAGACACCATCCATTCACAAATCCGTTCTGGGTCTAAACGAAACCGGAGTCCTCTTATTCCTTGTCCGTATGTCCAATACGGAAAAGAGGTACTCGCAAATCCGGACAATCAACACGTACGTCCGGACAACTACCACTGTAACCCTTTCAAGGTAGCAACTCCTATCAAAGGCATCGGTAGCCATCCATTCGATGTGAAAACTGCCGGTCTTCAATCACCATCTTGATTTAATCACCGTATAATTATTTGAAATGAGTTGAACTCGGTCTTTTCAAATGATTCTCGAATAATTATCATTTCAATCATTTTATATCGTTCATATCTATCTATGACGATTTATCGCTATTTTTATTTATTTAAAATAGCTCAATATAATTAAACGATGCTTCAGGTCGATGGGTGGCCCTGGCGCTGTTTTTACCAAAATTTGATTTACACATATCTTGAAATCTAACCGTTGGATTTTTCGAAATTTATATTATTGGAATGATCTTTCCAAAGCGGTCATAACGGTTCCTGTTTTGCGAAAATCCGACGGTCGGATCTTCCGGTATAACCATTTAAAGTTACGATTGCCGGAATGCGAACTGCCGCGCGCGTTTCGTTTAATTAATAATTTATATTTATATATATAAAAACATAAATCGTACGGTGATTCCAACTATTTTCCATCAATCATATCTAAAATGTAACTTTAAAATACTATTCTTTTTATCGCATCTAAAATGACGATAAAAATGTGTTTTTAATTCTATCATCTTTATTACGTCTAAAATATAAATTAAAATATCACTTTTGTTTCTACTCTTTTACTGTCCCTAGAACGACAATAAAAATATAACCTTTGATTCTATTCCTTTATTTACACTTAAAATGTAAATAAAATATAACTTTTTACATCTATTCTTTTATTTACATCTACAATGTAAATAAAAATATAACTTTTTAATCTATGTGTTTATTTACAACTAAAATGTAAATACAAGGTTCACGTTGATTTATATGTTTTTGTTTACATCTAAAATGTAAACAAAATTGTACCTTTCTAATTCTATCATTTCTACCGCATCTAAAATGACGATAAAAATTATAACATTAATTACTATTCCTTTTATCGCATCTAAAATGATGATAAAAATATAACATTTAAATTCAACATTTTTATTACATCTAAAATGCAAATTAAAATGTCACTTTTGTTTCTACTCTTTTTATTATCCCTAGAATGACAATAAAAATATACTTTTGATTCCATTCTTTATTTACATTTAAAATTGAAAATAAAAAATATAGACTTTTATTATCTTTAAAATGTCAACAAAAGGGTACCTTATAATCTATTCTTTTATTTTCATCTAAAATGTAAATTAAAATATAACCTTTCTAATTCATATTTTTATTTACGTGTAAAATGCAAATAAAAATGCCCCTTTTTAATATATGTGTCTGTTTATAACTACATTGTAAATACAAGGGTCACTTTGATTTCTATATTTTTATTCACATTTAGAATGTAAATAAAAACGTACTCTTAAGTATATGTGTTTATTTCCATGTACAATGCAAATAAAAATGTACTATTTAAAACGATGTTTTTATGTACATATGAAATGCATATTAAAATGTACCTTTTAAAACGGTGTTTTTGTTTATATGTGAATTACAAATAAAAATGTACTTTTCAAAACTATGTTTTTATTTGTATGTGAAATACAAAAAAAATGTACTTTTCAAAACTATGTTCTTATTTGTATGTGAAATACAAATAAAAATGTACCTTTTAATCCATGGTTCTATTTACATCTAAAATGTAAATGTAAATTTCACTTTTTAACTCATTCTTTTTATTTACATCTAAAATGTAAATAAAGATGTCACTGTAAATTTGTTTTTTTTATTTACAGGTTTAATTATAACAACAAACAATATTTTTATTAGATTATAAATTCTAATTAAATCCAACCTTAACAGGAGGTGATATTTTTATCTAATTGCAAAATCCGATTCAATTCAATAAATAAAGGTGAAGTTTTTTTTTTCTTTTATCGAATTGAAAGATCTAATTCAATTCAATGAACAAACATAGTACCCCATCTTTGTTTAATATATGTGATCAAACCAAAAATGATTCAACAAAATGTTTAAACAAAATGATCAACACTAATATATCCATTACATGCAGATCTGATTTAACAAAATGATTAAACTAGCAGATCTATATTAAAAACATCACAAATCATCATATCAACCATTCAACAATTTCATAACATCGCAGATATGGTTTATTAACATACAACAATTATTTAAATAGTGGGAAAAATATTTAAATAGATTTAATTATTTAAATCAGAGATCTCACTTCGATTCAAATTCAGATCAAAAATTCAAAAGGTCGGAATCAGTCCTAGTCAGTTCTGAAACGTAGTATTTGGTTTCACGATCACAATGCTTCGAAAATCGTGTTATTCTGAGTTCATTTGAATAAGATACGATTAAATTAAGATTGTTAACATTTTAAATAAATTAATTTAAATAATTAAATATAGTTATCAACCTTTACAGTAACAGGCCGATGGGTTTTAACTTCTATCCGAACCTAGGGTTGTTGTTTGCTCTCAGACCGCCAGGCTTCGGGACAATCGGGATACGCCACGATGGAGAGCTGAAGGAGGCGCATGCGGGGGGCCCACCTCTGGCCAACTCTATCGAGGTAGGGGGAGCTTAGGCGGCGCGAACGGCGGAGGTTGGTGTCGTTTGTTCTCGGTGTTCGTGCAATTTCAGGGTATGTTGACCGTATGGATGGAGAGAGGAGGAATATCTCTTCAATAAACTCAACTGGAGTGTGGTCTAATTCGTGGAGGAGGAGATTTTAGTGGAAGAAGATTCGATGAATATCGGCCATGAACTCGTTGGAGGCGGCGGCTACAGTATTGGAAAATGAATTAGGGTTTGGATTTTCTAATATTTATATTATTTTAATGTTAATTTTACAATTAAATCCAATATTCTTCTATAACTCCGATTCAGACCCAACGACTGACCCTCCCAGCTAATAACCCCTATTTGGAACACAATGGGCCATGCCTCGTGAGCCTAAACGAATGTCTGTGGCCTGTTTTATTTAATTTAATATTTAAATCATTTATTAAATTAATTCAATCATATATTTAAATTCACTGAGGCCACATACGGACCCAGAAAATTACAGAAAAAATATATCTGGCTTTGTTTTAACGATACAGTCCTAACAAAACTAATTTCGTTGAATTCTGAGACTGTTTGAAAAATGGCTATTTTCAAGTCGATCAAATTTGACTGAAATGAACAAAACACATTTTCCTTTGTCATGCTCACAAATTAATTCGAAAAATTATGAAAATTGGAACCTAGCAATAATTTGACATTCCGGTTCCAACAAAAGTGGTTTTGTCGGAAATGGAGGTCGTTTGAAAAATGGCCTTTTATACGGGCTATTAATCATACTATAACGACTATTCTGAATATTCAACTGGCCATAACTTTTGATTTCCGCTATGAAATTTCGATTTTCCGGATTCGTTGGAAAGATATTTTCAAACAGATTTAGATATTTTTTGTTTTACTAAAATCCGTTAAATTTTGAATCCGGAACATTCAGTCAAAGTTCATCTTTGACTTTTCAAACTACCGTGCTAATTCCAATTCCTTTTGGAATTAAAATAAATATATTCGTTCTATCTTCGATTAAAATAAATTTTTAATCGTTATTATATAAAATAAATTATTTTAACCATTCAAAATTCACTGAAATACCAAAATAAAAATTTTAAATTGGTTCTGATTTTCCGGGCTGTTACAATCTCCCCCACTTAAAATCTTTTCGTCCCCGAAAAGGAAACAAGGTAAAGTAGGAAACAAAACGGAAAATGTAAATATTGTAAATGTACCTCAACACAAGAGTTAATCGTAGATGTCCACTCTGCACTTGGGATAAGCCTGTTTGATGCTATCCTCAGTCTCCCATGTACAGTCTCTAGGATCTCCGCTCCACTGCACTTTAACTAGATGGATCCTCTTATTCCTCAGGATTCAAGTCTCCTTGCCAACAATTTTCACTGGCTCCCTCCTTACTACTATGCTCAGCGTAATCTCCAAATCTTATTGTGCTGCTACCTCCACAACTAAGTCTGGATCATGAACATGCTTTCGGAGTTGGGACACATGAAATACATCGTGAACCCCTGGCAACCAGTCAGGCAACTGCACTCTATAAGCGAGAGTTCCAATTGTTTCGAGAATAGGGAATGGGCCAATGAATCTCGGCGCCAACTTCCCAGTCTTCCCAAAACGAACGACACCTCTCAATGGGGAAACCCTCAAATATACATAATCGCCAACAGAGAATTCTAAATCTCTTCTTTGTGAGTCTGCATAGCTTTTTTGTTTGCTCTGAGTAGTCAGTAGGCGCTTTTTAATAAAGTCAACTTTCTCTGCTGCTTTGCGAATCATTTCGGGACCCAAGATTAATCGATTGCCTAGTTCCACCCAACATGCGGGGGATCTGCATGGCCTTCCATATAATGCTTCGAATGGCGACATCTGCAGGCTTGCTTGGTAACTGTTATTATAGGAGAACTCAACCAAGTGTAAGTGGTCCTCCCATGAACCGCCAAAATCTACAATGCTTGCTCGCAACAAGTCTTCTAATATGCGGTTTACCCTTTCAGTTTGGCCATCTGTCTGAGGGTGGTAAGCAGTGCTCAGATTCAATTTGGTTCCAAGCTCTTCTTGGAAAGCTTCCCAGAATTTGCTGGCAAAAATCGGATCATGGTCACTGACAATGTTCCTAAAAAAACTCAATGCAGTCTGACAATCTCTTTAAAATAAAGCTGCGCCAGACTTCGAGCTATTCGATTAGATTTGACAGGAATGAAATGGGCAGTCTTTGTGAGGCGATCTATAATCACCCATATATTGTCATTCCCTTTTCTAATTCGGGGCAAGCCATCAATAAATTCCATAGAAATTTGGTCCCATTCCCAACTTGGAACCTCTAGTGGTTTCAACAATCCTGCCAGCTTCTGCTAGTCGCTTTTGACTTGCTGACAAGTGGGACATCGAGCAATATATATAGAAATGTCTCTCTTCATAAATCTCCACCAAAATGTGCGCTTGAGGTCGTGATACATCTTGCTAACCCCTGGATGAATACTAAGCTTAGATTTGTGACATTCATCCAAAACTTCCCTCCTGAGCTCAGAAATGTTCGGGACACAGGTTCGGCCTAATAGCCTCAGAACTCCTTTGTCGTCAATTTGGAAACTCGTGGGTTCGCCATCCCGAACTCTTTTGCAAATTCTTTGAATACATTCATCATTCTTCTGAAGAGCAGAGATTTTATCAATCAGTGTAGGGGTAATGATGAGGTTGGCGAGGATAAGATTGGTACTGGCCGTATTCTTCCTGCTGAGTGTATCAGCTACAATTTTGGCTTTCCCTGGAGTATATAGGATATCCAGGTCATAGGCTGTAGGAAATTCAACCCACCGTTGCTGCCTCAAATTCAAATCTCTTTAGGTAAATATATGCTTCAAGGATTTGTGATCCGTATATAGTTCGAACTTATCACCCAAGAGATAGTACCTCCATAGCTTTAGAGCAAATACGATGGCCATTAGCTCAAGATCATGAGTGGCGTAATTTTTCTCATGCGGTTTCAACAGACGCTAGCATATGCAACTACTTTGTCCCTTTGCATTAGCACCGCACCAATACCTTAAACAAATACAAGGATAACATGTTAAAATGAGATTTATCATTTAAAAATGTCATCTCTAGCATGTTGGTTCATATAAAAAGGATAACCTTCTCTAGAAGCATCTGTCCAGACTTTCAAATCCTGATTGCCATCAATAATGGTCAACACAGGAGCAGTGATCAACTTCCTTTTTAGCTCTTGGAAGGCTGCCTCACATTCAGGTTTCCAGATAAACTTTGCATGCTTCTTTGTTAGCTTCGTCAATGGACAAGTTAGCCTCGAAAAATCCTTGACGAATTTCCGATAATATCCAGCCAGTCCTAAGAACCATCTGACTTCGGTGGGAGTTCTAGGCTGCTTCCAATCTTGGATGGCTGAGATCTTTCCTGGATCGACCGAAATGCCTTCCTTTGATACAACATGGCCGAGGATTTCACCTCTTCTTGCCAGAATATGCATTTGGAGAATTTGACTTTCAGCACATTTCTTCGCAGAATCTCAAAGACTTCTTTCAGATGCTTTTCGTGCTCAGCAGTGGTTTTAGAAAAAAACGAGGATGTCATCGATAAACACCAGCACGAATTTATTTAAAACATCTCGGAATACTTTATTGATCAAATCAACAAAGTAAGCTGGAGCATTACATAGCCCGAATGACATTACTAGCCATTTATAAAATGTGTCTGGACCTCTGAAAGCAGTCAAAGGAACACACTCTTCTGCGATGCGCAGTTGATGGAAACCTGTGGCTAGATCCATCCTAGAGAATACTCGTGCTCCATGTAAGCGGTCCAGTAAGTCATTAATACGAGGCAATGGATATTTTTGTTTTTCAGTGTTTGCTTATTGAAGTCGCGGTAGTCCACACACAGTCGGAGGCAACCGTCTGACTTTGGGGACAAATACCACTGCTGCACCCCCTTTTGAGAAGCTAGGCCTGATTAGACCCTTCCACAAAAGCTGCTTAGTTTGATTGCTCAGCTCCTCGTTTTCTTTTGGCGACATTCTCCGAATAGAATGCACGACAGGCCTTGCATTCGGAGCTAGGTCAATTCTGAAGTTGATTTCTCTACGTGGAGGTAAGCTATCAACCTCATTGAACCCATCAGCATAATCTTTGATGACAGGAATATCTTCAATAGAAGTGGGAGTGACTTCTGGGGAAGACCAGAATTCTTTTCTGTCAATGGCTGAGCCGTGGCATGGTATAGTAATATTTCCAAGCTTAGTTTTAACCTTGACCATTCTTTCGGCACATATGACTTCGGCCTCATGCCTTGATAACCAATCCATCCCAAGAATAACATCATACCTAGAAAAATTCATGACAATTAAATTTATAGGAAACTGGTAACATGAGTAGGAGATCGGCACTCTACAGTATTGATCGAGAATAAGAAAACCTCCTATCGGGCTATGGGCTCTAATCAATTCTTTAAGTTTTCTTGGTTTCAATCCTAACTTTTTAATTATGTCACTAGAAATAAAGCTTCGTGATGCACCAATGTCAAACAAAACTGTAATAGGAATGTTCTTAATATTAAGAGTACCTCCTAAAACATTGGATTTACCTGCTCCTTCGGACGAAGCTGGTGCAGCCGTTCCCTCGTAAACATGTGCCACTTGAGAACTCTTAAGCCATGGGCATTTTGGTTTGATGTGCCCCCTTCTGATGACAATTGTAGCACTCCCTCTTGTCCTGAGAACTCTGGCCACGATTCTGACTAGGTCCAGACTCATTCCTCTTGGCCCTTTTCGGAGCTCTACACTCGGATTCATAGTGTCCAACCTTGTTGCAGTTATAGCATTTCACCTTTGTCCTGTCTCTCTTCTTTCCTTGAGGCTTGGCGGCCGAAGAGTTGCTCGCCTCAGGCTTTCTGTCAGTTTGCTCCATCTTGTTGTTATTCTGATTTTTCGCCCGCTCTTGCTGTGCAGCCTGGTCATTCTCCTCATAGCGACAGGCCATCTCAACACTTCATTAAATGGGGGTTTGATGTGAGCTGTGACTCTGTCCAGATACTTCTAAGAAAGGCCCTTAATGAATCTTTTATTTTTCTGAACTGGATCCTAATCAACTTTGGAGCGTAGCGTGAAAGTTCCTCGAACTTCCTCACATATTCTGAGATAGTCATTGCTCCCTACTGTAAATTCGCAAATTGATCATGAAGCCTCTCTACTTCCTGTGGAGGGATATACTTGTCGTTGAAAAGCTCTTTGAATCTAGCCCACGACATGTTGGCCACATCATTTCCAATCCTGACTGTGTCCCACCAATGTTCAGCTTGGTCCTTCAATAGCCATGTCGCCATAAAGCGTTTGCGTTGATCCTCCAATTCTAAGCCTTCAAAGATTTTCTCACTGTCCTTTAGCCATGTCTGTGCCTCGATTACCGCCTCTCGCACAGTAAAGGGCACTCCCCCTAAGTTTCTGAATTTTTTGGACATTCTTTCCAAGTCAAATGGCTGTGGGGGAGGAGGGGGTGGTGCTACGACCTCGGAAGTGGGCTACTCCTAAGTAATGGGTGTCTCATCTCTGCTTGGCCCTCTGGCTCCACCTCGGGCTCCACCTCGGGTTCTTGCTCTAGTGCTTATTTTAAATCAGTCTGTACCATCAAGGAAAGAGCAAGACCAACAAAAATGATAATTTTTAAAGGAAAGATAAGGTAGGAACAAATGGAAAGAGGATGATGTAATGACTGATTAGTATGTGCTATTCTGCTGTGCTCATTCTAGGATATTACTAATCCTATCTCTAATGAGCTACTCGCCTTAGAATACTACTGATTCTATCTAGACGAATTGTTCTGAATATGTCATACTCCGAAGCTAAGGTTAACCTTTAGCTCTGATACCAAATGTGATGACCCCAAACTTCTGTAGAACGAAAGCAAGGATAATCATTGGAATATAACATATTTACAACAAAAACAGATCTCAGATAATATCATAAAACATAAATCATTTCAGTGGAAATAAAATGTCATCAACATCATAATATCCAATACATCAGAGTACGCAGATACAGGATACACTTAGCAAAAAGAAAGTCTGAATGAAAAGGAGATAAGTCTCAAACTCCATAACATACATCAAATACCAATGATGAAATAAAGTCTCAAAAGCAGAACAAAAGAGAAAAGAAAAAGGTCTTCGTCTTCTTCCAAAGTAAGCTCCAATCCAGAAATGTATCCAAGCATAAACCTGTTACTTGGCTGCCCGTGTGGTAAAGAGGGCACCCGAGTTTGCAAAGTGAAACAAACTACGAGTCAGTCATGGGACTGGTACGAGAAATCTTTCTTATATAATCTAACAATGTGGCTAATCATAGGACCACGCCGCGAACACGGAACGGGTTTACTCCATTGAATTGCCAGTGCATAACTTAAATAAATTTTATTACAAAACAACGTAATGCTTTTGGAAAAATGAAATCATTATAAAACTCAAGTCCCATCACACAATGCAATGCAAACCGGAGGATAGAGTTTTAACTTATAATAATCAAACATGACTTGATACGTATAAAATAAGATTTTAATATTATTATTAGTGTCTAATCAGTTTTTAAAATATTTCAACGTAAATGTATCAATCCTAGACGATATAGCTACCATATATTATGTCGCCATATATAGGTTTACAATCAAAACCGTAATGTCGTATTGGAGGTTTGGTTTCAATCATGAATCGAGGCTAGGGATCGTCCTCTCCAATTCGAGACACTCTAGCCAATGCCTTAGGATTCCCCGTAGTGAACCCTTTGGATCTTCAGGGCCGGTCCACACATAACACTAGCGGATTAATTATGCCTGAACACACGCTTCCCGGTTCTTTTGAACCTCTAATATGGCCACTAACTACCTATAAAACCAAGTTACCTCATAATCCAACGTCCACATAAGTAAAAATGTCAGGGCTGGTAAGTTGCTGACACCACTTCTTAGCTAGAAAGAAACGTGTGCACTCCCTGCAGTCCTAATCCCATTTTTGACTCATATCGGGGTGTGAGGCTCGCAAAGTCACGCTATACACAAAGCTACGCCTAAACAGGCTATGGTTTCATCATCAACCACAAGGCCTGCTTTTCAACAAAAGCCTTGATCATTTGCATCTTGGCGTGCCACATTGACAGTTCACACCATGCGATCAACAACAATCCATATATACCCTTTGAGGGTGTTAAGCAAGAGAGTAAATTCTCCGCCACCAAACGGGTACACATTAGATAGAAATCGATTTAGTTTACATTGAATGAACTCCAACGTCAGACACTCATCCATTCACAAGTCCGTACTGGGTCTGAATGAAACCGGAGTCCTCTTATTCCTTGTCCGTATGTCCAATACGGAAAAGAGGTGCTCGCAAATCCGGACAATCAACACGTACGTCCGGACAACTACCACTGTAACACATTCAAGGTAGCAACTCCTGTCAAAGGCATCAGTAGCCATCCATTCGATGTGAAAACTGCCGGTCTTCAATCACCATCTTGATTTAACCGCCGTATAATTATTTGAAATGAGTTGAACTCGGTCTTTTCAAATAATTCTCGAATAATTATCATTTCAATCATTTTATAACATTCATATCTATCTATGACGATTTATCGCTATTTTTATTTATTTAGAACAGCTCAATATAACTAAACGACGCTTCGGGTCGATGGGCGGCCCTGGCGCTGTTTTTACCAAAATTTGATTTACACATATCTTGAAATCTAAAAGTTGGATTTTGACGAAATTTATATTGTTGGAAAGATCTTTCCAAAGCGGTCCTTATGGTTCCAGTTTTGGGAAAATCCGACGGTCGGATCTTCTGGTATAACCATTTAAAGTTACGATTGCCGAAACGTGAACTGCCGCGCGCGGTTCGTTTAATTAATAATTTATATTTATATAAATATAAATATAAATCGTATGGTGATTCCAACTATTTTCCATCAATCATATCTAAAATGTAACTTCAAAATTCTATTCTTTTTATCGCATCTAAAATGACGATAAAAATGTATTTTTAATTCTATCATCTTTATTACGTCTAAAATATAAATTAAAATGTCACTTTTATTTCTACTCTTTTACTGTCCCTAGAATGACAATAAAAATATAACCTTTGATTCTATTCTTTTATTTACATTTAAAATGTAAATAAAATACAACTTTATAAATCTATTCTTTTATTTACATCTACAATGTAAATAAAAATATAACTTTTTAATCTATGGGTTTATTTACAACTAAAATGTAAATACAAGGTTCACTTTGATTTCTATGTTTTTTATTTACATCTAAAATGTAAACAAACATGTACCTTTCTAACTCTATCATTTCTATCGCATCTAAAATGACGATAAAAAATATAACATTAATTCCTATTCCTTTTATCGCATCTAAAATGACGATAAAAATATAACATTTTAATTCAACCATTTTTATTACATCTAAAATGCAAATTAAAATGTCACTTTTGTTTCTACTCTTTTTATTGTCCCTAGAATGACAATAAAAATATACTTTTGATTCCATTCTTTATTTACATTTAAAATTTTAAAGAAAAATATAGCCTTTTAATCTATTCTTTTATTATCTTTAAAATATCAACAAAAGTGTAACCTTATAATCTATTCTTTTATTATCATCTAAAATGTAAATTAAAATATAATCTTTCTAATTCATGTTTTTATTTACGTGTAAAATACAAACAAAAATGCCCCTTTTTAATATATGTGTTTGTTTATAACTACATTGTAAATACAAGAGTCACTTTGATTTCTATATGTTTATTCACATTTAGAATGTAAATAAAAATGTACTCTTAAGTATATGTTTTTATTTCCATGTACAATGTAAATAAAAATGTACTATTTAAAACGATGTTTTTATGTACATGTGAAATACAAATAAAAAATGTACTTTTCAAAACTATGTTTTTATTTGTTGTGAAATACAAATAAAAATGTACTTTTCAAAAACTATGCTTTTATTTGTATGTGAAATAGAAATAAAAATAAAAATGTACTTTTTTGAAAACTATGTTTT
Organism: Allium sativum; assembly: GCA_030737875.1. Lineage (NCBI taxonomy): Eukaryota > Viridiplantae > Streptophyta > Magnoliopsida > Asparagales > Amaryllidaceae > Allium > Allium sativum. Next base: position 931,722,434 of record CM060924.1, on the reverse strand, counting down.
TATTTGTATGTGAAATACAAATAAAAATGTACTTTTTAATCCATGGTTCTATTTACATCTAAAATGTAAATGTAAATTTCACTTTTTAACTCATTCTTTTTATTTACATCTAAAATGTAAATAAAGATGTCACTGTAATTTTTTATTTTTTTTTACAGGTTTAATTATAACAACAAACAATATTTTTATTGGAGTATAAATTCTAATTAAATCCAACCTTAACAGGAGGTGATATTTTTGTCTAATTGCAAACTCCCATTCAATTCAATAAATAAAGGTGAAGTTTTTTTTTCTTTTATCGAATTGAAAGATCTAATTCAATTCAATGAACAAACATAGTACCCCATCTTTGTTTAATATATGTGATCCAACCAAAACTGATTCAACAAAACGTTTATATAAAATGATCTACTCTAATCTATCCATCGCATGCAGATCTGATTTAACAAAATGATTAAACTAGCAGATCTATATTAAAACATCACAAATCATCATATCAACCATTCAACAATTTCATAACATAGCAGATCTGGTTTATTAACATACAACAATTATTTAAATGGCGGGGAAAATATTTAAATAGATTTAATTATTTAAATCAGAGATCTCACCTTGATTCAAATTCAGATCAAAAATTCAAAAGGTCCAGAAACAGTCCTAGTCAGTTCTGTAACGTAGTATTTGGCCTAACGATCACAACGTTTCGAAAATCGTGTTATTCTGAGTTCATTTGAATAAGATATGATTAACTTAAGATTGTTAACATTTTAAATAAATTAATTTAAATAATTAATTTAGTTATCCACCTTTCTTCCCCAATACAGTAACAGGCCGATGGGTTTTAACTTCTATCCGAATCTAGGGTTGTTGTTTGCTCTCAGACCGCCAGGCTTCGGGACGATCGGGATACGCCACGATGGAGAGCTCAAGCAGGCGCACGCGGGGGCCCACCTCTGGCCATCTCGATCCAACTTTGGAAAATGATATCCAATATATGTAAAGGAGCTATCGGACCTATCACTTTTTAAATGAATGGTTTTAAGTAAAAGGAGCTATCGGATCTTATGATACTTGAGCATATATGGTTTTATGCTAAATTCACATCATATATGGATTTCACACATCATATACATCCAATAATAGTTGTTACTGACTATTAACATCCAGTTACCACATATCGTGGTACATACCATATAAGCCTAAACCATTAATGTTTATATATGGGTTTTGCAATCAACAGATTAACCGCAATATCAATCATCAATGTCCAACCGATCGTAATTCAACTACCCAAGTAGGGTTCACATCAATATTAATTAACTAACACTTAGTTAATTACTTTCTAATGACCAATTAAGGTTTAATCAGTTCCAAATGTACACGTTATCGAATTTTCGTGTCATAAACCCAAGTAACTTTTAGTATATCACTTATAAATCATATTGTATCATGCTAAACATCATTATACACTATAGTGAACTTCAACCATAAATCACTTAACAACTTGTAAATTGTATTGACCCGAAAATTCCCCTCGCAGGAAATCGCCGGATACACTAACTCTAGGCATACAACACATCAGAATAAATAACAGAAGACTTTTATAAACATTATAATAATGCAATATATAAAATAGAGAAAAGATTCATGTTTTAGGATTAAAAACATGAATACAATAAAAATATACATTTTAATGTAATGTATGAAAATAGAGGAAAGATTCATGTTTTAGGATTAAAAACATGATTACAATATAAATATACATTTTAATGTAATGTGTGGAAGTAGAAAAAGATTCATGTTTTAAAACAAAAACATGTTCACATTAAAATCTTATTTTTATAGAAAGAATGATTTACATGTAAATTGCTCATTTTAAAATAAAAGTGTTGAAACATTAAAAATCATATTTTTAATGTAAGGTTTGACTCAGTGGAAATATTGACTGTTTTGAATAAAAATGTTGACAAATTAAAAACTCCATTTTTAATTAGAAAACATATGTTAGGAAATATAAAAGTGTTAAAAACATTTCTTTTATCATTGCTAGAAATTACTTGTTAGAAAGTATTTATATGTTAAAAACATTATTTTTAACATGCAAGAAAAGAACAAAATAAAAACATCGCTATATACATTTTGTCAACATAGGATGGTTAACAAAATGAAATCATCAAAATATACAGTGGAATTTGTATATAAATCTAGTGATATTTTTAATCGCCAAACTTACACTAAGAAATGTAGAAACTGTCATATAAATGAATTATAATCTATTTGGCATGTTAAACACGTTTGTGGAATCGTCGAACAATTTATATTTATATATTATTATATATATATAAATATAAATATAAATTTAACGAATCGCGTGCGGTAGTTCTTGTTTCGACAATCGTAACTTAGAACGATTATACCATAAGATCCGACAGTCGGATTTTCCCAAAACTGGACCCGTTAGGACCGCTTTGGGAAGATCTTTCCAACGATATAAATTTCATCAAAATCCAACGGTTAGATTTCGAGAAATGTGTAAATCAAATTTTGGTAAAAACAGCGTCAGGGCCGCATAACGACCTGAAGTGTCGTTAAGTTAATTTGAGCTATTTTTAAATAAATAAAAATAACGATAAATCGTTCTGAATAAATATTAACGATATGAAATGATTTAAATGATAATCTTTCGAGAATTATTTGAAAAGACCTAGTCAAACTCATTTCAAATAATTATACGGCGATTTAAAATCGAAGATATAGAAGACGACGTTTGAAGACCGACGATCTTCACATCGAATGGACAACTACTGATGCTTTTGATAGGAGTTGCTGCCTTGAAAGTGTTACAGTGGTAATTGTCCGGACGTACTTGTTGATTGTCCGGATTAGCGAGCACCTCTCATCCGTATTGGGCATACGGGACGAGGAATAAGGTGACTCTGGTTTCATTCAGACCCAGAACGGACTTGTAAATGGATACGTGTCCGTCATTGGATTTCATTCCATGTAAATTAAATTAATTTCTATTTAATATATATCCGTTTGGTGGCGGAGAATTTATTCTCTTGCTTAACGCCCTCAGAGGGTATATATTGGTTGCTATCGATCACATGGCGTGAATTGTCAATGTGGTACGCCAAGATGCAAATGATCAAGGGTTTTGTTGAAAAGTAGGGCCTTGTGGTTGATGATCAAAGCATAGCCTGTTTAGGCGTAGCTTTGTGTATAGCGTGACTTCGCGAACGTCACACCCCGGTATGAGTCAAAAACGGGATCAGGACTGCAGGTTATGCACACGTTTCTTTCTAACTAGAAGTGATGTTAAGGTTTTTGTAAGGCCCGACATTTTTACTTATGTGATTGATGGATTATGAGGTACCTCGGATTTATAGGTCGATAGTGACCATATTATAGGTTCAATAGGACCGGGAAGCGTGTGTTCAGGCATAATTAATCCACTAAAGTATTTGTGGACCGGCCCTGAAGATCCAAGGATTCGCCAGCGTCCGAATCCCAAGGCATTTGCTAGAGTGTCTCGAATCGGAGAGGACGATCCCTAGCCTCGATTCATGAGGAAAACCCAATTTCCAATATGACATTACGGTTTTAACTGTAAACCTATATCTGGCGACATAGTATATGGTAGCTATGCCGTATAGGATTGATACATTTACTTTGAAGTATTTTAAACTGATTAGACACTAATAATAATATTAAAAATATTATTTTATACGTATCAAGCATGTTTGATCATTATAAGGTAAAACTCTATCCTTTGGTTTGCGTTGCATTTTGTGATGGGACTTGAGTCTTATAATGATTTCATTTTCTAAAAAGCATTTCGTTGTTTTTGACTAAAATTCTATTGAACCTATGCACTAGCAATCTGATGGAGTAAACCCGTTCCGCGTTAGCGGCGTGGTCCTGTGATTAGCCATATTGTTTTTTAAGAAAGATTTCTCATACCAGTCCCATGACTGACTCGTAGTTCATTTCACTTTGCAAACTCGGGAGCCCTCTTTCCACACGGGCAGGCAAATGACAGGTTTATGTATGGACACATTCTGGACTGGAGCTTGCTAAAGAAGAAGATGAAGAACCTTTTTCTTTTTGTCTTTTATTGTTTCTTGAGACATTTAGATGTTATTAATCTTTGATGTATTTGGTGGAGTTTGAGACTTATTTCTTTCCTTGTTGAGACTTCTATTTTGCTAAGTGTATCCTGTAACTGCGTACTCTGATGTCTGTGATGTTACGATGTGATGACATTTTCTATTTCTGCTGCAATGATTATGTGTTAAGCTATTATCTGAGATCTGTTATTGTTGTGATTATGTTATGCTCATATGATTATCCTTGCTTTCGTACTATGGAAGTTTGGGGTTGTCACAGGCTAGCTCCTAGTAAAGGGTTACAGTGGTAGTTGTCCGGACGTACTTGTTGATCGTTCTAAGGTTAAAGGGCCGAACTTGTGTCCCGAATATCCCTGAGCTCAGAAGAGAAGTTGTGATGACCCCAAACTTCCGTGGTACGAAAGTAAGGATAATCATAGAAGCATAACATAATTAAAACAATAACAGATCTCAGATAATAGCATAACATATAAATCATTGCAGCGGAAATGGAAATGTCATCACAACATAACATCACAAACATCATAGTACGCAGTACAGGATACACTTAGCAAAATAAAAGTTTAAAACAAGGAAAGAAATAAAGTCTCAATCTCCTCCAAATACATCACAGCTCAATAATGTCTAAATGTCTCAAGAAGCAAATAAAAAGATAAAAGAAAAAGGGTCTTCATCTTCTTCCTTAGCAAGCTCCAGTCCAGAAAGTATCCATACCTAAAACCTGTCATTTGGCTTCCCATGTGGAAAGAGGGCACCCGAGTTTGCAAAGTGAAACAAACTACGAGTCAGTAAAATAAAAGTCTAAAAGATGGAAAGAAATAAAGTCTCAATCTCCTCCAAATACATCAAAGCTCAATAATGTCTAATTGTCTCAAGAAGCAAATAAAAAGATAAAAGAAAAAGGGTCTTCATCTTTTTTCCTTAGCAAGCTCCAGTCCAAAAAGTATCCATACCTAAAACCTGTCATTTGGTGTGATGAAATTTTCATTTCCGCTGCAATGATTTATATGTTATGCTATTATCTGAGATCTGTTATTGTTTTAATTATGTTATGCTCCTATGATTATCCTTACTTCCGTACCACGGAAGTTTGGGGTCGTCACAGAAGTAATGGATGAATGTCACAAATCCAAGCTTTGTATTCATCCAGGGGTGAGCAAGATGTATCATGATCTCAAGCGCACATTCTGGTGGAAATCTGTGAAAAGAGACATCTCCATATATGTTAGCAGGTGTTCTACTTGCCAGCAAGTCAAGAGTGATCCGCAAAAACCTGTCGGCTTGTTACAACCACTAGAAGTTCCAAGTTGGAAGTGGGATCAAATTTCCATGGATTTTATTGATGGCTTGCCCCGAACCAAGAATAGCAATGACAGTATTTGGGTGATTGTTGATCGTTTCACGAAGTCTGCCCGTTTTATTCATGTCAGATCAACTAGAACAGCTCAAAGTTTGGCGAAAATTTATTTCAAAGAAATTGTCCGACTACATGGAGTTCCCAGTATCATTGTTAGTGACCGTGACCCTATATTCGCTAGTAAATTTTGGGAAGCTTTCCAAGAAAAGCTGGGGACAAAATTAAATCGGAGCACCGCTTATCATCCTCAAACAGATGGCCAGACTGAGTGGGAGAACCGCATATTGGAAGATTTGTTGCGAGCCTGTATTCTTGACTTTGGCGGACCATGGGAAGATTACTTGTACTTGGTTGAGTTCTCTTATAATAACAGTTACCAAGCAGCTTGCAAATGTCGCCATTCGAAGCATTGTATGGCAGGCCTTGTAGATATCTCCCGCATGTTAGGTAGAACCAGGCAATAGACTAGTATTGGGTCCCGACATGATTCGAGAAGCTTCAGACAAAGTTGATTTCATTAAGAAGAGATTACTAGCAGCTCAGAGCCAACATAAAAGTTATGCAGATTCAAGAAGAAGAGATTTAGAATTTGCTGTTGGCGATTATGGTTTTCAATTATGTTTCCATCTTTACAAAAGTTGTTCGTATATACTCTAATTTCATTTCCAAACTGTTTCGAATACCAAATTCAAAATTTCAATTCTGATCATTATTTTAATATTAAAGTAATATAAATCATGTTTATATGGAATTGAGAATTAACCAATCACTTCTATAATATCATAATTACGGTGTCAAAAGTGCGTGATCATATTCAAACATCAACTAACTACAATATACGAACATTCATATCAACCAGAATCAATATCATTTATACCAACATGCAGGCGTTACGGTAATCAAAGCTTATCAGTGTTTCTAACTACACAGCCAATCATCCAACATTACATACATAAAATTACTAATCATAATTATTCGTATTAAAAGTTCTCACTAAAACTAATTACACTAAAATTAATTTTAGAGGTTCTCACTAATATAAATATTCTTAAATTAGAGTTCTCACCCGCATAGCTCCTTATATCTTCACTATAGGACTTTTACTAAACCGTCGGGCAGCTTTACGTACTATTTTCCTCTCTCTACCCCAATATATATGTATATAATATTATAATTTCTTTTTTATTACTATAAAGAGGAGGGGAAGGCCGAGCCTGGGTGGGGTCCACGGGCGAAGTGGGGACAGGCGGACGTGGGTATGGTCGTAGGGAGGTGGCATAGGGCTGTAGTGGGTAGTGGAGGGGAGTCCGAGTGGGGAACAATGTAGGCCCGAGAATGGGAAGCGGAAGTTGAGGTATAGGCCACATTTTGGTGATGGGGTGCTTGGATTTTGGGTGGTGCGGTCAACTGGAGGTGGTGTCGAAGGGGAATAGGCTGGTCGGTTGGGCATAAGGCCGAAAGGAGGGAAGGGATTAAGGAAAAGGAGGTAAAAATGGAGAAAGTAAGTGATGCAAATGAATGGAGTAGTATAGTGCCTGTGACGGCCCGCCCCGCACCAGTCGGCATTTCCTCCGAAAGTGCGTTGTACACATGCCCGACTAGCACGGAACGGTCGCCAAAGAAAGGAAAGAAGAGAATGAACTAACAAAGAACCTGTAGAATGTCTCACAGCGCATGGAATAAAATATAATAATAACATAACTTTGACATAAAACAGGAGAGACAGTGCATAAGCTGAAAACTAAACCAACATGACCATCATAGCAGCGGAAATGCAAATACAACTTATAATCCGACATCATTATTACAACTTCAAAATACTGTCTCTAAAGCAAAAGAAGGAAAAGGTACACTACTAATGCCCAAGTAGTGACCACCAACAACACAGGGAGAATATAAGAGAATAATACGTGGAAGCCTCCTGCTCGTCTCCGGATCAGCTACTCGTGCATAACCAGCTAACTTGTCTCTAGTCTGCTCGTGTGAGCACCCAGAGTAATAAGAAGAGACATAAAACTCTGGGTCAGACAAAAAGTCTGGTATGAGCGATAAGCAGCTAAACAAAACAATAACAGGTATAATCCAATCATACCTGAACCTGGACCTGCAACCAAAGAGTTAGCACAACATACCGTACAATACTCTAAGGTGCCACTAAACATAAGGTGTAAAGAATACGGGGGAGGGGGTGTGTATGTCATAGTGATGTCAACAATCAAGCATAGCAACCATCCTCACATCTCTCACTTAGTGCGTAAAGCATACAATATCCACTACTTTGGTCACCTAATCCTTTGGGCCATGACGGAATCCAATCCCGTACAACTATCACTACAAGCCCCTAATCTGTCTCTCAATGGTGAACCAAAGTTACGGACATCGATAACCCCTTTGCACACGTCCCGCAGCAAAGTCCAATCGTGAAGTTAACTCGTTGGTTTCCAACTGAATCCTGAGTACAAACTTCCCATTTGGACTACCTTTGCATCTCGGGTTTTGGTCTTCTCATGTCCAAGCTTCTTGTCTTCCTCACGGTCGCGGTGTGCGGTTCGTGCTCCTTCCTCACGCTCCAGGTGTGCGGATCGTGCTACTTCCTCACGCTCCAGGTGTGCGGATCGCTATACTTCCTTACGGTCCAAGTGTGTGGATCGCTATACTTCCTCACGCTTCAGGTGTGCGGATCGCTATACTTCCTCACGGTCCAAGTGTGCGGATCGCTATACTTCCTCACGCTCCATGTGCGGATCGCTATACATCCTCACAGTCCAAGTGTGAGGATCGCTATACTTCCTCACGCTCCAGTTGTGCGGATCGCTATACTTCCCCACGGTCCAAGTGTGGGGGGCGATCCGATCCGGTCCAAATTCCTGCAACTCTTCCAGCGAGCTATTTACGCCATACGACGGCATTTTCGACCAATCTAACTTTTCTAATCAATAATAGATTATAAACAGTCACAGCAACATATGAAATCGACCATAAACACCAAAACAGCAATATAACATGTAAAAATGGATCAAACGTACCCAAAACCCATGTTTCCCCTTAATCATGTTTAAGCAAAACTAATGATAGAATTAACAAAACTTAACCAAATCAACCCAAACTTCTAACAGAGGTCTAAAATGGTGTTTAAGAATTTCTAAACATTTTTCCAGAATTTAATCATGTATAAATTTGCTAATTACCACTAATCACCTTAATTAACTGTAATTAGTGTCAAAACAATGCTAATCACTCACCTTGGCCACAAATAAAATTCTCAGAACTGAAACTCCTCTGATTTGGGGCGAATACTGATGTCTAACAGTAGCTCCAACCTTGCTTTGGTGCTTTTTCTTCTTAATTTGATGTTGCTAAGCCTAATCTTCAATTAGAAAGTGATTTGGGGTGTTTTAGATGTAGGAGGCCATTGTTAGAGTGTCTAAGAATGAAAGTGGCGGCTGGAAAATGTTTAAAGAAATGTTTTCTAACCCTAATCAGCCCCTATATACCCCTAAACCCGAAATCCCCCATTGGGCCTAGCTGCTAATCACCCGGTTAAGCCCAATTAGCTTTTTTTTACCCTCTAAACCTTAATTCAGCCATATCTCCCAAACGGTAAGTCCGTTTGGCTATTATGACCACTCTACGGAAAGAGAAACCATCATCCGAAGCTAATGGAAGTGGTCTCAGGTCAAAACTCCTTTCCAGTCAAAAGTTATGGACGAAACAAGATCAGCTAGGGGCAAAACGGTCATTTAAAAATCGGCAAAAATCATGAACATGGGAAATGACCCCAATAGTCGTTCCCCAAAGTTACACCACTATACGACTTCACATGAGAATGAAATAAATATTCTACGATCCTAGATGCGTAAAATGCTGGTCGTTACATTCTCCCCCCCTTAAGAAATTTCGCCCCCGAAATTCCTTAACTAAGAAACAAACAAAGGATTCTGCATGCCTACCAACCATTCATAAACAATAAAGCATACAAAACAACACAACAAGTCTATCCTAGCATGCGGTTTACTAACAAGGTTAGAACTATCGCCTTATTGGACTTTCACTGACTTCACCGTCTCCCTTCGAAGTTGCTTCGTATCGTCCTCGACAATGCGAATCGGTCTCGCGGTTCCCAACCGCCTTGGGTTCTATTTCGATATCATCCAACCGATCTGGCGAAATAGCTAAATCAAAATCATGCATGAACTTCCTTAGAAAAATGAAATATGTCATGTACACCTGTCATCTTTTTAGGTAATCCAACCCTATACGTCAAATTACCAACTACATTCCAAATGTCCTTTCAAGTCTAACCCGAATCTTGCCTACATCCATATTGCATGCCCAACGTGTATTCACCTCTTAGAGGCAAACTAGATCCATCCAATGACCCTAAGCACTACACTTATATCCGTACTGTACGTCTAGCGTACATTCACCTTCTAAAGGTGAACTAGACTCATCCAATGAATCTAGGTACCCTACCCATGTTTGTACTGCACGTCCAACATACATTCACCTTCCAAATGTAAACTAGACTCATCCAATGAATCTAGGTACTCTACCTACAAGCCCAAGTCCAACTGAAGCTCCTATATCCGTTGAATCTCCAAGACAACGGACGCTCCACAATGCCCAAACATACTTCAAGTATAACGTAAAGTACCTTACCCCCGTCATATCACCATGATCAACGAACTTATCCTATTTCCTTTCATCGGGATCCTACAGGTGATAGTCTACTCAAGAGAAGAAAGGTAGGAACAAACATAGCAACCATAGCATCCATCTAATAAATCCTATCTATCACCTGCTAAAGCCTTGAATACGTCGATACCTGTGTGTCTGGTCCAACAAACATCAATAACTAATGGAAGCCCCACCTCCAAACGGACTACCGTACGTCCAACGTACGTTTATCCTCCAAGGATAACTAGATCACGTCCAACGGATCCAAGGTAACGGGCATCCCCAGATACACCTGCTTTTAGTCCGCCTGAAACACTCGAGTCCCACCCAAGTCTATCTATTATCTTGCTGCCCTCTCGAGTCCAACTCGAGCCAATCCAATTCCTTGCAGCCTTCTCAAGTCCAACTCGAGTCAATCTATTTACCTATAAACTCAGACCCAGTCTTGAGTATCCATAACCTACAAACCCTAGTCCAACGTGAGTCGTCTCCCTATTCGTTGCAGCTCCAAGATCAACGAATACCTATTTTCTTTTACGAGTTCAAGTCCAATTTGAATCGTCCTAACCTTCGTTGCATCTTCCATGATCAACGAACACATCCTATTTCTTCAAAGTTCTACTATCCAATGAGAACATCAGCATAGGGTCCTAAACAATCCATTACTTTGCATCTTTCTCGAGTCCCAGTCGAGCCATCTCATAACCCTATCGAGTCTAACTCGGGGCAGTCTATACCATTGAACAGTCTTATCATGTCACGGCTGCCCATCACTCCTCGAGTAAACCAAGATATCATCCAATGAAAATCGCAACAACTACCTATCTCTCACGCAGACCATCCTAGTCGACCTCGACATTCCCCGAGCAAAAGCCCTAAAGGCCTAAACCAATATCAGACAAGCACCCAAGGAAATATCTCCTCCGAGTTCAGAAAATCTACGTGAGATGATATGAGCAAAACATCCAAACACTCAAGCATCCATAACCGACTTTGGCTATCCTCGCCAATCTTGTTTGAAACTATTATCGATCGCCTGACCAAGTCCTGACCAAACTACTGTACATACAATGTACATTTGCTTCTCTGACTCCCGTTATCATCTTCATCATAAGGTAAGCGATACAATACCACCTTTCGTCCATCATCCACTCTAATGGTCGTCAAAGACTCTTAACAATCTACTACCACTTTATACCCTTGGAGTCAATCAGCTCCCAAAATCAAGCCAAACCTAGTAAAGCTCAAAATAAAGCAACCACAACAAACATACATCCATGACTCGATAAGACCACGTTACGGCAAATCATACTAAGGCTAGCCGAACCACCAACCAGGCTCGTCACTACTAAAGGTCTATCGACTATCTCGGGTTTGTCAAACAGTACTCAAACAAAAACATCTTAAATAGAAAGCATACCTCGAATAACGACACATTTTTCCTTCTGCGCCGCAGTTGGGGCATTCGACGAAGAAGGAACAGCGTTGATAGCATATGCTTTCACGATCTGCTTCTCCCTAGGAAATTCTGGACATTCATTCTTGTGATGTCCCGCTTGGTCGCAATTAAAGCACTTCCTTTCCCCAGGCTTTTCTCGATAATCTCTGGCATAGTGACCCTTCTTGCCATAACTAAAGCACTCGCCATCGTTCTTATTTTTCTTTTTCTGACCATCCTTAGCTTGGTCCTGTTTCCTCTTATTCTGGGAATTTTCTTTGCCTCCACCGCTTGCTTGCGGCTTTGGCTCCTCTGTAGGTGTAACAGCAATCTCGGTCCTTGGCTTAGGGTAAAGACTCTCTGATCTTAACGCTTTCCCCACAATCGATTAAAACGTCTCATCGATGTGGTTAATAAGCCTTTCCCCCAAGTATCCATCCAAGCCAGTTATGAACTTCTCATTCTTTTTCTTGGCAGTATCTATAAGGGATAATCCATATTTCGACAAAGTGTCGAATTCGGCAATATACTCCGAGACAACTCTGCCATTCTGCTTGAGTTCCAAGAATCTCTTAAACAACACTGACTTCTGAGCAGTTGGAATGAACTTATCGCTAAAGCGAACCTTAAAATGATCCCAAGTAATCTGATCCTCCGGAGTAGCTTCCTTTATAGCATTCCACCAATTCATTGCCCGTCCTTGCAGCTGACGGGACGCTAGCCTTCTTTTCGTCGCACCCTCGATACCCAAGTCTTCGAAGATACGCTCGCAGCTATCCAACCAATCCTGAACATCCGTAGCCGACTCCATTCCGTGGAACGGCTTCCCACCAAGACAAGTATAATCCTTGTTTAGCTTGGCGAAATCGCCCTAGGCGCCTGCACTACTGGACCACCACCATTACCAGCATTGGGAGCTGCCCTCTGCACATCCCTAAGCATCTCTCTCATGAAGTTGGTGAACATCACCCTCATATCAGGGTCATTCCTATTGTTAGCCCTTGGACCGGTGTTCCTCAAGTTTTGGCTCATCGTTTAATCTGTAAAGAGAAAACGATTAACCATCCTCTTTGTGGTGTCAGTGCAGTGCGACTTCATCTTTAACTATACTAATAGTATATATATATAGCTTTTGAAAACCAAAATAATAACAAATACGCGCTCTCATATACATATACTATCTCTCCCTGATGAGTTCCCTAGGTTAACTACGCAACCTAGAACTCTGATACCAAATGTGACGGCCCGCCCCGCACCAGCCGGCATTTCCTCCGAAAAGTGCGCTGTACACATGCCCAACTAGCACGGAACGGTCGCCAAAGAAAGGAAAGAAGAGAATGAACTAACAAAGAACCTGTAGAATATCTCACAGCGCGAGGAATAAAATATAATAATAACATAACTTTGACATAAAACAGGCGAGACAGTGCATAAGCTGAAAACTAAACCAACATGACCATCATAGCAGCGGAAATCCAAATACAACTTATGATCCGACATCATTATTACAACTTCAAAATACTGTCTCTAAAGCAAAAGAAGGAAAAGGTACACTACTAATGCCCAAGTAGTGACCACCAACAACACAGGGAGAATATAGGAGAATAATACGTGGAATCCTCCTGCTCGTCTCCAGATCAGCTACTCGTGCATAACCAGCTAACCTGTCTCTAGTCTGCTCGTGTGAGCACCCAGAGTAATAAGAAGAGACATAAAACTCTGGGTCAGACAAAAAGTTTGGTATGAGCGATAAGGAGCTAAACAAAACAATAACAGGTATAATCCAATCATACCTGAACCTGAACCTGCAACCAAAGAGTTAGCACAACATATCGTACAATACTCTAAGGTGCCACTAAACATAAGGTGTAAAGAATACGGGGGAGAGGGTGTGTATGTCATAGTGATGTCAACAATCAAGCATAGCAACCATCCTCACATCTCTCACTTAGTGCGTAAAGCATACAATATCCACTACTTTGGTCACCTAATCCTTTGGGCCATGACGGAATCCAATCCCGTACAACTATCACTACAAGCCCCTAATATGTCTCTCAATGGTGAACCAAAGTTACGGACATTGATAACCCCTTTGCACACGTCCCGCAGCAAAGTCCAATCGTGAAGTTAACTCGTTGGTTCCCAACTGGATCCTGAGTACAAACTTCCCATTTGGACTACCTTTACATCTCGGGTTTTGGTCTTCTCATGTCCAAGCTTCTTTTCTTCCTCACGGTCGCGGTGTGCGGATCATGCTCCTTCCTCACGCTCCTGGTGTGTGGATCGTGCTACTTCCTCACGCTCCAGGTGTGCGGATCGCTATACTTCCTCATGGTCCAAGTGTGTGGATCGCTATACTTCCTCACGCTCCAGGTGTGCGGATCGCTATACTTCCTCACGGTCCAAGTGTGCAGATCGCTATACTTCCTCACGCTCTAGGTGTGCGGATCGCTATACTTCCTCACAGTCCAAGTGTGAGGATCGCTATACTTCCTCATGCTCCAGGTGTCCGGATCGCTGTACTTCCTCACAGTCCACGTGTGGGGATCGTGGTCCTTCCCCACGGTCCAAGTGTGGTGGGCGATCCGATCCGGTCCAAATTCCTGCAACTCTTCCAGTGAGCTATTTACGCCATACGACGGCATTTTCGACCAATCTAACTTTTCTAATCAATCATAGATCATTCCAAACAGTCATAGCAACATATGAAATCGACCATAAACACCAAAACAGCAATATAACATGTAAAAATGGATCAAACGTACCCAAAACCCATGTTTGCCCTTAATCATGTTTAAGCAAAACTTATGATAGAATTAACAAAACTTAACCAAATCAACCCAAACTTCTAACAGAGGTCTAAAGTGGTGTTTAAGAATTTCTATACATTTTTCCAGAATTTAATCATGTATAAATTCGCTAATTACCACAAATCACCTTAATTAACTGTAATTAGTGTCAAAACAATGCTAATCACTCACCTTGGCCATAAATAAAATTCTCAGAACTGAAACTCTTCTGATTTGGTGCGAATACTGATGTCTAACAGCTGCTCTAATCTTGCTTTGGTGCTTTTTCTTCTTAATTTGATGTTGCTAAGCCTAATCTTCAATTAGAAAGTGATTTGGGGTGTTTTAGATGTAGGAGGCCATTGTTAGAGTGCCTTAGAATGAAAGTGGCGGCTGGAAAATGTCTAAAGAAATGTTTTCTAACCCTAATCAGCCTCTATATACCCCTAAACCCGAAATCCCCCATTGGGCCTAGCTTCCAATCACCCGGTTAAGCCCAATTAGCTGTTTTTTTACCCTCTGAACCTTAATTCAGCCATATCTCCCAAACGGTAAGTTCGTTTGGCTATTATGACCACTCTACGGAAAGAGAAACCATCATCCGAAGCTAAACTCCTTTCCAGTCAAAAGTTATGGACGAAACAAGATCAGCTAGGGGCAAAACGGTCATTTAAAAATCGGCAAAAATCATGAACATGGGAAATGACCCCAATAGTCGTTCCACAAAGTTACACGACTATACGACTTCACATGAGAATGAAATAAATATTCTACGATCCTAGATGCGTAGAATGCGGGTCATTACAGTGCCTCTTTTATAGCCTTGTCTAAGGGAAATTTGGTAATTTTTCTAAGGGACACATGGCATCCTCCTACACATCATGAACATGCAACATGCCATATGCAATAATCATTCTCTAGAAACCATTTGCCTCTCTTCAAACCATGGGCATGTACGTGGTTTCATATAGAAATATTTTAGTAACACTTTAAGTGTGTATCAAATTAGCTACGCTTTTACATGCTATAAGATTCAAGTTCTAGGCTATGGTTTTAATACGCAACGATTTATGTTATCAAAATCAGATGATGTTAAGAAAATACTTATCATTTCAAAACAATTATTTAACTTTATTATCTATATTTGAATATATTTAGTTACTAGAAAGGATTATGCTTAAAAATAGTTTTATTATTCGGAAAATTCATCATAACAAAACTTGCTAATTTCTCACCAATGTTATACCATTTTATATTTTTGACAAAATTAAACATCTATTTCTACTATTCAAACATATTTATATTAAAACTATATTAAAAATTCATTTATAATTATTCTTAATTCATGTTTAAATCAAATTAAATCTGTTTGATATTCAAAAATCCTAATTATATATATCCAAAATCCAGGTTTTAAATTAGTTAAAAATTCTTGATTGTTGTATTGTGAATGTAATTGGTCAAATTTAAGTGGGTGTGAGTGCATTTTGACGACTTAGTGTGCGTGTACTGCCTCGATTTGGGGATATAAGACATTTTCACACATATAGATAAGGTTATGTCAAATCGTTGATGGGCTAGGGCCTGATAAACAAAAACCATAGGGGGCATAAGTTATCCATGATTCGATGTTGCCAATCGTTTGGGTAGTATTATGGATTTCCTCCTAATGTATTCTATATGTAGAAGTGCAAAACAGTAAAAACCATTATCAAATATCTTTATATAGCATCTTTTATTATACATCTTCTTTATTCTATTCACTTTATAGGTGTGCATAGACACTTACTATAATGATCCCGAGATTTTCGGTCCCAAAAATCGATTTATAACACAATGTCGACTATTCAAGCAGCGAAAATACCAGATCGTTAATAGAAAGAAGTTAGCGGGTGAGAAATTGAAAGAGAGAAAGTTAGAATAGAAAAAGGAGAAGATCATAACATAACATAATCAAAGTAAATATAATCTCATAGTGGAACGAATAAAATATATTATATAACATAACCTTTGAAATACAAACTTATAACTGTATATACATATCATTTCAGAGTACAACTCATAACATCACAACGGAAATAACTCTATATATAACTAATGTTGAAGCATCCTGCTCCAAGCTCTCCAAGTATATCTACAAAATCCCGACTACTTGAATGCCCGTACAAATTTGGGAACCCAAGAGTTTACGGTAAAATAAAATCAAATAAACCCTAGGTCAGTCACGGGACTGGTGTGAGTAAACTCCAACCATTTGGTTTAACTTTTAAAATTCTTTTAAAAGAAATGATAATCGTAAGACCAATCCACACATAAACACGAATGGTTTTTACCTTACGATGACCCAAACATTCCTATAAACAATATTATTCTGATATTATAGTAGTGTTTAATACAAGTAAATAACAATCTAGTGGAACGTTCGCATCTCACACTCCACACACACACACACACACAAAGATATATATATATATATATATACATATACATATAAAATATATGTAACGACTTTTAAATATTTAATATTATTTTAAATATTGAGCTGATAATATAAATTGATTTTTATATTGAATTATCGATTTAATAATCGAAATACGACTTATTTCGAATATATATATATACATATATATAATTATCGTAATACAAGAATCTAAAATAATTAAATTCAAAATTCAAAACGGAGTCAAAATGATTCAAATGGTTAATAGAAATTCTATTTGAATATAAATGATAATAATAATTTATCATCGAGGAATTAATTATTTTGAATTTAATTTATATAGACTTAAATTAATATCTTCTCCATATGATCAAATAGGGCTTCGAAACCCGTTCCAGTGTGTTCAGGATAGTGTATAACCCCAGGAATGTCGGTTGTTGCATTCAAATAGAAGTTCAAAATCAATGGGATAATTTATTTAACTAAAATCATATCGGTTAATTCAAAACTAAAATAAACAAAAATAATAATAATTAATATAAAAAAAGGGTTCCCTTCTACTCTAGATTAATTTATAAAAGTACACTGCAAACCTACTCTATCACTAACCCTGTTAGTACCTTGCGCAGACTTTATTTCTTAAGACCTAAGTATTCATCTTTATAGGTAACGCGATACCCCTTCACTGATTTTGTTTCGTTATCCAGTATTTCCAAATGGAAATAAATCTGCACTTCTCCAATTAATATAAAAAAAATCGAACCATCCTTCCTCAAAAGTTTTTCAATCAATTCATTAAATGGCGATTCCTCTTCTTGAAATAAAATCGCGATTTCCTTCCATCAGGATATTTGAACCCGCTTCTGTTTAAAAAGAAAAAAAATCGCAGTCATATATAAAAGAAAATTTGGGGGAAATGGCTATCGAGCTTCATCAATTGGTAACGGGGTGGCTGACGTTTGAACGAGTTGGCTCGTGACACAGTCGCGATGGGTTTGGGGCAGTCAAAGTCGCGACTTTCAGGAGGAAGAGTTCGCGATCTATTCTGGAGTGACGGAGTTGTCGAATGACATAGATGAGTTCGAATTGGTATAAGGGAAAGCTCGACAGTGCTGTAGTGACAATGGGTGATTATCAAATGGCGGTCAACAGTATGGGATGGAGTAGAAGCTGCTTTTGCGTGAATTGATTACAGGGAGTCGTCACAAGTTGAAGTTTTACTGGAAATGGCGAAAATAGAAAAAAGATGCCAGTGTGTTCACATGGGTCGATGTACTGTGGATGCATGAGGGTATAAGTGAAGTTCACGACAAATTTGATGGAGGAGAGAATGAGTGAGGCGGTAATGATAATGGTATTATGCTCAATTTTCTGCACAGAAAGCAGATTGCGTTAAGAAAGAAATGGATTAAGGTAAAATTTAAATAATTAATTTAGTTACTTACATTTAAAAATTCATATACGTATATAGCATACAAACTTGTAGTAATTATATATCTGAATTCAGATTCGCTAAGCTCGTATGAATTAATCTTCGCAAAGGAATTCATTTCAGAATTCTTGGAGTCAATTGGAATCGACTATGGTATTTTAATTTAAATTGAATATTTTTCAATTTAAGTTAAAATTGTATCGGATCTGCAAATAAAAATCACGGTGAATAAATCTCACTCAGAAATTTATTTTATCGTTAAAGTAAATTATTGGCTGCTTGGATTCATTTATTTATTTTTATCAATTGCAATTATTATACATAGTTTAGTTATTTAGGCTTGGTGGTTGCGGTTATTATATATATATATATATATATATATATATATATATATATATATATTGGTGGTTGGGTATTTTTCGCAGTACCATTAGCGGATGCCCACAGTATCACTAGTAGATGACCCTATGCGCCCCACAACATGATAGTGGATGACCTTCTATACCACGATATCCTGCCTCGAAGAAGGATGGATATTATTTATGTTGGCTAACGCCTGTGGATGCAGGAAAATAGGTTGGAGGGATCCAACTGGATTCTTCAAAATTTATTATTGTTTGTTTTCATATGTATATATATATATATTCATATATGATGTGGTAGAAAACATGTGATTGATAATTGAGTGTTTTTGGGTGTTTAAATATCACTAGGCCAGAAGGTTGATGTGTAAAAATATCATTAAAAAATGGATTTTGAGATTTTAAAGCGGAAATATATTTTCAAATATAGATTTTGAATTTTGAATAGGTTATATAAATATTAACTTGTTTTGAATAATAAAAACAAGTAAAGAAATTTATAAACGATGTTTGTAAATTAAATAACGCGGGAATTGAATTGAATTTATAAACGATGTTTATAAATTAAAGGATGCGGAGAATTTAAGTGAAACTATAAACAATGTTTATAAGAAAGGTGAAAAAATATCATTTGGATAATTCAAATATTGAAATTCAAATATGATTTAAATTAGGGATTGGGCATCGTGTTAAAAAGGGAAACAATAAAATCTATTCTGATGTTCAAAATGTAAATTGAATTAAAATAAATCCGTGTGGATTTTTGATTTGATTTCGATTAGATCGAATTTATTTAAATAAAATATTTTCAGAAAAATATATTAGGATTGTATTAAATAGAAGTTTTAATTTAAATATGGAAATAGATTCACTGTTTTTACATGTATATCCATATAAGTAAAATTAGTAAAATATTCCAGAATAAGAATTGGGTTTCAAATGGATTTGAAATGGGAACTTGTTTTAAATTATAAAACAAGGAAGTTAAATTTATAAACGGCGTTTATAAAATAAGTGAGATAAATTATCATTAGATAATTTAGAGGTTTAAATTCAAGTACGAATTTAAAAGTGAATTAGAAATCATTTCGAAAATGGAACGACAAATGTTATTCCGGAATTCGGAATATAAGCTAATTTAAGATAAATCCAAAGGATTAATAATCAGAATTTGATTATATCAAATTTTATAAAATAAACTATTTCTAACGGAATTGGAACTTAATATTAAAAATGGAGTTGTGTTTAAATTGATGACTGAGTAATGAAAAAAATAGACGATTAGAGATAACCGAAAATATTAAGTTAGATTTGGAAAACCAGTTTAATCTATATTTGAATATATCAAAATGGAGTTGGAATTTATTATTAAACGAAGTTTAAACGTTTATATTCAATTATAATTAAAACGAACTCGCCGCGACGCGGTAGTTCATAATTTGGCGTTTCAAACTTCAATTGAGTATGTAGAACACAATTAAAGTCTTGAAACAAGAATCGTCGGAACCGATTTGGTTATAGTTTTCTAATGGATGAGAAAAATCTGGATTCCGGCTTATAGATTTTGAGTTATGTCAAAATCAAATTTGTAGAAAAACAGCGCCATAATCGTTTAAAAACCATAACGGTTTATATAAAATTAGTATAAGGATTTTAAGTAAATAAAATCAGAATTTCCATTAGAAAAATACAGATTTCAGTTATAAAATAAACAAGTGGAGTAAGGAACTAATTTTTGAAACAAAAATCAGATTTATAATTATTGAGTAGAATTAACTAATTGGAAGAATAATTAGTTAATGGAATTTTGAATTGAAATTGGACTTTTGATAAGAAAAAAGGGTTTGTAAATTTATATTCGAAATCGAATATGAAACTCAAGTTAGAAATGAAACTCAACGTGTTTATAAGCAAATTAAAATATATTTGAACATTGTAATGTCCCGTATTTTTTGACCATTTATTTGAAATATTTTAATTATTTAAAATATTGATTTGAGTTTAAATAATGGGATTTGACCATTTTATTTTGAATATTTAAATAATATTAATAATATAATAATATTTTATTTTCGGGATATTTGGAAAAATGTTGAATTTACAGTATAATGTGATCGGGAAATTTAAATTAGTTAAATATCATTCGTATTGAAATTATCGTGGCGATTTTGTTTAGAAAACGACGTTATAACGTTTAATTTATAATTTAATTATAAAACGAGCTACAACGGCGCGGCAGTTCGTAATTTGGCAATTTGAACTTTAAATGGCTGTACAGATTCAATATGAGTCGGATTTTCTCGAAAGAAGAAACATCCGAATCTGTTGGATAATATTTTTCTAATGAAAGAGAAAAATCGAGTTTTCGTGTTGTAGTTTTATTTTATGTCCAAATCAAATTTTAAAATAGTCGCTGTGGAATTCCTTTATAATTTATAACGTTTATTTATATTAAATACAGGGTTTTTAAATATTTATAATATCGATTTGGCTTCAAACTCAGTTCGGGTTATTTTATTTTGGTAGTATATGGAATTCTGGTCAGGTATGGCCAATTATAATATTTTAATATTATTATATTGAGATATTTTAAATTTGGTTTATTTTATTTGAATTGGGCAGTTATAAAAGGAACTTTATTCAAACGATCTCAGTTTTCGACGAAACAAATTTTACTGGGACCGCAACAGTAAATTATTGCTAGATTTCAAGTGGTGCGTCAATCAGGGTTAATTCGTGAGCATGGCAAAATAAAATGCAAATAAAAACGACCATTTGAAAGTGAACGAGGGCCATTTGAGCAAACGAACTCGAAATTCGACGAATCAAGTTTCATTAGGACCGTATCGTCAAATTATACCATGACGTCCATTCGCATCACGAACGGGGTTCGTATGTGAGCACAGGAGCGAATAAACAACATTCGAAATAGCGATAGGTACGAAATAAAAATCGTTAGTCAACATTGTTCGTCAAATCAACATAAAATATATTATTTACACATTATATATACCCTCCTAAACCGGAAATTTCCAGCCAAACTCCCATTTCCGTTCTGCAAATTTACATAAATGTCCCTAATCATAAAACAATTTATTTCCCTCGATCCGTGAAGAATTTGCTATGGCGACCTAAAGCGAAGTTGTAGATCTGGTCGAGAGGAAGCTACTGTCAAAAATTGGAGACCTATGGTGGTCGGTGGTGGCCGGAATCGACGAAGAAAGTCCAGATCTGACTTTCAGTTTATGGCTAATTACTCGACGATGGGGGAGTTTCAGGTAGAGGGGTCGGTGGCAAATGAAAGAGGGGGAGACAGGGCTTTGATTTGGCTCTGGTCTGGTGGTCTGAAACGGACTGTGGTGGTCGTGGTAAGGAGATGAACGGAGAGGACAGTTTTGGGTTGGATTTTCAAAGTGGTGGACGGATTTTGCTAATTTCCGGCGTCGTCAGTCAGGGGAGAGGTGTCGGGCCTGAAGGGCGACGATGCTGGAAGGCGAGGGGGTCAGTTTCGAGGTGGTGTGGCGAGGTACGGTGGACCACAGGCGGAGAAATCGCGGTTGAAGCAAATTCCGTTCATCTGGAAATTTCTGGCGGTCGGAGAAGGGTGGGGTCACGGCGTTTGGGTCAGCGGCGCTGCACTGATGGTCGGTGTCGTTGACGATGTGGTGGTGGTCCCAGGTGGTCCCTAGAGGCGGCGTCAGGCGTGAGAACAGGATGAAGTTTGTCGAGCTGTGTATTCTATTTTGAAGAGGGAACGAGGTAATCGGGTTTGAGATCTAAAGGAAAGGAGAAAACGCGTTTTGATCGGTTAAGGTACTGACGTGGATTAAGAAGTGCCAAACGATTGGTTTAATTAAGGTAATTAATTTAATTTATAATATAGTTCTATTTTAAAAATCGATAAATATATATAAGCTTTAAACTAGCGTAACTTTTATATACGTTAATGAAATTCCACGAAACAGGATCCGTTGGGATCGAAGGGACGAGCTCTAGACAATGGCACAGACTAGGCACTGATCTGATGCAGTTGAAATTTCAGCTAATTTTGAACGTTCGTTTCAAATTAAAAGGAACAAACGCGTCCACCGTAAACCGTAATGAACTGGTGAGTTAATTCTCACACCTTCTGGAATCCTGTGATGTGGTAAATTCATATTAAAATATAATTTACCTTTAAAAGTATAAATTGGTTGATTGGTTGCTATTGGTTGTTTATGGTTTGATTGGTTGCTGTTATTTATATTACATCGTTTTAAATATTAGGTTATTGGAATTTATTTCATATATTATTATGAAATGTTATAACGAGCTGTGGTGCAGGGAAGAATAGGTTGGAGAAATCCAGTCGGATTCCTCAAATATTACGTATGTTGTTTGTTTTATATTATTTATATTTGAACTGATTGAACCCCATATGGTAGAGAAACCTGTTTGAACATGATGGTTGAATAAATATTCACCTGTGTTGTGTTTAAAATCAATCGACAGTGTTGATTTGGTAATTAGCAGTGAATGGCCTAAAATGAGTTGTTTCGGACATCGGTTTACCGTTCGGTGAATCGACGCAGTTTTAAAGTTATAAATTACTATATAACTGAATTGAAGCTTTTCAGTCATTTTATATAATTAATTAAATTAGAAATTTATAAATAAATATTTTAATCAAGTTTATAAAAGGATTATTTAAATGGTTTGAGTAGCAAAATCATATAATATAAACAAGTTATAAAGCAGAAAAACCAAAGAAATTACCTACGGGTTGGTAAAATAGAATAATTGTTTCTAAAACAATTAAATGGTGATTTTAAATTAATTAAGTTATTCGATTAACTTAAAAGGGGAAATGACAAATGGAATTCAGTTAATGGTTAACTGAGATGTACTATTGACAAAATCAACCGTGTTTAATTAGAATTGGTAATGGAATTAATTGGAATTTCTAAAAAAAAATTGTTAAATTTAACAAATAATGTTTAATACTAGTTAATTCCCGATTAACGATAAATTAAGAAAAATTATTGAATTGGTTGGTGTTATATATATTGATAAATGGATTCTTGGAAATAATATCCAAGTTAACAAAGTCTTATTGAAAAGAATAGGGTAAGCAGTCGTTAGTTATGGAATCCAAGACCAAAGTTATTATAAGGATGTCTAATCGATTTAAACGAATTATTAGACAAGGGATTTTGATTAAATTCAGAAGTTATAAGTGAAATAATGCTTTAAGTTAAAAGTTATGTTTTAGTGAATATTTACTTAATTAAAGGGGCCTAAGTAAAAAGATTGAACAAGGATTTCAAATATAATAAATGGTTTATAAAACCAGATTTGAGATCAAGGTGGTAAATAAGATTTCGGTGAAATGGTTAAGTGACGAACTGATATTATTCTGAGATAAGAACGTTGTCGATCAAGGTCTGAGATAAGAACGTTGTCGATCAAGGTCTGAGAGGTAAATAAAATACCCCAACTTGAACGGCTTCATTATTATCGAGGAAGGGTATTGGTTTGAAACGAGTAAAAGGTGTTGATATTGGTGTGATATTCCATACGAGAGATATTGAACACTAATGCGAGATTTGGAACATAAATGATATTGCAATATTAGTTTCAAAGTAAATGAGAATATTTGATTCTTAATTATGTAATTTAACATTTGATTTATCATATCAGAAATGGGTAATTTGATTTATACTATTAAGTATATACATATATGTATATCGTGAGATGCTCGAATATAAGGAAATGAGATAAAGGTTTTGAAGGATAGTTCTCGATATTTACCAAGGAAATGGAAAGGTGGGAATCTATATATATATACATATGTTCTAAAACATACAAAATAGTTTTTGTTATAAATATTGTAAGAATAGACAAAATATGTATATTTATGGGAAGACTTAAAAGTTTATTAACCAATTTATTAATTATTTTTAAAGAGGCCAAGTAATGCCAAGTACTGAATCAGCGAACTCATTCATTTGTTATTTGATAGTTAAATCACCGACTATCAAACCTGACCAATACCATTGTTGGTACGGAAAGACCGGGATCGAATTTATATTCGAAAAGCATTCCGACCAGCAAATACGTGAAGACGTCGATTGAAGACGGAGCAAGTGAAGACCGTGGATCTTCATAAGCGGAAGGATTACTTGACGAATATTCTCTGTGAATTGCAACACAGAAGTATTCTGACGTGATTCGGTTGTGGTTGAGATTTTGCGGATTGCAAGGACTACTCGCTATTGATCCTTGGGCTGATTCCTATATAAGGATGCAGTAGGAGGATGCCTTCAGTTCATCCTGTTCCTGGATGACTTGTATGGACGAATGTCTGACAGAGTATTTCCAATGGGCCACGTACGTTGATTTCTTCAAACGTGTCATAGTTGGTTAGCTCCCAACTACGGTATTTTTGTGGACGTCAATTAATGATATCTAGAGGATCTGACGATGTGGCATTTTAAAGTGAATAGTGGCCAGATGTTCGAAGATAAATTCTAGCCTCAAGCCTCATCAAGCGGGAAATGAAAAAAATCGGGCAGGCAACATGGCTATGTGGGTCGCTCCCATTAGGGTGTATGATCACCTATCTAGAGAAATTCCATTTGCTTCTTTAATCTATAATCGATGCTGTCCCATTTCGGGAGACGGTTGCTGATCCCAACCGTCGGTGATATACATTCGATACATTCAAGCGAAATGAGTGGTCGGTCATGTGTGGGCCGGGTTGCAAGACGTTCTTGTTGAACCCAGTGTATTCGCCTCTAGAGATACACTATCGGAAGGTGGTCCTATACCTTGTCATGGTTGGAATCCAATATCCAATAAGCGCCCGAGGTTTTGGTTTGTATTATACATATGTGGAGCGTGAGATGCAAGCGTTCCGCTAGATTGTTATTATTTGTATTTAGACACTATGATAATATCAGAATAAGTTATGATTTCAAAAAAAATGGTTTGGGTTATAGTAAGGTAAAAACCGTCCGTGTTTATGTGTGGACTGGTCTTACTATTACCTTTTGATTTCATAAATGATTTTCCCAAAGTTAAACAAATTGTTGTGCTGTGAATTTATCACTGAAAGTATTCCAGCCTGACCCGGTGTATTTTGCTTTGCTTCTAATGTGCTCGGGTCAGACCGAGTATGTTCCAGGTTAGGTTTCGCTTGGAGTTCAGGAGTTGGAAGCAGGCGGCTTCACCGCTAGTTATATAAAGTTATTATTCCGCTGTGTCTGATATATGTTGTACTCTGATGGTTGGTATGTATATACTGTTCTTTTGTATAAAAAGGATTTGTTATATTATATTTTATTTTTTCCGCTGTGAGATTCTGATGTGGTGTTCCTCTTCTTTCTTCTATTCTAATATTTCTTTCTTTCTTTTATCACCCTCTAATTTCTTTCTTTGACAATCTGGGGTTCGATACTTGGGTTTTTGGCAAGTAATACGGGTTTATGTATTGTTGTCAAAAATCCGAGTGTCGAAGTTTTTCCCCTGGTCGTTACAAACATGATATGTTCAAACTAAAGGGATTTGGCAAAAGAGATAATTTAAGAATAAATTAGCGAATTGATTTAGGAATGACTGGATTTAGTTGGGATAAATTGGAAACAGAACATGTGTTAAATAGGTATGGAATGAATTGTATGAAGATTTTAATTCGAGTGCCTGACATAAAGGTACACGTTTAAATTCCGCATGAGATTTTATGTGCCGAATCGGCAAGCCGCTTGGCTTTTTGATTTTCTTTTTGACTGGAAAGGGCCTAGAGAGGCGAGTTGGAGTTTGAGCTATTGACCGGTACAAAAGAGGTGCTGGAGAAATTTTCCGAAAATTTAAGGAGTTAGAACATTTATAAGAAAATTTTATATCTAGAATTCAATATAACGATATATATATATATAGAATTCGATGAGGAAACGAACTTAAAATAGAATATTACAAAAAAGGAAATCTATAAATTTAAAACTTGTAGGAATAGAAAGAGAAACATATACACGTTTAAAAGAATTGGAAAATTGGTTCAATATGATTTTGATTATTTGAGATAAGTAGTCTTGTCCGTTTTGAAGTTAAGAATGTTATTCAGTCATGGTCTGAGAGGTAGTTATACCCCAACGTGATTGATTTCATTATTAACTGATAAATAGCAAGATTCAGTCTCGAAGATAAATGTTTGAATAAGATTTAGTTGAATGCAGTACTTTCGGTTGTTGTAACGATGTTTTACACAACATTCGTTTTAATCCAAGTAAGTGGAATTTTGGAAATATAATAATAAATTATTTTCTAAGTATAGAAAGAAACGGGTTTGGAAAAGAGATAATTAATTGGAATGTTTTTCCAATATTAAAAAGAAAATATTTTTCTAAGTATAGAAAATATAGGAAGGCAATATATGGAAATGTTTTTCAAATAGCGTAAGAGGCCAAGATGATTATTGAAAATATTGGGTTAGCAAATATTGGTAAGGAAATGAAGAAGGGATTTAATTAATGAAATGTTAATTAAGGGGCTAGTGATTGTTTGATGCTTTGAATGAATGTTTGTTTTTTTCAATAGTTAGATAACCGACTATCGAAGTATTGGCAATATCGTTGTCAATATGGAGAGACCGGTTAGATTATTATCCGAGGATCACTCCGTATTGGCAGTAGCGTTGCGAATCAGATTATATGAAGATAATCGAAGACGGAGTAAAGTGCAAGGGCTTTTTCTGTTAATCCTAGGTAGAAATTGCCTAAGATGGATTAATGGAAATTGTGTCTTCGGTTTCATTCAATCCCAGAACGAATGTATATGGATGAATGTCTGATAAGGTATTTCCAATAATCGCATATGTTAGTCCGTATAAATATATGGTGGTGAAGAACTTATTCTCTTAGCATTATATCCAGAATATATTTGTGCAAATCAATTAATGATTAACGGAACTGACAATGTGGCATTCAAAGTGCTTGTGCTATCAAAGAATAGTAAGTAATCGTAGCCTCATGCCTAAACAACTGGAAAATGACAAAAATCGGGAAAGCAACATGGCTAAGTGGGCAGCTCCCAATTAGGGTGTATTACCACCTATCTAGAGAAATCCATTTCATTCTTTATTCTATTCGATGATGTCCCTTTTCGGGAAACGGTTGCTGATCCCAACTGTTGGTTATTTACATTCGATACACTCAAGCAAATTGTAACAACCCGGAAAATCAGAGCCAATTTAAAATTTTTATTTTGACTATTTTATTGAATTTTGAATAGTCGAAATAATTTATTTTAAATAATAACGATTAAAAATTTATTTAAATCGAAGTTTGAAAGAATATATTTATTCTAATTTTAAAAGGAGTCAGAAATAGCGCGGTAATTTGAAAATTTGAATTCAAACTTTGATTGACTGTACAGGTTGCAAAATAAATCGGATTTTGGTGAAACCAAAATTATTAGAATCTGTTTAGTAATATCTTTCCAACGAATCCGAAAGATTAAAATTTCATAGCGGGAATCAAAAGTTATAGTCAGCTGAATATTCGAAAAGTCGCTAAGAAATTTAATATAATATAAATCCCGTATAAAGAGCCATTTTGCAAACGACCTCCGTTTTCGACGAAACCACTTTTGTTGGAACTGGAATGTCAAAATATTGCTAAGTTTAATTTTCCATAATTTTTGGAATTAATATGCGAGCGTGGCAAAAGAAAATGTATTTTGATAATTTCAATCATTTTGGATCGACTAGAAAATGGCCATTTTTCAAACAGTCTCCAAATTCGACGAAATTAATTTTGTTAGGACCGTATCATCAAAACATTGCTAGAATTTTTTTTCGAGAATTTTTGGAGTTAGTATGTGGCCCCGGTAAATTAAAATGTTTGATCAAATTAAATAATTAAATGTTTTATTATTTAATTTGAAGAATAACTGACTGAAACAATTGAATTGGCTTACGCGACATATCACATTATGTTCGAAATGGGGGTATTTAGCTAGGGACGACACTCGTTGGGTTTGATTTGGAATTAATAGCGATATAGAAATTATATTGGAATTAAATAACATAAAAGTAAAATAGAAATATAGTATATATACCGTATAAACCTCTCTCGTTTAATCCCGTAACCCTTGAAATCGAATGGCGACCACTTCTCAGAATTTCCTCCTCAAATAACTCGAGATTCACTCCATAAATTTCGATAGTCCAGTTGAGGATTTGGTAGAGAATTTCAAGATCATCAAATTCATATAAGGATCATCACCTGTAGTGGAGTATCCGTCGAGTTCCAGGTCCCCGAAGTTGGCCTGTTTCAGCCGCCGTCGTGCCCTCAGATCGTCGACGAGTTCGACGCCGTTCCTTGCGTAGGGGCGCCTCTCCGAGGTCTTCGACATGGTCATACCTGATCGGACTCCAGCCTTACGGATTTCGAGATAATTGGATCCCTAGTTTTGAACACATCCTGAGGTATACGGCTGATATATAATTAACTGTTTATAACAATTTTAAGCGCTGCAAATTCATGTTTAATTATAAAAATCAAATCTCTCTCATAAGTTGACGTAATTCGATAAAACAGGAAGCGTTGGGACCGTGACATTGAGATCTACATTTTAAAAGAGACAGGAGAATTCTTGGATCTCGCTACAATTTTTGGTGTCGTCAAATCAATGTGAGATTTCTGAATCTAAATCAAAAAATATATATATATTAGGATGCAGACGGAGTTTTGAAACTCCTGACACCCGTCGTCCAAAGACCATGGACGACTTGATTGTATTGTGATGTGGAATTAGTTGATTTTTGTGTTTGATTGTGGTTGAAAAGAAATTGATTGATATTGTGGCATTAGAATGCCTAGAAAGTTGTATTAGGAAATTATGCCCCATGTGAAGCCACGAGGCCTAGGGTAGTGCGAGGAGCCGTACATTGGGACGGTGCCAGTTTTAATTACCCGGCCGTTATGCTACCGAAATTTTCCGAAATATTCATGTGTTGTAAAATATTCATATATGAAAATGAAAATATAAATATGTTTACATTAAAATTCTCTTTTTTAATGTAAAGTAGAAGGCTAGAAAAATTGATCATATTTTGAAAATATAAGCATGTTTACATTAAAATTCTCATTTTTAATGTATAGTAGAAAGCTAGGAAAAATGATCATATTTTGAAAATATAAATGTGCTTACATTAAAATTCTCATTTTTAATGTAAAGTTGAAAGCTAGGAAAAATGATCATATTTTGAAAATATAAATATGTTTACATTAAAATTCTCATTTTTAATGTAAAGTAGAAAGCTAGGAAAAATGATCATATTTTGAAAATATAAATATGTTTACATTAAAATTCTCATTTTTAATGTAAAGTAGGAAGCTAGAAAAATGATCATATTTTGAAAAGAAAATTATGTTGTCATTGAAAATCCCATTTTTAATGTAAATGTAGAATATATGAAAATGTTCATTTTAAAATAAAAGCATGTTAACATTAAAAATCTCAGTTTTATAAAAAGAATGATTCATATGAAAATTGTGCATATTAGAATAAAAGTGTTGAAACATTAAAAATTTCCATTTTTTAATATAAAGGTAACATGTTAGAAAACATATGTTAGAAAATATAAAATGTTAAAAACCACATTTTTAACATTATAGAAAATATTTACATGTTAAAAATATTATTTTTAACATTGCTAGAAAATACATGTTAGAATACATTTTCTATACAATATAGAAAAGATTACATTTTCCTTGCAAATGAAAAGATTTTATTTTCTATGTAATATAGAAATGATTACATTGTTTGTGCAAAATAGAAAATATCATTTTCTTTGCAAAGTAAAAAGATTACGTTTGCTTTACAAAATAAAGAATCACATTTGCTTTGCAAAGTAAAAAGGTTACATTTTATTTGTAATGAAAAAAGATTACATTTTTATTTGTAATCAAAGATAAGAATAAAAAGATTACATTTTATTTGTAATGTAAAAAGGTAACATTTTTATGTAATATCAAAACATTACACTTTATACAATAAATAAAGAAATCACATTTTTTTCAATTGTAATACAAGAACGATTAAAGATTACATTTTTAATGTAATAACAGAAAGATAAGGAAATTACATTTTGATGTAATATATGATTTCATATATAAAAGAAATCAATGTTGAAATGAAAATGGTGTTGAAATCATTGAACGATTTATATTTATAAATTTATATATAAATAAAAATTAAAATAAAACGAATCGTGCTACTGTAGTTCGCGTTTTGGAATCGTAACTTCAAACGACTATACCGAGAGATCCGACCGTCAGATTTTCCCAAAACCGGAAACGTTGGGTTCGTTTTGGAAAGACCTTTCCAATGATATAAAATTTGCTTTGATCCAACGGTAAGATTTGGAGAAATGTGTAAATTAAATTTTGATAAAAACAGCACCAGGGCCATGTAATGACCCGAAGCGTCGTTTAATTAAAAATGGCTATTTTTAAATAAATAAAAATAGCGATAAATCATTATAAAATATTATAAACGATATGAAATGAAAAGAATTGATTTAAATTATATATATTCGAGAATTATTTGAAAAGTCTGAGTTAAATCTCATTTCAAATAATTATACGACGATTGGAAGTCGAAGATTTGAAGACGGTTATTGAAGACCGACGATCTTCACATCGAATGGATGATTACTAATGCCCTTGATCGGTTAGCTCCTAGGAGGGGTTACAGTGGTAGTTGTCTGGACGTACTTTTTGATTGTCCGGATATGCGAGAGCCTCTCTTTTGTATTGGACATATGGAATGAGGAATAAGGTCTCTCCGGTTTCGTTCAAAACCAGAACGGACTTGTAAATGGATGTGTGTCTGACATTGGATTTCATTCCATGTAAATTAAATTGATTTCTATTTAATATATATTTGCGGTGGCGGAGGATTTATTCTCTTGCTTAACACCCCTCTCTGAGACGTAGGAGCTCAGAGGTTATATATTGGTAGACCTCAGTCGCATGGCGTGAATTGTCAGTGTGGCATGCCAAGATGCAAATGATCAAGGCTTATTGTTGAAAACCAGAGCCTTGTGGTTGATGATCAAAGCACGACTTTAATTTAGCGTAGCTTTGTGTATAGTGATACTTCGCGAGCCTTAAACCCCGGTATGAACCAGAAACGGGAGTAAGGACTGCAGGGAGGACATACGTTTCTTTCTAGCTGGAAGTGGTGTCAGGATTTTACACGCCCGGGCATTTTTTTACTTATGTGGATGATGGAATGAGGCGCCTCGGTTATTTGAGTCCCTAGTGGCTTTATTTATGCCCCGTAGGGCGGGGAAACATATTGTTCAGGCATAACTAATCCACTAACATATTAGTGGACCGACCCTGTTGATCCAAGAGTCACTCGAGCTCTGATCCTGAGATATGGTAGGCTAGATTGTCTCAAATTCGGTAAGGACTATCTCTTGCCTTGGTTCATGATGGAAATCCAACTTCCAATACGACCCATACGGTTTTGATTGTAAACCTATATATGGCGACATAGTATATGGTAGCTATGCCATCTATGATTGATACATTATGATTGAAATGTTTTTGAAACATATATACACTAATAATAATATCAAATCCGTTTTATCGTATCAAGCATTTTTGACCATCATAAGGTAAAACTCTATCCTCCGGTTTGTTGTGCATTATGTGATGGGACTTGAGTCTTATAATGGTTTCATTTTCCTAAAAGGCATTGTGTTGTTTTAACGATTTACTTTATTTTATGCACTGGTAGTCCAATGGAGTAAACCCGTTCCGCGTTAGCGACATGGTCCTGTGATTAGCCTTCTTATTTGTTAAATAGGTTAAGTAAGATTTCTCGTACCAGTCCCGTGACTGACTCGTAGTTTGTTTCACTTTGCAAACTTGGGTGCCCTCTTTCCACACCGACAGCCTTGTATACAGGTTTAGCAGAATCATTCTGGATAGCTATGGAGATGAAGATGGATACTATCATTCCTATTTTGTTGTTCAGACTTCACTTAGTATATTATGTTTTATTCCGCTGCAGACATTTTATATTAAACTGAAAGCTGCATTATGTGCTAAGTATGATCCTATTATGCTTAGCTCGGAATATAACATATTAACAAACTCATCAGAGATAGAATCAGCAGAATTCCAAAACGAATAACTCGTCATAGATGGGACTAGTAATGCCCTAGAATGAGTAAAAATACACCCCCATAGATTCATTTACATTTAAATATATGTCTCTATGTTTTACGATATCTATCCTGTTGGCCTGACTCTTTGTCTGCTATTTGCAAACATAGTAGAAAATGAGTGGTAGAGCAGAAGTAATCCTTTGGTTCAGCAATCTAATGAGCCAGTCATGCTCCCACAACCAGAACCAGATCTAGAAGCTCTAGTAAAGAGGTATCGAAATCTGGGTGGAGAACCATTCTCGGGCAAAGAGTCCGTTATTGAATCACAAGCATGGATGCGTTCTGCTGAGAGAATTTTTGAAGCCTTAAAGTTGAGAGATGATCAGAAAAGACTAATAGCATCTTGGGTACTCAAAGGCGAAGCTTTATTCTGGTGGGAAACTGTTACTAAGGAGAATCCAACAGGTAATATTACCTGGGATAAATTTAAAGAAATTTTCACAGAGAAATTTATTTCACTGGATGCAATTGAGCAGCTATATGATGAGTTCTACCATCTAAAACAAGGAGATATGACCATTCGGGAGTATCAGAATAAATTCGAGGAACTTTCCTGCTTTGCCCCAGAACTAATTCAAGATCCTTTGAGGAAGAATCGGAGGTTCATCAAAGGACTTCAAAGAAAATACCTAAATAGAGTAACTGCTCATGTTCACCTCACTTTTTCTGAAATGATAGACATGGCTTGTCACTATGAGAATATTGATAAGCAACATGGTTGTGAAGATGAAGAGGAAGGCAGTTCTAGCGGCAAAAGGAAGTTTGAAACTGACAGTCTTGAGGCAAGTACGCAACCTGAGGTTAGTAAGAAGCCTAAAGTCAGTCAGAAAAAGCTAAAGACAGTCGTATGTCTCAAGTGTAATAAGCAAGGGCATTCGATAAGGAATTGCAAATCTTCGAAGTAACGAAAGAATGATGAATCTAAATCCAATAGAAAGTTTCAATTGAATAGAGAATGCAATCTTTGCCATCAGACGGGGCATCTTTCAAAGAATTGCCAACTATCAAAGAAGTATGAAGTAGCCCATGTAAATGAAGTAGCAGGAACTCCAACACCCTCAACTAATAGAGAAAGGCCGGATGTTTTGGAAGGCACTCTTACTGTCAACAATATTCCAGTGACCGTATTATTTGACACTGGCCCATCACGAAGTTTCATCTCAAGCAACATAGTTAAAAAGTAAAAGCTGACCCTAAAGAATCTTAAAGAATTGATTAGTGTTCATAATCCGATAGGGGCTTCTCTTGTTCTCGGTTTATATTGTAGAGTGCCTGTCTCCTACTCTTGCTATCGGTTTCCTTTCAATTTAATTGTTATGGATCTTGCGGAAATTGATATCATTCTCGGGTTGGATTGGTTGACCAAATATGAAGCCGAAGTTAAATTTGCTGAAAGGGTTGTTAAAGTCAAAATAAGCTTGGGAATATTGTTATACCCTGTGTATGCTCAGATTCAGATAGAAAAGAATTTAGTTCTGCTCTTGAGGTCACCCCCACTACTCTTGAAAATATTCATGTCGTCAAAAATTATGCGGATGTGTTCGAAGAAGTTGATAGCGTACCTCCGCGAAGAGAAATCGACTTCAGGATTGATTTATTTCCAAATGCAAGGCCAGTTGTGCATTCTATTCGAAGAATGACATGGAAAGAGAAAGAAGAATTGAGTAACCAAACTAAACAGCCTTTATGGCAAGGTCTGATTAGGCCTAATTTTTCGGAGTGGGGTGCAGTAGTAGTGTTTGTTCCAAAGTCAAACGGTACTCTCAGACTATGTGTGGATTACCGAGACTGCAATAAGCAGACGCTCAAGAATAAGTATCCATTGCCCCGTATAGATGGTTTGTTGGAGCATTTAAATAGAGCGAAAGTGTTTTCAAAGATGGACCTAGCTACAGGGTTCCATCAATTGCGTATTGCTGAAGAGTGTGTTCCTTTGACAGCTTTCAAAGGTCCAGACATATTTTATGAATGGTTGGTAATGCCATTCGGCTTATGCAACGCTCCAGCCTATTTTGTCGATTTGATGAATTGAGTATTCGGGGATGTTTTGAACAAATTTGTGCTGGTCTTCATTGATGACATCTTAAACTTTTCTAAGTCAACTGCCGAGCATGAGAAACATTTAGAACAAGTTTTGAAAATTCTGAGGAAGAATGTTTTAAAAGCCAAATTTTCTAAATGCGTATTCTGGCAAGAAGAAGTGAAGTTCCTCGGTCATGTAGTATCGAAGGAAGGAATTTCAGTGGATCCTAGTAAAATCACAGCCATTCAAGAATGGAAGCAGCCTAACACTCCTACTGAAGTCAGAAGTTTTCTAGGATTGACTGGTTATTATCGGAAATTCGTTAAAGATTTTTCGAGGCTAGCTTGTCCATTTACGAACTTACAAAGAAGCATACAAAGTTTATTTGGACACCTGAATGTGAGGCAGCTTTCCAAGACTGAAACTAAGGTTGACTACTGCCCTAGTGTTGATTACTATTGATGGCAATCAAGATTTGAAAGTTTGGACAGATGCTTCTAGAGAAGGTATTGGCGCAGTGTTAATGCAAAGAGACAAAGTAGTTGCTTATGCTAGCCGTCAATTGAAACCGCATGATAAGAAATACCCCACTCATGATCTTGAGTTGATAGCCATCGTGTTCGCTTTGAGGATATGGAGGCACTATCTTTTGAGTGAGAAGTTCGAATTATATACAGATCATAAATCCCTGAAGTATCTATTCACCCAAAAGGACTTGAATTTAAGGCAATGGCGTTGGGTAGAATTTCTTGCAGCCTATGATCTGGACATCTTATATATTCCAGGGAAAGCCAATATTGTGGCAGATGCACTTAGCAGAAA
Source organism: Allium sativum (assembly GCA_030737875.1). NCBI lineage: Eukaryota > Viridiplantae > Streptophyta > Magnoliopsida > Asparagales > Amaryllidaceae > Allium > Allium sativum. Next base: position 931,686,740 of record CM060924.1, on the reverse strand, counting down.
GAATGCGGGCGTCGCCAATCTTATCATCGCCAATCTTATCATTGCACCTACATTGATCGACAAAATCTCTGCTTTTCAGAAGGATGACGAATTTGTTCAGAGGATTAGTAAAAGAGTCCGAGAAGGCGAACCCTCCAGTTTTCAAATTGATAAGGGAGTTCAGAGGTTGAAAGACTGAATTTGCGTCGCTAATATTTCTGAGCTCAGAAGAGAAGTAATGGATGAATGTCACAAATCAAAGCTTTGTATTCATCCAGGGGTGAGCAATATGTATCATGATCTCAAGCGCACGTTCTGGTGGAAGTCTATGAAATGAGACATCTCCATTTATGTCAGCAGGTGTTCTACTTGCCAGCGAGTCAAAAGTGATCAGCAAAAACCTGCTAGCTTGTTACAACCACTACAAGTTCTGGAAATGGGATCAAATTTCCATGGATTTTATTGATGGCTTGCCCCGAACTAGAAAAGGCAATGACAGTATTAGGGTGATCGTTGACCGTTTCACGAAGTCTGCACATTTTATTCCTATCAGATCTACCAGAACAGCTCAAAGTTTGGCGAAAATTTATTTCAAAGAAATTGTCCGACTACATGGAGTCCCCAGTAGCATTGTAAGTGATCGTGACCCTATATTCGCAAGTAAATTCTGGGAAGAATTCCAAGAAGAGGTGGGGACAACATTAAATCTGAGCACCGCTTATCATCCTCAAACAGATGGCCAGACTGAGAGGGTGAGCCGTATAATGGAAGACTTGTTGCGGGCTTGTATTCTTGACTTTGGCTGATCATGGGAAGATCACTTGCATTTGGTCGAGTTCTCTTATAATAACAGTTATTAAGAAAGCTTGAATGTGTCGCCATTCGAAGCATTGTATGGCAGGCCGTGTAGATCTGCCGCATGTTGGGTAGAACCAGGCAATAGACTTGTATTGGGTCCTGACATTATTAGAGAAGCTTCGAACAAAATTGATTTCATTAAGAAGCGGTTACTAACAGCTCAGAGCCGACAGAAAAGTTATGCAGATTCAAGGAGAATGGATTTGGAATTTGCTGTTGGAGATCACGTATACCTCAGAGTTTCTCCATTAAGAAGAGTAGTTCGTTTTGGGAAGACTGGGAAATTGGCTCCTAGATTCATTGGTCCAATCCCTATTCTAGAAAGAATTGGAACTCTCGCTTACAGGGTTCAGTTGCCTGACTGTTTGCCAGGGGTACATGATGTATCCCATGTGTCTCAACTCCGGAAGCATGTACGTGATCCAGACTTGGTTGTGGAGGAAGCTGCACAACAAGATTTGGAGAGTACCCCGAGCTTAGCAGTCAGTAAGAAGGGAGCCGGTAAAGATCATTGGTAAATAAACCCGAGTTCTGACGAATAAAATAATCCATCTAGTCAAAGTGCAGTGGAGCGGAGATCCTAGAGATTGTACATGGGAGACCGAGGAAAGCATCAAATAGGCTAATCCCCAGTGCAGAGTGGACATCTCTGACTAGCTTTAGTGCAAGGTACATTTACCATATTTTGCATTTTTCGTTTTGTTTCCTACTTTACTGTTGTTTCCTTTTAGTGGACGAAAAGATTTTAAGTGGGGGAGATTGTAACAACACGGAAAATCAGAGTCAATTTAAAATTTTTATTTTGATTATTTTATTGAATTTTGAATAGTTGAAATAATTTATTTTAAATAATAACGATTAGAAATTTATTTAAATTGAAGTTTGAAAGAATATATTTATTCAAATTTTAAAAGGAGTTAGAAATAGCGCGGTAGTTTGAAAATTTGAATTTAAACTTTGACTGATTGTACAGGTTGCAAAATAAATCGGATTTTGGTGAAACCAAAAATATTAGAATCTGTTTAGAAATATCTTTCCAACGAATCCAAAAGATTGAAATTTCATAGCGGGAATCAAAAGTTATGGTCAGTTGAATATTCGGAAAAGTCACTATGAAATTTAATATAATATAGGATTAATTGACAAGAATAATCCGAAGTTTAACGTGTCCGCCCATATTAATCCCAAGTTTGCGTTATTCAAGAATAATCCCAAGTTTATGGGGTGTCTTCCCAAATTAACCCCCTAAACTTGGGATTATTCTTGAATAACGCAAACTTGGAATTAATATGGGCGGACACGTTAAACTTCGGATTATTTTTGTCAATTAATTTGGGAAGACACCCCCCTATAATATATAGCCCGTATAAAGTGCCATTTTGCAAACGACCTCTGTTTTCGATGAAACCACTTTTGTTGGAACCGGAATGTCAAATTATTGCTAAGTTAAATTTTCCACAATTTTTGGAATTAATATGTGAGCGTGGCAAAAGAAAATCTGTTTTGACAATTTTAGTCAATTTGGAACGACCAGAAAATGGCCATTTTTCAAACAGTCTCCAAATTCAACGAAATTAATTTTGTTAGGACCGTATCGTTAAAACATAGCTAGAATTATTTTTCAGGAATTTTTGGAGTCAGTATGTGGCCCCGGTAAATTAAAATGTTCGATCAAATTAAATAAGGACAAATTTTCAAAATAAGATTGTTTTTAAAACTAATAGCAGGTTTAGGCTAGTTTTGAAACTATTTGCAGAAATAGACTTGTTTTTGGCAATAGTTGTTCAAAAACAAGCCTATTTCTGCAAATAGTTTCAAAACTAGCCTAAATCTGCTATTAGTTTTAAAAACAAGCTTATTTTGAAAATTTGTCCCTCATATTTTTATAAGGGGTGCACTTCACAAGCCCGCTCACATGTATTGTTTTTTAAACAACTGGCCACCTCAGCGCTGAGATGGACAAAACAAGCCTATTTCTGCAAATAGTTTTAAAACTAGCCTAAATCCGCTATTAGTTTTAAAAACAAGGCTATTTTGAAAATTTTTCCATTAAATAATTAAATGTTTTATTATTTAATTTGAAGAATAACTGACTGAAACAGTTGAATTGGCTTACGGGATATATCCCATTGTGTCCGGAACGGGGGTATTTAGCTAGGGACGACACTCGTTGGATTTGATTTGGAATTAAGAGCGACATAGAAATTATATTGGAATTAAATAAAATTGAAATAAAATAGAAATACAGTATATATACCGTATACCGTATAAACCTCTCTCGTTTAATCCTGTAACCCTTGAAATCGAATGGCGTCCACTTCTCAGAATTTCCTCCTCAAATAACTCGAGATTCACTCCATAAAATTCGATAGTCCAATTGAGGATTTGATAGAGAATTTCAAGATCTTCGAATTCATATAAGGATCATCACCTGTAGTGGAGTATCCGCCGAGTTCTAGGTCCCCGAAGTCGGCCTGTTTCAACCGCCGCTGTGCCCTTAGATCGTCGGCGAGTTCGACGCCATTCCTGGCGTAGGGGCGCCTCTCCGAGGTTTTCGACGTGGTCTTACCTGATCGGACTCCAGCCTTACGGATTTCGAGATAATTGGATCCCTAGTTTTGAACACATCATGAGGTATACGGCTGATATATAATTAACTGTTTATAACAATTTTAAGCGCTGTAAATTCATATTCAATTATAAAAATCATATCTCTCTCATACGTTGATGAAATTCGATAAAACAGGAAGCGTTGGGACCGTGACATTGAGATCTACATTTTAAAAGAGACCGGAGAATTCTTGGAGCTCGCTACAATTTTGGGCATCGTCAAATCAAGGTGAGATTTCTGAATCTGAATAAAAAAAATTTATTAGGTTCCAGACGCAGTTTTGAAACTCCCGACACCCGTCGTCCATAGACCATGGACGACTTGATTGTGTTGTGATGTGGAATTGGTTCATTTTTGTGTTTGATTGTGTTTGAAAAGAAATTGATTGATGTTGTGGCATTAGAATGCCTAAAAAATGTATTAGGAAATTATACCCCATGTGAAGCCGCGAGGCCTAAGGTAGTGCGAGGAGCCGTACATCGGGACGGTGCCGGTTTTAATTACCCTGCCGTTATGCTGTCGAAATTTTCTGAAATATTCATGTGTTATAAAATATTCATATATGAAAATGAAAATATATATATGTTTACATTAAAATTCTCATTTTTAATGTAAAGTAGAAAGCTAGAAAAATTCATCATATTTTGAAAATATAAATATGTTTACATTAAAATTCTCATTTTTAATGTAAAGTAGAAAGCGAGGAAAAATGATCATATTTTGAAAATATAAATATGTTTACATTAAAATTCTCATTTTTAATGTAAATTAGAAAGCTAGGAAAAATGATCATATTTTGAAAATATAAATATGTTTACATTAAAATTCTCATTTTTAATGTAAAGTAGAAAGCTAGGAAAAATGATCATATTTTGAAAATATAAATATGTTTACATTAAAATTCTCATTTTTAATGTAAAGTAGAAAGCTAGAAAAATGATCATATTTTGAAAAGAAAAATATGTTGTCATTGAAAATCCCATTTTTAATGTAAATGTAGAATATATGAAAATGTTCATTTTAAAATAAAAGCACGTTAACATTAAAAATCTCAGTTTTATAAAAAGAATGATTCAGATGAAAATTGTGCGTATTTTAATAAAAGTGTTGAAACATTAAAAATTTCCATTTTTTAATGTCAAAGTAACATGTTAGAAAACATATGTTAGAAAACATATGTTAGAAAATATAAAATGTTAAAAACCACATTTTTAACATTTTAGAAAATATTTATATGTTAAAAATATTATTTTTAACATTGCTAGAAATACATGTTAGAATACATTTTCTATACAATATAGAAAAGATTACATTTTCCTTGCAAATGAAAAGATTTTATTTTCTATGTAATATAGAAATGATTACATTGTTTGTGCAAAATAGAAAATATCATTTTCTTTGCAAAGTAAAAAGATTACATTTGCTTTGCAAAGTAAAAAGGTTACATTTTATTTGTAATGAAAAAAGATTACATTTTTATTTGTAATCAAAGATAAGAATAAAAAGATTACATTTTATTTGCAATGTAAAAAGGTTACATTTTTATGTAATATCAAAAGATTACAATTTATACAATAAATAAAGAAATTACATTTTTTTCAATTGTAATACAAGAATGATTAAAGATTACATTTTTAATGTAATAACAGAAAGATATGGAAATTACATTTTGATGTAATATATGATTTCATATATAAAAGAAATCAATGTTGAAATGAAAATGGTGTTGAAATCATTGAACGATTTGTATTTATATATTTATATATAGATATAAATTAAAATAAAACGAATCGTACTGCTGTAGTTCGCGTTTTGGAATCGTAACTTCAAACGACTATACCGAGAGATCCGACCGTCGGATTTTCCCAAAACAGGAACCGTTGGGTTCGTTTTGGAAAGATCTTTCCAACGATATAAAATTTTCTAAGATCCAACGGTTAGATTTGGAGAAATGTGTAAATCAAATTTTGATAAAAACAGTGCTAGGGCCATGTAATGACCCGAAGCGTTGTTTAATTAAAAATGGCTATTTTTAAATAAATAAAAATTACGATAAATCGTTATAAAATATTATAAATGATATGGAATGAAAAGATTTGATTTAAATTATATATATTCGAGAATTATTTGAAAAGTCCGAGTTAAATCTCATTTCAAATAATTATACGACGATTGAAGTCGAAGATTTGAAGACGGCGATTGAAGGCCAGCGATCTTCACATCGAATAGATGACTACTGATACCCTGGATCGGTTAGCTCCCAAGAGGGGTTACAGTGGTAGTTGTCTGGATGTACTTGTTGATTGTCCGAATATGCGAGAGCCTCTCTTCTGTATAGGACATATGGAACGAGGAATAGGGTGTCTCCATTTTCGTTCAGACCCAGAACGGACTTGTAAATGGATGTGTGTCTGACATTGGATTTCATTCCACATAAATTAAATTGATTTCTATTTAATATATATCTGTGGTGGCGGAGGATTTATTCTCTTGCTTAACACCCCTCTCTGAGACGTACGGGCTCAGAGGTTATATATTGGTAGACCTCGGTCGCATGACGTGAATTGTCAGTGTGGCATGCCAAGATGCAAATGATCAAGGCTTATTGTTGAAAAGCAGAGCCTTGTGATTGATGATCAAAGCACCACTTTAATTTAGCATAGCTTTGTGTATAGCGATAGTTCGCGAGCCTTACACCACGGTATGAACCAGAAACGAGAGTAAGGACTGCAGGGGCATACGTTTCTTTCTAGCTAGAAGTGCTGTCAGGGTTTTACACTCCCGGGCATTTTTTTACTTATGTGGATGATGGAATGACGTGCCTCCGTTATTTTAGCCCCTAGTGGCTCTATTTACGCCTCGTAGGGCGGGGAAACGTATTGTTCAGGCATAACTAATCCACTAACATATTCATGGACCGGCCCTGTAGATCCAAGGGTCACTCGAGCTCTGATCCTGAGACATGGTAGGCTAGATTGTCTCGAATTCGGTAAGGACTATCTCTTGCCTCGGTTCATGATGGAAATCCAACTTCCAATACGACCCATACGGTTTTGATTGTAAACCTATATATGGCGACATAGTATATGGTAGCTATGTCGTCTATGATTGATACATTATGATTGAAATGTTTTTGAAACATATATACACTAATAATGATATCAAATCCGTTTTATCGTATCAAGAATTTTGACCATTATAAGGTATAACTCTATCCTCCGGTTTGCGATGCATTGTGTGATGGGACTTGTGTCTTATAATGGTTTCATTTTCTTAAAAGGCATTGCGTTGTTTTAACGATTTACTTTATTTTATGCACTGGCAGGCCAATGGAGTAAACCCGTTCCGCGTTAGCGGCGTGGTCCTGTGATTGGCATTCTTATTTGTTAAATAGGTTAAGTAAGATTTCTCATACCAGTCCCGTGACTGACTCGTATTTTGTTTCACTTTGCAAACTTGGGTGCCCTCTTTCCACACGGGCAGACTTGTATGCAGGTTTAGCAGATTCATTCTGGGTAGCTATGGAGATGAAGATGGATACTATCATTCCTATTTTGTTGTTCAAACTTCACTTAGTATATTATGTTTTATTCCGCTGCAGACATTTTATATTAAGCTGAAACCTGTATTTTGTACTAAGTATGATCCTATTATGCTGTGTAACTCTGATGATGTATTATTTCCAGTATAATTTGAAGAACATTATCTGGTGTAACTCTATGTTTCTGTTTTGCTGTTATTGTTATGTGTTATATTCCAATGATTATCCTTGCTTTCGTACTACGGAAGTTTGGGGTTATCACACAAAATGAGTGGTCGGTCATGTGTGGCCGGATTACAAGATGTTCTTGTTGAACCCAGTGTATTCCTCTCTAAAGATACACTATCGGAAGGTGGTTCCATACATTGTCATAGTTGGAAATTCAATACCCAGTAAGTGCTCGCGGTTTTGATTGTATATAATATATGTGGAGCGTGAGATGCAAACGTTCCACTAGATTGTTATTTATTTAATTTATACACTATTATAATATTAAAAGAGTTTTGATATAAAGATTATCATTCCTTTCAAAAGGATTTTGAAAGTTAAATCAAGTGTTTTGGATTCTCATAAGGGAAAAACCCGTTCCGTTTTATACGACGTGGTCTTATGAGATATCATTTATTTTTTCAAACTATTTTAAATTGTTTACTCATACCAGTTCCATGACTGACCCAAAGTTTATTTTGTTTTGTTTTACCTAAACTCTTGGGTGCCCAAATTTGTACAGGCAGTCAAGTGGATCAGGATTTTACAGATTTATCTTAAGGAGCATGGAGCAGGAGGCTTCAGTGTTGGATATTTAGAGTTTATTCCATTGTGTTGTATTTGTGGTATACTCTGATAATGTATGTAAGTTCAAATACAGTTGTATTTCAAAAGTGATTATTTATATATTATATTTTATTCCGCTGCGATTGTAAGATTCTATCTGTTCTTCTTCTATCTTTTCTTCTTATTTTATAATGATTCGTATTTCTATGCAGTTTTGTTGGACGTGTGGTGTATTTAGTCAACTAAGATAGTACAAAAATTTGGGCCATTACGGTTGGTATCAGAGCTTAGGTTGAGCGAACACCTAGGCTTTGGTGGGGGTTTACTCATTAGAGATAGGGTCCGTAGTACCCTAGAATGAGTTGAGTGTGTATATATATGAGAGCGCGTAGTTGTTAATTGATATAAAAATTGTTTTATATTGTGTTGGCTAGTCTGTTGAGTGGCTTATGAATTCTGATCGAATCGTGGGATGCCACGAAGTCGATAAAAAATTCTAAACACTTAAATAGAAAATTTTGACATAATATTATTTTAAAGTGGGTAAATGAAATAATTTTACCCAAAATTCTATTTTGATATGGAATGAATAATTTTCTGAAATTATAATATATGGATGAGTTGGTTGTTATTATAATCAAATGAGATTTTAAAATTTGAAATGGTTATATATAACCAAATATAATTTGTATAAGAATGAAATATACTAATGTGATGAATTAAAATTGGATTCAAAATTTGGAATTTAAATCTTGGGTGTTTGGAAAAATATTTTCTGTAGTATATTAAAATAATATTGCTTTGTTTTGGGAGGATTTTTGAATAAAAATCATTTTCGATGGATTTTGAAAGTAATATAGCACTGTACTTACCTCGGTATCTGGAAAATAATTCTAATGATGACTACAACATCATCAGTGTTCATTTTTGAGTTTCTAAATGATGGATTGCTACCTTAAAGAAGTTTTTGTTGGAATTTGGGTTGAAAGAAAACAAGGTTTGAAAATTCAAATGTTTTGAATCTGGGATGAAAATAAATATATGTATATATTTATATGATTTTAGAAGGATTTGAGAGAAAGATCAGGAATTTCGATTCTGAAATTTAAATTTAACTTAAGCAAGTTAAATGGATCAAATTGATTAGAATCAATTTGAATGGATTTGAACTCATATGAGTGGAATCTGAATTGGATGCGAAGATATCCAAATAAAATGAATATAAGCATATATGGTGTGAATGTAAATGCAGGCCAAAAGTTTTTGTAGAACTAAAGTTGTTGAAATATGAAGAGTTAAGTTTCAAAATAAATGAGTTTTGAAAAGTCAATGGGTTCATAGCATTTTTCCTACCTTAGTAATTTCAGGGACGAAATTCTTTTAAGGTGGAAAGAATGTAACGACCCGGATTTTTGGTCGATTTATTTTAAATATTTAATGCTGTTTTCAATATTGAGCTGACAATATAAATTTATTTTTAGATTAATTATCGATTTAATAATCGAAATACGATTTATTTCGAAAATATATATAATTATCGTAATACGAGAATCTAAAATAATTAAATTCGAAATTTAAAACGGAGTCAAAATGATATAAATGGTTAATAGAAATTCTATTTGAAAATAAATGTTAATAATAATAATTTATTATCGAGGAATGAATTGTTTTGAATTTAATTTATATCGACTTAAATTAATATCTTCTCCATACGATCAAATGGGGGCTTCGAAACCTGTTCCAGTGTGCTCAAGATAGTGGTATAACCCCAGGAACGCCGGGTGTTGCGTTCAAATAGGTGTTCAAAATCAATGGGATAATTTATTTAATTAAAATCGTGTCGGTTAATTCAAAACTAAAATAAAAAATAGTAATAATAATTAATACAAGAAAAGGGTTACCTTCTACTCTAAATTAATTAATAACAGTACACTACAATCTACTCTATCACTAACCCTATTAGTACCTTGCATGGACATTATTCTTAAGGCCTAAGTATTCATCTTTATAAGTAACGCGATACCCCTACTCTGATTTTATTTCGTTCTCCATTATTTCCAAATAGAAATAAAATACGCACTTCTCCATTTCATATAAAAAAACGAAGCCTCCTTCCTATAAAGTTCTTCAATCAATTCATTAAATCGCGATTCCTCTTCCTGAAATAAATCGTGATTTCCTTCCATCAGGATATTCGAACCCGCTTCCATTTTAAAAAAACCGCAGTTATATATAAAAGAAAATTTGGGGGAAAAGGCGATTGAGCTTCATCAACTGGTAACAGAGTGGCCGATGTTTGAACGAGATAGCTCGTGATACAGTCGCGATGGGTTTGGGGCAGTCAAAGTTATGACTTTCAGGAGGAAGAGTTCGCGATCTATTTTGGAGCGATGGAGTTGTCGAATGACATAGCTGAGTTCAAATTGGTATAAGGGAAAGCTTGACAGTGTTGTAGTGACAATGGGTGATTATCAAATGGCGGTCAACAGCATGCGATAGAGTAGAAGTTTCTGTTGCTAAATTTATTACTGGGAAGTGAGTGGTCACAGGTTGAAGTTTTACTAGAAATTGCGAAACTAGAAAAAAGATGTCAGTGTGTTCACGTGGTTCGATGTACTGTGGATGCATAAGTGTATAAGTGAAGTTTACGACAAATTTGATGGAGGAGTGAACGAGTGAGGCGGTCGTGATAATGGTGTTGTACTCAATTTTCTACGCAGACAGCAGATTGCATTAAGAAAGAGATGGATTAAGGTAAATTTTAAATAATTAATTTAGTTACTTATGTTTAAAAATTTATATACGTATATAGCATACAAACTTGTAGTAATTATATATCTGAATTCAGATTCGCAAAGCTCATACGAATTAATCTTTGGAAAGAAATCCATTTCAGAATTCTTGGAGTCAATTGGAATCGATTATGGGATTTTAATTTAAATCGAATATTTTCCATTTAAGTTAAAATTGTATCGGATCTGCAAATAAAAACCACAGTGAGTAAATCTCACACAGAAATTTATTTATCATTAAAATAAATTGTTGGCCATTTGGATTCATTTATTTATTTTTATCAGTTGTGATTATTATATGTATCTAGGCTTGGTGATTGTGGTTATTTATTTATTTATTTTTATCAGTTGTGATTATTATTTATTTATTTATTTATTTATTTTTAAAATAAAATTGTATCTAGGCTTGGTGATTGTGGTTATTTATTTATTTCCCGCATTACCATTAGCGGATGCCCGCAGTATCATTAGCGAGTGACCTTATGCGCCCCATAATATGATAGTGGATGACTTTCTATACTGTCATATCCTGCCTTGAAGAAGGACGGGTATTATTTATGTTGGCTAACGTTTGCGGATGTAGGAAAACAGGTTGGAGGGATCTAACTGGATTCCTCAAAGTTTATTATTGTTTGTCTTCATATATATATATATATATATATATATATGTATATGTATGTATATATATATATATATGTATATATGTATATTCATATATATATATATATATATGAATATATGATGTGGTAGAAAACCTATGATTGATAATTGAGTGTTTTGGGTGTTTAAATATCACTGGGCATGAATGTTGATTTATAAAAATATCGTTAAAAAAAGGGATTCTAAGATTTAAAAGGGGAAATCTATTTTTTAAAATAGATTTTTAAATTTGAATATGTTGCATAAATATTGTAATGACCCGAAAATCCCCGCCCTTTGAATCGACCATAAACCACATAGGTTTGATCCAAAAGTTGGAAATCCTCGAATGCACTAACTCTGGGCATACAACACATCAGAACAAATGACAACAGACTTTTATAAACATCATAATAATGTTACATCAGAGTACAGAATATCAGAGTACATGAATATAATACAGCGGAAGATAAATTTACAATGAATTTAATACAGTGCAGCGGAACACTATCATTGCTCTGGACACGACTATAAGCATCAATCCAGGATCCTGCTCAAAAGATAAATATCTGCAAAACAAGCCACTCGACTGTCCGTGTGGAAAAGAGGGCACCCTAGTTTGCAAGTGAAACAAACTACGAGTCAGTCATTGGACTGGTATGAGAAATCTTACTTAGCTTATCTAATAATAAGGCTAATCACAGGACCATGCAGATAACGCGAAACGGGTTTACTCCACTGGATTGCCAGTGCATGAAATAAAGTAAATCGTTAAACAACGCAATGATTTTTAGAAAAATTAAACCATTATAAGACTCAAGTCCCATCACACAATGCAACGCAAACTAGAGGATAGAGTTTTACCTTATAATGGTCAAAAATGCTTGATACAAAAACGGATTTATTATTATTATTAGTGTACATATGTTTCAAAAAAAACATTTCAATTATAATGTATCAAACATAGACGGCATAGCTACCATATACTATGTCGCAATATCAGGGTTTTACAAGTCCTGACATTTTACTTATGTGGTTGATGGAATGAGGCGCCTCGGTTATATTGGTCGATAGTGACCAATTTATAGGTTCAATAGGATCGGGAAGCGAGTGTTCAGGCATAACTAATCCACTAAAGTGTTTGTGGACCGGCCCTGCAGGATCCAAGGGTTCGCGAGGATCCAGCTAGAAAGAAACGTGTGCACTCCCTGCGTTCCCTTGTCCCATTTCTGACTCTTACCGGGGTGTGAGGCTCACGAAGTAGCGCTATACACAAAGCTATGCCTTAATGGGCTGTGCTTTGATCATCAACCACATGGCTCTACTTTTCAACAAAAGCCTTGCTCATTTGCATCTTGGCATACCACACTGACAATCCATGCCATGCGATCAATAACTATCAATATATAACCTCTGAGCTCATGCGTCTCAAAGAATGGTGTTAAGCAAGAGAATAAATTCTCTGCCACTAAACAGATATATAATAAATGGAAATCAATTCACATAGAATGAAATTTAACTTCAGACACACATCCATTTACAAGTCCGTTCTGGATTTGAACGAAACCGGAGACACCTTATTCCTCGTCCCGTATGTCCAATACGGAAGAGGGTGTTCGCTTATCTGGACAATCAACAGGTACGTCCGAACAACTACCACTTTAACCCTTTACTGGGAGCTACCCAATGCCGGGCATCAGTAGTCATCCATTCGATGTGAAGATCGCCAGTCTTCAATCACCGTCTTCAATATCTTCGATTTAAATCGTCGTATAATTATTTGAAATGAGATTGAACTCGGTCTTCTCAAATAATTCTTGCATATATAATTTAAAACCATTTTATATCATTAATATTGTTTTATAACGATTTATCGCTATTTTTATTTATATAAAAATAGCTCAATTTAATTTAACGACGCTTCGGGTCATTAGGCGGCCCTGGCGCTGTTTTTATCAAAATTTGATTTACACATATCTCGAAATCTAACCGTTGGATTTTAACAAAATTTATATCATTGGAAAGATCTTCCCAAAGCGGTCCTAACGGTTCCAGTTTGGGGAAAATCTGACGGTCGGATCTTTCGGTATAATCGCTTAAAGTTACGATTCTGAAACGTGAACTACCGCGCACGATTCGTTTAATTTTAGTTTATATCTATATATAAAATTATATATAAATATAAACCATTCGACAATACCACTAACGTGTTTAACACGCCAAACAAAAGGATGTTTTATTGGCACAACACGCCTACATGTTCATATTGTCAAATGAAATGTATTTTATTTACATGACGATTTAGCTAATGACAAATAAAAAGATAATTTTTATTTGTATATAGTTTCAATGAATGTTTTGACAATGAAATTAATTCTTTTATTAACATACAATTCTAATGTATGTTTTGATAATGAAAATGATTCTTTGACTTGCATACAACTTCTAGTATATGCATTGACAATAAAAATGATTCTTTATTTAACATACAATTTCTAATATATGTTTTGACAATAAAAATGATTCTTTATTTAACATACAAATTCTAATGTATGTTGTGACGATAAAAATGATTCTTACGTTAACATACAAAATCTATTTCAACAAAATGCCTAAAAGGTGATACATTCATTTTATTGACAATTCTATTTCAACAAAAAGAACAAAAAGTGGTAATTTCATTTTGTTGACAATTCTATTTCAACAAAAAAGAACAAAAAGTGGTAATTTCATTTTGTTGACAATTCTATTTCAACAAAAAAGAACAAAAAGTGATAATTTCATTTTGTTGACAATTCTATTTCAACAAAATGCCTAAAAGGTGATACATTTATTTTTGTTGACAATTCTATTTCAACAAAAAGAACAAAAAGTGATAATTTCATTTTGTTGACAATTCTATTTCAACAAAATGATCAAAAAAATGATTCATTCATTTTGTTGACAATTCTATTTCAACAAAATGATTAAAAAGCGATTCATTCATTTTGTTGATAATTCTATTTCAACAAAATGATTAAAATAAATGATTCATTCATTTTGTTGACAATTCTATTTCAACAAAATGATAAATAAAAAGTGATTCATTCATTTTGTTGATAATTCTATTGCAACAAAATGATTAAAAAGCGATTCAATAATTTTGTTGACAATTATATTTCAACAAAAAGAACAAAAAGTGATAATTTCATTTTGTTGACAATTCTATTTCAATGTTATGATCAAAAAAAAAATGATTCATTCATTTTGTTGACAATTCTATTTCAACAAAATGATTAAAAAGTGATTCATTCATTTTGTTGACAATTCAATTTCAGCAAAATGATTTAAAAATGATTTATTCATTTTGTTTACAATTCTATTTCAACAAAATGATTCATTCATTTTGTTGACAATTCTATTTCAACAAAATGATAAAAAAAGTGATTCATTCATTTTGTTGACAATTCTATTTATACAAAATGATTAAAAAGCGATTCATTCATTTTGTTGACAATTCCATTTCAACAAAATGATTGAAAAGCCATTCATTCATTTTGTTTAAAGTTCTATTTTGACAAAATGCATAAAAGTGAGAATTTCATTTTGCCTAAAATTCCATTTTAACAAAATGAACAAAAGTAATCTATTTTACAAAAATGTTATTTGTTTTAACTCAAGTCTCCTTAACAAGAATGTTATTTTTGTTTCAACTAATCTTTTTAACAAAAATGTGTATTTTTGTTTCAACTAATTTTTTAACAAAAATGTGTATTTTTGTTTCAACTAATCTTTTTAACAAAAATGTGTATTTTTGTTTCATCTAATCTTTTTTACAAAAATGTGTATTTTTTTTTCAACTAATCTTTTTAACAAAAATGTGTATTTTTGTTTCATCTAATCTTTTTAACAAAAATGTGTATTCTTGTTTCAACTAATCTTTTTAACAAAAATGTGTATTTTGGTTTCATCTAATCTTTTTAACAAAAATGTGTATTTTTGTTTCATCTAATCTTTTTAACAAAAATGTGTATTTCTAATATGTATTTTTGTTTCATCTAATCTTTTTAACAAAAATGTGTATTTTTGTTTCAACTAATCTTTTTAACAAAAATGTGTATTCTTGTTTCAACTAATCTTTTTAACAAAAATGTCTATTTTTGTTTCATCTAATCTTTTTAACAAAAATGTGTATTTTTGTTTCATCTAATCTTTTTAACAAATATGTGTATTTTTGTTTCATCTAATCATTTTAACAAAAATGTGTATTTTTGTTTCATCTAATCTTTTTAACAAAAATGTGTATTTTTCTTTCAACTAATCTTTTTAACAAAAATGTGTATTTTTCTTTCATCTAATCTTTTTAACAAAAATGTGTATTCTTGTTTCAACTAATCTTTTTAACAAAAATGTGTATTTTTGTTTCAACTAATCTTTTTAACAAAAATGTTTATTTTTGTTTCATCTAATCTTTTTAACAAAAATGTGTATTCTTGTTTCAACTAATCTTTTTAACAAAAATGTGTATTTTTGTTTCATCTAATCTTTTTAACAAAAATGTGTATTTTTATTTCATCTAATCATTTTAACAAAAATGTGTATTTTTATTTCAACTAACTAATTTGACAAAAGTGAGTATTTTGTTTCAACTAACTAATTTGAAAAAAATGAGTATTTTCATTTAACTCAATTCTATTTAATAAAAATGTTAATTATTGTTTCAACTATTATATTTTGTCAAAAATGTATACATTGTTCCAACAAGTCCAAATTGACAAACTTAATCCAATAATTCTAATTTGTCACAATAGCAATATTAATCAAACTCTTTTTCTTTTTTCCAACAAAAATTGGTATTTTTGTTTCTCACAATTTCATTCAACACAACAATCATCATATCAATAGATTTACATAACTACTTCATTCATCAAATCATATCAAATCACATATCATACAAATAGAATTTAATAGCGTATAATTTAACATTATCAATTCTAGATCAAATCACGTATCAAGATTCAGTAATTTTAATTATATAAAAAATATAGAATTTCTCACAGGTAATTCTATATAAATATTTTCAGTTATGTAAATAAATAAATAACTGTGCAGAGTTTTTAGTGAGGATTTCTCATCCTGGTTTTGAAATCGCTTGTGTTTATTTCTGAATTTCTGTTTGCATTCAAATCTGCCTGAAATCTCGATTTGCTTTATTTTGGTTCTGGACGGTTCCATGTGTTAGCTCTCATTTTTCTGATTCCAACGGATCTGGAATCATCGAATTCTGTTTTCGTTTGAGAGTGATATCATTTGTGACGGCCCGCCCCAAACCAACCGACATTTCCTTCGAAATGCGCTATACCGATGTCCAACTAGCACGGGACGGTCATCGAAAGAAAAGAAAAGAAAAGAAAAGAAAGGAATTTGAAGCTATGAACTAACAAGGAACCTGTAGTATCTTTCACAGCGCATGGAATAAAATTTAATAATAACATACTTGATATAAAACAGGCGAGACAGTGCATAAGCTGAAAACTAAGCCATAATCATCATAGTAGCGAAAATTCAAAATACAGCTTATTACAACTCCAACATACTGTCTCTAAAGCAAAGAAAAAAGGTGCACTACTAATGCCCAAAGTAGTGACCAGCAACAACATAGGGAGAATATTTATATATATCATACGTGGGAGCCTCCTGCTCGTCTCCAGTACAACTATTTGTGCATACCACCTAACTTGTCTCTAGTCTACCCGTTTAAGAACACCCAGAGTAATAAGAAGAGACATAAAACTCTGGGTCAGACAAAAGTCTGGTATGAGCGATAAGCAGCAAAATAGAACAATAACAGGTATACATAACCATACCTGAACCTGGACCTGCAACCAAAGAGTTAGCACAACAGGATGTACAATACTGTAAGGTGACACTAACATATGGTGTAAAGATACGGGGGAGGGGGTGTGCATGTCATGATGATATCAAACAATCAAGCATAGCAACCATCCTTACATCTCTCACTCAGTGCATAAAGCATACGATATCCACTGCTTTGACCACCCAAATCCTTTGCTATGATCAGTCTGCCCCATGGAGTCATGATGGCTCCACTGCACTAATCCATAGCCATTAATCCCTTGCTATGTCCACTCCGCCCCATGAAGTCGTGACGACTCCACTGCACTGGCTCATAGCCATGCTACGATCACTCTGCCCCATGGAGTAATAACTACCCCCACTGCACTGATCCGTAGCCTAACAACCGTCTTGGTGGTAAATCAAAGTTATGGACGTCGACAACCCCTTAGCACACGTCTCGCAGCAAAGGCCAATTCATGAAGTTAACTTGTTGGTTCCCAACTGGATCCTGAGTTCTACTTCCTATTTGGACTACCTTTACATCTCGGGTTTCTGGTCTCCTCCGGATCGGTTCAGTTAGTTATGCACCTCTAAATCGGGTCGTGAGTACCCCTTCGGTTCGTGAGTCTCTCATCAAGTCGTGGCGGTTCGTGAGTCTCCCATTCATGTCGTGGAAAGGCGGTTCCACCACGGTTCTGTTCGTACCATTCGTGAATGGTATCATCTCGCAGTTCGAGTGCTTCGCGGCTCGTGGCTCCTGCTCATGGCCATCGGTTCGGGTTCATGAGCCCTGGCTTCGGTTCGGTTCATGCTTCCCAGGTCATGATACCAAATTCACAAGCGGGTCGGTTCGGAGGAGATGAGGCAGATCGGTTCATGTCTTCAACTACGGGTCGTGATGCATGCTCCATGAGTAGGGGTTCGGGGAATCCGATCTGGTCCCCTGCATATTTCCTGCACTTTGTCCAGCGAGCTGTTTACGCCATTCGATGGCGTTTTCGACCAATCTAACTTTTCTATGCAATCACAAATTATTCCAAACAGTCATAGCAACATGTATAATCAACCATAAACACCAAACAACAATTTAACATGTCAAAATGGATCAAACATACCCAAAACCCATGTTTTCCCCTTAATCATGTTTAACAATAACTAATGATAGGATTAGAAAAACATATCCAAATTAACCCAAATTTCTATCAGAGCCCTAAAATAATATTTAAGAATTTTTACAAATTTTTTTAGAATTTTAACATGCACAATTTCGCTAATTAACACTAATCACCCTAATTAGTCGTAATCAGTGAAAAACAATGCAAATCACTCACCTTGGCCACAAATTAATCTTAGATCTGAACTTTGCTACTTTTATAGGTCGAATTCCAATGCTTAGTAGCAGCCCCAACTCTGATTTGCCACTAGACTTCCTTGATTTGGTGTAGATTAAGCTAATACGCGATTAAACAGTGATTTGGGATGAATTTAGAAAGTGGAGGCCATTGTTAAGGTTGAAGAGAGGTAAGTGGCGGCTGGAAAATGACAAAGAAAAGGTTTCTCTAACACTATTCAGCCCTCATATAGCTCTAATCCCGAAATCCCCCAATGGGCCTAGCTGCTAATCAACCGATTAAGCCCAATTAAGTTGTTTTTCACCTTCTAAACATTAATCCATCCATATCTCCCAAACGGTAAGTCTGTTTGACAAGTGTGACCAATCTACGGAAAGATAAACCATCATCCGGATCTAATGGAAGAGGTTTCAGGTCAAAACTCCTTACCAATCAAAAGTTATAGGAGAAACAAGATTCACCAAGGGCAAAATGGTCATTTAAAAATCAGCAAAAATCGTGAACATGGGAAATGACCCCAATAGTCGTTCCCCAAAGTTACACAACCATACGACCTCATATGAAAAAGAAATAAATATTGTACGATCCTTCGATACGTAGAATGCGGGTCGTTACATCCCCCCCCCCACCCCAAGAAATTTCACCCCCAAAATTCCTTAACCAAAGACATACAAAGGTGCTCCGCATGCCTATCAGTCATTTACAACAATCAAACATACACAACAAGCACAACAAGCCTACCCTAGCATGTGATTTACTAACAAGGGAAGAAACTATCACTATTAAAATCTTAACAGGCAAAGATTTCTGGATGCGATTCCCTTATGCTCTCCTCTGTTTCCCAAGTATAGTCACTCTCATCTCGCCCCATTGAACCTTGACCAGTTTCACCGCCTTCCTTCGAAGTTGCTTCGTGTCGTACTCGACAATACGGATCGGCTTGCGGTTCCCAACTGCCTCGGGTTCTACTTCGATGTCGTCCTACTGATTCGGTGAAACAGTCATATCAGGGTCGTGCACGAACTTCCTTAACTGGGAAACATGAAACACGTTATGAACACCTGTCATCTTGTCTGACAACTCAACTTTATATGCCAAATTCCCAACTTGCTCGAGAACTGGGAATGGACGAACAAATCTTGGTGCTAACTTACCTTTCCTACCAAATCGAATCACACTCTTCAACGGAGATATCTTGACGAATACCAGGTCACCAACGGAGAATTTCAAGTCTCTTCTTTTTTATCAGCATAACTCTTCTGCCTATCTTGAGCGGCCTTCATTTGCTGTTGAACAATCTTGATCTTGCCTGATGTTTCTCTTATTACTTCTGGTCGAAGCACATATTTCTAACTAGTCTCTAACCAACATGACAGTGAGTTGCACGGTCTTCCGTACAAAGCTTCAAATGGAGCCATACCAATACTGGATTGATAACTGTTATTATATGCAAACTCTACTAGATGCAAATGGTCATCCCATGATCCACCAAAATCGAATACACAAGCTCTTAAGAGATCTTATAATACACGATTCACCCTCTCTGTCTGACCATCGGTTTGAGGATGTTATGCGGTACTGAGGTGTAGTTCTGATCCTAAAGCCACTAGTAAATAATGGATCTCGGTCACTCACAATGCCTTTGGGTACTCGATAAAATCTTACTACCCATTTCATATACAGTTCAGCTAACTTAGCTGCCGTTCTATTTGATTTGACTGGTATAAACTTTGCACTCTTAGTCAATCGATCTACGATTACCCAAACACTATCGTGGCTCGATCTAGTCCTTGATAAACCGCCTATGAAATCCATCGAGACTTGTTCCCATTTCCATTCTGGGATTTCCAATGGTTGTAACAACCCACTAGGCTTCTGTTGCTCGGCATTAACCAGTTGGCAATTTATGCACTTGGATATAAACTTTCCAACGTCTCTCTTCATTCCTTCCCTGTAGTAGGTCTGCTTTATGTCTCGATACATCTTGTTACCACCGGGGTGTACAGTCAGTTTTGAGTGATGACATTCTCTTAGCACTTCATCTCTCAATCCATTCACGTTGGGTACAACTAACTTTCCATTCTTTCGAAGCCATCCATCTCGATCAAGCCCATACTTGTTCATCTCCTCGCCGTCGACGTTTATTTCTAACTTGGAGATGATTTCCAAAAGGTTAGGATCGTCCCTGTGACTACAACCAATCCGCTCAATCAAAGTGGGTCTGATTGTATCCAATTCGCACTTTGGTCTGAAATCATACGCTACGATATACTCTAGTTGCTTCCATTCAAGAAACATAGCCCCTAAATTGCATGTGCCCTACTTAATGCATCAGCTACCGCATTGCCTTTTCCAGGTGTATATGCGATATCAAAATCATATGAAGCCAAGAACTCTAACCATCTCTGCTGACGAAGATTTAAATCCTTTTGGGAGAATAGAAACTTCAACGATTTATGATCAGTAAACAACTCGAATCTTTCTCCCAAGAAATAGTGTCTCCACATCTTCAACGCGAATACGATCGCTGCCAATTCCAAATCATGGGTAGGATATCTTTTCTCATGCGGTTTCAGTTGTTGACTAGCGTAAGCTACAACCCTACCTCCTTGCATCAATACAACACCTAGCCCGGTACCACATGCATCTGTGTATACCGTCATCTCTTCATTCCCTTTAGGAATGACTAACACTGGTGCACATGTCAACTTTTCCTTTAGACTCTTAAATGCATTTTCACAACGTCCGTTCCAGACGAAAGCTGGATTCTTCTTGGTCAACTGAGTTAATGGTGCCGCTATCTTGGAGAAGTCTTGGATAAACTTACGATAATATTCAGCTAATCGCAAGAAACTTCTTACGTCTGTTGCATTCTTGGGTGTAGACAAATCTTGTACCGTATCCACCTTCATAGGGTCCACGGCAATACCATTCTCTGAAACAACATGGCCGAAGAACCTCACTTCCCTCCTCCAGAAGTGACAATTAGAGAACTTTGCTTTCAATTGGTGTTTTCTCAACACCTCCATCACTATCCTCAAATGTTCCTTGTGTTCTTCCTCTGTCCTCGAGTAAACTAAGATATCGTCCATGAACACAAGAACAAACTTATTCAACTGATCTCTGAGTACCTTATTCATAAGATCCACAAAATATGTTGGGGCATTGGTCAAGCCGAATGGCATGACCAACCACTCATAGAATCCAAATGGCGTCTGAAATGTCGTTTTAGCTATACTCTCAGCTTCCACCCTAAGCTGATGAAAACCTGTCGCGAGATCCAACTGGGAGAACATTCTCGCGCCACTCAACTGATCAAACAAATCATCTATCTGCGGTAGAGGATACTTATTCTTCCTCGTCACCTTATAAAACTCGCGGTAGTCCACACACAATCGAAGGGAACCATCTGCCTTGGTAGCAAACACAACTGGTGCTCCCCACTCAGAAACACTTCTTCTGATAAATCCCTTCTTCAAAAGATCGCTGACTTGCACCCTGAGCTCTCGCTGCTCCCTTGGTGCCATACGATGAAGTGGCATCACTATTAGTTTGGCATCTTTCACTAAATCAATCCAAAACTCAATCTCTCGGTGTGGTAGGTTCGGTCACTTCCTCGAAGACGTCCGGATACTGGCCAACCACGGGCACATCTGACAACTCATCATGTGGGATGTCGAGGGAATTTAGAAAACTAGCCATTACCCCATCACTAGGTAGACCACCAAACTACCCTCCGCCCATCATCCGCTCTAACTGTCACCAAAAAGCCCTCACAATCTACCACCACCCCATATCTTTGGAGCCAATCGACTCCCAAAATAATGCCAAACCCGGTAAAGCCCAAAACAAAGCAATCACAAGCAAACATACATCCATGACTCGATAAGACCACATTACAGCAAATCATACTAAGGCTAGTCGAACCACCAATCGGGTTCGTCACAACTAAAGGTCTATCGACTATTCCGGGTTCCAATCCTAACCTATCTACCGGGTCACTAGATATGAAGGAACGGGAAGCCCAGGTATCAAACAACACTCTAACCGGAACATCATAAACGGAAAGCATACCTTGGATAATGACATTCTTTCCTTTCTCCGCCGCAGTTGGGGCATTCGACGAAGAAGGAACAACATTGATTGCATATGCTTTCACAATCATCTTTTCTTTAGGAGGTTGCGGACACTTATCCTTGTGATGTCCCACTTGGCCATAGTTGAAGCACTTTCTGTCCGCTGGTTTTGCTGGACATTCTTTGGCATAGTGTCCCTTCTTGCCACAGCTAAAGCACTCAACTTCTTTCTTATCTTTCTTTCTCTGACCATCCTTAGCTTGGTACTGCTTCCTTTTATTCTGACAATTATTCTTGCCTCCACCGCCTGCTTGTGGTTTTGGCTCTCCTGTACATAACTCAGCAACTTCGGTCTTTGACTTAGGGTAAAGACTCTCCGAGCTCAAAGCCTTTCCGACAATGGATTCAAACGTCTCATCGATGTCGTTTATAAGCCTTTCTCCCAAGTACCCATCTAAGCCAGTTACGAACTTCTCATTCTTCTTCTCGGTAGGGTCGATAAGGGATCATCCATACTTCGATAAATTATCGAACTCACCAATGTATTCCGAGACTGCCCTACCGTTCCGCTTAAGCTCTAGAAATTTCCTAAACAACTCTGATTTCTGAGCAGCTGGGATAAACTTATCGCTAAAGCGAGTCTTGAACTGATTCCAAGTAATTTGATGCTCAGGAGTAGCTGCCTTTATAGCATTCCACCAATTCATAGCTCGACCTTGCAGCTGAAGAGATGCTAGCTTCCACTTCATAGCATCTTCAATTCCCAAATCCTGGAAGATGCGCTCACAACTATCAAGCCAATCTTGAACTTCTGTAGCCGACTCCGTTCCGTGGAACGGCTTCCCACCAAGACTAGTGTAATCCTTGCATAGCTTGGCGAAATCGGCCCTAGGCGCCTGCACAGCTGCACCACCATCGTTAGCAGCATCAGGAACTGCGCTTTGAACATCTCTAAGCATGAACTCTCTCATGAAGTCAGTGAACATCATCCTCATATCTGGAGCATTCCCATTATTAGCTCCTCTACCAGTACCCCTCGTATGTCGGGTCATCGTTCAATCTGTAAGGAGAAAACGATTAACCATCTCTTCAGTGGTGCCAGTGCAGTGCGACTTCATCCTTTGGTATACTAATAGTATATATATATATATATATATATATATATATATATATATATATCTTTTGAAAACCCAAAATATAACAAATATGCGCTCTCATATACGTACTATTTCTCCCTGGTGTCTTTCCCTGGGTTATCTACGCAACCTAGAGCTCTGATACCAAGTGTGACGGCCCGCCCCGAACCACCCGACATTTCCTTCGAAATGCGCTATACCGATGTCCAACTAGCACGGGACGGTCGTCGAAAGAAAAGAAAAGAAAAGAGAAGAAAGGAATTTGAAACTATGAACTAACTAGGAACCTGTAGTATCTCTAACAGCGCATGGAATAAAATATAATAATAACATACTTGACATAAACAGGCGAGACAGTGCATAAGCTGAAAACTAAACCATAATCATCATAGCAGCGGAAATTCAAAATACAGCTTATTACAACTCCAACATACTATCTCTAAAGCAAAGAGAAAAGGTGCACTACTAATGCCCAAAGTAGTGACCAACAACAACACATGGAGAATATATATATATCATACGTGGGAGCCTCCTGTTCGTCTCCGGTACAGCTACTCGTGCATACAACCAACTTGTCTCTAGTCTGCACGTTTAAGAGCACCCAGAGTAATAAGAAGAGACATAAAACTCTGGGTCAGACAAAAGTCTGGTATGAGCGATAAGCAGCAAAACAGAACAATAACAGGTATACATAACCATACCTGAACCTAGACCTGCAACCAAAGAGTTAGCACAACAGGATGTACAATACTCTAAGATGACACTAATATATGGTGTAAAGATACAGGGGAGGGGGTGTGCATGTCATGATGATATCAAACAATCAAGCATAGCAACCATCCTTACATCTCTCACTCAGTGCATAAAGCATACGATATCCACTGCTTTGACCACCCAAATCCTTTGCTACGATCACTCTGCCACATGGAGTCATGATGGCTCCACTTCACTGATCCATAGCCACTAATCCCTTGCTATGTCCACTTTGCCCCCATGAAGTCATGACGACTCCACTGCACTGGCTCATAGCCATGCACGATCACTCTGCCCCATGGAGTAATAACTACCCGACTACACTGATCCATAGCCTAACAACCGTCTTGGTGGTGAATCAAAGTTATGGACGTCGATAACCCCTTAGCACACGTCCCGCAACAAAGGCCAATTCATGAAGTTAACACATTGGTTCCCAACTGGATCCTGAGTTCTACTTTCTATTTGGACTACGTTTGCATCTCGGGTTTTTGGTTTCCTCCGAATCGGTTTGGTTCGTGATGCACCTCTGGATCGGGTCATGAATACCCCTCCGGTTCGTGAGTCTCTCATCAGGCTGTGGCGGTTCGGGAGTCTCCCATTCGGGTCGTGGAAAGGCGGTTCCACCACGGTTCTGTTCGTACCGTTCGTGAATGGTATCATCTCGCAGTTCGGGTGCTTCGCGACTTGTGGCTCCTGCTCATGGCCATCGGTTCGAGTTCGTGAGCCCTGGCATCGGTCCAGTTCGTGCTTCCCTGGTCATGATACCAAATTCACGAGCGGGTCGGTTTGGAGGAGATGAGGCGGATCGGTTCGTGTCTTCAACTACGGGTCGTGATGCATGCTCCACGAGTGGGGGTTCGGGGAATCCGATCCGATCAGGTCCCCTGCATATTTCCTGCACTTTGTTCAGCGAGCTGTTTACGCCATTCGACGGCGTTTTCGACCAATCTAACTTTTCTATGCAATCACAAATCATTCCAAACAGTCAAATCAACATGTATAATCAACCATAAATACCAAACAACAATATAACATGTCAAAATGGATCAAACATACCCAAAACCCATGTTTTCCCCTTAATCATGTTTAACAATAACTAATGATAGGATTAGCAAAACATATCCAGATTAACCCAAATTTCTATCAAAGCCCTAAAATAATATTTAAGAATTTCTACATATTTTTCCAAAATTTTAACATGCATAATATTAACACTAATCACCCCTAATTAGTCGTAATTAATGAAAAACAATGCAAATCACTCACCTTGACCACAAATTAATCTTAGATCTAAAGTTTGCTACTGTTATAGGTCGAATTCCAATGCTTAGCAGCAGTCCCAACTCTGATTTGCCACTAGACTTCCTTGATTTGGTGTAGATTAAGCTAATACGCGATTAAATAGTGATTTGGGATGAATTTAGAAAGTGACGGTCATTGTTAGGGTTGAAGAGAGGTAAGTGGCGGCTGGAAAATGACAAAGAAAAGGTTTCTCTAACCCTAATCAGCCCTAATATAGCTCTAATCCCGAAATCTCCCAATGGGCCTAGTTGCAAATCACCCGGTTAAGCCCAATTAAGCTGTTTTTCACCTTCTAAACTTTAATCCAGCCATATCTCCCAAACGGTAAGTCCGTTTGACAAGTCTGACCACTCTATGGAAAGGTAAACCATCATTCGGATATAATGGAAGTGCTTTCAGGTCAAAACTTCTTACCAATCAAAAGTTATAGGCGAAACAAGATTCGCCAAGGACAAATGGTCATTTAAAAATCAGCAAAAATCGTGAATATGGGAAATGACCCGAATAGCCATTACCCAAAGTTACACAACCATGCGACCTCATATGAAAAAGAAATAAATATTCTACGATCCTTCGATACGTAGAATGCGGGTCGTTACATCATTGTTTATATATTAATGCCCTAAATTAAATAATTAATTAAATAACTAATTTTAATTACATCAATAATCCCTCTTAACCTTTCTCTCCTTTTCGTTAACCCTGTACGCTGAAACCCATCTCCATCGCAAGAGAAAACCGACCACCGCTCCTTCGAACTTTGACCGGAGTTCGATCAAACCCCCTCCACGGCGACGCCCTTGGTGAGCTTAGCCACCGCCGCCCCCCATTGACCAACTCGACCCCCCCTACAGCGCTGGAATCAGCCCTTAACGTCACGCCTTTCAGTCACCAATCCGAGCTCTAAGAAGAACAATATCGATCACAACCGTTCAATTTATAGAACACAATCCCCTCTTTGATTTTGTTTTTATAGATTTAGAAATCGTTGAGTAGATTAGAATTTAGGGGAGGAAGAAGATGAGAGCATATCGGCCATTGGTTGGAAAGAAGCGGCAGCTGCTGTTTGTTTTTTAGGATTAGGGTTTTGAATAACCTAAGTATTTATAATATTTTAATATTTAATTCTCTAGTTTTGCAAATAAACCCGTTAAGACTCAGTAGCTCCAATTTCAGCCCAACGAGAGCGATCGCTAGGCAAATACAATCGTTCCAGACGCAATGGGCTAGGTCCCGACAGCCCGCTTGATCGTCTCAGCCCACTTTTCTTTAATTTAAAATATAAATCATTTAATTATTTAATTTGATCGTACATTTAAATTTACCGGGGCCATATACTGACTCTAAAAATTCCCAAAAAATAAATCTAGCTATGTTTTTGCAATACGTTCCTAACAGAATTAATTTCATCGAATTTGGAGACCGTTTGAAAAATGGACCTCTTCTGGTCGATCCAATTCAACTGAAATTGACCAAATACGTTTTAATTTACTGCGCACACATATTAGTTCCAAAAATTATGAAAACTTGAACCTTTCAATAATTTGACATTCCGGATCCAACCAAAGTGGTTTCGTCGAAAACAGAGGTCGTTTGCAAAATGGCTATTTATAATATTAAAATATATATACAAATTCCATAGCGACTATTCTAAAAATTTAACTAGCCGTAACTTTTGATTCCCGCTATGAAATTTCAATTTTTCAGATTCGTTGGAAAGAATTTTTAAATAGATTTAGATATTTTTGGTTTCACCAAAATACGATTTATTTTGAATCTTGTACATTCAGTCAAAGTTCAAATTCAAATTTTCAAACTGCCGTGCTATTTTAAACTCTTATATAATTAAAATAAATATATTCGTTCTAACTTCGATTTAAAAAAAATTAATCATTATTATTTAAAATAAATTATTTTAAATATTCAAAATCCATTAAAATTTCTAAAATAAAAATTTTAAATTGGTTCCAAAATTCCGGGTTGTTACAATCTACCCCACTTAAAATCTTTTCGTCCTCGAAAAGGAACAGAGTTGAAAGTTGTTTAATTAATCAACTCAATTTTCATTCTTTCATTGGTTTCAATAATCTTATTAGTTGATTAACTTTTTAAATATACATATAACTTTTATATACTCAAAAATTATATTTTCTAAGATCGGATTATATATATAATCACAAATACGTTAATTTTGATGTCACTCTCAACTCATTTTAGGGCATTTCTAACCACATCTCTAACGAGTTTCTCATTCTAGGATACTATTGATCCTATCTCTAATGAGTATTCTTTTATAGGATATTTCTAATCCTATCTCTGATGAGTCTTTTGTTCAGTTCTAACGAGTTGTACCCCAAAGATTTGGATTAACCAAAGCTCTAATACCACATGTAATGACCCGAAAATCCCCGCCCATTGAATCGACCATAAACCACACAGGTCTGATCCAAAAGATGGAAATCCTCGAATGCACTAACTCTGGGCATACAACACATCAGAACAAATAACAGTAGACTTTTATAAACATGATAATAATGTTACATTAGAGTAAAGAATATTAGAGTACATTGAATATAATACAGCGGAAGATAAATTTACAATGAATTTAATACAGTGCAGTGGAAGACTATCAATGCTCTGGAAACAGCTTTAAGCTTCAATCCAGAATCCTGCTCAAAAGATAAATATCTGCAAAACAAGCCACTCGACTGCCCGTGTGGAAAAGAGGACACCCGAGTTTGCAAGTGAAACAAACTACGAGTCAGTCATGGGACTGGTATGAGAAATCTTACTTAGCTTAGCTAATAATAAGGCTAATCACCGGACCATGCCGCTAACACGGAACAGGTTTACTCCATTGGATTGCCAGTGCGTGAAATAAAGTAAATCGTTAAACAACGCATTGCTTTTTAGAAAAATGAAACCATTATAAGACTCAAGTCCCATCACACAATGCAACGCAAACCGAAGGATAGAGTTTTACCCTATAATGGTCAAAAATGCTTGATACGATAAAAATGGATTTGATATTATTATTAGTGTACATATGTTTCAAAAAAAACATTTCAATCATAATGTATTAATCATAGACGGCATAGCTACCGTATACTATGTCGCCATACTAGTTTTACAATCAAAACTGCATGGTGTCGTATTGGAAGTTGGGTTTCCATCCTGAGTCAAGGCTAGGGACGATCTCTGTAACGATACGGATTTTGCCCGGACCTAGTCGATCGCAAGATCGACCAAGACCGCTCAAAACCCGAATACGCTAACTCAGAAAATACAATACATTAGAACAAATAACAGCAGACTTTTATTACATCATCATGATAATGTTACATCAGAGTACAGAATATATCAGAGTACATCGAATATAATAGTACAACGGAAGATTAAATTACAACAAAACTAATACAATGCAGCGGAATATTTAGACTAACACAGCAGAAAACTACCAATGCTCTGGACACAGCTTTAAGCTTTGATCCAGAATCATGCTCAAAATATTTGCAAAATAAGCTACTCGACTGTCTGTATGGAAAAGAGGGCACCCGAGTTTGCAAAGTGAAACAAACTACGGGTCAGTCATGGGACTGGTGTGAGAAATCTTTACTTAACTTATCTAATAAGAAGGCTAATCATAGGACCACGCCGCTAACGCGGAACAGGTTTACTCCATTGGATTGCCAGTGCATTAAATAAAGTAAATCGTTAAAACAACGCAATGCTTTTTAGAAAATGAGACCATTATAAGACTCAGGTCCCATCACACAATGCAACGCAAGCCGGAGGATAGAGTTTCACCTTATAATGGTCAAAAATGCTTGATATGATAAAACAGATTTGATATTATTATTAGTGTATATATGTTTCAAAAACATTTCAATCATAATGTATTAATCATAGACGGCATAGCTTCCATATACTATGTCGATATAATAGTTCTACAATCAAAACCGCATGATGTCGTATTGGAAGTTGGGTTTCCATCATGAATCAAGGCTAGGAACGATCTCCTTACCGATTCGAGACACTCTAGCAATGTCCCAGGATTCCCCGCAGTGAACCGTTGGATACAGCAGGGTCGGTCCACAAATAACGCTAGTGGACTGGCAATTCCTGAACACACGCTTCTCGGTCCTATTGAACCTATAAATTGGCCATTGGCGACCAATAAAAAAAATCCGAGGCGCCTCATTCCATCAACCACATAAATAAAATGCCGGGCCTTGTAAAAACCAAAAGACCACTTCTAGCTAGAAAGAAACGTGTGCACTCCTTGCGTTCCCTTGTTCCGTTTTTGACTCTACCGGGGTGTGAGGCTCGCGAGGTAACGTGATACACAAAGCTATGCCTAAATAGGTTGTGCTTTGTTCATCATCCACAAGGCTCTGCTTTCCAATAAAAGCCACGATCAATTGTATCTTGGCATGTCACATTGACGGTTCACACCACGCGATCGATAACTACCAATATATAACCTCCGAGCTCGTGCGTCTCAAAGAAGGGTGTTTAGCAAGAGAATAAATTCCCCGCCACCTCAGAAATATATTAATAGATATCAATTTAATTACACGGCACGAAATTCAATGTCGGACACACATCCATTTACAAGTCTGTTCTGGGTCTGAATGAATCCGGAGTCACCTAGGTGCTCGCGTATCCGGACGATCAACAAGTACATCCGGACAAACTACCACTTTTAACCCTTTACTGAGAGCAACCCAATGCCAGGCATCAGTAGTCGTCCATTCGATGTGAAGATCGCTGGTCTTCATCCACCGTCTTCAATGTCTTCGACTTTTAATCGTCGTAGTAATTATTCAGAATGGGTTAAACCCGGTCTTTCTGAATAACTTGCGTATTTTTATAATTAAAAATCAAGTGTTGTAAAGACACGTCCAGTGCCACATTCCAATTCAGAATGTTCTTTTAATAAAATATTCATATTATTAGGAAAAGGATCCCATCAATTTTATCAAAGATAAATTCTTTTAAATTTATTCTTAAATCTTATTTTCAAAGATTTATTAAAATTCCAATTCAGTTTTAATATCAAAAATCATTACTTTACGATTATTCCAATTTAAGACATAAATCTTATCTTTAACTGGGTTAAAGAATCAATGTTATTTAAAAACATTATTCACAATAAACCCAAAATCATATTCCAAAATATGGAATTTTCACAGAAATCGAAGCAACATATAATCGATACAGATTTCCATATCAGACTAATAATATAAATGGAATAACGGCAAAGCCCTTTGAATTCCATATATAGTAACATTCTTCTTTTACAGAAGCCTTCTCGATTATTATCAAATCGAATTTCCACTCAATTCCAATTTAATATATTAAATTAGAAAACTTGACTTTGGATTTTTTTTTTTAAACCAGTAATAAAAAGATTTATAAATTCCAAATTATATTTTCACTGTTAATTGGGTTAAAGAACAAATGTCGTTTAAAAACACAGTTCACGGTAAACCCATTTCACATATCAATTTATTTCAATACTAAATAAAATTTAAAACTCTAATAATCGTAGTTAAAAGATTTATTCTTTCATACGGGGTTTAAGAACAGTGTTATTTAAGACACCATCCACAACAACCCAAAATCTAATTCTTTTATTACGATATCTTTTAAAAATATACTTTATTAAAAGAAATTCTTTAAAATATTCTTTATTTAAAAGATATTCTGAATCGGAAAGCGACTCAATCATTTACCATAAGACTTTGGTTATATGGATTTCATACATCGTATGTAAATGACAACAAATGATAAATAATCATAAAACCATCCATTCAACATCCAGAGTGAGGTTCACAACTGTGTGAGCATTAAAATGAAATAATAACTCTCATCGCAGCCTATAAATCTATCGATTGACATACAAATAAATATTGGGACTAGTGTATATCAATCAACATCTCAATACCCGTGTGGGGTTTTCAGCCAACAACAGTTCATATAAATAAACAATTGGTTAATGAATTCAACCAATTTTAATACTACCGACATGTTGATGATGATAAACAAAACGTGATATTTTATTGCTAATGTCGAAATAAAATATATTTGACTCGCATAATTTATTTATACATTTCTAATATCTAATAGAATGTAATTTATTTATATGACATTATTGTGGATGACAAATAAAAGATAATTTTCATTATACTTTATTTGTATGTAATTATTCTTAATTTTAACACATAAAAGAAATAATCTCATTTGTATATGTTTTCAATGTATAACCTAACACCTAAAAACGTTTATTTTAAATTGCATACAAATTCTAATGTATGCATTAACATACAAAGATGTCACAATAACTCACCTATACATTCTAATGTATGTTTTGACCAATAATATGATTCTTATATTTGAATATAAATTCTAATGTAAGTTTGCAAATAAAAATGATTTTTATATTTGCATATAAATTCTATTGTATGTTATGCAAATAAAAATGACTATTATACTTGCATATAAATTCTATTTCAACAAAATGTATAAGAAGTGATACATCCATTTTGCTGACAATTCTATTTTACCAAAATGAATATTTTTGTTTATAACACGAACCTATTTAATAAAATACTATTTGTGTTTAACTCTTTTATTTAACCCAAAAATGTGATTTTGTGTTATTTCAAATCTATTTAACAAAAATGAAAATTTTGTTTTCAACCATCATATTTAACAAAATGTAATTTTTGTTTCAACTATTGCTTTTTGGACAAAAATAAATATTTTGGTTCAACTAAGCTATTTTGACAAAAGTGAATGTTTGACAAAAAAAATATATTGATTCAACTAATCTATTTTGACACAACAATAAAGATGATGACTTTGGTTTGTCGTCAAATCTATTTCATCAAACAATAAAAATGATAACTTTGTTGGATCAACAATTTCTAATTCAACAAAACAAATAAGAGTGATATGTTTGTTTTGTCGACGATTCTAATTCAACAAAACAAATAAAAACGTTATGTTTGTTTTGAATGTGACAAAAATGATAATGTTCGTTTTTACTATTATAATTTGACAAAAGCGACCCATTTTTTTTAACTATGATAATTCGACAAAACGACAAATTTGATTTCAACTTTGATAATTTGGCAAAAATGGATATTTTGCTTTAACTAATGTGTTTTGACAAAATGTATGTTTTTATTTCAACTAACATGTTTGACCAAAAATGTTTATTTTTGTTTCAACTAACAAATTTTACAAAAATGTTTATTTTTATTTCAACTAACAAATTTGACAAAAATGTTTATTTTTATTTCAACCAACAAATCGACAACAATGTTATTTTTGTTTTTCATATAAAATGACAACAAAAATGATACTTTAAAAACCATTCTTTTCAGTACAACTAAAATGACAATATAAATGTTTCTTTTGTATCCATTCTTTTTACTGTAGCTAACTTGACAATAAAAATGTTATTTTCTAAATCTATCCTTTTTATGGTAACTAAATTTACAATAAAAATATATCTTCCTATTTTACTCTTTTTATTGAAACTAAGATGACACTAAAAATATATCTTTTAATTCTAATCTTTTTATAATAATCTATAATGACAAAAAAAAATTTATTTAATTTAACAAAGTTACAACAAAGATGAATTCCTTTATCCTAATCTTTTCATTTCCTCTAATTTAAAAATAAAAATGGTACCTTTAATCCTATCCTTTTATTTACATCTAAAATGTAAATAAAAAGTAACTTCTTACGCTATGCTTTTAATTGCATCCAAAATGCAAATAAAAATGTAACTTTTTAATTCATGTTTTATTTGCATCAAAGAACGTAAATAAAAATGCAACTTTTAATTCAAGTTTTATTTGCAACTAAATTTACAAATAAAAATGCAACTTTTAATTTCATGTTTTATTTGCATCAAAGAATGCAAATAAAAATGCAACTTTCAATTCAAGGTTTTATTTGCATCAAGGAATGCAAATAAAAATTCAACTTTTAATTTCATAGTTTATTTGCATCAAAGAATGCAAATAAAAATTCGACTTTTAATACGATGGTTTATTTGCATCTAAATTTGCAAATAAAAATGTAACTTTTTATATGATGTTTTTGTTGAATTGATCATTCTAATTCAATTCAATAATACAAACAAAATGATATTTTTATTGAATTGACAATTCTATTTCAATTCAATGATATAAACAAAAATGATATTATTCATTGAATTTACAAACAAATTCAATTCAATGAATATGACCAAAAATGATATTTTGAGTTGAATTGACAAACTAATTCAATTCAACAAATATGACCCAAATGATATTTTTGATTGAATTGACAAATTAATTCAATTCTATAAATAAGCAAAAGATATTTCATTTTTATTTAATATACATGATTCACAAATATTGGCAAAGAAAAATGATTTATTTTAATTTATCCGACATATACAAATCTATAATTTAACTAACCGGTCTAGCATACATACATACAATATACATAGATCAATCATCCCAAAATTTCATCACATTGCATAATAAATTCATTAACATACACTCAATTATTAAGCGGCGAGAAAAATAATTAATATTGATTAATTAATTAAAATCAGAAATCTCACAGTGGTCTTTGTCTGAATTTTCAAAGTCCCCCATTCAGATCTGGTCTGTTTCATCGTGAAGATCTCGCTTTCACGATTCAAACGCTTCTGAAATCATCAATTTCTGTGTCTGTATCAAAAATTTATGGTTTATTTCGATAAATAACATTTTGAATTAATCATTAAAAAAATAAAAAGAAGGAATACCCTTCTTCTTCCTCTCCGAATAACAGGCCGTTGTTTTTCAAATTCAGTTCAATTCTAGGTTAGGAATTTTCGATCAAGACACCGAGCTTTGCGACGATCTGACACCACCACCTCGTCTGTAACAACCCGGAAAATCCAAACCAATTTAAAAATTCTATTTTGGCTATTTCAGTGAATTTTGATGAGTTAAAATAATTTATTTTAAATAATAACGATTAAAATTTATTTTAATCGATGTTAGATCAAATATATTCATTTTGATTTCTAAAGGAATTAGAAATAGTACGGTAGTTTGAAAAGTCAAACCTGTACTTTGACCAAATGTACCGGATTCAAAATTTAACCGATTTTAGCGAAACCAAAAATATCTAAATCTGTTTGAAAATATCTTTCCAACGAATCCGAAAAATCGAAATTTCATAGTGTGAATCAAAAGTTATGGCCAGTTGAATATTCTGAATGGTCGCTATAGTATAATTTATTCGTATAAAAGGCAATTTTTCAAACGACCTCCGTTTTCGACGAAACCACTTTTGTTGGATCCAGAATGTCAAATTATTGCAAAGTTTAATTATTCGGAATTTTCGGAATTAATATGTGATTGTGGCGAACGAAAATGTATTTTGTCAATTTCAGTCAAATCTGATCGACTTGAAAATAGCCATTTTTCGAACAGTATCAGAATGCAACGAAATTAATTTTGTTAGGACCGTATCGTCAGAACAAAGCCAGAAATAATTTTTTTGGACTCTTCTGAGTTTATATGTGGCCCCGGTGGATTTAAATATACGATCAAATTAATTTAATAAATGATTTAAATAATAAATTAAAGATTTCAGGCCATAGACAGTCGTTTGGGCTGACGAGACCTAGCCCATTGGATCTGGAACAGGGGCTATTGGGTGGGTTCAACTCCGGTTGGACTGAAATCAGATTAGTTTAAGAGGTATGGATTTAATTGTAAAAGTAACATTAAAATAATATAAAAATACATGTTTTCTCAAAACCCTAATATCATCTAACAGAGCCACCGCCTCTACTGAATCCATGGCCGAATTTGCACCACATTCCTCACTAAATTCTCTCAAACCCTTCACTGAATCCCCCTCCTCCTTTGGACTTATTTGTAGAGATTCTCCTCCTCTCTCCATCTGTATGGTTGGATCCACCCTAGCGCGCTACAGCCCGAGAACCGAGCCTCTGAACCACCGCCGTTCACTTCGCCGCCGCCTCCCTTAGGTGCGTGCGAGTTGGCCGTGACCCCCCTCCCCTTGCGCGCCTCGTTCTCCTCTCCGACGCCGCACCATCCAATCATCTGACCACTGCTCCATTCGATCAAGAAGTTTAACCCTAGAATTGAAGCAAATTGGGTTTACTGTCGGCCTTAACTTGTTAAAGAGGAAGAAGGGTATAAACTATATTTTATTTTAAAATTTTATTTTAAAATGTTAATTACATAAATTAAATCATAACTTATTCATTCAAACTCGAAATTTAACGATTTCAGATCCTATACAATCATGAAACCGAGATCTACGCTGCTGTCCAGACTAGATCCAATTCTGAGCAGTTCAAATTTTGGCCAAACTTGCATCACGACTGTGAGATTTCTGTTTTTTAAATAAATATTCAATTTAATTATCTTCCTCGCTATGTAATGATGTATGTATATGATTTAGATCTGCTATGTGATGAGATTGTGGATGATTTATCTGTTTGTTGGTGATGTATAAACATAGATCTGTATGTGTTGAATAAAAATAAATCATTTTGTTATATTATTGATTTGGATTAGAATTGCCATTTCAATAAAAATAAATCATTTTGTTATATTATTGATTTGGATTAGAATTTCCATTTCAATAAAAATAAATTATTTTGTTATATTATTGATTTGGATTAGAATTGCCATTTCAATAAAAATAAATCATTTTGTTATATTATTGATTTGGATTAGAATTGCCATTTCAATAAAAATAAATCATTTTGTTATATTATTGATTTGGATTAGAATTGCCGTTTCAATAAAAATAAATCATTTTGTTATATTATTGAATTGAATTAAATTGTCAATTCAAAATAAAAACATTACTTTGATCATTTTTGTTGAATTGAACTAGATTGTCAATTCAATATAAAAACATTATTTTGATCGTTTTTGTTGAATTAAATTAGATTCTCAATTCAACATAAAAACATTATTTTGATCATTTTTGTTGGATTGAATTAGATTGTCAATTCAACATAAAAACATTATTTTGATCATTTTTATTGAATTGAATTAGATTGTCAATTCAACATAAAAACATAATTTTGATCATTTTTGTTGGATCGAATTAGATTGTCAATTCAATATAAAAACATTATTTTGATCATTTTTGTTGAATTGAATTAGATTGCCAATTCAACATAAAAACATTATTTTGATCATTTTTGTTGAATTGAATTAGATTGTCAATTCAATATAAAACATTATTTTGATCATTTTTATTGATTTGAATTAGATTTTCAATTCAACATAAAAACATTATTTTGATCATTTTTGTTGAATTGAATTGGATTGTCAATTCAACATAAAAACATTATTTTGATCATTTTTGTTGAATTGAATTAGATTGTCAATTCAATATAAAAACATTATTTTGATCATTTTTGTTGATTTGAATTAGAATGTCAATTCAACATAAAAACATTATTTTGATCATTTTTGTTGAACTGAATTAGATTGTCAATTCAATATAAAAACTTTATTTTGATCATTTTTGTTGAATTGAATTAGATTGTCAATTCAATATAAAAACATTATTTTGATCATTTTTGTTGAATTGAATTAGATTGTCAATTCAACATAAAAACATTATTTTGATCATTTTTGTTGAATTGAAATAGAATTGTCAATTCAATATAAAACATTATTTTATCATTTTTATTGAATTGAAATAGAATTGTAAATTCAATATAAAATATTATTTTGTAATTTTATTGGATTTAATAGAATTGTCAATACAATTGAAAATATATCATTTTTGTCTATATTATTGTATTGAAATAGAATTGTCAATACAATTGAAAATATATCATTTTTGTCTATATTATTGTATTGAAATAGCATTGTCAATACAATTGAAAATATATCATTTTTTGTCTATATTGTTGTATTGAAATAGAGTTGTCAATACAATTGAAAATATATCATTTTTGTCTATATCATTGAATTGAGATAGAGTTGTCAACATATTGAAATAAAAAGTTATTCTTTTATTTGCATTCTTTGATACAAATAAACATTGAGATAAAAAGTTATACTTTTATTTGCATTCTTTGAAACAAATAAAATGTTGAAATTAGAAGTTGAATTTTTATTTTCATTCCTTGATGCAAATAAAACATAGTTTTAAAAAGGTTATATTTTTATTTGTATTTTAGATACAAATTAAAAACATGATTTAAAAAGTTACATTTTTAATTGTACTTTAGATACAAACAAAACATTAAACTAAAATTGCATTTTTGTTTGCAAATTTTAGATGCAAACAAACCATTAAAATGAAAGTTGCATTTTTGTTTGCAAATTTAGTTGCAAACAAAACATTTTATTAAAAATTACATTTTTTATTTGCATATTAAGATGCAAATAAACATCGTAGAAAAAAATTACATTTTTTATTTGCATATTTAGATGCAAATAAACACCGTAGAGAAAAAATTACATTTTTATTTGCATATTTAGATGTGAATAAACACCATAGGAAAAAGTTGCATTTTTGTTTGCAAATTTAGTTATAAACAAAACATTCAATAAAGGTTGCATTTTTTGGTTGCAATTTTAGATGCAAATAAAAACATTATAATAAAAGTTACATTTTGTTTACATTTTAGATGTAAATAAGAACATGAATTAAAAGGTTACGTTTTTATTTGCAATTTTGATATAAATGAAAAACATAGAATAA
Source organism: Allium sativum (assembly GCA_030737875.1). NCBI lineage: Eukaryota > Viridiplantae > Streptophyta > Magnoliopsida > Asparagales > Amaryllidaceae > Allium > Allium sativum. The sequence goes on along the minus strand of CM060924.1, from coordinate 931,648,315 downwards.
AAAGTCATATTTTTATTTACATTTTAGGTGTAAATAAAAGGATAGATTATAGTGTTGCATTTTTATTTACATTTTAAATGTAAATAAAAGCTAGTATTTTAAGGTTACATTTTTATACATTTTAGTTGTAGTAAATTGCTAGAATTAAAGAGTTGTATTTTTATTGACATTTCATACGAAATGAAAGAATTGATTTAAATGTTAAAATGTTTATGGTCACTTTAGATACAATAAAAATAGTAGAATTAAAATCATGTCTTATTTGTTATTTGGTTTCAACAAAAGGTGTGAACGTTAAGAAAATATATTTTCAATATAATTTCGTTACCATTGGAAGTAATTAGTTATTAAAAACATGATATATTTCGAATCATCATTTTTATCATGTTAGAAGAATGAGGAAAATCAGATATATAAAATCTCTAACATGAATATGGATTGTACTTGGTTTGTTTGTGATTGTTGAAATAGTTGAAATCATCAAATAATTTATATTTATAATTATATATAAATATAAAGTAAAATTAAAATGAATCGCGTGCGGTAGTTCGCGTTTCAGCAATTGTAACTTCAAACGATTATACCGTAAGATCCGACCGTCGGATGTTCCCAAAACCGGAATCTTAGGACCGCTTTGGGAAGATCTTTTCAATGAAATAAATTTTGTTAAAATCCAACGGTTAGATTTCAGGATAATTGTAAACCAAATTTTGGTAAAAACAGCGCCAGGGCCGCCCATCGACCCGAAGCGTCGTTTGATTATATTGAGCTATTTTTAAATAAACAAAAATAGCGATAAATCATTATAAATTAATATTAATGATATTAAATGGTTTAAATGATAATAATTTGAAAAATTATTTGAAAATACCGAGTTCAACTCATTTTAAATAATTTTACGGCGATTTTAAATCGAAGATATCGAAGACGGCGATTGAAGACAGGCGATCTTCACGTCGAAAGGATAACTACAAATGCCTGGCATTGACTAGCTACTAATAAAGGGTTAAAGTGGTTGTTGTCCGGACGTACTTGTTGATCGTCCGGATACGCGAGCACCTAGGTGACTCCAGTTTCATTCAGACCCAGAACGGACTTGTAAATGGATGTGTGTCCAACATTGAATTTCATGCCGTGTAATTAAATTGATATATATTAATATATTTCTGACGTGGCGGAGAATTTTTATTCTCTTGCTAAAACACCCTTCTTTGAGACGCACGAGCTCGAAGGTTATATATTGGTAGTTTTCAATCGTGTGGTATGGACTGTCAATGTGACATGCCAAGATGCAATTGACCGAGGCTTCTATTGAAAAGCATAGTCTTGTGGATGATTATCAAATCATAGCCTATTTAGGCATAGCTTTGTGTATTACGTTACCTCGCGAGCCTCACACCCCGGTAGAGTCAAAAACGGGACAAGGGAACGCAGGGAGTGCACACATTTCTTTCTAGCTAGAAGTAGTGTTTGGGTTTTTACACGGCTCGGCATTTTTACTTATGTGGTTGATGGAATGAGGCGCCTTTGATATTTTATTGGTCGCCAATGGCCAATTTATAGGTCCCATATGATCGAGAAGCGTGTGTTCAGGAATTGCCAATCCACTAAAGTATTTGTGGACCGACCCTGTGGGATCCAAGGGTTCGCTAGCGTACGAATCCTGAGACATTGCTAGAGTGTCCCGAATCGGTTAGGAGATCGTCTCTAGCCTTGACTCATGATGGAAACCAACTTCCAATAGGACATTACGGTCTTGATTGTAAACCTATATATGGCGACATACTATACGGTAGCTATGCCGTCTAGGATTGATACATTTACGTTAAAGTATTTTTGGAACATATTATACACTAATAATAATATTGAAAATATTATTTTCTACATATCAAGCATTTTTTATCATTATAAGGTAAAACTCTATCCTCCGTTTGCGTTGCATTGTGTGATGGGACTTAAGTCTTATAATGATTTCATTTTCTAAAAAGCATTGCATTGTTTTGACTTAAGTCTTATAGTAGTGATTAGCCATATTATTAGTTTAGTAAGGTTTCTCATATCAGTCCCATGATTGACTCGTAGTTTGTTTCACTTTGCAAACTCGGGTGCCCTCTTTCCACACGGACAGCCAATTGACAGGTTTCAAGTAGGGGTGTTTTCTGGACTAGAGCTTGCTGATGAAGATGTTGGAAGATATTTTCTTTTATCTTTTATTTCCTTCTTGAGATATTGAGACAGTATTGGATATTGATGTATTTTGGGAGATTGAGACTTTATTTCTTTCCCTGTTTTAGACATCTGTTTTGCTAAGTGTATCCTGTAGGATGTACTCTAATGTTCTGTGATGATGTTTGTGATGACATTTTCTTTCCACTGCAATGATTTATAGGTTCTGCTATGTAACTGTGATCTGTTATTGTTTTAGTTCTGTTATACTCCTATGATTATCCTTACTTTCGTTCTACGGAAGTTTGGGTCGTCACATTTGGTATCAGAGCTAAAGGTTAACCTTAGCTAAGGAGTATAACATTTTTAGAACAATTCGTCTAGATAGAATCAGTAGTATTCTAAGACGGGTAGCTCATTAAAGATAGGATTAGTAATGTCCTAGAATGAGCACAAGAGAATAGCACATATTAATCAGTCATTACATCATTATCATCTTAACATATATCTCTATTTTAAAAAAAAAATCCTTTGAAATTTATCGTTTCTCTTAGTCTGACTCTTTCGTTGATGATACAGACTGATTGAGAAATGAGTACCAGAGCACGTACGAGAGCCCGTGGTAGAGGTAGGGCAAAAGGGCCCGCCCGAAATGAGACTCCTACAGCCCAGGAACATGCCACTCCAAAAGTTGAGACACTACCACCACCCCCACGTGCTTTCGATCTTGACAAAGTGGCAAAGAAAATAAAGAATCTAGGGGCGTGCATTATACAGGCCAAGAGACGGTGACAGAGTCGCAAGCATGGCTAAAGACGATGGAGAAGATTTTGGGAGGATTAGAGCTCGAGGACCACAGAAAGCGATTTATGGCAACTTGGTTTCTGAAAGACCAGGCCCAGATTTGGTGGGAAATAGTTATGGTGGGAGGTAATGAAGGTGAGGTGACTTAGGAGAAATTTAAGGAGTTGTTCAATGAGAAGTTCATTCCACCTCACGAAGTCGAGCGCCTTCATGACGAGTCCACCCACCTCCAACAAGGGAGTATGACTATTGCAGAGTATGTAAAGAAATTTGATGAGCTTTCCAGATATGCCTCGGAGTTAGTCCAAGACCCGCTACAGAAAAATAAGAGGTTTATCAATGGTCTGGCATGGAGGTATCATAATAGGGTGACTGCACACATCGAGCGCCCATTTGCTAAGGTCATCGAGATGGGTTCTCAACCGGAACGAGACAAGAGTCAAGCCAACAACAAGAAAAAGGAGTCGGACAAGAAAACTGAGGCGGACAGCTCTTCCACCAAAAATCCCCAAGAGAAGAAGAAGAGGGACAGATCTAAAGTCAAGTGCTTTAATTGCAAGAGGATAGGGAACTCTGACGATGAGTGCTGAGACCCAAAGAGGCCCAAAAGGAACGAGTTTGGACCGAGTCGGAGCAGTGGACGGAATCCCCGTGGCCCAAGAGAATGTTTTAACTGCCACAAGCCTGGACACCACATCAAGGATTGCCCTTTGCTCAAGAAATCTCAGATGGCACATGTCTATGACGGAGCGGCTACACCGGCTTCTTCCGAAGCAGGTAAACCTGATGTTTTAGGAGGTACACTTAACATTAAGAATATTCCTATTACAGTTTTTGTTTGACACGGGTGCATCTAGAAGTTTCATATATGTTGACACGATTAAAAAGCTTAAATTGAAACCCAGAAAACTCAAAGAACCAATTAGAGCCCATAGTTCGATAGGAGGTTCACTTATACTCGAGCAGTACTGTAGAGTGCCTGTTTCTTACTTTTACTTCCAATTCCCTTTTGATTTGATCGTTATGAGCTTTTCTGGATACGATATTATATTTGGAATAGACTGGCTAGCAAAATATGAGACTGAGTTACTATGCGCTGAAAGAGTAGTTAGAATCAAAACAAAATTTGGAGACATCATTGCTATTCCATGCCACGGCTCAGCCACAGATAGGAAAGAATTCTGGTCTTCTCTAGAAGTCACTCCTGCTTCTATTGAGGATATTCCTATCGTCAGAGACTATGTGGATGTGTTTGAAGAAGTAGACAGCTTACCTCCGCATAGAGAAATCGATTTCAGAATTGACTTAGTTCCTAATGCAAGGCCAGTTGTACACCCTATTCGGAGGATGTCACTGAAAGAAAAAGCTGAGCAATCAAACCAAGCAGCTTTTTTGGAAAGGTCTGATCAGGCCTAGTTTCTCCAACTGGGGTGCAGCAGTGGTTTTCATCCCAAAGTCAGACGGTACCCTCAGGCTATGTGTGGACTACCGTGATCTAAATAAGCAGACTCTGAAAAATAAATACCCGCTGCTCCGCATTGATGATCTGCTGGACCGCTTGAACGGAGCACGTGTATTTTCCAGGATGGACCTAGCTACAGGTTTCCACCAACTACGCATTGCTGAAGAATGTGTGTCTTTGACAGCCTTCAGAGGACCAGATTTATTTTATGAGTGGCTAGTGATGCCCTTCGGTCTATGCAATGCTCCAACATACTTCATAGATCTGATGAATAGAGTCTTCCGCGATGTTTTAAATAAATTCGTGCTGGTGTTTATTGATGATATCCTAATCTTTTCTAAAACCACTGCTGAACACGAAAAGCATCTGAAAGAAGTCTTGGAGATTTTGCGTAGAAATGTGCTGAAATCCAAATTCTCCAAGTGCATATTCTGGCAAGAAGAGGTGAAATTCCTCGGCCATGTTGTATCTAAGGAAGGCATCTTTGTAACGACCTGCATTCTACATATCGAAGGATCGTAGAATATTTATTTCTTTCACATACGAAGTCGTATGGTCATGTAACTTTGGGAGACGACTATTGGAGTCATTTCCCATGTTCATGATTTTTTCCAATTTTTAAATAACCGTTTTGCCCCTAGCTGATACTGTTTTGGCCATAACTTTTGAATGAAAAGGAATTTTGACCTGAAACCATTTCCATTAGATCCGTTTGATGGTTTACAATTCCGTAGAGTGGTCACATTAGCCAAACGGACTCACCGTTTGGGAGATATGGCTGAAACAAGTTTCAGATGGTGAAAAACAGCTAGGCCCAAAGGGAAATTTCGGGATTAGAGGTATTTGAGGGCTGCTAGGGTTAGAATTTCGGTTTTTCACTCATTTTCCAGCCGCCACAAACACTCTCTTCAATCTAACAATGTCCTCCATCATCTAAAAACACCTATAATCACTTCTTAATCAAGTTTTGGCTTAAACTACAACAAATTAAGGAGAGAAAGCACCAAAGCAAGGTTAGAGCTGCTGTGTTACATTGGGAACAGCGCCAAATAGAGATTCATTTCAGTTTTGGGGTTTTATTTGTGGCTAAGGTGAGTGATTTGCATAGTTTTGCACTAATTACGGTTAATTAAGGGTAATTAGTGAAGATTAGCGAATTTGTACATAAATAAATTCTTAAATAATGTTTTAGACCTCTGATATGAATTTGAGTTAATTTGGTTTAGTTTTGCTAACCCTATCACTAATTATGCTTAAACACGCTTAAGGGAAAATAGGGGGTTTTGGCTATGTTTGATCCATTTTAATCTATCATATTGATGTTTTGGTGTTTGGGGTTACTTCTATTTGTTGCTATGACTTTATGGTATGCTTTGTGATTGATTAGAATAGTTAGAATGGTCGAAAATGCCGTCAAATGGTGTAACACACTCGCTGGAAAAAGTTGCAGAAAAACGATGCAGGTTTCGGATCGGATCGGATGGATGGGTTCGGACCGGATAGTGGACTGGGCAAGGGATCACCGAACCGAACCGAGGCTTGGCACAAGGGAAAGTATGGAAAAAAGGAAGGCCAAAATGGTTGAACTGGGATCGAATCGAGCTAAGGAAGGGGGGATCGGATCGAGCTAAGGGGGAAACGGATCGACTGAAGGGAAGAGAAGAGGATCGGAACGGAAGAGAAAGGGGAAGTGGATCGGACCGTGACCAGGAACCCGAACTGAACCGATGGAGCAAGGGTACACCGACCCGACCAACCAGAGAGCACCTGAACCGAACCGACGTACTACGAAGGGACTTGGAGGCCACGACCCGACCCGGAGCACTTGGAAGAGATCGATCTGAATCGACAGAGAAGAAGGGCTGAGAACCGAACCGATCCAGTGATGACCAAAAACCCGAGATGCAAAGGTAGTCCAAATTCGGAGTTAGAGCTCAGGAACCAATTGGGTACCAATGAGTTCACTTCATGATTGGGCTTTGCTGCGGGACGTGTGCTAAGGAGTTGTCGATGTCTATAACTTTGGATCACTATGTGTAGGGAGTACGTGAACGGATTCAGGGTCACAGAGGCCTAGGTACGACTAAAGAGTTATAGACCAATGAAGTGGGTCATTTGTAAAGATTTGGTCATGACTCCATGTGGTAAGCTTGGTAGTGGCAGTAGTTGTACAAGTTGAACCCCGTCACTACTTCGACAGGTCTAGTGATCGAAGCGGTAGATATCGTATGCTTTACGCACTGAGTGAGAGATGTGAGGATGGTTGCTATGCTTGATTTGTTTGCCATCATTATGACATGCACACCCCTTCCCCCGTATTCTAACACCATCTGTTTTGTGGCACCTTAGAGTATTGTACGGTATGTAGTGCTAACTCTTTCGTTGCAGGTCCAGGTTCAGGTATGGTTTAGTATACCTGTTATTGTTCTGTTTAGCTGCTTATCGCTCATACAAGACTTTTTGTCTGACCCAGAGTTTTATGTCTCTTCTTATTACTCTAGGTGCTCTCACGAGCAGACTAGAGACAGGTTAGCTGGGTATGCACGAGTAGCTGATCCGGAGACGAGCAGGAGGCTTCCACGTATGATATATATAGATATTCTCCTTGTGTTGTTGCGGTCACCACTTTGGGCATTAGTGGTGTACCCTTTTTCTTTTGTTTAGAGACAGTAATTTGGAAAGTTGTCATAAGCTGTATTTGGATTTCCGCTACTCTGATGATGATGTTGATGTTGGTTTTAGTTATCAGCTTATGCACTGTCTCGCCTGTTTATGTCAAGTATATTATTATTATATTTTGTTCCATGCACTGTGAGACATTCTACAGGTTTCGATTAGTTCATTCTCTTCTTTCCTTTCTCTGACGACCGTTCCGTGCCAATCGGGCATGTGTACAGCCCACCTTCGGAGGAAATATCGGCTGGTGCGGGGCGGGCCATCACACTTGGTATCAGAGCTCTAGGTTGCGTAGTTAACCTAGGGAAAGACACTAGGGAGAGATAATACGTATATGAGAGCGCGTATTTGTGATTATTTTGGTTTTCAAAAGCTATATATATATATTATTAATATAGCAAAGGAGGAAGTCACACTGCACTGACACCACTACGGAGATGGTTAATCGTTTTCTCTGTGCAGATTGAACGATGAGCCGATACGTAAGGGGTACCGGTAGAGGAGCCAATAATGGGAATGCTGCTTAGATGAGGACGATGTTTACTGACCTCATGAGAGAGATGCTTAGGGATGTGCAGAGGGCAGCTCCCAATGCTGGTAATGGTGGTGGTCCAGTAGTGCAGGCGCCTAGGGCCGATTTTGCCAAGCTGAACAAGGATTATACTAGTCTTGATGGGAAGCCGTTCCACGGAACGGAGTCGGCTATAGATGTCCAGGATTGGCTGGATAGCTGCGAGCGTATCTTCGAAGACTTGGGTATCGAGGATGCGATGAAGAGAAGGCTAGCATCCCGTCAGCTGCAAGGACGGGCTATGAATTGGTGGAATGCTATAAAGGCAGCTACACCAGAGGATCAGATTACATGGGATCGGTTTAAGGTTCTCTTTGGCGATAAGTTCATTCCAACTGCTCAGAAGTCGGTGTTATTTAAGAGATTCTTGGAACTCAAGCAGAATTGCAGAGCTGTCTCGAAGTATATTGCCGAATTCGACACTTTGTCGAAATATGGGTTATCCCTAATAGATACTGCCGAGAAGAAGAACGAGAAGTTCATAACTGGCTTGGATGGATACTTGGGGGAAAGGCTTATTAACCACATCGATGAGACGTTTGAGTCGATTGTGGGGAAAGCTTTAAGATCAGAAAGTCTTTACCCTAAGCCGAAGACTGAGGTTGCATCTGCAGAGGAGCCAAAGCCGCAAGCAAGCGCTGGAGGTAAGAATGGTTCTCAGAATAAGAGAAAGCAGAATCAGACTAAGGATGACCAGAATAAAAAGAATTAGAAGGATGTTGAGTGCTTCAGCTGTGGTAAGAAGGGCCATTATGCTAGTAATTGTCGGGCCAAGCCAGCGGATAGGAAGTGCTTCAACTGTGGCCAAGTGGGACATCACAAGGACAAGTGTCCGCTACCCCCTAAAGAAAAGCAGATGGTGAAAGCATACGCCCTTAATGCTATTCCTTCTTCATCGAATGCCCCAACTGCGGCGGAGAAGGGAAAGAATGTCGTTATTCAAGGTATGCTTTCTGTTTATGATGTTCCTGTTAGAGTTTTGTTTGATACTGGTGCTTCCAGTTCTTTCATATCTAGTGACCTGGTAGATAGGTTGGGATTGGAGCCTGAGATTGTCGGTAGACCTTTAGTAGTGACGAACCCGATTGGTGATTCGACTAGCCTTAGCATGATTTGTCGTAATGTGGTCCTATCGAGTCATGGATGCATGTTTGTTTGTGATTGCTTTGTTCTGGGCTTTACTGGGTTTGGCATTATTTTGGGAGTCGATTGGCTCCAAAGGTACGGGGTGGTGGTAGACTGTGAGGGCTTTTTGGTGACAACTAGAGCGGATGATGGGCAGAGGGTAGTGTTTGGTTGTCTACCTAGTGATGGGGTAATGGCTAGTTTTCTAAATTCCCTCGACATCCCGCAAGGTGAGTTGTCAGGTTTGCCCGTGGTTGGCCAGTATCCGGACGTCTTCGAGGAAGTGACCGGACTTCCACCACATCGAGAGATTGAGTTCCGTATTGATTTGGTGAAAGATGCCAGACCTATAGTGATGCCACTTCGTCGTATGGCACCAAGGGAGCAGCGAGAGCTCGGGGTGCAAGTCAGCGATCTTTTGAAGAAGGGATTTATCAGAAGGAGTGTTTCTGAATGGGGAGCACCAGTTGTGTTTGCTACCAAGGCGGATGGTTCCCTTCGATGGTGTGTTGACTACCGCGAATTGAATAAAGTGACGAGGACGAATAAGTATCCTCTACCGCGGATAGATGATTTGTTTGATCAGTTGAGTGGCGCGAGAGTATTCTCCCAGTTGGATCTCGTGACAGGTTTTCATCAGCTAAGAGTGGAAGCTGAGAGTATAGCTAAAACGGCCTTTCGGACGCCGTCTGGATTTTATGAGTGGTTGGTCATGCCATTTGGGCTGACCAATGCCCCATCATATTTTGTGGATCTTATGAATAGGGTATTCAAAGATCAATTGAATAAGTTTGTCCTTGTGTTCGTGGATGATATTTTGGTCTACTCGAGGACAGAGGAAGAACACAAGGAACATTTTAGGATTGTGATGGAGGTGTTGAGAAAACACCAATTGAAAGCAAAGTTTTCTAAGTGTCACTTCTGGAGAAGGGAAGTGAGATTCTTGGGCCATGTTGTTTCAGAGAATGGGATTGCCGTGGATCCTGCGAAGGTGGCTACGGTACAAGATTGGTCTACGCCCAAGAATGCAACGGACATAAGAAGTTTCTTGGGATTAGCTGGGTATTATCGTAAGTTTATCCAAGACTTCTCCAAGATAGCAGCACTGTTGACTCAGTTGACCAAGAAGAATCAAGCTTTTGTCTGGGACGAAAAGTGCGAGAATGCATTCAAGAGCCTAAAGGAAAAGTTGACATGTGCACCAGTGTTAGTCATTCCTAATGGGAATGAAGAGATGACAGTATATACGGATGCATGTGGCACAGGGCTAGGTGTTGTATTGATGCAAGGAGGTAGGGATGTAGCTTATCCAAGTCGGCAATTGAAACCGCACGAAAAAAGATACCCTACCCATGATTTGGAATTGGCAGCGATCGTGTTTGCATTGAAAATGTGGAGACATTATCTCTTGGGAGAAAGATTCGAGTTGTTTACTGATCATAAGTCATTAAAGTATCTTTTCTCTCAAAAGGATCTAAATCACCGACAACAAAGATGGTTAGAATTCTTGGCTTCCTATGATTTCGATATCATATATACACCAGGAAAGGGCAATACAGTAGCTGATGCATTGAGTAGAAGACATGCCAGTTTAGGGGCTATGTTTCTGGAATGGAAGCAATTGGAGTACATCGCGGGGTACGATTTCAGACCAAAGTGCGAATTGGATCCAGAAATGTTAGCAAGTTTGACGATCAGACCCACTTTGATTGAGCGGATTGGTTCCAGTCAGAGGAACAATCCTAATCTAATGGAAATCATCTCAAAGTTAGAGATGGGAATCGACGGAGAGATGAACAAGTAGGGCTTGATCGAGATGGATGGCTTAGAAAGAATGGAAGACTAGTTGTACCCAATGTCAATGGATTGAGGGATGAAGTGCTTAGAGAATGTCATCACTCAAAACTGACTATACATCCCGGTGGTAACAAGATGTACCGAGACATGAAGCAAACTTACTACTGGGAAGGGATGAAAAGAGACGTTGGGAAGTTTATATCCAAATGCATGAATTGCCAGCTAGTTAAAGCTGAGCAAAAGAAGCCTAGTGGTTTGTTACAACCATTAGAAATTCCAGAATGGAAATGGGAGCAAGTTTCAATGGATTTCATCGATGGTTTACCGAGGACTAGGTCGGGCCATGATAGCATTTAGGTGATTGTGGACCGATTGACCAAGAGTGCAAGATTTATACCCGTCAAGTCAAACAGGACGGCAGCTAAGTTAGCGGAACTGTATATAAAATGGGTAGTAAGATTTTATGGAATACCCAAAGGCATTGTAAGCGACCGAGATCCGTTGTTCACTAGTGGATTTTGGAAGAGCTTACAAGAGGCGGTAGGATCAGAATTACATCTCAGTACCGCGTATCATCCTCAAACGGACGGACAGACAGAGAGGGTGAATCGAGTGTTAGAAGATCTTTTGAGAGCTTGCATATTGGATTTTGGTGGATCATGGGATGACCCTTTGCATCTAGTAGAGTTTGCATATAATAATAGTTATCAGTCCAGTATTGGTATGGCTCCATTTGAAGCTTTGTACGGAAGACCGTGCAACTAACCGTCATGTTGGTCAGAAACTGGTGAGAAGTTTGTGCTTGGACCAGATGTGATAAGAGAAACAGCAGACAAGATTAAAGTTTTTCAACAGCGAATGAAGGCTGCCCAAGATAGGCAGAAAAGTTATGCTGATAAGAGGAGAAGAGAATTAAAGTTCTCCATTAGCGACTTGGTGTTTGTCAAGATTTCTCCGTTGAAGAGCGTGATACGATTTGGCAGGAGAGGCAAGTTAGCACCAAGATTTGTTGGTCCATTCCCAGTTCTTGAGAAAATTGGAAATTTGGCATATAAAGTTGAATTACCAGACAATATGGCAGGAGTTCACAACGTATTTCATGTTTCCCAGTTAAGGAAATTCGTACACGACCCAGATGTGACTATTTCACCTGACCAGTTGGATGATGTCGAAGTTGAACCCGAGCCGGTTGGGAACCGCAGACCTATGTGTATTGTTGGGAACGATACGAAGCAACTTCAAAGGAAAGCGGTGAATCTAGTCAAAGTTCAGTGGGGGCAAGAATGAGAATATTTATTTCTTTCACATACGAAGTCGTATGGTCATGTAACTTTGGGAGATGACTATTGGAGTCATTTCCCATGTTCATGATTTTTGCCGATTTTTAAATAACCGTTTTGCCCCTAGCTGATACTGTTTTGGCCATAACTTTTGACTGAAAAGGAATTTTGACCTGAAACCATTTCCATTAGATTTGTTTGATGGTTTACAATTCCGTAGTGTGGTCACATTATCCAAACGGACTCACCGGTTGGGAGATATGGCTGAAACAATTTTCAGATGGTGAAAATCAGCTTAATTGGGCTTAACCAGGTGATTAACAGCTAGGCCCAAAGGGGAATTTCGGGATTAGAGGTACTTGAGGGCTGCTACGGTTAGGATTTCGGTTTTTCACTCATTTTCCAGCCGTCACAAACTCTCTCTTCAATCTAACAATGGCCTCCATCATCTAAAAACACCTCTAATCACTTCTTAATCAAGTTTTGGCTTAAACTACATCAAATTAAGGAGAGAAAGTACCAAAGCAAGGTTAGAGTTGCTGTGTTACATTGGGAACAACACCAAACAGAGATTCATTTTAGTTTTGGGGTTTTATTTGTGGCTAAGGTGAGTGATTTGCATAGTTTTGCACTAATTACGGTTAATTAAGGGTAATTACTGAAGATTAGCGAATTTATACATAAATAAATTCTGGAAAAATATTTATAAATTCTTAAATAATGTTTTAGACCTCTGATATGAATTTAGGTTAATTTGGTTAAGTTTTGCTAACCCTATCATTAATTATGCTTAAACATGCTTAAGGGAAAATAGGGGGTTTTGGCTATATTTGATCCATTTTAATCTATCATATTGATGTTTTGGTGTTTGGGGTTACTTCTATTTGTTGCTATGACTTTGTGGTATGCTTTGTGATTGATTAGAATAGTTAGAATGGTCGAAAACGCCGTCGGATGGTGTAAAACACTCACTGGAAAAAGTTGCAGAAAAACGATGCAGGTTTCGGATCGGATCGGAGGGATGGGTTCGGACCGGATAGTAGACTGGGCAAGGGATCACCGAACCGAACCGAGGCTTGGCACAAGGGAAAGTATGGCAAAAAGGAAGGCCAAAATGGTTGAACTGGGATCAGATCGAGCTAAGGAAGGGGGGATCGGATCGAGCTAAAGAAGGGGGAAACGGATCGACTGAAGGGAAGAGAAGGGGATCGGAACGGAAGAGAAAGGGGAAGTGGATCGGACCGTGACCAAGAACCCGAACCGAACCAATGGAGCAAGGGTACACCGACCCGACCAACCAGAGAGCACCCGAACCGAACCGACGTACTACGAAGGGACTTGGAGGACACGACCCGACCCGGAGCACTTGGAAGAGACCGATCTGAATCGACGGAGAAAAAGGGCTGAGAACCGAACCAATCCAGTGATGACCAAAAACCCAGAGTTTGAAATTCTTGAAAATTCTTGAAAATTTAGGGTGTTAGCCAAATTTTTGAAGAATTTGAAAATTCTTGGAAACTGAAAAGTTGAAGAATGGAAGCCAGATTGAAAGTTGAGTTGGTTAATTAAACCACTTTCGACTTTGTTCCTTTTCGGGGACGAAAAGTTTTAAGTGGGGGAGATTGTAACAACCCGGAAAATCTGAACCAGTTTAAAAAAATTTAATTGGCTATTTTAGTGGATTTTAACTATTTAAAATAAAATATTTTAAATAATAACGACGAAAAGTATGTTTGAATCGATGTTTGAAAATAAATGTAGTTATTTTAAATTATAAACAAGGCCTGAAATGGCGCAGTAGTTTCAAAATTTGAATTCAAACTTTGACTGGCTGTACCGGGTGCAAAATAAAACGGATTTTAGTGAAACCAAAAATATTTAAATATGTTAATGAATATCTTTCTAACGAACCTGAAAAATTGAAGTTTCATAGCGGAAATCAAAAGTTATGGCCAAATGAATTTTCAGAAAGGTCGCTATAGAGAATATAGCCCGTGAAAATAGACATTTTGCAAACGACCTCAGAATTCGACGAAACCACTTTTGTTGGATCCGGGATGTCAAATTTTTGCTAGGTTTCAAATTACATAATTTTTGAAGTTAATATGTGAGCGTGGCGAAGGAAAATGTGTTTGGTCAATTACAGTTAAATTGGATCGACCAGAAAATGGACAATTTTCAAATAGTCTCAGAATTCGACGAAACTAGTCTTGTTGGGACCGTATCGTCAAAACATAGCTAGATTTATTTTTCTGGAATTTTTAGAATCAGTATGTGGCCCCGGCAGATTGAAATGTACGTTCAAATCCAATATTGAATGTTTTATATTTTAATTTGAAGGAAAACTGACTGAAACAATCGAATGGGTCTGCGAAACATATTCCATTGTGTTCGGAATGGGGGTATTTAGCTAGAGGCGACAGTTATTGGGTTTGGATTGGAGTCCGGGTGTGGAAGGAGGTATTTTTGGAAATTATAAAACCACGGGCCAATCAGAAAATTTATAAAAAAAATAAAAAAAAGGAAATCCCGCTTTTCTCTCTTCCCGACTCGCGATATACGGCGGAAGTCAACTCCGTTCTTCCCTTCCACTTTCCGGCCGTCTTATTCACCGTTGACCATCGCCGCAATTGAACATTTTGAAGACCTCTTCCCACTCTTTAAATCAACACCTGCTACACCACCCCTCGTTCAACCATCGACGAGAACCACCTCCTCGAAGTTTGGACCTTCAACCCACCGCCGCGCCGCCTACAGGCCACCGAAGTGCAGGTGCGCCCCTCCTGGCGCTTCAACGTGGCGCATGCCGATCGGCCCCTAGCCACTCAGATTCGAAGAAAAATCCATACCTAGTTTTGAAGAATTTCAGAAGGTAACGGCTGTTTTAATTTTAAACTGATTATAGTACTTTAAAGCGCTAGGGTTTATGAATTTCGAATAAAAATCATATCTTTTTCGTTTGTGGTCGAAATCTAGTGAAACAAGAGACACCGGGACTGTGAGGACGTCTTCTACATTCTAGAAGAGTCCGGATATTTTTCTGAGCCTTCTACAATTTTTGGTGGAGTGGAACCCAATGTGAGATTTCTGAATTATAAACGATATGGAAATGATGATGTATAAATTATATAGTCGATGTATGAGTTAATAAGTGTTGTACACCTCATGTATAAGCGTTGTATAAGTTGTATGTTCGATGTATAAGTTATATATGCGTTGTAAAAATTATATATGCGTTGAATGATATTGAAATGAAGTGAAATGAAATTGAAATATATTTATATACGAATATATATATATATATATATACACACACACACACTCCCCTCGTCCACAGACCATGGACAAAATATATTGGTTGTGATATTGTTTGGATTATTGGTTGATGTGAAATTTGGTGAATACCATGAATGGGTGATTACAAATTATTGATTGTGATTGAAATCCCAATAGGATTAGAATATGGGAAAATTCGTCTGCGTACGAACTAGATATTGAAATCCCCACTGTAAAAAACCGCGAGGTTTTAAGGTAGAGCGAGGAGCCGTACTCGGGACGGTGCTGGTTTAACTACCCTGCCGTTATGCTACCGAAATTTTCTGAAATATTTCTGTGTTTGATTTATTTTCATGTGTTGAATAGAAATTCATGTGTTGAGTGACATTCATGTGTTGAATAAATTTTTCGAAAGACAAAAATCACATTTTTATCATCTATATGAAGTATATAAAATAATCGTGTTATGAAATGAATTGTTTTACAATAAAAATCACATTTTAATCATCTATATGAAGTATATAAAATAACGCGTTTTGAAATAAATTGTTTTACAATAAAAATCACATTTTTATCATCTATATGAAGTATATAAAATAATCGCGTTATGAAATAAATTGTTTAACAATAAAAATCACATTTTTATCATCTATATGAAGTATATAAAATAATCGCGTTTTGAAATAAATTGTTTTACAATAAAAACCACATTTTTATCGTCTATATGAAGTATATAAAATAATCGCGTTTTGAAATGAATTGTTTTACAATTAAAATCACATTTTTATCATCTATATGAAGTACATAAAATAATCGTGTTTTGGAATGAATTGTTTTACAATAAAAATCACATTTTTACCTTATGTATGAACTATAGAAAATAATCGTGTTTTGAAATAAATTGTTTGACAAGAAAAATCACAATTTTGTTATATATATGAATGGCTAAAAATAGTGATGTGCGGAAATAAATATCTATTGGATAAAAATATCATTTTTATCAAAAATATAAAATGAATATGGTTTTGAAATCGAAGAAGAAATTATATTTATATATATAAAAATATAATTAAAACAAATTGAATAACGAAGCTGTAGTTCGTATTTTGAAATCGTGATTTCAAACGATGATGGCAGGAGATCCGACCATCGGATTTTCCCTAAACCACAACCGTTGGGTTCGCTTTGGAAATATCTTTCCAACGGCACCAACTTTGTAAAGATCCAACGGTTGGATTGTCTGGAATGTTTAATTCAAATCTGAAGAAAAACAGCGCCAGAATCAATTATATATATATATATATATATAATTAAATTAAATCGAATAACAACGCTGCAGTTCGCATTTTGAAATCGTAACTTCATATGATTGTACCGGGAGATCCGACCGTCGAATTTTCCCAAAACTGAAACCGTTGGATTCGTTTTGAAAAGATCTTTCTAATGATATAAAATTTGCAAAGATCCAACGGTTAGATATTCAGATATGTGTAAATCAAATCTGAAGAAAAACAGCGCCACGGTCGCGTTATGGCCTGAAGCGTCGTTTGAAAGAATTGGCTGTTTTTAAATAAATAAAAATAGCAATAAATCGTGATAAAATATTATAAACGATATATTTGATGGTTGAATGTGTTTGGCGTGAAAATTACATTAAAAGAACAGAATTATTGATGTCGAATAATTTAACCATTGAAATGAATTGATTTTAAATTCTAAATATACATGAATTATTTGAAAAGGCCGAGTTAATTCTCATTTCGAATAATTGATCGACGATTAAAAGTCGAAGATATGAAGACGGTGCAAGACCGATGATCTTCACGTCAAATGGAGGGGTGCTACTGATGCCCACGATAGGAGTAGCTACCTTGAAGGGGCTGAAGTGGTAGCCATTCGGACATACGTGTTGATTGTACAAATGTGCGAGGAATAAAGATCCTCCGGTTTCGTTCAGACCCAGAACGGACTTGTAAATGGACTGTGTGTCTGACATTGGATTTCATTCTGTGTGATTGATAGACGTCATTTGCATGGCGTGAATTGCCTGTGTGGCATACTGAGATGCAATGATCAAAGCTTTTGTTGAAAAGCAGAGCTTTGTGGTTGATGATCAAAGCAGGGCTTTGAATAGCTAGCATTGTGTTTAGCGTTGTTTCGCGAGCCTCACACCCCGGAATGGACCAGAAACGGGAGAGGACTTCAGGGAGGACCTGCGTTTCCTTCTAGCTAGGAGTGATGTTAGATTTTACACGGCCTGACATTTTACTTATGTGGATGATGGATTGTTAGGCGCCTCGGTTAGATCGGTCTCTTCGGAGCCGATGTGTGGTCGGATATGACCAGTTTACGCCCCATAGGTTGGGGAAACGTAGTGTTCAGGGTTTAAGTTTAATCCACATCGGTGGACCGGCCCTGACGATCCAAGGATCACTCGAGCTCTGATCCTGAGACATGGGCTAGATTGTCTCGAATCGGTAAGGACGATCCCTGGCCTTGGTTGATGACGGAAATCCAATTTCCAAATACGACATCGTGCGGTTTTGATTGTATATATATATATATATATATATATGGCGACATGATATATGGTACCCATGCCGTCTATGATTGATAGTTATGATTCAAATTGTTTTAGAAACATATAAACACTTGCAATAATATCAAATGATTTGTTTTGCTCGTATCAAGCATATTTTGGCCATTATAAGATAAAACTCTATCCTCCGGTTTGTGTTGCATTGTGTGATGGGAACTGAGTCTTATAATGGCTTCAATTTTATGAAAAGCATTGCGATGTTTAAAGAATTTATTTGTTTTAAAGCACTGGCAATCCAATGGAGTAAACCCGTTCCGCGTTAGCGGCGTGGTCCTGTGATTGGCCATATTGTAAAATAAGTTGAAGTAGATTTCTCATACCAGTCCCATGACTGACTCGTAGTTTGTTTCACTTGCAAACTCGGGTGCCCCTTTTTCTACATGGGCAGCCTTGTATTCAGGTTTTTAGCAGGCTCTTTCTGAATAGCTGGAGCTGAAGATGGATTCTATCATTTATTTCTTTTTATGCTGTTCAGCTCCTATTGTACATACTATGTTTGTTTTCCGCTGTAGACATTTATGTATAGCTGAACTGTATTTGTACTAAGTATGATCCTGCATACTGTGTAACTCTGATGTTTATATTTATCCAGTATGTTATGTTGTACATTATCTGGTGTATTTATTTGTTTCTGTTCTGCTGTTATCTGTTTATGTGTTATATTCCAAAGATTACCCTTGCCACCATCGTACGGGGTTTGGGTCGTCACAGTAAAGGTCTTAATAATATTATTAAGAATATGGAAAAATTGTGTAAAATCCTAATTAATGATTTGGAAAGATTTTGGATGAAAATTTCCAAGTTTGAAAAGATAAAAAGATATTTTTATCTGAATGAACAAGTTATTAACTAAAATAATAATCCAATGTTTTTAAATAATAAATTGGATTGAGATGGTTTAAAAAAACCAAAATTTTCCAACGTATGAATTGAAATGGATTTGGAATGGAAATAATCTTCGAAATATTTCAATATTGGATTCCGTGATTATATGAATATTATTATAGGAATTTGGAAGATATAGATATCGTTATTACCAATACGATATCCGTTTGTTTCAGAATTCGATATTGAATATAAGTCGATATAATTTCTATTCAGTGCCTTGTATTTAATATCATACTGGATTTTGGGTTTATCGTGAATGGTGTCTTTATTAACACTGTACTTAAACCCAGTTCAGAATAGAATAAAACTTTTAATCAAGATTTGGAGAAGTTTACCAATTAATTAATATTTAATTGGAATTGAATTGAAATTGGATTTTTGGTTTATCGTGAACTGTGTTTTAAATAACATTAGTTCTTTAACCCAATTAACAGTGAAGATATGATTTGGAATTTATAAATCTTTTAATTAAGATTAATGGAATTTTTTCAAGGTAAAGTTTTCCAATTTAAAATAATAAATTGGAATTGAATGGAATTCGATTTGGTAATAATCGAGATGAGCTTCTGTGAATAAAGACCGTTACTATTTGTGGAATTTAAAAGGCCTTCCCACTATTCCACTTACAGTAGTAGTTTGATACGGAAATTTATATCGATTATAAACTGTTATGATTTCCGTGAAAATTCCATTTTGATGGAAGATGATTTTGGGTTTATGGTGAATTGTGTTTAAATGACATTGGTTCGTTAACCCATTTAAAGGCATGATTAATTTCCAGAAAGTTGAACAATCGTTAAGTAAAGAATTTCCGAGATTAAAACTAAGAAGGGTTTTGATAAATCATTAATTAGATTGGAATGAATGAATGGTAATTAAATTTACCAAAACATGAGGTGTGATATAAACCAAATATACTTGGTTTTTGATATTGATCGTGATTGATTGATTGTTTGGATTGTGCTCGACCAGCTTATGAGCAAAATATGCTATTACGTTTAGCATTGGGTTGGGTAGAAATATTTGTATGCTAACATCTTGTGAAACACTTCACGATTTGACTATGAGATGCTTAGCGATGTTGTTGAGTTCATTTCAAATTTAATGAATGATTTTGAAATGATATTTTTCTTAAGTGAAAAGAAATGTATTCCCGATTTTGGATAGGGAATGTTTCATAAAAATGTTTTATAAAACAGAAAGGATTTCGAGGGCTAAACCCGATGTTGTCGAAATGATTTTGAAATGTATTATGTGTTTGACATTGTAGTTCATCACATAACCGATTAGTTGCTATTGATGATATATCTGTTTGGTGGCGGAGAATTTATTATCTTGCTTAACACCCTTCTTTGAGACGTACGAGCTCAAAGGTTATGTGATTAATAGTGACTGATCGTATGTGTGAATTGCTAATGTAAAGTACTATATTTTGGAAAGTACTTGTGATTATTATGTTGTGAAATGATTTTCCCCACTTTGGGATATAAAATGATTTGGTATGTGGCTAAAGATTTGGGTAACCCTGGATGACTAAAGGTGTGAGGGCAGTGTAGTCCCCGAGGGCGTGGGATTGTGCATCGTCAGTGTAGCCTGCTCTATAGTGGGAGATGCACATAAATATATATCGAGTTGGTGAGGCACGTACAGCCTTGTCTGAGGGCTGAATACCTCCCGATATTTGGTTGCATACTTGTTTGTATGCATTGTGATGTTTTCGGAATTCATATTTCCAAAAAAATTTGGTTTGAGTCAAGCGAAGGTGGAGTTGATTAAGTAAACAATCTTCGATTCTATCTTCCTTTTCAGGGACGAAAAGATTTTAAGTGGGGGAGATTGTAACAACCCGGAATTTCTGAACCAATTTAAAATATTTATCTTAGCTATTTTAATGGGTTTTGGATATTTAAAATGATTTATTTTAGGATTAATTGACAAGAATAATCCGAAGTTTAACGTATCTTCCTATATTAATCCAAAGTTTGGATTATTTTTAAATAATCCCAAGTTTAGGGGGTTCCTTCCCATATTGATCCCGATGACTTATTAACTTGTTGTAGCCGGTTATCAAACTTAAATCGTCTTCCCCAAACGATTTTTCTGGAGTGGAAAACTAGTTTAGGGAAGACGAATTTAAGGTTGATAACCGGCTACAACAAGTTAACAAATCATCGGGATCAATATGGGAAGGGACCCCCCAAACTTGGGATTAATTAAAAATAATCCATACTTCGGATTAATATGGGAAGACACGTCAAACTTCGGATTATTCCTGTCAATTTATCCTTTATTTTAAATAATAACGACTAAAAATCTATTTTAATCGAAGTTAGAATGTATAAATTTATTTTAATTATAAAACGAGCTTGAAATGGCGCGGTAGTTTGAAAATTCAATTTTAAACTTCAATTGAATATAAATAATTCAATATAAATCAGAATTGGACGAAACGAGAAACATTAGAATCTGTTTAACTATATCTTTCTAACGAATGTAAGAAATGGAGATTTCGCTTTATAAATTGAAAATTATGTCCAGTTTAAAATTCAGAGTAGTCGCTATGGAATTTATATATATTTTAATAATATATGAAACGACCCAAACTTCCCCTTACGAGAAAGCCCGGATTGAGTTGAGAACATGACGCATCAGAACACAAACAATAGAACATTTCATTGCTATTGCAACAATTTACATCAGAGTACAAGAATATTCCAGAGTGTGAATAATTATTACATATTAGAAATACAATATCAGAGATTTAAAATTACATAGCAGCGGAAAATAATGCGTAGCGGAAAATAACAATTGGCACAACTGAAAGAGATATACGGATACAAAGTTTTCCGAATATAGCTCCAGCTATAATGCAGGATCCTGTGAAAAGAAATATCAGCAAAATCCAAAAACTACTAGTTGCCCGTGTGGAAAATATGGGCACCCAGAGTTTAGGTTAAAACAATAAACTCGGAGTCAGTCATGGGACTGGTGTGAGAACTAAAACAGTTATAAACCTTTACATTAAAAGTTAGGAAATCATGGGACCACGAAGTATAACATGTAATAGGTTTACTCCGCATGAACCTTAGTTTAAAACAAAACAACGCAATGTTTTTGAAAAATGAAGCTATTATAAGACTCAGGTCCCATCACACAATGCAACGCAAGCCAGAGGATAGAGTTTTCCCTTATAATAGCCAAATATGCTTGATATGTATAAAACAAAATTATTTTGATATTACTATAAGTGTATAGTGTCAAAACAATTTCAAATATAAATGTATCAATCATAGACGGCATGGGTACCATATATAATGTCGCCATACTAGTTCTACAACTAAACCGAAAGGTCACGTATTGAAAATTGGATTTCCATCTATGAGTCGAGGCCAGGGATGGATCCTCACCGATTCGAGATACTCTAGCAAATGTCCTAGGATTCGGACGCTGGCGAACCCTTGGATCTTCAGAGCTGGTCCATACATACTTTAGTGGATTAATTATTCCTGGACACACGTTTCTCGGTCCTATCGGACCTATCTCTAAGCCAATAGGGACTCAATATCCGAGGCGCCTCATTCCATCATCCACATAAGTAAAAATTCCTAGGCTCCATACCATGACACCACTTCTAGCTAGAAAGAAATGCATGCACTCCCTGCAGTCACGATCCCGTTTTTGACTCACATCGGGTGTGAGGCTCGCGAATTAATGCTATACATAAAGCTATGTTATTTAAAACTGTGCTTTGATCATCAACCACAAGACTCTACTTTTCAACAAAAGCCTTGATCATTTGCATCTTAGCATGCCACACTGACAATTCATGCCATGCAACTGATGTCTATCAATATATAATGTAACAACCTGGAAAATCAGAACCAATTTAAAATTTTATTTTAAGGAAATTTTGTTAGAAAATGCGTCAGAATTTAAAAATTCCATTTTTAAATTAAATTATTGGATTTAAAAAGGTTTTTAAATAAAATTATGATGTTATTAATGAGATTTATTAATATATGCTGATAGTTTGATTTAAAATAATATGAAGATTCTAAATGAAATAAATTATGACAACATACATGTGCATATCTTTAGCCATCCGCTTTAATACTTTCCTTGTCTATTCAAAGTGTAACGTTCGTTAATTTATTTATTTTAAAATGTGAATATCTTCATTCATTTTTAGTGCCCTCTTAATTATTTCCATAATAATGCACTATTCCACTCCCCGCAAATAAATGCATTCATTTTTAGTTATCCTTTCCCAAATATTTCATGATATTTCCTTCTTCCCCTCTTCTCTCCTTTTCCATTTCTTTCTCGCGTAACTTCTCCCCAATTAAAGATGTTTCCAATAAATTTTTTTAGGAAATAAATTACACAAATAATTTTTCTATCCATTCACTTTTCTTTCCTATTCCTTTTCTAATTTCCTGAAATTCAGTGCTTATTTCTCTCCACTCTATTTCTCCGTTAATTAGCATTCATTTGTTTCCTATTAATGCATACATTACCCATTCTAATTCCTTTCTCTTTCTTCTATTTATTCTTATGTCACTCCTCTTACTGTAACGACCCAAACTCGCCCTTACGGGAAAGCCCGGATTGAGTTGAGAACATGACAAATAAGAACACAAACAGAAGAACATTTCATTACTTATTATAACAATTACATCAGAGTACAAGAATATCCCAAAGTATGAATAAATATTGTAAATAAAAAAATATCAGAGGATATAAATTATAATGCAGCGGAAAAATAATACATAACACAACTGAAACAAATACACAGATACAGAGCTTTCCGAATATCACTTCAGCTGTAAACCAGGATCCTGTGAATATAATATCTGCAAATCCAAAACTACTAGCTGCCCGTTTGGCAAATAGGGACACCCAGATTTTAGGTTAAACAATAAACTCCAGGTCAGTCATGGGACTGGTGTGAGAACTAAAACAGTTATACACTTTATTTTAAAGTTCGGTAAATCAAGGGATTACGTCGTATAACACGGAACGGGTTTACCCCCAAGAATACCAGTAGTGCATAAAACAAACTGCGTAGTGCTAATTAAAGAAAATGAAGCTATTATAGGACTCAGGTCCCATCACACAATGCAACGCAAGCCGGAGGATATAGTGAAATTTAATAGCCAAATAATGCTAAATACGTGAAATTTAATCTTTTATTATTACTATAAGTGAAGAAATCAACTTCAAATATAAATGTATCAATCATAGATGACATGAATGTCCCATACCATTATGCCGCCATATATAGGTTTACAATTAAAACCGCAAAGCTCGTATTGGAAAGTTGGATTTCCATCATGATGGCTACTGATCCGAAAGATCGACCGCGTAGTGCAATTCCTCACGGCTTACGTCTTAGCTAGAGAAAATACCGTAATGCACATCCGCTCTATATCCAGGATATCGAGTATCACCGTGGCTTACTTCCCAGCGAGAGAGAACACCGCTTACTCTATCCTTCTGGGAATCGGAGGGGTGTGCCCCTATCCCTACTAGGTGTATGGCGACCACACCCAGCCTGCCTCGGTCGACCGAATCATTCCTCTAAAAAAGTATATTGATCTAACAATCAGTTCATCACTATACCGGGGTGTGAGGCTTGCAAATTAATGCTACATAATGCTGTGCTATTTAAAGCTTAGCTTTGATCATAATCCACCAAACTTTGTTTTTTTTCAACAAAAGTTTGGATCACTACATCTCAACATGCCACATTATCAATCCATACCGTACCACTGATTTCTTCCAATATATAACCTCTGAGCTCGTACGTCTCAGAGAAGGGTGTCAAGCAAGAGAATAAATTCTCCGCCACCAAACAGATATATATTTAGCAGAGATCAATGAATACAGTATAAAGGAATACAATGTCAGACACACAATCCATTTACAAGTCCGTTCTAGGTTTGAATGAAACAGGAGGCACCTTATTCCTCGTCTCATATGTCCAATAAAGGAGAGAGGCCCTCGCATATCCGATCGATCTCCAAGTACGTCTGGACGATCACCACTTATTACCTTGTCTTCGGTGTATAGCCCCATCAAGACATCAGTAATCATCCAAACGATGTGAAGATCTCCGGTCTTCAACCACCTTCTTCATCGTCGACTTATCGTCGAATCAGTTATTCAGAATGGGTATAACCCGGTCTTTCCGAATTGTTTAGTTGTATGTCAATCGATTGGTTGACAGACTGTTATAAGCGTTAAATATTTATATTTAATGCTTATGTAGTGTAGAATGCACTCTGGATGATGGTTGATTGGTTACCATTGTTGTTCGATACATGTGTTGTATGAAATCTATATAAATAACATTATATGGTAATTGACTGTGTCTGATTCCAGTTCAGAAAATAATGAATATTTAATATTCAGTAAAAGATCAAAATCTGATTTTGATGTCGATTTGGGATGGACACGAATATATTTAAATATATAAAGTCGTGTTGATTACATTAAAGCCATTTTGACGTGAATGAGATTTATATCGATTTTATTCATTTTTGTAATCAATATCGAAAAGGAAATGATTTCAAAATCTAATGTTTTGAAAATACTATCATTTATATATCGATGATATGGAATATTCAATTTTGATTTGAAATTGAATATGAAGTTCAAATCGCTTTAAAAACAAATTTAAAACGATTTATAAAATACGTTTTAAATGGGAATCGACGAAATATAATATATATATATATATACATAAATAATGGCCTGAATAGAACGCGCCGCGCCGCGGCAGTTCGTGAATTTCGACCATTGACTTCGAATGGACATTACAGGAGATCCGGCCTTCGGATTCTCCTAAAACCGGAACCGTTGGGTTCGTATCGAAAAGAGCTTTCTAAGAATACAAGAAATTAGAAATCTAATGGTTGGATTTGGAATTATGTCCAAATCAAATTTGGAAAAGGTCACTGTAAGTGCAGTTCGATGGCCGTATATGGAAATCGACTGTATGGGCCTTTATAAAATTATTAAAAATATTAATAATTTATGTAAAATCATAATAAATGATTTGGAAAGAACTGGGATGAAAAATTCCATATTCGAAAAGATAAAAATATATATTTTATCAAAATGAACTTGCTATTAACTAGATTTGAAACCCAATAATTTTTAAATAAAATAAATTAGATTTGAAATGGTTTTGAAAATAACCAGGATTTTCAATATATAAATTGGAATGGATTTGAATTGAAATTGTTTTCGGAATATTTCGATGTTGGATTTCGTGATTATACAGATATTGTTCTGGGATTTTGGGTTTGTCGTGAACGGTGTCTTTAGTAACACTGTTCTTGAACCCCATATGAAGAGAATAAATTTTTTAATTAAGATTGTTAGAGTTTCCAATTATATTTAATAATTGGAATAAAATGGAACGTGAACTGGGTTTACCGTGAACTGTGTTTTTAACGACATTCGTTCTTTAGCCCGATTTACAGTGAAATGTGATTTGGAATTTATAAATCTTTTGTTAAGATTTAAAGGAAAATTTCCGTAGTGAAGTTTTCCAATTTAATAAAATAAATTGGAATGGAATGGAATTCGATTTAGTAATAATCGAAGTGGACTTCTGTGGAGGAAGACTGTTACTATATATGGAATTTAAGAGGCTTTTCCGTTATTCCATTTATATTATCGGTTGGATATGGAAGTTTATATCGATTATATATATTGATCTGTTTTCCGTGAAGATTCCATAATTAATGTAATGTGATTTTGGATTTATCGTGAGCTGTGTTTTAAATGACATTAGTTCTTTAACCCAATTAAAGATAAGAATAATTTCTTAAATTTGAATAATCATTAAGTAATGATTTATGGAAATTAAAACTGAATTAGAGTTTTAATGAATCTTTAAATAGATTGAAAGGTGAATTTAATAACTAAAATTATCAAATTCAAGAAATGATCGAGAATGGAGTATCACCAGGTTTGCTCCAAGCGATAGTTAAATCTTTAATTAGATTTGAACACGAAATGGTAATTAATTTTACCGATAAAACCATGGTGTTAGATATGATGTATTACCAGTTTTACTTCATGAGATGAATAGGTTGGGATTAGGAAATTAAACAAATGATTATTTCGGTAAGGTTTGCTAATCCCGACTAGTTTGGATAAACCTTAATTTGTTTTGAATTGATATCCAAAGGAAGATTAAAGAATAAATTTAAAGAATTTATCTTTGATAAAATTAATGGGAACCTTTCCCAAAGTAAAAGAATATTTGAATAAAGGAATATTCTAGATTGGAATGAGGTGTATGTTGTGTTTTTAAAGCACTTGTTTATTATATACGCGAGTTATTCAGAAAGACCGGGTTTATCCCATTATGAATAACCGAATCGGGGATGAGTCGACGATGAAGACGGTGGTTGAAGAACAGAGGTCTTCACATCGTTTGGATGATTACTGATGTCTTGATTGGGCTGGACACCCAGGACAAGGTAATAAGTGGTGATCGCTCCAGACGTATTTGGAGATCGACCGGATATGTGAGTACCTCTCTCCTGTACTAGACATACGGGATGAGGAATAAGGTGCCTCCAGTTTCGTTCAGACCCAGAACGAACTTGTAAATGGATGTGTGTCTGACATCAGATTTCATTCTGTGTGAATGATAGACATCGGTTGCATAGCGTTAATTGGCTGTGTGGCATGCTGAGATGCAAATGATCAAGGCTTCTGTTGAAAAGCAGAGTCTTGTGGTTGATGATCAAAGTATGCTTTAATATAGCATAGATTTGTGTAGCGTTAATTCGCGATCCTCACACCCCGGTGTGAACCAGAAACGGGAGAGGAAATCAGGGAGGGCATGCGTTTCCTTCTAGCTAGGAGTGGTGTCTGGATTTTGCACGCCCAAGCGTTTTAGTTATATGGATGATGGATAGCAAGGCGACTCGGTTATATCGGCACTGCGGGCCGATGGATGATATGGCCTTTATACAGACCAGACTTACGCCCCATAGGGCGAGGAAACGCATGTTCAGGCATTTTAAATCACCCTTTGCACTTCGGATGGACCGGCCCTGGCAATCCAAGGGCCCACCTGAGTCTGAGTCCTGAGACATGGGCTAGATTGTCTCGAAGCGGTAAGGACGATCCCTTGCCTTGGTTCACAGACGGAAATCCAACTTCCAATACATGACATTTCGGTTTTATTTGTAGAGCCTAGTATGGTGACATAGTGGGACGGGGCACTATGCGATCTATGATTGATACATTTATATTTGAAGTCATTTTCATACAATTTACACTATAATAATATCAAAATGATTTGTTTTAAACGTACCAAGCATGTTTAGCTATTACAAGGTAAAACTCTATCCTCCGGCTTGCGTTGCGTTGTGTGATGGGACCTGAGTCTTATAATAGCTTCATTGTTCTTTATTTAGATTGCGCTTTTGTTTTTATGCACTGGTACTTTTGGGAGGAAACCCGTTCCGTGTTATACGGCGTGGTCCCTTGATTTATCTTACTTTAAAACCCAGATAATAACTGTTTTAGTTCTCACACCAGTCACATGACTGACCTGGAGTTTATTGTTTTAACCTAAACTCTGAATGCCCCAAATTGATCAAATATTGAACTGAATTGAAAATTGTTTGAAATTGCATGCATATACATGTATATACATCGAACAAGTCATAACAAGGAGGTTAGAGAAGAGGAATAAAATTGTATGCCCAACAAATAGGTACATGCATAATGATATATCAAGGCAGAACAAGAACATATGTATATATGTAAACAGAGTAAATAACATAGATAAAACAGCGGAAGATTTCATACTATTTCAAAACATGTCTGGTACAACATAGCTTTCCAAATAAATAAGTCTAGATAAAAACAACATCAACTGAAAAACTGAAATGCATAAGTACTATCCCCAAATAAGTGATAACCATAGCAAGCTTCATGTCGAAACCGTACATGAGCTGAAATCCCACAAGCAAGCAATCCGAAATCCAAGCTAAGCTCCAACGTTCCCACCCTGAGAACCTTGGGGGGGGGGGGGAACGGAAGAAAAGAGGCGAAAGGAAACAGGTCAGTCAAAAAGACTGAGTAAGCCCTACTACAATCAATGTAAACTGATAAAGTTAACTGGCATGAGAAGCAGGTATGATCATAAGGATAACGACATACTAGCATGGTGATTAACTAACTAGGTAGATAAAGGTGTCATCGCATAATCAGGTTTAAGGTTTTGCACCACAGGTGTACTAGCAAACTAACATGACTGGAATAAACAAGTATTGATCCCTTGGCCCAAGCTTTGGCCCAATAACATGAAATGACCCTAATACAAGGTCCAACCAAATGGTCTAGTCGATCGGCTCCCTAAGCCTAACTCGTCACGTGTTGGTGTCAATACGGCCCAAACATAATTGTAGTCGAACTGTGCCGGGTCCACCCTTCGGGTGTATCAAGCCCTAGGGTGCCAACCCCTGGACACCATAAACATGAGTGCACAGTCTCGATCTACTGGTACCCATGCTTGACTTCTCCAAATACGGACTACGTGCACGACCATAGTCCGTCCGGAACTACATCGGCGTACCACCCTGCCGTCGTTTATTGGTCGCTTACCTCCAGCCCAGTAATCGTGCCCCCTCCCTAGCCTAGTCCCTAGGGCCTTAATGATACAAACTTGGGATTACTGCCGGAGTGGGCCTCCATTGCTAGGATTTTCTAGTGGGTTAAGTACGGTTTAACCCTCTTGATAATCATGGATTAACTTGGTTAAGTGTAACGATGAGTTCACGACTTAACCCTGACTAATCTACCAAGCCCAAATTGGTTAAGTATTAAGTGGACCATGACTTAACCCTAATCACGAGGCATTAGTTAATTTAGTGCGCCTTAACCTCTCACATTAGACCTTGTTGTGGTTACTAGTTAAGCCGGTCGGTTCCGGGTAGCTTTACACCACAACTTGGTCTAACCTCGGGTTCAAGGTACAACATGACCAACTTCTCACATTGGGTCCTATTGTTTGTAGCAACTAGTTAAGCCGGTCGGTTCCGGGTAGGTTTACGCTACAAACTCATCCCAACCTCGAGTTGGTCACACTTATATTTTCTAAGTGTCATGTCCATCATGTTTCCAAAACACATTACAAGTTTTCAAGCAATTGGGTAGACCTAACTTAATAGGTAAATTCCCAATGGGTAGACCTAACTTAATAGGTAAATTCCCAAGCTTATGTTTTTATGTCTTTTAAGTTTACCCAACCCCAAACGCAATCCCATCGCTTACATATCGCAATAGCGCATAAAGGATAGAAAGAGGGAACTTGGCATAATCATGACATAAAGGTATTGAAGCCACAAGTTTAACATGGTGGCATATGAAATGTTCATATGTTCATACACTTGCATATTACATTTTTAGGCCTCAAAAGCATGCATAAAACCAAACTTGGCATATTGGTGATACATGGTGCTAAATGACATGTAGAAATGGCCATAAGTTCGCATTTAGCCTCACATGCAAGTTATCATAAGAGATATGATAACTTACATGTTGCCAAAATGCAACCTTTAGCCTAAAGCTTGAAGCTTTATGTTCACATACTCAAGATAAGCTTGCATAACATGATAACATGAACAAAATGATCATCCCAAACTTGCATAACATACTTGCATATCATAACATGGCATACTTGCATAGCATAACATGGTAAACTTGCATAACATGACATGATGAACTTGCATATCATAACATGGAAAACTTGCATAACATGATAAACTTGCATATCATAACATAACAAACTTGCATAACATGATAAACTTGCATATCATATCATAATGATCAAACACAACTTGCATCATTAACTTTAGAGTTTAAATATGAAAGTAGAATAGGGCTTACAATGCTTATGAGGACTCAAATGAGTATAGCAAATATAAGAAAGCCCTTATGCAATCAATTAAACCCCAAAATGCAAGCTTTAATAGAAAAACCCTTAAGCCAAAATGATCAAAACCCTTGCTTTATGATGCAAATATAGAAACTTGACTTGAATGCAAGCTAATGATGCTCATACAAGTTTGAAAACACTTGTATGCATGGAAAATCTCATAAAAATTTAGGAATTTATGAAGAGAGTGGAGGCCATGAGAGGATTGATTTTGCCATAGTTTAGTTGTATGAATGAATAATGATGATTTAGGGTTAGGTTAGGGCCTTATTTATAGAGATTAGGACTAGTTTCAACCCTAGGATTAAACCCTAGTTCCAATCTCAGCCCTCAAAACCGAATCTGGCCCCCAAGCTCTACACAATCTCTAAATGGTGCACCAGGCTAAACAGCCCGGCTGGACCAAGTCGACAGCCAAGTCGACAGGGCTGTCGACTTGGGTCCAACCAAGTCGACTCCCAAGTCGACAGGGCTGTCGACTTGGGTGCTCTGGCGGGAACTTTCCCGCCTAGCCCAATCTGACCTAATTTCTCAAATTCAAACTTGAATTTGAAATCTGTTTTTACTTTGAATTTTTCTGAAAACTTCGTTGGGCCTTAATCGGGTTATACAGACTCCGATTTTCAAAAACTCGGACTCTATTTCGCGTATTTTTCCGAGACGAACGCAATGGCATAGCCCGTTTCCCTTGATTCAGATTTTAGAATTAAATTCTGCCTCGATTTACATCATTACAGGTTATTGAAAATACGGGTTGTTACATTCTCCCCTCCTTAAAGGATTTCGTCCCCGAAATCTTCAAGTTAGGAAGAACGTATCCTACCATCCAATCATCCATCTACTCAAAACATCATCCACGAGCAATCATTGTCCTTACAAGATTCTAAATGTTGTATGAACATATGCAAAGGTGTGTGTATATGTCCTTATCTAATGCAAATATCCTCAATGCAAATTATGTTAGTGAAATGAATCCATATGTATGCAATTCCTAACATAATGTATAACATCTATATGTGTGCACATAACATACAGCCATATGCAACATCCATGTGATAACACAAAAATTTTCATCCATGAATAAGCATAAACACTCATGCATATGCAATATGAGGAGTGTGTGAGCCGATCTAGTGCCTAACGTGTATAATGCATCCACGAGTAACCACTTGCAAACACTTGCAACCACTTGCAACCATCAAGCATAACATGTTTCAAACACATGTTTCATCCAAAGGGTTTCTACCTAAGGTTCCCATGACAAGATTAACACGATAAACTAGATAAACATGGATAGCAAAGAGAAAGATATGCTAACAAAGAAAAGAGATTGAGAGTGTACCCTCAAAAAGGAATGGATAAAGCCCACGCATCTTCTACTCGGTTTCCCAAGTTGCGTCTTCTTCGGCTTCACCCCATTGAACCTTCACCAACTTGACCTCTCGATTCCTTAGCTTCTTGGTCTCCGTCCCCAAGATACGAATCGGAGCTCTCCTCAAGGTAGCCTCTTTCTCCACTTCTACATCTTTCAGAACACTTGGCTCCACAACCTCTGCTGATTCATGTAAACACTTCCGGAGATGCGAGACATGAAAAACATCGTGTACTCCGGCAAGCTTCTCGGGCAACTTCACTCTATAAGCCAATTGCCCGATCCTCTCTATAATAGGGAATGGTCCAACAAACCTCGGTGCTAACTTCCCAACGGCTCCAAATCGGACCACATTCCGCAAAGGAGAAACCTTCACGAAAACCATATCCCCAACATCAAACTCCAAATCAGTTCTTCGCTTATCAGCATAGGATTTCTGTCGGTCTTGGGCCGCTTTCATCCGTCTCCGAATCAACTCGATCTTCTCGGATGTATCTCTGATCATATCAGGCCCAAGTATAAGCTTATCTGTAGTCTCCCACCAACATGTAGGCGACTTGCACGGCCTCCCATATAAAGCTTCAAATGGTGCCATCCCTATGCTTGCCTGATAACTGTTATTATATGCAAACTCAACAAGAGGAAGATGGTCTTCCCAAGTACCACCAAAATCCAGAATACAAAGCCTCAACAGATCCTCAAGTACCCTATTCACCCTTTCGGTTTGACCGTCGGTCTGTGGGTGATAAGCAGTACTTAGATTCAACCTCGTGCCCATGGCTTCTTGCAAGCTATTCCAGAACTGACTTGTAAAGATTGGGTCACGGTCACTGACTA
This sequence comes from Allium sativum, assembly GCA_030737875.1. NCBI lineage: Eukaryota > Viridiplantae > Streptophyta > Magnoliopsida > Asparagales > Amaryllidaceae > Allium > Allium sativum. The sequence continues at coordinate 931,615,488 of CM060924.1, read as the reverse complement.
TACTAGAAGGGACTCCATGTAGTCTCACAATCTCACGAAGATATACAGACGCTAGCCAAGATGCGGTCCTCTTGCTCTTCACCGGAATGAAATGAGCACTCTTCGTAAGTCTGTCCACAATAACCCAAATGCTCGTATTCCCTTTCCTTGACCTTGGTAGCCCATCGATAAAATCCATGGAAATACTCTCCCACTTCCATAGTGGAACGTCTAGAGGATGCAATAGCCCACCGGGCTTCTTCGACTCGGCCTTAACTTGCTGGCAAATGATACATCTAGAGACAAACTCTGCCACATCCTTCTTCATCCCAGGCCAAAAGAAAATGCGCTTCATATCTTTATACATCTTATCTCCGCCCGGATGTATAGTCAACTTAGAGCGATGCGATTCCTCAAGAACTTTTCTTACTAAATCTTCTACCATTGGAACACATAACCTTCCGTCTCTCCTCAGCCAACCCTTGTCATCAATAGAATATCGAGCGAGATGACTAGACGCCTCTCCTCGAATCAGCTTATCCATAATCTCAACTACCTGAGGGTCTTCTCTCTGCGAAGCCCCAACTTGATCAAGAAGGGTAGGTCTGAGTTCCAGAGATGCTAAAGAACCGGTCATCGACTCAATCGCCAAAGAGAAATCAAAGGTTGCCACATACTCTAAATTCTTCATCTCAACGAAAAGAGGACTCAAAGTCAACCTTTTTCTACTCAATGCATCTGCTACCACATTCCCCTTGCCAGGGGTATAAGCTATCTCAAAATCGTAGGACGCCAAGAATTTCATCCATCTTTGTTGCCTCAGATTCAGATCCTTCTGAGAAAAGAGATACTTCAATGACTTGTGATTGGTATAAAGCTCAAATCTTTCGCCCAGAAGATAATGGCGCCAAGCCTTGAGTGCATATACTATTGCTGCCAACTCTAAGTCATGAGTTGGATAATTCTTCTCATGCACTTTGAGATGTCTACCGCCAAAGCATATCACTCTTCCTTCTTGCATCAGAACAGCTCCTAACCCCGTGCCACATGCATCGGTATATACTGTAAATAACTTCCCTCCATCGGGCAAAGCTAGAACAGGTGCTGATGTGAGAGCTCTCTTGAGCTTCTGAAAAGCAAGCTCGCATTCTATGCTCCAAGCAAAAACTAAATTCTTCTTCGTCAATTTAGTGGGAGGAGCGGATATCTTCGCGAAGTCCTTGATGAACTTCCGGTATAAACCCGCAAGACCTAGAAAACTTCTCACTTCGGTTGCATTCCTTGGAGTCTTCCAATCCTGAACTGCAACTACCTTAGCGGGATCCACCGCTAAGCCTTGCTTAGATACTATATGCCCAAGGAATCTAACTTCCCTTCTCCAAAAGTGACACTTGGAGAACTTGGCCTTCAACTTATGCGCTCTAAGCGTATCCATCACCTCCACGAGATGCCTTGCGTGCTCTTCCTCATCCTTAGAGAAGATCAGAATATCATCTACGAAGACCACGACAAACTTGTTCAAGAACTCCCTGAATACCCTACTCATCAAGTCCACGAAATATGCGGGTGCATTAGTCAAGCCGAACGGCATGACAAGCCATTCGAAGAATCCATCTGGAGTCCTGAACGCAGTCTTGTCTATACTATCTTCAGCTACCCTGAGCTGATGGAATCCAGTAGCAAGATCAAGCTGAGAGAAAACAGAAGCACCGACAAGCTGGTCAAAGAGATCATCAATCCTCGGTAACGGGTGTCTGTTCTTCTTAGTCAGCTTATTTAACTCTCGATAGTCAACACAAAGTCGGAGAGAACCATCTGCCTTGGTAGCAAATACCACAGGCGCTCCCATTCAGATATACTTCGTCTAATGAAGTTCTTCTCAAGCAACTCCTTCACTTGCTTACTTAGCTCCCGCCTTTCACGCGGAGCCATGTGCCGAACAGGCAAGGAAACCGGCTTTGCATTATCCACCAGATAAATGCGGAAATCAATCTCTCGCTTAGGGGGCAACCACCTAACTTCATCGAAAACATCCGGATACTCTCGAACCACTCTCACAGACTGAAGAGTTTCCATTGACGAGTCGAGTGATTCAAGATAGCACAGCATGACGGGACCTCTCGGATTACAAGAAATTTCTAGGGTGTTTCCGAGGCGAGTCACGAGCCTCACAACCCTATGCTCACAATCAAGAATGGCTCCATATCTGGACAGCCAATCCATGCCCAATATCAATCCGTATCCCCTAAAACCAAGAACATAAGCACTGCACAAGAACTCTACACTCAGTATAGAGATCCTCAAATCCCCACATATCATAGACAAATGGGCGGAACCCCCAATAGGATTTGAGACACAGACGGGATCATCTACCAAGCTAGTACTAAGGTGCAAACTATCAACAAGATCAGATGAGATAAAGCTATGCGATGCACCAGAATCAAACAAGGTACGAACTGGAAAATCAAAAATATATACAAGGCTCTCAACAGAAATACTACCTCGATCGGGAACTGGAGCGGTATTGAGAGCATGAACTTGCCCTCCTGAAGGTCCAGCACGCTGAGTCTGACCCTGGCCTTGCCCTTGCTTCTTCGGGCAATCCTTACTGAAATGTCCAGTCTTACCGCAGAAAAAGCATTCACCATTCTTCCTTTTCCTCTTCTTACAATCCTTAATAAGATGCCCAACTGAACCGCAATAATGGCACTTCTCCTTGTTGTTCTTGCCCTTGTTGTTGTTCCCCTTGTTGCCTTGACTCTTGTTCTTGTTCTGATTGCCTTGACTGCTTTGACCACTTGGATTACCCTGATTTCCTTTTCCCTGGGAATCAGTCTTCTTGGCTTGAGTATCATTCATCTTGGTCTCTTTCTTGACATCTCCCTGAAGTAACGCCATATCAACCAAACTCTCAAACATGGCCCCATGGGGAATATGTGACATAGCCAATCCTTGTAACGGCTCATTCAATCCTCTAGCAAAACGAAGAGCCTTCTTCTGAGGAGTATTAACCATATCCAAGCCAAAACGAGCTAACTGATTGAACTTGTTCACATATTCTTTGACAGACATATCTCCTTGTTTCAAAGTTATGAACCTCTCCATTTGCAGATTCTCCTCAGCAGAAGATAGAAACTTAAGCATGAACCTTGCCCTGAAATCGGCCCAAGTCTCAACAGGCCTAGTACCATTGGTGACTTCCCACCAATAAGTAGCTTCATCCTTCATAAGCCAAACCGCCAACAAGATCTTCCTCTGATCGTCTAACCCAAAGATAGCAAATAAATCCTCGGTCTCTTTCAACCAATTTATGGCCTCTACAAAAGTCTCAGTGCCTTGAAAGTTCTTGCCACCCATTGCTTTGAAATCTTTGCAAGTCTTTGCGAAGTCAGCTTGAGGATGCTGAGGGGGAGGAGGAAGAGGAACCTCAGCGACAGGAGGAGGAGGAACATTAACTACTGGAGGAGGAGGAGGAGGAACATCTGCGGGGCCGGCTTCGGTCGCCGTAGCCTCCAAAAGTCTCCTATACCAAACAGGTACGTGTACTCCCTCTGGAATAGCAAAGTTATCGGCCATACTGAAAACGAAGAAAAAGACAGATTCAGAATGGAGAAAAAAAACAAAGGAATTTTGCTAATGGCTTTTTGGGGAATAGCCTTTAAAATAAACTAGACTTTTCTTTGGAAAATACTTTATACTTGGTTTTGAAAATAGTTTTCCAAAAGTTTTCTAAAAACCTTTTTGTTCCTTCTCGTAAACCATATGCTCTGATACCAAATGTAACACCCCGCCTCCGCCAGGGTGTCTCTTGCAAGCACTCTGGCTTTGGAGGGGCGTTTGAATCAGGTAAACATGCATAATGATATATCAAGGCAGAACAAGAACATATGTATATATGTAAACAGAGTAAATAACATAGATAAAACAGCGGAAGATTTCATACTATTTCAAAACAAGTCTGGTACAACATAGCTTTCCAAATAAACAAGTCTAGATAAAAACAACATCAACTGAAATACTGAAACGCATAAGTACTATCCCCAAATAAGTGATAACCATAGCTAGCTTCATGTCGAAACCGTACATGTGCTGAAATCCCACAAGCAAGCAATCCGAAATCCAAGCTAAGCTCCAACGTTCCCACCCTGAGAACCTGGGGGGGGGGGGAAACGGAAGAAAAGAGGCGAAAGGAAACATGTCAGTCAAAAAGACTGAGTAAGCCCTACTACAATCAATGTAAACTGATAAAGTTAACTGGCATGAGAAGCAGGTATGATCATAAGGATAACGACATACTAGCATGGTGATTAACTAACAAGGTAGATAAAGGTGTCATCGCATAATCAGGTTTAAGGTTTTGCACCACAGGTGTACTAGCAAACTAACATGACTGGAATAAACAAGTATTGATCCCTTGGCCCAAGCTTTGGCCCAATAACATGAAATGACCCTAATACAAGGTCCAACCAAACGGTCTAGTCGATCGGCTCCCTAAGCCTAACTCGTCACGTGTTGGTGTCAATACGGCCCAAACATAATTGTAGTCGAACTGTGCCGGGCCCACCCTTCGGGTGTATCAAGCCCTAGGGTGCCAACCCCTGGACACCATAAACATGAGTGCACAGTCTCGATCTACTGGTACCCATGCTTGACTTATCCAAATACGGACTACGTGCACGACCATAGTCCGTCCGGAACTACATCGGCGTACCACCCTGCCGTCGTTTATTGGTCGCTTACCTCCAGCCCAGTAATCGTGCCCCCTCCCTAGCCTAGTCCCTAGGGCCTTAATGATACAAACTTGGGATTACTGCCGGAGTGGGCCCCCATTGCTAGGATTTTCTAGTGGGTTAAGTACGGTTTAACCCTCTTGATAATCATGGATTAACTTGGTTAAGTGTAACGATGAGTTCACGACTTAACCCTGACTAATCTACCAAGCCCAAATTGGTTAAGTATTAAGTGGACCATGACTTAACCCTAATCACGAGGCATTAGTTAATTTAATGCGCCTTAACCTCTCACATTAGACCTTGTTGTGGTTACTAGTTAAGCCGGTCGGTTCCGGGTAGCTTTACACCACAACTTGGTCTAACCTCGGGTTCAAGGTACAACATGACCAACTTCTCACATTGGGTCCTATTGTTTGTAGCAACTAGTTAAGCCGGTCGGTTCCGGGTAGGTTTACGCTACAAACTCAACCCAACCTCGAGTTGGTCACACTTATATTTTCTAAGTGTCATGTCCATCATGTTTCCAAAACACATTACAAGTTTTCAAGCAATTGGGTAGACCTAACTTAATAGGTAAATTCCCAATGGGTAGGCCTAACTTAATAGGTAAATTCCCAAGCTTATGGTTTTATGTCTTTTAAGTTTACCCAACCCCAAACGCAATCCCATCGCTTACATATCGCAATAGCGCATAAAGGATAGAAAGAGGGAACTTGGCATAATCATGACATAAAGGTATTGAAGCCACAAGTTTAACATGGTGGCATATGAAATGTTCATATGTTCATACACTTGCATATTACATTTTTAGGCCTCAAAAGCATGCATAAAACCAAACTTGGCATATTGGTGATACATGGTGCTAAATGACATGTAGAAATGGCCATAAGTTCGCATTTAGCCTCACATGCAAGTTATCATAAGGGATATGATAACTTACATGTTGCCAAAATGCAACCTTTAGCCTAAAGCTTGAAGCTTTATGTTCACATACTCAAGATAAGCTTGCATAACATGATAACATGAACAAAATGATCATCCCAAACTTGCATAACATACTTGCATATCATAACATGGCATACTTGCATAGCATAACATGGTAAACTTGCATAACATGACATGATGAACTTGCATATCATAACATGGCAAACTTGCATAACATGATAAACTTGCATATCATAACATAACAAACTTGCATAACATGATAAACTTGCATATCATATCATAATGATCAAACACAACTTGCATCATTAACTTTAGAGTTTAAATATGAAAGTAGAATAGGGCTTACAATGCTTATGAGGACTCAAATGAGTATAGCAAATATAAGAAAGCCCTTATGCAATCAATTAAACCCCAAAATGCAAGCTTTAATAGAAAAACCCTTAAGCCAAAGTGATCAAAACCCTTGCTTTATGATGCAAATATAGAAACTTGACTTGAATGCAAGCTAATGATGCTCATACAAGCTTGAAAACACTTGTATGCATGGAAAATCTCATAAAAATTTATTTAGGAATTTATGAAGAGAGTGGAGGCCATGAGAGGATTGATTTTGCCATAGTTTAGTTGTATGAATGAATAATGATGATTTAGGGTTAGGTTAGGGCCTTATTTATAGAGATTAGGACTAGTTTCAACCCTAGGATTAAACCCTAGTTCCAATCTCAGTCCTCAAAACCGAATCTGGCCCCCAAGCTCAACACAATCTCTAAATGGTGCACCAGGCTAAACAGCCCGGCTGGACCAAGTCGACAGCCAAGTCGACAGGGCTGTCGACTTGGGTCCAACCAAGTCGACTCCCAAGTCGATAGGGCTGTCGACTTGGGTGCTCTGGCGGGAACTTTCCCGCCTAGCCCAATCTGACCTAATTTCTCAAATTCAAACTTGAATTTGAAATCTGTTTTTACTTTGAATTTTTCTGAAAACTTCGTTGGGCCTTAATCGGGTCATACGGACTCCGATTTTCAAAAACTCGGACTCTATTTCGCGTATTTTTCCGAGACGAACGCAATGGCATAGCCCGTTTCCCTTGATTCAGATTTTAGAATTAAATTCTGCCTCGATTTACATCATTACAGGTTATTGAAAATACGGGTTGTTACATGACGACCGACGTTGGGGGTGAATGGATTGGCTTTTGATCAACGACAGGAAGCGGGGTTCTAAACCCTAGGACTGAAGGGCTGCGCGATGATGTCCAGAACGATGAAAGAAGAACAGTAAGTTTTCTTTTATTATTTTAATTCTATTTTTAAATCTGAGTTTTTTTTATATATGTTAAAAACATATTTTATAAAATCAGTTTTTTTTAAATATAAATTAGCATTTATTAAATTAGTTTATTTATATAGTTAAATAAAGTTATGGTTTTCATTATAGAAATTGCATAATAAAAGTATGATTTTTAGTATGTATGAAAAAAAATAAAGATTAGATTTTTATTATAGAAAAGATTAGATTTTTCATTATAGAATAATATGGTTTCCATTATAGGAAAATATAATTTTTATTATATGAATTGCGATATAAAAATTTGATTTTTATATATATAGCTAGGTGAAAAAAATCTGATTTTTACATATATAAGAGCGTTGTAAAAATATGATTGTTAATGTATACATAGCATTTTAAAAATATAAAGAAAAGATATTTTTTAATATAAAGATGAGATTTTTATAAATATAAAAATATGATCTTATATATATATATAACGATATAAAAATGCAATTTTTAAATATATAAACATCATATTAAAAATGAGATTTTTACTTTGAACAGCGTGGAAAGGATTACGTTGAAATTTAGAGCAAATCCAAACGGTTCAGAAATTCAGAAATAAAATTGGAGGAGTTGATCCCAAAGGTGAGAACTTCTCAATTTAATTTGTTTTCTAGTTAAATATATACTAGGATGCAGACGGTGCTTAGCAGCACCCGACACCCATCGTCCACAGACCATGGACGACTTGTTTGATTGTATGCTGTGATGTGAAATTATTGGTGTTTGTGATGTGGAGTAAAATATACATGTATTGAATAAAATAATTTATCGTTAAAAATATATTTTTCAACGTGTATATGAATGAAATAAATCATTTACAAATCGTACGATTTGTTTATGTACACCCATTTGACTGATATTGATTGGGACGATAAAATTTTACACATCGCCCAACTACACAAATAATATTCAGTATTTGTTGGTTGAAACCCCACATGGGTATTGGGATGATATTTGACGTACACTAATCCCTGTTGTTTAGTTGTGTGTCAATCGATTTGTTGGCAGACTGTATAAGCGTTAAATATTTATATTTAATGCTTATCCAATATAGAATGCACTCTGGATGATGGTTGATTGGTTATCATTGTTGCTCGATACATGTATTGTATGAAATCCATATAAATACCATTTTGATGTCCGATTTTGATTAAATTGATGTCCGATTTTGATTTTGACGTATATTTTAAAATAATATTCAGTAAAAGATCAAAATCTGATTTTGATGTCCGATTTGGGACGGACACGAATATATTTAAATATATATAAAGCCGTGTTGATTAGATTAACGCCATTTTGACGTGAATGAGATTTATATTGATTTTATTCATTTTTATAATGAATAACGAAAAGGAAATGATTTCAAAATCTAATGTTTTGAAAATACTATCATTTATTTATATATCGATGATACAGAATATTCAATTTTGATTTGAAATTGAATATAAAGTTGAAATCGCTTTGAAAACGAATTTAAAATGATTTATAAAATACGTTTTAAATGGAAATCGACAATATATATATATATATATGTACGTATGTATGTGTGTGTGTGTGTATATATATATATATATAATTGCCTGAATAGAACGCGCCGTGCCGCGGCAATTCGCAAATTTCGACCATTGATTTCGAATGGACATTACGGGTGATCCGACCGTCGGATTCCCCTAAAACCGGAACCGTTGGGTTCATATCGAAAAGAGCTTTCTAAGGAAAACAAGAAATTAGAAATCTAATGGTTGGATTTGGAATTATGTCCAAATCAAATTTAGAAAAGGTTGCTGTAAGTGCAGTTCGATGGCCGTTTATGGAAATCGACTGTACGGGCCTTGATAAAATTATTAATAATTTATGTAAAATCATAATAAATGATTTGGAAAGAATTGGGATGAAAAATTCCATATTTGAAAAGATAAAAATATATTTTTATCAAAATGAACTAGCTATTAACTAGATTTGAAACCCGATAATTTTTAAACAAAATAAATTGGATTTGAAATGGTTTTAAAAATAACCAGGATTTCCAATATATAAATTGGAATTGATTTGAATGGAGATTGTCGTCGGAATATTTCGATGTTGGATTTTGTGATTATACAGATACTATTATGGAAATTTGAACGATATATTTATATCGTTATTTCCAATACGATATTTGTTGGTTGTGGTATTTGATATTGAATATAAGCCGATATATTTTCTATTCAGAGCCTTGTATTTAATATCAATGGGATTTGGGTTTGTCGTGAACGGTGTCTTCAGTAACACTGTTCTTGAACCCCATGTGAAGAGAATAAATCTTTTAATTAAGATTGTTAGAGTTTCCAATTATATTTAATTATTGGAATAAAATGGAATGTGAATTCGGTTTATCGTGAAATGTATTTTTAACGACATTCGTTCTTTAACCCGATTTACAGTGAAATGTGATTTGGAATTTATAAATCTTTTGTTAAGCTTTAAAGGAAATTTTCCAAACTGAAGTTTCCCAATTTAATAAAATAAATTTTAATGGAATGGAATTCGATTTGGTAATAATCGAAGTGGAATTCTGTGGAGGAAGACGGTTACTATATATAGAATTTAAGAGGCTTTTCCGTTATTCCATTTATATTATCGGTCGAATATGGAAATTTATATCGATTTTATATATTGATATGTTTTCCGTGATGTGACAGCCCGCCCCGCACCAACCGACATTTACTCCAAAAGTGCGTTGTACACAAGTCCAATTAGCACGGAGCGGTCATCAGAAGAATAGAAAGAAGACGAAGAATCAACAAGGAACCTGTAGAATGTCTCACAGCGCATAGAACAAAATATAATAACAACATACTTGACATAAAACAGGTGAGACAATACATACGCTGAAAACAAACTATCATAGCAGCGAAAATCCAAAATACAGCTTATTACAATTTAAAAATACTGTCTCTAAAGCAAAAAAAAGCAAGATAAGGGAGGTACACTACTAATTCCCAAGTAGTAACCACTCACGACACAGCGAGAATATCTATATATATCATATGTGGAAGCCTCCTGCTCGTTTTCGGATCAGCTACTCGTGCATCACCAGCTAACCTGTCTCTAGTCTGCTTGTTTAGGAGCACCCAGAGTAATAAGAAGAGACATAAAACTCTGGGTCAGACCAAAGTCTGGTATGAGCGATAAGCAGCTAAACAGAACAATAACAGGTATACTAAACCATACCTGAACCTGGACCTGCAACCAAAGAGTTAGCGTTACATACTGTACAACATTCTAAGGTGCCACTAATATATGGTGTACAAGTATACAGGGGTGGGGGTGTGCATGTCATAGTAATGGCAAACAATCAAGCATAGCAACCATCCTCACATCTCTCACTCAGTGCGTAAAGCATACGATATTCACCACTTCGATCACCCAATACTTTGCTATGATCACTTTGCCCCATGAAGTCACAACGACCTCATTGCACTGATCCATAGCCACTAATCCTTCGCTATGTCCACTTTGCCCCATGGAGTCGTACACACCCCACTGCACTGGCTCATAGCCTTACTAATCCTTTACTATGTCCACTCCGCCCCATGGAGTCACAATGGCTCCACTGCACTGGCTCATAGTCCTGCTATGATCACTTTGCCCCTCGAGTCAGGACGACTCTACTGCACTGATACGTAGCCTAACATTCATCTTTTAGCGGTGAATCGAAGTTATGAACGTCGACAACTCCTTAGTACACGTCCCGCAGCAAAGCCCAACCCTGAAGTGAACTCATTGGTTCCCAACTGGACCCTGAGCTCTAACTTCCAATTTGGACTACCTTTGCATCTCGGGTTTTTGGTCATCACTGGATCGGTTCGGATCGTCGCCTTCATATCATAGCGTTTCGGATCGGCCTCCTCCCAAGCACACCGAGTCAGGTCGTGGTCCACACCTCTAGTTCCAGCTCCACAAACGGATCAGGTCGGGGTTTCCAATCGCCATGCATCGGTTCGATTCGGAGGTGGCTATACGGGTTGGGTCGGAGCGCAGACTTCATTCTTCTCTCCCAACGTCGGATCGGTCTCCATCTCCAGCTTGTGGTGGTTCGGATCGTGGCCAAGCTGCGGATCGGTTCGTGGTGAAGGGTTCCGAATAGAGCGGTTACCACGATCGGGTCGTGTCGCACTCCATTGCCTCGTGAATCCAGTCATCATCGGATCGGGTCGGGTCGTGGAAGGAATGGGCGATCCGATCCGAGTCCTGCTCATTTTCCTGCAACTTCCAGCGACGGTTTATTATACGCCATTCGACGGTGTTTTCGACCAATCTAACACTTCTAGACAATCACAAAGCATACCATACAATCATAGCAACATGTATAATCATTCACAAACACCAAAACAACAATATGATAGGTTAAAATGGATCAAACATAGCCAAAACCCATATTTTCCCTTAAGCATGATTAATGATAGGATTAGCAAAACTTAACCAAATTAATCCAAGTTTCTAACAGAGGTCTAAAACAACATTTAAGAATTTATAATATTTCTCCAGAATTTATTAATGTATAAATTCGCTAATCAACACTAATTACCCTTAATTAACCATAATTAGTGAGGAACTATGCAAATCACTCACCTTAGCTACAAATAAACCTTAGATCTAAAATAAATCTCTGATTTGGTGTGAATCCCTATGCTAAACAGCAGCTCTTCCTCGATTTTGGTGCTAATCCGTCTTGATTTGATGTTGCTAAGCTTAATCTTCAAGTAGAAAGTGATTTGGTGGTGTTTTAGAGGTTGGAGGCCATTATTAGGGTTTCTAAGAGGTTAGTGGAGGCTAGAAAACTGAAATAGAATGAAAACCTAACTCATATCAGCCTCCCCATAACCCTAATCTCGAAATGGGTTATGGGCCCATTCACTAATCACCTTATTTGGCCCGGTTAAGCAGTTTTTCATCTTCCAAACCTAATTTCAGCCATATCTCCCAAACGGTAAGTCCGTTTCTCACATGTGACCACTCTACGGAAAGGTAAACCATCATCCGAAGCCAATGGAAGTGGTTTCAGGTCAAAAATCCTTTCCAATCAAAAGTTATGGACGAAACAAGACCAGCTAGGGGCAAAACGGTCATTTAAAAATCGGCAAAAATCATGAACATGGGAAATGACCCCAATAGTCGTTTTCCAACTTTACATGACCATACGACTTCGTATGAAAAAAAAAATTCTACGATCCTTCGTTGCGTAGAATGTGGGTTGTTACATTCTCCCCCCCTTAAGAAATTTCGCCCCCGAAATTCCCTAACCAAAACACACAAAAGGTCCCGAATGCCTATCAGCCATAAAACAACAATCAAACATGCAAAACAAGTCAATCTTAGCATGCGGAATAACTAAATTGCAATGAAAATCTTACCAGGCAAAGAGTTCTGGATACGCCTTTCTAATGCTCTCCTCTGTCTCCCAAGAACAGTCATTCTCGTACTCGCCCCACTGAACCTTAACTAGCTTCACCGCCTTCCTTCGAAGTTGCTTCGTATCGTGCTCGACAATACAAATCGGCTTGCGGTTCCCAACCGCCTCGGGTTCTACTTCGAAGTCCTCTAACTGATCAGGTGAAATAGTCTTATCTGGGTCGTGCACGAATTTCCTCAGCTGGGAAACATGAAATACGTTGTGAACTCCCGCCATCTTCTCTGGTAAGTCAACTCTATACGCCAAATTCCCAACTTGTTCGAGGACTGGGAATGGACCAACAAATCTTGGTGCTAACTTGCCTCTCCTACCGAATCGAATCACGCTTTTTAACGGAGAAATCTTGACAAACACCAAGTCGCCAATGGAGAATTTTAAATCTCTTCTCCTTTTATCAGCATACCTTTTCTGCCTATCTTGGGCAGCCTTCATTCATTGCCGAATGGTCTTAATCTTGTCTGAGGTTTCTCTTATCATTTCTGGTCCAAGCACATACTTCTCACCGGTTTCTAACCAACATGACGGTAAGTTGCACGGTCTTCCGTACAAAGCTTCATATAGAGCCATACCGATACTGGAGTGGTAACTATTATTATATGCAAAGTCTATTAGATGCAAATGGTCATCCCATGATCCACCCAAATCCAATATACAAGCTCTCAAGAGATCTTCCAATATACGATTCACTCTCTCTGTCTGACAGTCGGTTTGAGGATGATACGCGGTACTGAGATATAATTTTGACCGTAGAGTCTCTTGTAAGCTCTTCCAAAACCCACTAGTAAACAACGGGTCTCGGTCACTCACAATGCTTTTAGGTACTCCATGAAATCTCACTACCCACTTCACATACAGTTCTGCTAACTTAGCTGCCGTTCTGGTCGATTTGACTGGTATAAATCTTGCACTCTTGGTCAATCGATCCACAATTACCCAAATGCTATCATGTCCCGATCTAGTTCTTGGTAAACCATCTATGAAATCCATCGAGACTTGTTCCCATTTCCATTCGGGAATTTCTAATGGTTGCAACAACCTACTAGGCTTCTTTTGCTCGGCTTTAACTAGCTGGCAATTCATGCACTTGGATATAAACTTCCCAACGTCTCTTTTCATCCCTTCCCATTAGTAAGTCTGCTTCATGTCTCGATACATCTTGTCATCACCGGGGTGTATAGTCAGTTTTGAGTGATGACATTCTCTAAGCACTTCATCTCTCAAACCATTCACGTTGGGTACAACTAGTCTTCCATTCTTTCGAAGCCATCCTTCCCGATCAAGCCCATACAAATTCATCTCCTCATCATTTCCCTTTTCTAACTCGGAGACGATTTCCAATAGATTAGGATCGTCCCTCTGACTGGAACCAATCCGCTCAATCAAAGTAGGTCTGATCGTCAAACTAGCTAACATCTCTGGATCTAATTCGCACTTTGGTCTGAAATCATACCCCGCGATGTACTCCAGTAGCTTCCATTCCAGAAACATAGCCCCTAAACTGGCATGTCTTCTACTCAATGCATCAGCTACCGCATTGCCCTTTCCTGGTGTATATGTGATATCAAAATCATAGGAAGCCAAGAACTCTAACCATCTCTGCTGACGGAGATTCAAATCCTTTTGAGAGAAAAGATACTTTAACGATTTATGATCGGTAAATAACTCGAATCTTTCTCCCAAGAGATAATGTCTCCACATCTTCAGCGCAAACACGATCGCTGCCAATTCCAAATCATGGGTAGGATACCTTTTCTCATGCGGTTTCAGTTGTCGACTAGCATAAGCTACAACCCTACCTCCTTGCATAAATACAGCACCTAGTCCGGTACCACAAGCATCCGTGTATACCGTCATCTCTTCATTCCCTTTAGGAATGACTAACACTGGCGCACGCGTCAACTTTTCCTTTAGACTCTTGAATGCATTTTCACACACTCCGTCCCAGACGAAGGCTTGATTCTTCTTAGTCAACTGAGTCAACGGTGCTGCTATCTTGGAGAAGTCCTGGATAAACTTACGATAATATCCAGCTAACCCCAAGAAACTTCTTACGTCTATTGCATTCTTGGGCGTAGACCAATCCTGTATCGTAGCCACCTTCGCAGAGTCCATGGCAATGCCATTCTTTGAAACTACATGGCCCAAGAATCTCACTTCCCTCCTCCAGAAGTGACACTTAGAAAATTTCACTTTCAATTGGTGTTTCCTCAACACCTCCATTACTATCCTCAAATGTCCCTTGTGTTCTTCCTCTGTCCTCGAGTAAACAAGGATGTCGTCTACGAACACAAGAACAAACTTATTCAAATGATCCCTGAATACCCTATTCATAAGATGCACGAAGTATGCTGGTGCATTGGTCAACCCAAATGGCATGACCAACCACACATAGAATCCAGACAGCGTCCAAATGCCGTTTTCGGAACACTCTCAGCCGCTACTCGGAGCTGATGAAATCCTATCGCGAGGTCCAACTGGGAGAACACTCTTGCTCCTTCCAATTGATCAAACAAATCATCTATCCTTGGAAGAGGATAGTTATTCTTCCTCATCACTTTATTCAACTCGTGATAGTCCACACACAAACGAAGGGAACCATCTGCCTTGGTGGCAAACACAACTGGTGCTCCCCACTCGGAAACACTTCTTATAATAAATCCCTTCTTCAAAAAATCGCTTACTTGCACCCCGAGCTCTCGCTGCTCTCTTGGCGCCATACGACGAAGTGGCATCACTATAGGTCTGGCATCTTTCACTAAATCAATATGGAACTCAATCTCTCGGTGTGGTGGAAGTCCGGTCACTTCCTCGAAAATGTCCGGGTACTGGCCAGCCACGGGCACATCTGACAACTCATCATGCGGGATGTCGAGGGAATTTATAAAACTAGCTAGACTACCAAACACTACCCTCCGCCCATCATCCGCTCTAACTGTCACCAAAAATCCCTCACAGTCTACCACCACCCCGTATCTTTGGAGCCAATCGACTCCCAATATAATGCCATACCCAGTAAAGCCCAAAACAAAGAAATCACAAACAAACATACATCCATGACTCGATAAGACCAGATTACGACAAATCATACTAAGGTTAGTCGAACCACCAATCGGGTTTGTCACTACTAAAGGTCTATCGACTATCTCGAGTTCCAATCTCAACCTATCTACCAAGTCACTATATATGAAGGAACGGGAAGCCCCGTATCAAACAATACTCGAACAGGTACATCATAAATAGAAAGCATACCTTGAATGACGATATTCTTTCCTTTCTCCGCCGCAGTTGGGGCATTCGACGAAGAAGGAATAGCATTGATAGCATATGCTTTCACAATCTGCTTTTCTTTAAGAGGTTGTGGACATTTATCCTTATGATGTCCCACTTGGCCACAGTTGTAGCACTTCCTATTCGCTGGCTTGGCCCGACATTCTTTGGCATAATGGCCCTTATTACCACAGCTGAAGCACTCAACATACTTCTTGCTCTTTTTCTGGCCATCCTTAGCTTGGTTCTGTTTCCTCTTGTTCTGAGAGTTGTTCTTGCCTCCACCGCTCGCTTGCGGTTTTGGCCCTTCTGTAGGTGCAACCTCGGTCTTTGACTTAGGGTAAAGACTCTCTGATCCCAAAGCTTTTCCAACAATCGATTCAAAAGTCTCATCGATGTGGTTAATAAGCCTTTCCCCCAAGTATCCATCCAAACCAGTAATGAACTTCTCATTCTTCTTCTCAGGAGTATCAATAAGGGATAATCCATACTTCGACAAAGTGTCGAACTCAGCAATATAGTCCGAGACTGCCCTACCATTCTGCTTAAGCTCCAAGAACTTCCTAAACAATTCTGACTTCCGAGCAGCTGAGATAAACTTATCGCTAAAGCGAGCCTTAAACTGATCCCAAGTAACTTGATCCTCTGGAGTGGCTGTCTTAATAGCAATCCACCAATTCATCACTCGCTCTTGCAGCTGACGAGACGCTAGCCTTCTCTTCATCGCATCCTCGACACCCAAGTCGTCGAAGATACGGTCACAACTATCCAACCAATCCTAAACATCTGTGGCCGACTCCGTTCTGTGGAACGGCTTCCCACCAAGGTTAGTGTAATCCTTGCACAACTTGGCGAAATCGGCCCTAGGCGCCTGCACTACTGGACCACCACCATTAACGGCATTGGGAACTGCTCCCTGAACATCCCTAAGCATCTCTCCCATGAAGTTAGTGAACATCGTCCTCATGTCAGGAGCATTCCCATTGTTGGCCCCTCTACCAGCACCTCTTAAATTTCGGCTCATCGTCGAATCTGTAAAGAGAAAACGATTAGCCATCTCCATAGTGGTGCCAGTGCAGTACGACTTCATTCTTATAATACTAATAGTATATATATCTATATAGCTTTTGAAAACCAAAGTAATCACAAATACGCTCTCTCATATACGTACTATCTCTTCCTAGTGACTTTCCCTAGGTTAACTACGCAACCTAGAGCTCTGATACCAAATGTGACAGCCCGCCCCGCACCAACCGACATTTACTCCAAAAGTGCGCTGTACACATGTCCAGTTAGCACGGAGCGGTCGTCAGAAGAATAGAAAGAAGACGAAGAATAAACAAGGAACCTGTAGAATGTCTCACAGCGCATAGAACAAAATATAATAACAACATACTCGACATAAAACATGTGAGACAGTGCATAAGCTGAAAATAAACTATCAAAGCAACGGAAATCCAAAATACAGCTTATTACAATTTCAAAATACTGTCTCTAAAGCAAAAAAAAAAAGCAAGATAAGGAAGGTACACTACTAATGCCCAAGTAGTAACCAACCACGACACAGGGAGAATATCTATATATATCATACGTGGAAGCCTCCTGCTCGACTTCGGATCAGCTACTCGTGCATCACCAGCTAACCTGTCTCTAGTCTGCTCATTTAGGAGCACCCAGAGTAATAAGAAGAGATATAAAACTCTGGATCAGACAAAAGTCTGGTATGAGCGATAAGCAGCTAAACAGAACAATTACAGGTATACTAAATCATACCTGAACCTGCAACCAAAGAGTTTGCACTACATACTGTACAACACTCTAAGGTGCCACTAATATATGGTGTACAAGTATACGGGGGTGGGGGTGTGCATGTCATAGTAATGGCAAACAATCAAGCATAGCAACCATCCTCGCATCTCTCACTCAGTGCGTAAAGCATACGATATTCACCACTTCGATCACCCAATACTTTGCTATGATCACTCTGCCCCATGAAGTCACAACGGCTTCATTGCACTGATCCATAGCCACTAATCCTTCGCTATGTCCACTTTGCCCCATGGAGTCGTACACACCCCACTGCACTGGCTCATAGCCTTACTAATCCTTTACTATGTTCACTCTGCCCCATGGAGTCACAATGGCTCAACTGCACTGGCTCATAGTCCTGCTACGATCACTTTGCCCCTCGAGTCATGACGACTCTACTGCACTGTTACGTAGCCTAACATTCAACTTTCAGGGGTGAATCGAAGTTAAGAACGTCGACAACTCCTTAGCACACGTCCCGCAGCAAAGCCAAACAATGAAGTGAACTCATTGGTTCCCAACTGGATCTTGAGCTCTAACTTCCAATTTGGACTACCTTTGCATCTCGGGTTTTTAGTCATCACTGGATCGGTTCGGATCGTCGCCTTCATATCATAACGTTTCGGATCGGCCTCCTCCCAAGCACACCGAGTCAGGTCGTGGTCCACACCTCTAGTTCCAGCTCCACAAACGGATCGAGTCGGGGTTTCCAATCACCATGCATCGGTTCAGTTCGGAGGTGGCTATACGGGTCGGGTCGGAGCGCAGACTTCATTCTTCTCTCCCAACGTCGGATCAGTCTCCATCTCCAGCACCTGGTGGTTCGGATCGTGGCCAAGCTCCGGATCGGTTCATGGTGAAGGGTTCCGAACAGAGGGGTTACCACGATCGGGTCGTGTCGCACTCCATTGCCTCGTGAATCCAGTCATCATCGGATTGGGTCGGGTCGTGGAAGGAATGGGCGATCCGATCCGAGTCCTGCTCATTTTTCTACAACTTCCAACGACGGTTTATACGCCATTCGAGGCGTTTTCGACAAATTTAACACTTCTAGATAAACACAAAGCATACCATACAGTCATAGCAACATGTATAATCATTCACAAACACCAAAACAACAACATGTTAGGTTAAAATGGATCAAACATAGCCAAAACTCATATTTTCCCTTAAGCATGATTAATGATAGGATTAGCAAAACTTAACCAAATTAACCCAAGTTTCTAATAGAGGTCTAGAACAACATTTAAGAATTTATAAATATTTTTCCAGAATTTATTAATGTATAAATTCGCTAATCAACACTAATTACCCTTAATTAACCATAATTAGTGAGGAACTATGCAAATCACTCACCTTAGCCACAAATAAACCTTAGATCTGAAATAAATCTCTGATTTGGTGTGAATCCCAATGCTAAACAGCAGCTCTTCCTCGATCTTGGTGCTAATCCGTCTTGATTTGATGTTGCTAAACTTAATCTTCAAGTAGAAAGTGATTTGGAGGTGTTTTAGAGGTTGGAGGAAATTATTAGGGTTTCTAAGAGGTAAGTGGAGGCTAGAAAACTGAAATAGAATGAAAACCTAACTCATTTCAGCCTCCCCATTATCTTAATCCCGAAATGGGTTATGGGCCCATTCACCAATCACCCTATTTGGCCCGGTTAAGCAGTTTTTCACCTTCCAAACCTTATTTAAGCTATATCTCCCAAACGTATGTCCGTTTCTCATATATGACCACTCTACGGAAAGGTAAACCATCATCCAAAGCCAATGGAAGTGGTTTCAGGTCAAAACTCCTTTCCAATCAAAAGTTATGGACGAAACAAGATCAGCTAGGGGCAAAACGGTCATTTAAAAATCGGCAAAAATCATGAACATGGGAAATGACCCCAATAGTCGTTCCCCAACATTACATGACCATACGACTTCGTATGAAAAAGAAATAAATATTCTACGATCCTCCGATGCGTAGAATGCGAGTTGTTACACGTGAAGATTCCATAATTAATGAAATGTGATTTTGGGTTTATTGTTAGCTGTGTTTTAAATGACATTAGTTCTTTAATCCAGTTAACGATAAGATTAATTTCTTAACTTTGAATAATCATTAAGTAATGATTTATGGAAATTAAAACTGAATTAGAGTTTTAATGAATCTTTAAATAGATTGAAGGTGAATTTGATAACTAAAATTATCAAATTCAAGAAACGATCGAGAATGGAGTATCACCAGTTTTGCTCCAAGCGATAGTTAAATCTTTAATTAGATTTGAACGTGAAATGGTAATTAATTTTGCCGATAACACCGTGGTGTTAGATATGAAGTATTACCAGTTTTACTTCATTGGATGAATAGGTTGGGATTGGGAAATTAAACAAATGATTATTTCGGTAAGGTTCGCTAATCCCGACTAGTTTGGATAAACCTTAATTTGGTTTGAATTGATATCCAAAGGAAGATTAAAGAATAAATTCAAAGAACTTATCTTTGATAAAATTAATGGTAACCTTTCCCAAAGTAAAAGAATATTTGAATAAAGGAATATTCTAGATTGGAATGAGGCGTATGTTGTGTTTTTAAAGAACTTGTTTATTACATACGCGAGTTATTCAGAAAGACCGGGTTTATCCCATTCTGAATAACTGAATCGGCGATGAGTTGACGATGAAGACGGTGGTTGAAGACCGAAGGTCTTCACATCGTTTGGATGATTACTGATGTCTTGGTTGGGTTGTACACCCAAGACGAGGTAATAACTGGTGATCATTCCAGACGTACTTGGAGATTGACCGGATATGCGTGGACCTCTCTCCTGTATTGGACATATGGGACAGGTAATAAGGTGCCTTCGGTTTCGTTCAGACCCAGAATGAACTTGTAAGTGGATGTGTGTTTGACATCGGATTTCATTCTGTGTGATTGATAGACATCGGTTGCATAGCGTGAAATGCCTGTGTGGCATGCTGAGATGCAAATGATCAAGGCTCCTGTTGAAAAGCATAGTCTTGTGGTTGACGATCAAAGCATGGCTTTAATATAACATAGCTTTGTGTAGCGCTAATTCTCAAGCCTCATACCCCGGTGTGAACCAGAAACGGGAGAGGACATCAGGGAGGACATGCGTTTCCTTCTAGCTAGGAGTTGTGTCTGCACGCCCAGGCATTTTACTTTTGTGGATGGATGATGGATAGCGAGGCGCCTCGGTTATATCGGCACTATGGGCCGATGGATGATATGGTCTTTATACAGACTAGACTTACTCCCCATAGGGCGGGGAAATGCATGTACAGGCATTTTAATTCACCCTTTGCACTTCGAGTGGACCGACCCTAACGATCCAAGGGCCGACCTGAGTCAGGGTCCTGAGACATGGTCTAGATTGTCTCGAAGCAGTAAGGACGATCCCTTCCCTTGGTTCATAGACGGAAATCCAACTTCCAATACATGACATTTCGGTTTTATTTGTAGAGCCTAGTATGGTGACATAGTGGGATGGGGCACTATGCGATCTATGATTGATACATTTATATTTGAAGTCGTTTTCATACACTTTACACTATAATAGTATCAAAATGATTTGTTTTAAACGTACCAAGCATGTTTAGCTATTACAAGGTAAAACTCTATCCTCCGGCTTGCGTTGCATTGTGTGATGGGACCTGAGTCTTATAATAGCTTCATTGTTCTTTATTTAGCATTGCGCTGTTGTTTTTATGCACTGGTACTCTTGGGAGGAAACCCGTTCCGTGTTATACGGCGTGGTCCCTTGATTTACCTTACTTTAAATCCAAGATAATTAATGTTTTAGTTCTCACACTAGTCACATGACTGACTTGGAGTTTATTGTTTTAACCTAAACTTTGAGTGCCCCTATTTTCTACACGTGCAGCTAATAGTTTTGGTTTTGAAGATTTAAATCCACGTGATCCTGGTTTACAGCTGGAATGATGTTCGGAAAGCTCTGTATCCGTTTATCTCTTTCAGTAGTGTTTTGTATTATTTTCCGCTGCATTGTAAATTGTAAATCTATGATATTTATCGAATGTATATTAATTATTTATACTCTGTTATATTCTTGTATTCTGATGGAATTGTTTTAATAAGCAGTGAAATGCTCTTCTGTTTGTGTTCTAATTTGTCGTGTTCTCAAAGCAACCCGGGCTTTCCTTCACGGGGAAGTTCGGGTTGTCACACTACCCAAATCTTATTGATCCATATTTAAAATACAAATAGGATTTTATTTGTCCAAACATCTTCTTATTAAACATGTACATTTTTCTGGTATACACAATTCAATCCAGTCGTTAATCGAAATCACATACAATCAATCCAAATTTTAGTCAACACATAAATGAAGTCCACATCGCAATCAATACAAACATATTTTATTTTAAAATTCAGAAATCTCACATTAGGGGTTTTGAATTCTTCAAAAGTTTAGAACGCTCCGTTTCAGCTCAGGTCTTTTCCATTGCGAAGCTCTCATTCTTGTGATTCCAACCAAGTTCTTTCATGCGATTATGTTTTCGTTTTGAGAAAGTTACATGGTTTTATACATTTAATAACTTAATTACATAGTTAATAAAATAATTAAACATTAATCACCCTTTTATTCATCGTTAACTATCGTCTTACTCTTTAAAAATTCCTGGAATAGCCGAACCAACTCTCGCAACCCTTGTTCACTGTAACAACCTGGAAATTCTGAACCAATTTAAAAATTTTATTTTAGAAATTTTAGTGGATTTTTAATATTTAAGATAATTTATTTTAAATAATAACGACTAAAAATTTATTTAAATCAAAGTTAGAACGAATATATTTATTTTAATTTTAATTGGAGTTGGAGATAGCGCGGTAGTTTGAAAATTCTGAAATTGTAAGTTTGAATTAGGATTTGAACGTAGAGGCTTACGCTTGAATTTATAATTTGTTTAATTTAATTGTTCTTGAAAGATTGAATTAATTTTTAAGATTAAATGATTAAAATTATATTTAAATTTAAATTTGTTGATTGTAGGATTTCATTTAGTGATGGATAGCCTAAATCCTATGATTTAAATGTTGATTGACATAACTCATGCAGGTGCTTGATTAATGCGCATTCTAAATATACAAGGAGAGAAAAAATGCCTTAGGAACTTTAATAACATTTATTAACTTATATTGAAATATTGATGGAAAATAAAATTCCGACAATATATATATATATATATATATATATATATATATATATATATATATATATATATATATATATATATATGTATATATGTATATCTTTGCCTGTTCCCCTATCAATTAAAAATGTAACCGTTAGGAATTCAAAACATGGATTGCATTTTCAAACTTTCATTAATTAGTTAATTCTGAGAGATGAATAGTTGCATCCATTTTAATGACTTCATCTATTTGTTATTTCCTTAATAACTACACCATTCCTCTCCATCAAGATTGACATATTCAATTAATTTATCACCCTTTATCCTATTAATCTCTTTCCTTCATTCTATTTTTCACATCATATTTCATTTGTGTGTTTTCATTCTTTATATTTGTATCCCTTTATTTCTCTTTCCTCTTTGTTTTCCCTCATTATTTTTCTTCAAGAACAAATCACCTCTATGTATTTATGTTTCCCTTCTCTTTTTTTTAAAAAAAAAAATTGTAAAACTATCAGCGTTGTCTATGCATATATCTAGCCATTTTATTTACCTTATTTGTGTCTATCTGGTTTAACATGTTCCTTAAATTCAATTTTTTTTCCTCTACATTTTGAAATTTGAAAATCACACAACTCTCTAACAATAACCGTCATCAATCTTGCAATCATTCCTTTCCACTTATTTTCTTTTATTCAGTGATTTACGTTTGAATTTGAATGAGAAATAAGTATTGCCACATCATCCTTAGTCTTCCACATTTAATTTATTTGTAATTTGCATAATACAGAGAGACATCTTAGGGAAATAAATCATGTATTTATTATTTCCTCTATCTTCTCTAATGCATATCTTTCAAAATTCATGTAATAATAAAACAGTGCCATTTCTTTCCCATTTTCTTTCCTCTTTTCTTTACATCTACAAATCTTCATGACTCAAAAACAAAAACAAAAATACAGCCTCCTCTTCTTTGAAAATCTCATGATATCCTCTTCTTCTTAAAATTTCGTGCATTCTTCTTCTCAAAAGAACAAAAAGGGAAAAACCGCAGCCTGCTATCGGTGGAAGAAGATAAGGGTGATTTTCTATTTTTATTAATTTGTTAATTTAATTTAAATGATAACAATACAAATTATATAATAACTATTACATACAAGGTCGAAATCAGACGACTTCAGTTGCGTTAGAATCGTAGCGAAGAACTCTACATTTCAGAACTTATTAGAAGCGGTTTGAAGCCAGTTACAATTTCAGACAAAATTAGTTTTGAATCGACAAAATAAACATGATGAAGGTGAGATATCTCTTGTTTTTAATTAATTAATTAACTTATTTTTATTTATTTATAGTTATTCATTTCAGATCTGATTGTGTGGATGTTGTACGATGTTTGTATGTTGGTTATGATGGATTATTATGAAGATTGTCATGTGTTAAGCGAATATTTTTAATCGTTTATTCTATTGAATTGAGTTAGATAATCAATTCGATATTCATTTATATAATGAATAATCATAGATCTACATGTGGTGGAAAAAAATATATTATTTATTCTTTTATTTATCGAATGGATTTAGATCGTCGATTCAATAGCAAATTATACAATTTGTCCGTTAAATGGATTGATCTAGTTAATTAATTCATAATCTGTCACTTTATTGAATCGATTTAGTTCATCAATTCAATATAAAATATAAAGATTAAAGATTAGCACTCTTGTCTGAATTGAATTTATTGGTCAATTATATATGTGAAAACCACTTCTTGGATCACTTGTGTCGGTTTGTCAATATTAGCCATTTGGTCTATACGAGTGGATTTGAAATAGAGAAACGAACTATACATTTTTATTTGTGTTTTAAACACAAATATTACGTAGAACATTGAATGACATTTTTATTTGTGTTTTTAAACACAAATATTACATAAGGAAAAAGATGACATTTTTATTTGTGTTTTTTTTTAAACACAAATATTACATAAGAAAAAGACGACATTTTTATTTGTGTCCATAAACACAAATATCACATAGAAAATGGAATGACATTCTAGTTGTGTCCTTAAACACAAACATTATATATAAAAATGGACGATCTTTTTATTTTATTATTTGTGTTCTCAAACACAAATAAAACATTAAAAATAAAAGTACATTTTTATTTGTGTTCTCTAACGCAAATAAAACATGTAATTAAATTATATCTTTTTATTTGTGTTCTCCAACGCCAATATAATATGATTTTAAAAGTGGCACATTTTTATTTTCTTTTTTCAATGCAAGTATGACATGAGAAGGAAAATCAATTTTTTTCGCATTCCTTAATGCAAACGAGATGTAGAAAATAGATTTTACATTTTATGTTTGTATTCTAAAATGCAAACACATATTGCAAATAAAATTTATTCTTTTATGCTCATTCACAAATACAAACATACATTGAAAATGAAAGTTCATTCTTTTGTCTTCATTCACAAATGCAAATACACATTTAAATAAAGTTTTGTTCTTTTATTTGCATTCTCAAATGCATGTATATATTAAAAAGTAAAACTTGTTCTTTTATTTGCATTTACAGATGCAAATATGTATTAAAAATAAAATTTGTTCTTTTATTTGCATTCACTTATGCTAATATATTTTGCAAATGAAATTTGTTTCTTTTATTTGCACTCATTGATGCAAATATATTTTGAAAAGAAAAGTTGTTCTTTTATTTGCACTCGTTAATGCAAATATAACATTAAAAATTAAATTAGCATTCTTGATTGCATTCACAATGCGAACAAAACATTAAAAATATAAAATTAACATTTTTGTTTGCTTGACAATGCGAATAAAACATTTAAAAATAAGATTTACATTTTTGTTCGCATTCACCATGCGAACAAAACATTAAAAATACATTTTTGTTTGCATTCTTTATTGAAAATAAAACATGCTTTATAAAGAACACATTTTGTTTGCATTCTTTATTGAGAGTGAAATTCACATTTCTATTTGCATCTTTTATTGAAAATAAAACCTTAGAATAAAGAACACATTTTTATTTGCATCTTCCATTGCAAATAAAATATAATGAAAAGAATAAAATTTACTCTTTATTTGCATCCACTAACACAAATATTCACATTGAAAAGAAGTTAATCTTTTTGTTTGCATTTACTATACAAATATTTACATAGCAAATTAAGTCATACCTTTTTATTTGTGTTTTTAACACAAATATTTGTATAAGGAAAGAAATCGTCTTTTTTACTCGCATTTACAATGCAAGTATTGCATAAGAAAATAAAACCATTCTTTTTACTCGCATTTATAATGCAAGTATTGCATAAGAAAATAAAACCATTCTTTTTACTCGCATTTATAAGTGCAAGTATTGCATAAGAAAACAAAACCATTCTTTTTACTCGCATTTATAAGTGCAAGTATTGCATAAGAAAACAAAACCATTCTTTTTACTCGCATTTATAATGCAAGTATTGCATAAGAAGATAAAACCATTCTTTTTACTCGCATTTATAATGCAAGTATTGCATAAGAAAATAAAACCATTCTTTTTACTCGCATTTATAATGCAAGTATTGAATAAGAAAATAAAACCATTCTTTTTACTCGCATTTATAGTGCAAGTATTGCATAAGGAAATAAAACCATTCTTTTTACTCGCATTTATAGTGCAAGTATTGCGTAGGGAAAATAAAGTCGTTCTTTTTATTTGTGTTTTAACCCAAACATTTGCATAGAAATAAAAACATTCTTTTTTATTTGCATTCATTATGCAAACATTTGCATAGAAATAAAAACATTCTTTTTATTTGCATTCATTATGCAAATATTTGCATAGAAATAAGAACATTCTTTTTATTTGCATTCATTACCACAAACATTTGCATAGAAATAAAGCACTCTTTTTAGTTGTGTTCTTAACACAAACATTTGCATAGAAAATGATGTCATCTTTTTGTGTGTTCTTAACACAAAAATATTACATAGGAATAAATTATCTCTATATTTGTGTTCTTAACACAAATACATATAGGAAAATGAATGCCTTTTAAACTTTATCCTTCGACACAAATATTAACATAGGATTTAGGTTCATCTTTATATTTGTATTTCCAATACAAATATGACATAGAAATAGAATTCATCCTTTTATTTGTATTCTCCAATACAAATAGGTCATAGAAATAAAAGTGCATCTTCTATTTGTACACTCTATTGCAAATGAAACTTAGAAATAAAAGTTACGTATTTTTATTTACATCCCTCGATGTAAATAAACATGAAAGAAAAGTACAATTTTTTTATTTGCGTTCCACAACACAAATAAGATTTGGAAATATAAAATTAAGAGTTATATTTCTATGATTGGTAAAACACATTTTGTTAAACATTAAACATGAATGTGTGTGTTAGGTAGACAGTTCATTCTTTACGGGACATGTTACCCATGTTAATATTATCGCCAAATGATTTATATTCATAAATATAAATAAGAATAGCGACAAATCATTATTCAATACTATTAATGATATGAAATGGTTTAAAACTTTATATATATACGATAACCATTTGAAAAGACCGAGTCCATCTCATTTCAAATGATTATACGGCGATATCCAAATTGAAGAGTTAAAGACGACGGTCGAAGAACGACGATCTTCAAGGCGGATGGTTGTATTGCTATTATTGGCCTTGATGGGAGTAGCTACCTTGATGGGTTGATGGTAGTGATCATCCGGACGTTCTTGTTGATTGTACGGGTTTGGCTTTCGCTCAGACCCAGAGCATAAGCTAGTAAATGGATGCGTGTCTGTGACGATCCCAAAACCCCGTGACACGGTGTTAAGGATAATCATTGGAATATAACACATTAATCATCATTAGCGGATCATAGATAATAGCATAAACAGAAAATAGAATAATTTACACACATATGACAGCGGAATCATATAGATATCATCACATCAGAGAAGCACAGTACAGGATACAACTTAGTGCATAATGATACATAATCAGTCACCATCGCCTGAGGCGGAATCATACATAAAGAGTACACAAAAGGAATATCAGTCTACATCACCAATGGCGGAATCATAATATAGATACAATAATGGCGGAGAAAATCCAAGTCAGCACGGTGTAGTCAAGCCTCGCCATGAGCCAAAAGGTGCGTCCGAAACCTGTAACTAGGCTGCCCGTGTGAAAATGAGGGCACCCGAGTTTGCAAGGTGAAACAAACTACGAGTCAGTCATGGGACTGGTATGAGAAATCTATTCAACTTATTAACAACAATAATAAGGCAAATCAAAGGACCACGCCACTTTCGCGGAACGGGTTTACTCCAACGAGTGCTAGTGCATGAGATAAAGTAAACGATTAAATCAACGCAATGCTTTTCATAAAATGAAGCCATTATAAGACTCATGTCCCATCACACAATGCAACGCAAGCTGGAGGATAGAGTTTTTACCTTATAATGGCCAAAGATGCTTCATACGAATAAAACAAAAGGGCTTGATATTATTACTAGTGCATATATGTTTCAAAAGCAAATTCAATCATAAATATCAATCCTAGGCGGCATAGCTACCATTTACTATGTCGCCATACTAGTAATACAATCACATCCGCATATTTCGTATTGGAAATTGGATTCCTTCATGAGTCGAGGCAAGGGGCAAGCTCCTCTCCGATTCGAGACACTCTAGCAAATGCCTCGGGACCGCACACAGCAATCCCCTGGATCCTCCAAGGCCGGTCCTCTCTTACTTTTGAGGATTGGCAATTCCTGAACACACGTTTCCCGGTCCTTACAGACCTATAATCGAGGCGCCTCGTATTCCAACAACCACACAGGTGAAAAAGTAGATATAAATGTCAGGGCTGGGAGGTCACTGACACCACCATAGCTAGAAAGAAACGTCATGCACTCCTTGGGTCCTTCTCCCGTTTTTGACTCATACCGGGGTGTGAGGCTCGCGAATTCACGTTATACACAAAGCTACGTCACACAGACCATGCTTTGATCATCAACCACAAGACTTTGCTTTGCAACAGAAGCCTTGATCATATGCCACTTAGGCGTGCCACACAGGCAATCTACTCCATGCGACTGATTTCTGTCAATGTATAACCTCTGAGCTCGTACGTCTCAGAGAAGGGCGATAAGCAAGAGAACAAATTCTCCGCCGCCAAACAGATATATATTTAACAGAGATCAATCAACACAGAACAAAATCCAATGTCAGACACACAGTCCATTTACAAGTCCGTTCTGGGTCTGAACGAAACCGGAGGCACCAATTCCTCGCATATCCATACAATCAACAGTATGTTTGGACGGCTACTACTTCAATTCCTTCATGGTAGCTACTCCAATCACGAGCATCAGTAGCGCCCATCCCTCCAATGTGGAGATCGTCGGTCTTCAGCCATCTTCGACTCTTCGACTTCTCAACGTCGATCGATCATTTGAAATGAGATAAACTCGGCCTTTTCAAATAACCCACGTATATTTAGATTTTCAAATCAATTAATCACATGGTTGGACTATTCAACATTCACATTTCAGTTATTTAGTTATAATTTTCATGTCAAATACATTCAACCATCACATATCAAGCAAACACAACAAAATTGGTTTATTTCCACTCTATATCGTCTATAGTACTTTATAACGATATATCGCCATTTTTATTTAATTTAAAACGGCCATATTTAATTAAACGACGTTTCGGGTCGTGACGATTCACTGGCGCTGCTTTTCACTAATTTTGTTTTACACATATCTGAAAATCTAACCGTTGGATCTTCACAAATTTTACATCATTAGGAAGGTCATTTCAAAACGAATCCAACGGTTTCAGTTTTGGGAAAATCCGACGGTCAGATCTTCCACACTAGCCATTTGAAGTTACGATTTCAATTTACGAACTGCAGCGTCGTTATTCGATTTAATTTAATTATATTTATATATATATAAATATAGTTCATTCAAAAATTCCTATACCGTTTCCACTTCAATTATTTCACTAACGCCTTTAAATTTCGGAAAATTTCGCCATAACCTCCTTTGTGCGGGAGGGTCTGGGAAAATTCCCAAGTAGCCACACGGGCGTCTCATATCAAAAAGAAAAAGAAAAAGCCAAGCGGCTAGCCAACAGGCTCATAAAATCATCACCCAAACAAAGCGGTAAATGTGTACCTATTTGTCGGGCACAAAATTCTATTTCTCTTCTCTAGCCCCTTTTGCTTTAACCTGTTCAATAGATATGCATATACATATATACAATTTCTATCACTTATCATTTTCCATTCAATTTCATATTTGATTTACTTCGGTTTTAAAAACACCTTTCATTCTAATGTTGCATGCATAGGCTAAAATCATATCATTAGCTAATTAATGTATATTTCAACTCATGCACATTTATTTGAACAAGTGGCTATTTTTAACACTTCACATTTCAAAGATGATAATTTTGGCGAACTAAAATAGATTTCAACACATGACTATTTTATTTAGTTCATATGCATGTTCAAAATAATATTTCTTTCACAAATATTTATTTCAACGTCCGCATATCTTTAGCATATCACACATATGATAAAAATGATATTTTTATCATTTAAAATATTTATTCGACAAATAGATGTTTCAACACTTCATAGTTACAATAAAAATATAATTTTTATTGTTCGATCTTTTTATTCAACACATGAACTTTTCCACTACACACACACTTCTCAACAAATGAGCATTTCCACATATGGACATTTTATTTATGTTGTTCATATTAGAAAGATGGGATTTTTATTGTTGAAACTATTTATATAAGGCGAATATTTTTCATACTTCATATATATATAAAAAATGTGATTTTTATTGTTTAAACACTTCATTCATTCACAAATAAATCTAATTTTCACACAACACTTTTCAACACACAAACATTTCCACACATGGATATAGTTTCAATATATGGCTTTAATTTCTATGCATGAAAATAATTTCAACATATGAAAATAATTCTAACACACAAAGATTATTCAAAATTTCGGCAGCATAACGGCAGGGTAGTTAAAACCGGCACCGTCCCTAGTACGGCTTCTCGCTCTACCTTAAAACCTCGCGGTTTTTGACAATGGGGATTCATGCATCTAATTCGCACGCAGGCGGCATGTTTATTTTTATTTCCACAAATATTTCCAATTCATTTCAATCACCAATGGGTATTTTTCAACCACAACCAAACAATATCAACCACAAACAATTATTCAACCATTCGTATTTTTCATCCAATATTTCACGTCAATTCACCACAATAAATATCGTCCATGGTTTGTGGACGAGGGGAGTGTGTATATATATATATATATATATATATATATATATATATATATATATATATATATATATATATATATATATATATATTTGCTATACTTCACTAGCATTTCAACACACATATCAATTATTCTATGCATGTAAAATTCATACTTCGCTTATATAGCTTACACTACGTATGTACATGAGGTATGCAACACGTATGTAATTTATATTTCGCTAATATAAATTATACATGACATTTTCCATTCAATTTCACGTTAATTTAGATTTCTCACTTTGGTTTTTGGAGCGCTAAAAATCGATACGATGTCAGAAAAATCCGCGGCTTCTTCTATTGGGTAGAGAGCTTCCTTGCGGTCCCGATGTTTCCTGTTTCATCGAATTTCGTCAACACACCAAAAAGATATGATTTTTCAAAGTGTAAAGATCAAAGAAAAACTCACTTTCACGAAGCTTCAAAACTAGGTTTACAGTTTTCGCGAAATCAGTGGCATGTGGGGGATGATCGGGGGTGCTGACGTGGAAGAGGGAAGAGAGGGCTTCACGGCGCTGGTGGTTTGAGGGGGTGCGGTGGCAGATCGGAGCGGCGGCGGCGCTGGGAAGGTCGGGACTTCCTGGCCTCGATTCAGGCGGAGGAGGCGACGAGGGTGGCGATGCTGGGGTCGGATTTGAAGAGGGGGCTGAGACGCGTCGAATGGTGGCGGTGGCGAAGTCTGGAAGCGACTGTGGCGGCGGCGGCGGAGGAGAGAAGGTCGGGAGCGGGTTTCGCCGTTGTTCGTGGGGGGGGGGTTTCTTTTTTTTTATTTTTAAAATTTATGAAAGGAAAATTCTGATTGGCCGAGGATTATATTAAATTTTTAAATAGTGTTTTCTCAAACGAACTCCTTTTTAAACCCAACGACTGTCGCCCCTAGCTAAATACCCCCATTTCGGACACAATGGGATATGTTTCGTAGGCCAATTCGACTGTTACAGTCAGTTATTTTTCAAATTAAAGTATAAAACATTTAATTTTTAACTCTGAACGCACATTTCAATTTGCCAGTGCCACAAACTGCTTCGAAAAATTCCAAAAAAATAAATCTAACTATGTTTTGACGCTACGGTCCCAACAAAACTAGTTTCGTCGAATTCTGAGGTCGTTTGAAAAATGGCCATTTTCTGGTCGATCCAATTTATCAGAAATTGACCAATCACATTTTCTTTTGCCATGCTCACATACTAGCTTCAAAAATTATGAAATTTGAAACCTAGCAATAGTTTGACATCCCGGACCCAACAAAAGTGGTTTCGTCGAATTCCGAGGTCGTATGCAAAATATCAATTTTCCAGGGCCATATATTCTATATACCGACCCTTCGGAAAATTCATTCGGCCATAACTTTTAATTCCCGTTATGAAACTTCGATTTTTCAGATTCGTTAGAAAGGTATTGAATAACAAATTTAAATATTTTTGGTTTCGCTAAAATCCGTTATATTTTCCACCCTGCACAGTCAGTCAAAGTTTGAATTCAAATTTTCAAACCGACTCACTATTTCTAATTCACTATTTTATTGAAATATTCTATTTGAATTGTTCAAATCCCTTTGAAATCACCAATTTAAAAACTTTAAATTGGCTCGTATTTTCCGGGTTATTACAGTGTCTGACATTGAATTTCGTTCCAAGTGAATTACATCGATTTCTATTAATTCATGTCTGTTTGGTGGTGGAGGATTTATTCTCTACTTATCACCCTGGTATATATTAATAGTGATTGATCGCATGGCATGAATTGTCAATGTGGCACGCCAAGATGCAATTGATCAAGGCTTTTGTTGAAAAGCAGGGCCTTGTGGGATGATCAAAGCATAGCCTATTACGGCATAGCTTTGTGTATATCGTGACTTCTCGAGCCTCACACCCCGGTATGAGTCAAAAACGGGATATGGACCGTAGGGAGTGCACACGTTTCTTTCTAGCTAGAGTGGTGTCAGCGACCTACCAGCCCTGACATTTTACTTATGTGGATGATGGATTTTGAGGCGCCTCGGATTTTTATAGGCCGATAGTGGTCATATTATAGGTTCAAAGGAACCGGGAAGCGTGTGTTTAGGCATAACCAATCCACTGCCGATAGGCGGGGACCGGCCCTACCGCATCCAAGGGTTCACTGCGGGGGATCCTGAGGCATTTGCTAGAGTGTCTCGAATCGGAGAGGAGCTTGCCCCTAGCCTCGACTCATGATGGAAAACCAATTTCCAATACGACCTTGCGGTTTTGATTGTAGAACTAGTATGGAGACATAGTAGGATGGCGTACTATGCCGTCTATGATTGATACATTATGATTGAAATGTTTATCATACATATACACACTAATAATAATATCGTTTTACGTATTTATCATCTTTTGACCATTATAAGGTAAAACCCTATCCTCCAGCTTGCGTTGCATTGTGTGATGTGACCTGGGTCTTATAATGGTTTCATTTTTCCAAAAAGCATTGCGCTGTTTGACGATTTCCTTTATTATTATGCACGTCAATCCATTGGAGTAAACCCGTTCCGCGTTAGCGGCGTGGTACTTGGATTTGCCTTATTACTATTAGTTAAACTAGTTAAGAATTCTCATACCAGTCCCATGACTGACCCGTAGTTTGTTTCACCTTGCGAACTCGGGTGCCCTCTTTCCACATGGGCAGTCGAGTAGCTTTTTGCAGAGATCTTTATCTCTTTAGCAGGATCTTGGATCGAAGCTTAAAGCTGTGTCCTGAGCATTGAAGTCTTCCGCTGTGTATTGTATTAATTTCTTGTAATATAATCTTTCGCTGTAATATATTTATTCGATGTACTCTGATATTCTGTACTCTGATGTAACGTTATTGTAATGTTATAAAAGTCTTTTGTTATTTGTTCTGATGTTGTAGTATGCCCAGAGTTAATGCATTCGAGAATTTCTAACTTTTGGGTCAGACCTGTGTGGTTTATGGTCGATCCAACGGGTAGGAATTTCCGGGTCAATACATTCACCATGGCGCCACCCTGTGAAGCTGAGATTCTACCACTCCAGTGATCGAGAATAGATCACAACCGTACGAGATGAAAGATCTAGCCTTGATCTCTGATTTTGGTTTTATAACCTTTGAATAATTCGGCATGGATTGGGGGATATTATGATGGAAAATCGCGACAATATCAGCCATGAATAGGCTCAGTGGCGGCTGTGTTATGTTCGAGGAAGATAGGGTTTTTGGAATTTCCTATTGGATGTTTATACGTATTTTAATATTGTTAAATTTCATTAGTTTCATTTCCCCTAATGTGTCTCTTCATATATAGTAGATTACAAAGGAATTTAATTTGCTGACTAGGCGTGATGGGACCACACTTATCTTTTTTTATTAAAATTTCAAAAGTAAATAATAAAGAGAGAGAGAGAATAAATGGGAAAGAATGAATGCATGATTTATTGTCTGATGCTGATTGTTAGAAAGTTGTTTGTCCTTTTAAATTTCAAAACACATAACATTAAATATCATAATTTAAGTAACATACTCAATGGGTTGGAAAGAATAAATAGAAGAGAAATATATATATATATATAGGTGGTTTGTTTGTGAAGGAAAAATAATAACAATGGAAAGCAAAAAGGGGAAAAGATAAATGAATGCATGGTTAAGTAACATAAGGAATGAAACATAATGAGAAAAATAGAATTAAGGAAAGAATTTAATGGAATGAAGGGTAATAAGTTAATTTTTGAAAGATAAATAAGAAGAATGTGTCAATTTGGAAGGAGATGCATGGTGCAATACTAATGACACAATAAAGAGAGGAGGACACTGAAATAAATGTAGCTATTCATATTTCAAAGTAAATAAATTACGATGGTTTAAACATGTCATCCATGTTTTGAATTCCTAAAAGTTATATTTTGAATTGACAGGGAACTATCTAAGAGGATAGCCAAAGGTATATATACATACATATCTACATATATGTATATATATATATATATTGTCAGAAATTATTTCATTTAGAGCCTACGCATTATTTTCAATCAATTTACATTTTATGTATACCACAAAAATGTAAATTTTTATGTTAACATATTTTGATTTCAAATAAAGATCATTTTTAATGATCCATTTACATTAAAGATGTAACTTTTAATGTAAAAACATTTTCAAACAACGAATTTTATCTAATGATTCATTTACATTAAAGATGTAATCATCAAGCAAAGGATTTTATTTTTTTAAATTCTGATGCATTTTCTATTTAAAATTTCTTAAAATAAATTTTTAAATTGGTTCTGATTTTCCGGGTTGTTACAATCTCCCCACTTAAAATCTTTTCGTCCTCGAAAAGGAACGGAGCTGAAAGTTGTATAACTAACCAAATCAACTTTCATTCTTTTATTGGTTTCAATAATTTTATTAGTTGATTAACATTTCAAAGATATATCACTTTTATATGTTCAAAAATCATATTTTCTAAGATCGAATTATATATAATCACAAATACGCTAATTATAAACTTATCACTCTCAACTCATTCTAGGGCATTTCTAACCCATCTCTAACGAGTTTTCTCATTCTAGGATACTGCTGATCCTATCGCTAAAGAGTATTCTTTTATAGGATATTACTAATCCTACATCTGATGAGTCATTTGTTCTGTTCTAACGAGTTGTGCCCCAAAGATTTCAGCTAACCAAAGCTCTGATACCACATGTAGCGACCCAAAAATCGCCCTTTGAATCAACCATAAACCACACAGGCCTGATCCAAAAGTTGGAAATCCTCAAATGCACTAACTTTGGGCATATAACACATTAGAACAATAATAGAAGACTTTTATAAACATTACAATAATGTTACATCAAAGTACGAAATATCAGAGTACATAGAATATAATAATACAACAGCGGAAGATAATTACAATGAATTTAATACAATGCAGCGGAAGACTATCAATGCTCTGGACACAGCTTTAAGCTTCGATCCAAAATCCTGCTCAATATATCAGCAAAATAAGCTACTCGATTGCCCATGTGGAAAAGAGGACACCCGAATTTGCAAAGTGAAACAAACTACGAGTTAGTCATGGGACAGGTATGAGAAATCGTTCCTAACTTATCTAACAACATGGCTAATCACAGGACTACGCCGCTAACGCGGAACGGGTTTACTCCATTGGATTGCCAGTGCATAAATTAAATAAGTTTTTATTCAAAACAACGCAATGATTTTTAGAAAAATGAAATCATTATAAGAGTCAAGTCCCATCACACAATGCAACACAAACCGGAGGATAGAGTTTTACCTTATAATGATCAAACATGCTTAATACGTAGAAAATAATAATTTAACATTGTTATTAGTGTCTAATCAGTTTAAAATACTTCAAAGTAAATGTATCAATCCTAAATGGCATAGCTACCATATACTATGTCGCCATATATAGGTTTACAATCAAAACTGTAATGTCGTATTGGAAATTGGGTTTCCATCATGAGTCAAGGCTAGGGACGATCTCCTTACCGATCCGAGACACTCTAGCAATGTCTCAGGATCCCCCGCAGTGAACCCTTGGATCCTGCAGGGCCGGTCCACAAATACTTTAGTGGATTAGTTATGCCTGAACACATTCCCGGTCCTATTGAACCTATAAATTGGTCACTATCAACCAATATAACTGAGGCGCCTCATTCCATCATCCACATAAGTAAAAATGTCAGGGCTTGTAAACGCTAACACCACTTCTATCTAGAAAGAAACGCATGCACTCCTTGGGACCCTTGTCCCGTTTCGACTCTTACCGGGGTGTGAGGCTCGCGAAGTAACGCTATACACAAAGCTACACCAAAATAGGATATGCTTTGATCATCAACCACAAGGCTCTGCTTTTCAACAAAATCCTTGATCATTTGCATCTTGGCATGCCACATTGACAATCCACGCCATGTGATCGATAACTACCAATATATAACCTCTGAGCTCGTACGTCTCAGAGGGTGTTAAGCAAGAGAATAAATTCTCCGCCACCAAACAGATATATATTAAATTGAAATCAGTTTACATAGAATGAAAGTCAACGTTAGACACACATCCATTTACAAGTCCGTTCTGGGTCTGAACGAAATCGGAGACAACTTATTCCTCATCCCGTATGTCCAATACGGAAGAGAGGTTCTCGCATATCCGAACGATTAACAAGTACGTCTGGACAACTACCACTTTAACCCTTTCCTTGGAGCAAATCAGTCCAGGGCGTCAGTAGTCATCCATTCGATGTGAAGATCGCCGGTCTTCAATCACCGTCTTCAATATCTTTGATTTTTAATCGTCGTAGTACTTATTCAGAATGGGTTAAACCTGGTCTTTCTGAATAACTCGCGTATTTTATAATCAAAAATCAAGTGCTATAAAACACATCATACGACACATTCCAATTCAGAATATCCTTTTAATAAAGTATTCATATTATTAGGGAAAGGTTCTCATTAAATTTATCAAAGATAAATTCTTTTAAATTTATTCCTTAATTTTTTTTAAAGATTCATTGAAACTCCAATTTGGTTTTAATATCAAAAATCATTACATTATGATTATTCAACTTTAAGAAATTAATCTTGTCTTTAACTGGGTTAAAGAACCAGTGTCATTTAAAACATAGTTCACGATAACCCAAAATCACCTTCCATTAAATATGGAATTTTCACAAAAATTAAATCAATATATAATCGATATAAATTTCCGTATCAGACTAAAAATATAAACGGAATAAGGGCAAAGCCTTTTAAATCCCATATATAGTAATGGTCTTCTTTTACAGAAGCTCATCTCGATTATTATTAAATCGAATTCCAATCAACTCCAATTTAATATACTAAATTGGAAAACTATATTTTTGAAAATTTCCATTTAAATCTTAATAAAAGATTTATAACTTCTAAATTCTATTTTCACTGTTAATTGGGTTAAAGAACAAATGTCGTTTAAAACACATATCACAATAAACCCAATTCACATTTCACTTTATTCCAATTACTAAATATAACTGGAAACTCTAATAATCTTAATTAAAAGATTTATTTTTTCATACGGGTTTTAAGAACA
The DNA here is from genome assembly GCA_030737875.1 of Allium sativum. Classification (NCBI taxonomy): domain Eukaryota; kingdom Viridiplantae; phylum Streptophyta; class Magnoliopsida; order Asparagales; family Amaryllidaceae; genus Allium; species Allium sativum. The sequence goes on along the minus strand of CM060924.1, from coordinate 931,577,325 downwards.
GTGTTATTTAAGACATCATTCACGACAAACCCAAAAATCCAATTTATTTTTATTAATTTCAATTAAATATTAATTAATTGGAAACCTTCATTAAATCTTAATTTAAAGATTTATTCTAGTTAATCACTAGTTCATTTCGATAAAAACATATTTTTATCTTTACAAAAATGGAATTTTTCATCCCAAAATCTTTCCAAATTATTTATTATGATATTACCTAATTTTTCCATATTTTTAATAATTTTATTTAAGGCCATTAAATATATATATATATATATATATATATGTATATGTAATATATATTTCATAGATTTCTATTTTAAATCGTATCTTATAAATCATTTATAAATTGTTTTAAAACAATTTTAACTTCATTTTCAATTTTAAATCAAAATTGAATATTCTATATTTTTATCATATTATAATATTAATATTTTCAAAATATTAAATTTTGAAATCACTTCTTTTCGATATTCATTATAAAATGAATAAAATCGATCGATAAACCCGTTTGGGTTGAAAATTGCGTTTCTTTACTTAACCCGGCTTCATATTTTTATATTTTTGTGTCCATCCAAAAATGGACATTAAAATCATAATTTTATTCTTCACAGAATATTATTTTAAAATATTCGTTATTTTAAAATATTCTTTATTTCAAAAGACTCTTTATTTTTGAAATATTCTTTATTTTTTAAATATTCTGAATCGGAATGCGACTCAATCAATTACCACATAATATGAGTTATATGGATTTCATACATCGCATGTATACAACAATAATGATAAATAATCACTGAACAATCCATTCACATTCAGAGTGAAATTTATAATTGTGTGAGCATTAAAATAAATAAATAACGCTCATCACAGACTGTCAATCCATCGATTGACATGTAACTAAATATTGGGACTAGTGTATGTCCAACATCATCCCAATACCCGTGTGGGGAACAACAACAGTTTATATAAATAAATCATTGGTTAATAATTTTAACCAATTATAATTTGGTTTGAATTATTTTCTATTTAACAAATTTTCACTGTTTAAATTATAAATAAGTATTTATAATTTATGTAATGACCCATATTTTTGGCTGTCAAATATTTAATTTAATTTATTATTTTAAATATTATATTTGGAGTATTGTTGAATTTTAATATTCGTTATTAAAAACGATATTTGAACGTTAAATTTATATTTAATATAAATCGAGCTCGAAACGGCGCTGCAGTTCGTAATATTGCATTTTGAACTTTAATTGAATGTACAGAATCCGATATAAGTCGAATTTCTGTGAAACGAGAAACGTTAGAACCGCGTTGATGATAATTTTCATATGAAAGAGAAAATTCAGATTTCGGGTTATAGTTTGTTAGTTATGGCCAAACCAAATTTTGAAATAGTCGCTATGGAAAATCGTTATTAAAATATACGCGTTAAAATAGCCGTTTTGCAAACGGACTCATATTTCGACAAAATCAGTTTCATTAGAACCGTAACGTTAAATTATTGTACGGTGTTGAATGGCGTGGCAAACCGATGTCGTATGTGACCACGGCAGCCACAAACGCCCGTTCAATTTCTATAGCGCGTAATTAATAAAATAAAGGGTTATTTGGGTATAACTTGGACAGACGATCGAATTAAGCCACAAAACCAATTCCGTTGAGTTCGTATCGTCGATTAGAGTCAGGATAGGTATATAGTTTGTTATTTTTGGAGACCGGCTAAATTGGTGTCCAAAATGGCATTGCGTTGCGCGTAAAAATAGCCTACCGGGGAAACAGTCTCAGAATGCGACGAAACTGGTGTCGTTGGATTCGTATTGAAGAATTATTATAGGATTGCAAAGTTTCAAGTTGATTTGATTTATCTGGTGATCGTGGAAAAAATAAACGCACGTATATTTCTGGTTTTATAAAGGAAATTTTTTCATATGACCTCGGATTTCGACGAAACTTGTCCCATTGGATCCGGAATATTTTTTTACACCAAGATTAGCTTTTTTATCAGAAGACAGAAGTCGTTTGTAGTGGTTTTATCGCGTTACTTTACCGCGAAGTTTCATTAACAATATAATAACAGTAAAACCAATTCCTTTAGGGATAAGCTAACGCAATTTTCCCTTCACAGCCACGTTTTCCCCCAATTACTTTTCTTGCACACCACTGATAGCTTCCCGTGCACGCCATCCTTACCGTGCTCCCCGTGTTACTTTACTTGCTACCCACACTTTCTTTATTATTTATACTGGCTCTCACACTAGTATTTATATAAAAAAAAAAGAAAAGAACGCATCCGCATGAAACTGATTTTGTCGAAAAAACTGGAGCATGAAAACAAAGCACGGTGTGGAGCTCAGTTTTGTCGCAGAGGAACTATGGGGTTTGGCGGAATCTAATGCGGTGGTGGTTCAAAGAAGAAGTAAATGGGAAGGAGGCGATGCATGGATGTACAGGTGGAGGAAATGTTTGGGAAGAAGGAAGAGGACAATAGGCGTGAGTTGAGGTGAAGGAGAAAAGGCTTGGGCTCTTTTGTTTTAAGAAAATAGTGGATCAGTGAAAGAAAAAGAAAAAAAAGGAAGAAGGGCGGACGTAAGAAGAAAACTGGAAAGAAGGGATGGAAGCGGAACCAAGGACGTGAAAATCGAATGGGGTGGTTTCAAGTCGGTGGCAGCTCGGTGTTTGAGGCTAAAGTGTGGTCATGGTGAAAAGAAAGGAAGTCTGTAGACAGTAGAAAAGGGCGAAGGGGCCTTCGAATTGTAGCAGGTACTGCTATTATAAAAGAAGAAAGTAACTTAATATACCAAATCATCATTTAATAGGCCGAATCCAAACCTTGTTTGTACGTTATTTTTAGTTAAGGAAAATACCGTTTTAAGTAATATATGATATAACTGAGAAGTTAGAAGGGGATTATGGCGTAGCAAATGGTTTAGAAGGGACTTGTCGGAACCATACTGATCAGGGTAGAAGAAACTAAAATCCATTTTGTTAAAATGTTAGTATTCTTGTAATATGCCATGGTATTATGCCTGGCAAAATTATTCCCGGACCATCCTTTTGAATCTGCCAAAGGACTAATGGGATAACAATGTTAACCTTAATCTTATATATACACAGGCTGATTTAAGTTATAATCAACTAAAGTTAATCAACATGATTAGTTATAAATTTATAACAAAGGCATTTATTTGTTGAATTTAAATACGATGTAGCTTATAATAATCGTAATCTGTTCCTACTTTAGCAGATTTGGGAAAAACATGATACGTTGGGATCACCGTGACAAGCGTAACATTTTGGAGCGGATTTGGTCGAAGATGGAAGCAGCCGGGATTTCCAGTTAGATTAAACGCCAGGTTTATTTTGACTAGGACGAATCTTTTTATCAACAAACAATCAAGGTGAGTTAAACTCACTCAGTTTTCCCATTTAAATTTTATATAAATTGGTTTTTATTTTGTGTGCTCTGCTTGCCAATGGTTGACTGTTTGCTAATCATATATTTAATTGCTGATTTAACTGATGGAATTAAACCGTTGGTTAATTTCAGTAAAATACCAAATCATTATTTAACGATTGGTTCCAATAAAGGTAACTTACCTTATTGGTCACGTTTATCAATAAACATGTTTAATGGTTTGAATTGTTTGATCTGTTTGAATTGTTTTGAACTGTGTGGAGATAACCGTTTTGAATACAGGGAAGAACAGGTTTGTAACGGCACGGATTTTGCCCGGACCTAATCGATCGCAAAATCGACCAAGACCGTTCAAAACTCGCATACGTTAACTTTGGGAATACAATACATAAGAACATATCACAGAAGACTTTTATAAATATTACAATAATGTTACCTCGGAGTACAGAATATCAGAGTACATCAAATAAAGAAATAATACAGCGGAAGTTAAATTACAATAAACTAATACAATATACAATGGAAGAATTTCTATGCTCTGGACACAGCTTTAAGCTTCGATCCAGGATCCTGCTAAAGAGATAAATATCTGCAAAACAAGCTACTCGACTGCCCGTGTGGAAAATAAGGGCACCCGAGTTTGCCAGTGAAACAAACTACAGGTCAGTCATGGGACTGGTATGAGAAATCTTACTTAACTTATCTAATAATAAGGCTAATCAAAGGACCACGCTGCTAACGCGGAACGGGTTTACTCCATTGGATTGCCAGTGCATAAAATAAAGTAAATCATTAAACAACGCCATGCTTTTTAGAAAAATGAAACCATTATAAGACCCAAGTCCCATCACACAATGCAACGCAAACCGGAGGATAGGTTTTACCTTATAATGGTCAAAAGATGCTTGATACGATAAAACGGATTTAGTATTAGTGTGTGTATCTATAGGTATATATATTTCAAAAACAATTTCAATCATAATGTATTAATCATAGACGGCATAGTACCCCATCCTACTATGTCGCCATACTAGTTCTACAATCAAAACCGCAAGGTCGTATTGGAATTTGGATTTCCATCATGAGTCGAGGCTAGGGGCAAGCTCCTCTCTGATTTGAGACACTCTAGCAAATGCCTCAGGATCCCCCGCAGTGAATCCTTGGATACGGTAGGGCCGGTCTCCGCCTATCGGCAGTGGATTAGTTATGCCTGAACACACGCTTCCCGGTTCCTTTGAACCTATAATATGACCACTAACGGCCTATAAAAATCCGAGGCGCCTCAAAATCCATCATCCACATAAGTAAGATGTCAGCCAGTTTAAGCACTGACACCACTTCTAACAAGAAAGAAACGTGTGCACTCCTTACGGTCCATATCCCCTTTTTAACTCATACCGGGGTGTGAGGCTCGCGAAGTCACGATATACACAAAGCTATGCCGTAATAGGCTATGCTTTGATCATCCCACAAGGCCCTGCTTTTCAACAAAAGCCTTGATCAATTGCATCTTGGCGTGCCACATTGACAATTCACGCCATGCGATCAATCACTATTAATATATACCAGGGTGTTAAGTAGAGAATAAATCCTCCACCACCAAATAGATATACATTAACAGAAATCGATTTAATTCACATTGAACGAAATCCAGTGTCAGACACGCATTCATTTACTAGCTTATGCTCTGGGTCTGAGCGAAAACCAAATCCGAACAATCAACAATAGTCCGGACGGTCACCACTGAAGCACCTTCAAGGTAGCTACTCCCATCAAGGGTCTCAGTAGCAACACATCCATTCGATGTGAAGATCGTCGGTCTTCAACCACCGTCTACATCTTCGACTCTTCATCGTCGTAGTAATTATTCGGAATGGGATAAACTCGGTCTTCCTGAATAACTCACGTATTTTTATAATTAAAAATCAAGTACTATAAAAACACATCCAACGCCTCATTCCAATTCAGAATTATTCTTCTAATGAATTATTCATATTATCTTATCAAAGATAAGTTCTTTACAATTATTCTTAAATCTTTCTTTTAAAGATTTATTAAAACCCCAATTTGGTTTTAAATATCAAAAATCATTATTCAGTGATTATTCAAATTTAAGAAATTAATCTTATTCTTAACTGGGTTAAAGAACTAATGTCATTTAAAACATAGTTCACGGTAAACCCAAAGTCATCTTCCATAAAATATGGAATCTTCATAGAAATCAAATCAATATATATATAATCGTTATAAATTTCTGTATCCGACCAATAATATAAATGGAATAACGGCAAAGCCTCTTAAATTCCATATGTAGTATCGGTTTTTCTTTTATAGAAGCTTATCTCGTTTATTATTAATTTGAATTCCATTCAATTCGAATTTAATATATTAAATTGGAATACTTTACTTTGGAAAATTTTCTATTAAATCTTAATAAAAGATTTATAAATTCCATGTTATATTCTCACTGTAAATTGAGTTAAAGAACAGATGTCGTTTAAAAACATTGTTCACGATAAACTCAATTCACAAATCATTTTATTCAAATTATTAAATATAATTGAAACTCTAATAATCTTAATTAAAAGATTTATTCTTATCTTAACTGGGGTTAAGAACAGTGTTATTTAAGACACCATTCACGACAATCCAAAAATCCAATTTATTCTATTTAATTCCAAGTAAATATTAATTTACTGGAAAACTTTATTAAATCTTAATTATAAGATTTATTCTACTTAATAACTAGTTCATATCGATAAAATATATTTTTATCTCTTCACTATTGGACATTTTCATCTAAATTCCTTTTAAACTATTTATTATGATTTTACATGATATTTCCATATTTTTAATAATTTTATCATCGCTCGTACAGTCGGTTTCCAATAACGGCCACCGAACTGCATCCACAGCGACCTTTCTAAATTTTGATTTGGACATAATTCCAAATCCAACCGTTAGATGTTAATACTCTTATATTCATTGAAAAGCTCTTTTTGATACGAACCCAACGGTTCCGGTTTTAGGAGGATCCGACGGTCGGATCTCCCGTTACGTCCATTTAAATTTAATGGTCGAAATTCGCGAAAGGTCACTGCGCGGCGCGTTCTATTCAGGCCATTAAATATATATATATATATATATATATATTTAATATATATTATATTATCGATTTCTATTTAAAACGTACTTTATAAAATATTTATAAATTCGCTTTAAAACGGTTTTAACTTCATTTCTAATTTAAAGTCAAAATTGAATATTCTATTTTCTTATAATATTAAATTTATAAATCACTTCCTTTAATTTTTATTCATTTATATTTTATACTGGGCCAGACCCCCCACATTAAGCCTGCGACTTATGGATGCTGGATATGCCGGTTGGTTCCGGGCAGACTTATCCCATAAGTTGGGCTTAACCTCGTGTCTAAGGCACAATTATTATTTATAATTACAATGTAAAACATTCGTTATTTTAAACTATTATTTTTCTAAAATATTTTTATTTTTAAAATATTCCTTATTATCCAAAAGTTCTTTATTTAGACGGAAATCCTGAATTGGAGTGCGACTCAACCATGTACCATATAATTTGGGTCATATGGGTTTAATACATTTCATGTATAGGATAATAAACAAGAAATAATCATCAAACCATCCATTAACATTCAGAGTGACACTTTCAACTGTGTGAGCATTAAAATGAAACAATAACGCTCATCGCAGCCTGTCGATCAATCGATAGACATACAATTTAAGATTGGGGTTTTCAGCCATCAACATTTCATCTAAATAAAATGATGTCCATATATTATAATGGCATGATTCAAATAAAATAGTATATTTTGAACTGACATAACATTTTATAATAACAATGATATTATAGTCTAACATGACAATACCAATGTGACATTTTAATCTATTCTTTTTATTGTCTTTAGAAAGACAATAAAATGTTACACAAAATATATTCTTTTTATCGCATCAAAAAGGTCGATAAAAATGAAACATAACATCGCTATTTTTATCACATCAAAGATGTCGATAAAAATGAATTGCTAACATTGCCTATTTTTATCGCACCAAAAATGTCGATAAAATGAATCACTAACCTTGTCTATTTTTATCGCATCAAAAAAATGTCTTTAAAAATGACAACATTAGCCATTCTATTTTCACTGCATTCAAAATGACGATAAAATATTCAGCATTAACAATTCTATTTTTACCACATTCAAAAATGACGATAAAATATAAACATTAACAATTCTATTTTTACCGCATTCAAAATGACGATAAAATATAAACATTAACAATTCTATTTTTACCGCATTCAAAAATGACGATAAAATATAAACATTAACAATTCTATTTTTACCGCATTCAAAAATGACGATAAAATATAAACATTAACAATTCTATTTTTACCGCATTCAAAAATGATGATAAGATATAAACATTATCAATTATATTTTTACCGCATTCAAAATGACGATAAAATATAAACATTAACAATTCTATTTTTACCGCATTCAAAATAAGGATGAAATATAAACATTAACAATTATATTTTTACCGCATTCAAAATGACGATAAAATATAAACATTAACAATTATATTTTTACCGCATTCAAAATGACGATAAAATATAAACATTAACAATTCTATTTTTACCGCATTCAAAATGACGACAAAATATAAACATTAACAATTCTATTTTTACCGAATTCAAAATGACGATAAAATATAAACATTAACAATTCTATTTTTACTGCATTCAAAAATGACGATAAAATATATTAACAATTCTATTTTTACCGCATTCAAAAATGACGATAAAATATAAACATTAACAATTCTATTTTTACCGCATTGAAAAATGACGATAAAATATAAATATTAACATTTCTATTTTTACCGCATTCAAAATGACGATAAAATATAAACATTAACAATTCTATTTTTACCGCATTCAAAAATGACGATAAAATATAAACATTAACAATTTTGCTGCTACAGAACCGTTCTTTTTTTTTATAAAAAGAAATGCAACACAAAGTGTTCTTTTCATCTCCAAAAGAAATAAAAATAAAAATGTGATCTTTTTAACATAAAAAGAGACGACAACAAAGATAGTTCTTTTTATATGTAAAAGAAATGCGACAAAATATTCTTTTTCATTTCCAAAAAGAAATGAAAGCAAAATGTTCTTTTAATGTTTAAAAAGAAGAAGCGACCAAAAATGACCCTTTTCATGTTAAAAAGAAAAGGCGACAAAATATGCTTTTTAACGATAAAAATTGTCTTTTATTCTAATGCAATATTTTACAAAAGTGTTATTTTAATATCAATGCGACATTTTACAACAAAAATGATATCATTATTCTAAATAAATATTTTTTACAAAAATGCTGCTTAAATTCTAAATGAACATTTTAACAAGAATGATAATTTAATTCTAATAAACAATTTATAACAAAATGTTAGAATTTGTTTTAATAAGACGATTTATAACAAAAATGTTAAGTTTGCTCCAACACGACAATTCATAACAAAATGCTAAATTTGTTTAACATAACAATAATCAAAAGATGAACATTTTAACAAAAATAACAATTTTAAATCTAAATGAATATTATTAACAAAACGAAGTTTTTAAATCTAGACACAACAATTTAAAATCCGAAGGTCCATTTTTAACTATCATTACCGTTCATAACAAAATATAAAATTTGTTTTGACTATTAAATATTCTACACAATTTTACCTTACAGCTATTTTTACACAAACATGAGGCACACAAACAGACAGACAATTCATCATCCAAATTATTACAACACAGAACTATTTTATTAAATACAAACAATTATTAAACAGAAATTAATTAATTAATAAATTCAAAATCGGAAATCTCACCTAACAATTTAGATCTGAAATTTCAAAGTCCTCTTCTTCTTCGTTAACAGTAGGAGCCCGTAACCCAAAGCTCGACTTCGAAACCTTCTGAACGCGTCACCCACGAGCCACCGTACCACCATCAGACACCCCCATCTCGAAGCCCGCGCCGACCTCCCCTTACGCCAGTAGCACCGCCACCTGCGGTGGCCTCCACAGCCACGAATTCCAATCCAAAGCCGCCGGTTTTGGGTGCAAAATTCTTGAAATCCGTAGCTTTATTTCAGATCTTGACCGTTGAAATTATAGAACTTGACATGCTCTTCAATAATTGCTTTGATTCCATGTTTTAATTCTTCGTAATTGGGGAGAAATTAGTGAATGAAATCGGCTGTGTTTAGGCCATTGAAATGAGAACTGGCGGCTATGGTATTAGGGTTTCGTATTTCCAAGTGTATATATATAATATAAATAATTTTATAACACAAATTTCCCTAATTGGAGTTAAAACATTTGTCCCTATATATTTTTGAATTGTAACCTCTTAAAATTTATTGACATATTTATTTCCCATAAATTACTTATTTACAATTCTAATCCCCTTATTTAAAATTTGTGACCTTTACAATTCTGCAAACAATTCCATATTTATTGCCAAAATCCCAAGATACAAATTATTTATTTCCCATTTATTATGAGAAACATTTCAATATTCATGTCTTTAATTGAAAAATTCAATCAAAGCTTACTTAACATTGTTTCCAATTCATAATTATACTTACGCTGTTTACATATATTTTTGGGATGGACAATATATATATATATATATATATATATATATATGTATGTATGTATGTATGTATATGTATATATATAATGTAAATGTAGAATTATGTATTTACCAATTTATTATTTTAGTTCATTTACATTACAACCTATGTTACTGACTGAAATAATCCTTTCATTATTCTTTTTCCTTCTTTATTTTTTTCTTGCAGTAAATAACACCCCTCTAATTTCCATTGATTATAATTTCAAATTTTATTTATTAATGAAGGAGGTGACTTTCCCTTTTTTATTCTTCTTTATTTGGTTATATATTTTAGATTTTATCTTTCACTTGTTTCTACATATGTAGTAGGTGACAAATGAAATTTAATTAGCTGACTAGGCATGATGGGACCACACTTATTTTTCATTCAAATTTTTATATGAATGTTTGATTCATTTTCTCTGATTATTAAGTTGTGCGACTTTTTATATGTTTCATCTTACATTGAAAATGTGCTTTTAATGTTAACCAATTTTCTTTCAATAGTGATCATTTAATAATGATTCTTTTTCCATTAAGATATAACTTTTTAATGAATCATATTATTACATAAAAATGTGAATTTTTATGTTACAACAACTTTCCTATTCAAACCAATGCTCATTTTTCATATTTTCTCCTTTACAATAAAAATGTAAACTTTTTATTGTTTAACCCTTTTTTTGACGTATTTTCTATTAAAATTTCCTGAAATAAAAATTTTAAATTGGTTCCAAAATTCCGGGTTGTTACAAGGTTGGAGGGATCCAACCGGATTCCTCAAATATATTATTTATTTCCATATTATCATATGAACTGTCGTGATTGGGTTATTGATTTTAGTAGTGATCATTGACTGAAAAGTCAACATGTGTTGTGTTTTAACCAATGGGCTATATTGGTTGAGTAATCGGCAGTAAATGGCCAAAAATTAAATCGTTTGTTTATATTGATTCACCGTCAGGTGAGTCGACAGAGACGAAGTTATAAAATTTATTTTATAACCGGAAATAGATTTTGAAATATATTATTTTGTATAAAATTTTATTAAAAGGGTAAAGGTTAAAAAGTGGTGTTTTATAAGGAATTACTTAAGTTTTGAATTAAGAAAGAACGGGCATACCCGAGAAAGAAGTTTCAAAGCGTAAGAAGTTTTATGAAACATATGTTGAATAAAATAGTGGAATGGAATTGGTGTTGATATTAGAGTGGAATATTGGTCTTTTGTATTCCATCTCGTATTTGTCTTTAGATATGAACGTTGTTGATCAAGGTCTGAGAGGTAACTAAAATACCCCAACTTGAACGACTTCAAGATTATCTGAGGATGATATAAGTTGTAATGGTGAAAGAGGTTAGTAAAATTTATTATTAGAGAAATAATAACGCAACATTTTGATAAAGATTTGGAAAATATATATAAAATGTTGATTTCAAAGTAAAAGAAGGAAAAGGGAGATTGCGTAAAATTATAACGAGTTCCACAAGGTTAAAAGAAAATGTAAAGTTGAGTATTGAAATAGATTTATTCTATAAAAATAAGCCTTGGTTATTGTTTTCAAGTAATATATAAAAGATATCCCGTAACGTGGTTTTACGAGTAATGAGTTAAAATGATTTTCCAATATTATATGGTGATAATGTGGTAAATGGTTTGAAATTGAAATAGAAAACTAAATATGATATAGAATTGGTTTAAAGAAGAATCTCATGTTAAATAAAGAAGCGAGGAAACTATATTTTTAGTATTGAAAGATTTAAGAGTTTGAATTTACATCTGTTTTAAATTAAAAGGCCAAGTGATGCCGAATACTGAACCAGTGAACTCATTGGATTGTCATGATTGGAACACTGTTCATTTTGATAGTTAAATCACCGACTATCAAATCTGTCCAATACGGTTGTTGGTACAGAAAGACCGGGATTGAATTTATATCCGAAAACCATTCCGACCAACAAATACGTAAAGATATTGGAGATGATTGAGATGGAGCGTTGAAGACCGTGGATTTTCGTAAACGGAAAAACTGCTAATAATCTCTGGTCTGAATCCAGAGATGTACTGTGGTTCTGTCGTGGTTGGAATCTACGGGTTGCAAGGACTTCTCGCTACTGATCCATGGGGTGATTCCTATATGAGATGCAGTAGGAGTGAACCTTCGGTTCATCCTGTTCCTGGATGACTTGTATGAACGAGTGTTTGACAGAGTATTCCCAAAGGATCACGTACGTTGATTTCTTCAAACGTGCTATAGTTGGTTAGCTTCCAACTAAAGTATTTTTGTGGACGTCAATTGGTGATATCTGGCGGATCTGACGATGTGGCATTCAAAGTGAATGGTGACTAGGGGTTCCAAAAAGGAATTTAAACCTCAAGCCTCATCAACCGGGAAATGACAAAAATCGGGCAGGCAGCATGGCTATGTGGGTCGCTCCCATTAGGGTGTATAATCACCTATTTAGAGAAATTCCATTTCATTGTTTAATCTATTTTGATGCTGTCCCTTTTCGGGAAACGGTGGGTTGCACCTAACCGTTGGTGATATACATTCGATACACTCAAGCGAAATGAGTGGTCGGTCATGTGAGGGCCGGGTTGCAAGACGTTCTTGTTGAACCCAGTGTATTTGCCTCTAGAGATACACTATCGGCAGGTGGTCCCATACCTTGTCATAGTCGGAATCCAATTTCCAATAAGCGCCCGCGGATTTGATTGTATACTATATATGTGGAGCGTGAGATGCAAGCGTTCCATTAGATTCTATTTACTTGTATTTAGATATTATTATAATATCAGGCAAGATATTGGTTTAAAAATGTTTTGGGTTATCGTAAGGTAAAAACCGTCCGTATTTATGTGTGAATTTGGTCTTACGATTATCCTTTTCTTTCAGAAAGATTTTAACTTTAAAATCAAGTTGTGTGATACCCTTAAACTGCGCGAGTTTTTCTCACTTTGGTTCACCAGACTGACCCGGTGTTTTGTAAATACTCGGGTTAGCCCGGGGTGTACCAGTTCAGGTTATCGAATGCTGTGAAGAGACGAGCTGGAGGTGTTCAGGCGTATGATATTACATAGTTACTATTCCGCTGTGTGTTGTGTATAGGGCAGATTATTATAACTGCCCAGTGATGTTGATGTACTCTGATATTGTAAGTTTTATTTAAAGCTCTCAATAAAGTTATTTCTGTATTATATTTTGTTCCGCTGCAATGTGAGACTCTTTGGTTTGTTGGTTCTTCTACTTCTTCTATTCTTATATTTCTTTCTTATCTCGCCCTCTAATTTCTTTCTATTGACGTTCCAGTGTTTTCGGTATTTGGAAGGTCGGCATGAGTTACGGTAATGGTATCTATGTCGATTTCCGGGGCCGGAAATTTCTGGGTCGTTACAATTTAATTTCATGCAACATATATTTTAACAAGTAATCATTTTTACTCTTGTCTGACATGATAAAGGTGACATTTTTATCTAACGAGACATATGTTTAACTAAGTAACATTTCTATTTCATAAAACATGATTCTACATAAATGACATTTTTTATTTCATAAAACCTGATTCTTCATAATTGACATTTTTTATATCATAAAACATGATCCTACATAATTGACATTTTTATATCGTAAAACATGATATTACATAATTGACATTTTTATATCATAAAACATGATTCTACATAATTGACATTTTTATATCATAAAACATGATTCTACATAAATGACATTTTTATATCATAAAAACATGATTCTACATAATTGACATTTTTATATCATAAAAACATGATTCTACATAATTGACATTTTTATATCGTAAAACATGATTCTACATAATTGACATTTTTATATCACAAAACATGATCCAACATAATTAACATTTTTATTAACATAAAACATGATGTTACATAATTGACATTTTTATTAACATAAAACATGATTCTACATGTAACGACCCGTCATTTTGACCATGCCGAATTGACAAAACATGTCAACTCGAACCGTCCAAAACGACAGATTGTTATTAGCTTCTGAGGTAAATAGAATAAATCACAGAATCGCAGACATAGATACAGAGTAATATGATATCTCGCAGCAGAAATAAATAATACAATAGTAGTTCATGAAGCTACTAAATAAAATTTTACATCAGAGTTTACATAAATAATACAGCGGAAGCCTAATACAAAATGAATTCTAATACATGGATAAATGATATCAGTTTGAAATAGAAATGACAAGAACAGCTGAATGACTGCAACGACTGATCAACAGGTGGATATAGGATGAGCAAAACCAAAAATAACTTCAGACTCCAAAGTGAATCTCGAAAGCAGTAATAATCGATCTGACCAGAACCATAATGCAAAACAAACTAATTCGGATCAGGACTAACATTCTCATGGAAGTAAATCAATCAAATGAAATGTTCGATGAAATGTTTTATAATTCCAGGCATATAATTTGAAGTCTTTATTTATAAATTAAAATCAATTCATAAAAATCGAGTTTTAGCTTTATAAGAGTTCGCTTAAGTCAATTCAAAAATTCAATCGCTTCAGTTTAAATTCGGTTTATAATTCAAATCAAATATTATCTTCAATTTCAATAAATTGTATCATATTCTGTAACTTATATATCGAATTAACTTCTTATACAATAATTCAAACAGTTAATATAATTTAAACCATTCTTATAAAATCGATTTAACAAAGTTTCTAATTCAAACCATACGATTATAAAATCAATTCGGTATATAAAATCTATACATTCAAATTCACCTTTGGTCACTTAAAATCGAACTCAATTCAATATCAATTATAATCTTAAATAAAATCAATTTACACAACAAACGTTCATTACTTATAAAAGTTCAATATTCAAATCTTCTATCAGCTCATTCATTAAATCAAGTTTCGTCATATACGTTCAAATCTTTAAATCTCAAATTCAAATTGATAAAATCTTAACTCATCCGCCTATTAGTTTGTTATTAAAGTTTGATATATATATACACACATATATATATATACAAAAAAATAACTTTGAAAATAAATATATATATATATATATATATATATGTTTATAAAATTCTAAAACAAATTAGAAAAATAGATTATAAACATATATAAGATTAAAATAATATAGAAATAGGTTTTAAAGAATAATTTATTATATAAAAGTTTAAAATCTTTAAAATATAAAAATATAAAACCTTAATTTACTATTTAAAAATCATGTTCCAAATCATTTTTCGACGAAACACGACCAACGGTTTCCGTATATGCTTTCCTACCTTATAGTCATGTGATACGAATTTCATTCCACAATCCCAAATTCAATAAAAATCGTTCAGGTCTATCATTTCAACCCATAACGATTTTTCCCTAATCTAATGTCCGTTCGGGTATGTATCATTTCAACCCTTAGTGATTTTCCTAAACCAGGGGTGTCAACAATCACAAATAACGATCACATGCAACAATCACAACATATATATCATTAGTGAAACTACGTGTCATACGAATATATCGTGTCACATATGAAATGAGCATACATATCAAGTTAAACAATTTCTATCAGTAACCTTATACATTTCATATAACAGTTCATTATTGATATAACATCCATGAAAAAATGTAAGTCAAGTGTGAGATAGACTCACCTCTCGTGGCATTATGTTTTTGGCATAACATTATCTTTTATCCTATCTTTTAAGTTGTTGAGTGCATTTCATCGAACATTTCATTTGATTGATTTACTTCCATGAGAATGTTAGTCCTGATCCGAATTAGTTTGTTATGCATTATGGTTCGGGTCAAATCGATTATTACTGCTTTCGAGATTCACTTTGGAGTCTGATGTTATATTTGGTTTTGCCCATCCTATATCCACCTGTTGATCCGTCGTTGCAGTCATTCAGCTGTTCTTGTCATTTCTATTTCAAACTGATATCATTTATCCATGTATTAGAATTCATTTTGTATTAGGCTTCCGCTGTATTATTTATGTAAACTCTGATGTAAAATTTTATTTAGTAGCTTCATGAACTACTATTGTATTATTTATTTCTGCTGCGAGATATCATATTACTCTGTATCTATGTCTGCGATTCTGTGATTTATTCTATTTACCTCAGAAGCTAATAACAATCTATCGTTTTGGACGGTTCGAGTTGACATGTTTTGTCAATTCGGTATGGTCAAAATGACGAGTCGTTACACTACATAATTGACATTTCTATATCATAAAACATGATTCTACATAATTGACATTTTTATTAACATAAAACATGATTCTACATAATTGACATTTTAATTAACATAAAGCATGATTCTACATAATTGACATTTCTATATCATAAAACATGATTCTACGTAATTGACATTTTTATTAACATAAAACATGATTCTACATAATTGACATTTTAATTAACATAAAACATGATTCTACATAATTGACATTTTTATATCGTAAAACATGATTCTACAAAATTGACATTTTTATATCATAAAACATGATTCTACATAAATGACATTTTTATATCACAATACATGATTCCACATAAATGACATTTTTATTAACATAAAACACGATTCTACATAATTGACATTTTTATTAACATAAAACTTGATTCTACATAATTGACATTTCTATTAACATAACATTCCTAAAATAAAATGACATTTTTATATTAACCTGACATTATGACAATTTTACCTAACATGATGAAACGACCCAAACTTCCCCGTGAAGGAAAGCCCGGATTGCTTTGAGAACAACACACATCAGAACACCGAACAGAAGAACATTTTATTGCCGATTACAACAATTACATCAGAGTACAAGAATACTCCAGAGTATATATGGATAATATATATTGGAAATACAAGATCAGAGACTTAAATTATATTTAAATAGCAGCGGAAAAAATAATACAAATATACAACCGAAAGGAATACACGGATATAGAGCTTTCCGAATATCGCTTCAGCTGTAGACCAGGATCCTGTAAATATGATATCTGCAAAACAAGCTACTCGACTGCCCGTGTGGAAAATATGGGCACCCGAGTTTGCCAGTGAAACAAACTACAGGTCAGTCATGGGACTGGTATGAGAAATCTTAACTAACCTATCTAATAATAAAGCTAATTACAGGATCACGCCGCTAACGAGGAACGGGTTTACTCCATTGGATTGCCAGTGCATGAAATAAAGTAAATCGGCAAATAACGCAATGCTTTTTAGAAAAATGAAACCATTATAAGACCCAGGTCCCATCACACAGTGCAACGCACGCCGGAGGATAGTGTTTTACCTTATAATGATCAAAAGATGATAAGTACGTCAAACATATTACTATTAGTGTGTGTATGTTTTCATAAATCATTCAATATAAATGTATTAATCCTAGACGACATAGGTAACATTTACTATGCCGCCGTATATAAGTATACAACTAAAATCATAATGTCGTATTGGAGAATTGGTTTCCATCATGAGTCGAGGCTAAGGGCAAGCTCCTCTCCGATTCGAGACACTCTAGCAAATGCCTCAGTATTCCCCGCAGTGAACCCTTGGAAGCGGTAGGGCCGGTCCACACATATGTGTATGGATTGGTTATGCCTGAACACACGTTTCCCGGTCCCTTTGGACCTATAGTATGACCACCAACGGCCTATAAAACACGAGGTACCTCAAAATCCATCATCCACATAAGTAAAATGTCAGCGCTGGTAGATCCCTGACACAACTCTAGCTAGAAAGAAACGTGTGCACTCCCTACAGTCCGTATCCCGTTTTTGACTCATACCGAGGTGTGAGGCTCGTGAGGTTACGTTATACACAAAGCTACGCCTAAACAGGCCGTGCTTTGATCATCTTCCACAAGGCCTGCTTTTCAACAAAACCTTGATCATTTGCATCTTAGCGTGCCACGTTGACAATTCGCGCCATGCTACCGATAACTATTAACATATACAAGGGTGTTAATCAGAGAATAAATTCTCTACAACCAAACAAGCATACATTAATAAAAATTGATTTAATTACACGAAACGAGTTCCAACGTCAGACGCGCGTCTATACAAGTCTGTTCTGGGTTTGAACGAAACCGGAGATACCAGAGAGGTTCTCGCTTATCCGGACAATCAACCCATACGACCGGTCAACTACTACATCAACCCCTCCCTGGGAGCAAGTCAGTCCAAGGTCTCAATCATCGTTGACCGTTCGACGTGAAGATCGCCGGTCTTCAACATCGTCTTCTATTATTTCGATTTAAATCATCGTTTGATTATTTGAAATGAGTTAAACTCGGCCTTTTCAAATAACCATCGCATAATTATCATTTAAAAACATTTCACGTCGTTCATATTTATTTATAGCGATTTATTTCTATTTTTATTTATTTAAAAATAGTGCGAATAGACTATACGACGCTTCGGGTCGATGGGCGACCCTGGCGCTATTTTTACCAAAATTTGTTCTAAACATATCTCAAATTCTAACCGTCAGATTTTGGTAAATTTTATGTCGTTGGAAAGCTCTTTCCAAGACGGTCCTGACGGGTCCAGTTTTGGGAAATTCAACGGTCGGATCTTTCAGTACAACCGTTTAATGTTATGATTTCAAAACGCGAACTACCGCGCGTGTTTCGCTTAGTTTTAATTTATATTATACATATATATAAATCAAACCTTTTAGCAATTTCCACTATTTCAAAATCCATTCTTTTATTTATAAAATGATATTTTTGGCCGCCAATTCTAATGCGACAAAAATCATATTTTCTACAAGGTGTCTTTTGTCCGCCAATTCTAATGCGACAAAAACAATGATTTTAACTATGTATATTTTTATATTAAATAAAAATAATATCTTTGTTCGCCAATTCTAATGTGACAAAAATTTTGTTTTACTAAGTATATCTTTATGAAAAGAATATTTTTGTCCGCTAATTCTAATGCGACAAAAATTATGTTTTTACGCTATATATTTTTATATTCAATAAACATGATATTTTCCTTTTATCCTTTTATCTACATATACAATGTAAATGTCTTTTACTTTACATTGAAAATGTAAATTCTTTCTTTTATTTCTTTACATTGAAAATAATGTTTTCTATTCTTTTCTTTATTATCTTTACATAGAAAATGTTTCTTTTCTTTATTTTCTTTTCATAGAAAAATGTTTCTTTTCTTTATTTTCTTTCATAGAAAAATGTACATATTACTTTTATTTTCTTTTTACATTAAAAATGTATATACTACTTTTATTTTCTTTTTACATTAAAAATGTACATACTACTTTTATTTACATTTACATTAAAAATGTAAATATTACTTTTATTTACATTTTCATTACATAAATGTACTTATATCTTAATTACATTTTTAATAAAATAATATGTACTTTTATCTTAATTACATTTTAAATATCATAAAATGTACTTTCATCTTAATTACATTTTAAATATCATAAACTGTACTTTCACTTTGATTATGTTTCATTAACATAAAAATGTATTTTTAATTTTAACTACATTTTAATAGCATAAATATATTTTTAACTTATGACATTTTTAACACATAAAAATGTGAATCTGTCTAATAACATTTTTAATATGTAAAAATGTGAATTTCCATGTCATTAACTTAACGTTGTAATTCGGGGTCATAATATTTAAATTAACACAACGATGTAATCTTGTGTCATAACAATAATATTAACATGATGATGTAAATTTGCGTCATCTCAATAATGTTAACACAACATATAAATTGGTGTCATTACAACAAGGTTAACCTAACATATAAATTAGTGTCATCTCAACTATATTAACACCACAGTGTAATTTGTGTCATTGAAACTATACTAACACAATGATGTAAATTGTGGTATACTTTTGATGAATCACAATAAAAGCCTCATCTTTATTTGTAAATGAAAATAAGATTAAAACTTACATTTTGTTTTATAAATAAAGATTTAACTTGCATTTTATAAAATAAAAATAAAAATTAGTATTTTAAATTTGTAGACAAGACAAAGATAAAAATTGTCCTTTTATTTATGTTGACAAAATAACGTAAAAATTTGTTCCTTTTATCATGTTAAAAAAAAATGACATAAATACTTGTTCTTTTTTTTTTTTTTTTGTTAACAAAATGACATAAAAACTTGTCCTTTTTCTATGTTAACAAAATGACATAAAAACTTGTTCTTTTTCTATGTTAACAAAATGACATAAAAACTTGTTCTTTTTCTATGTTAACAAAATGACATAAAAACTTGTTCTTTTTATTATGTTAACAAAATGACATAAAAACTTGTTCTTTTTATTATGTCAACAAAAATTTGTCCTTTTTATTATGTAACAAAAATTTGTCCTTTTTATTATGTAACAAAAATTTGTCCTTTTTATTTTACAAACAAAATTACATGTTAAAATTGCCCTTTTATTTTATTTGCAAACAAAATAAACAAAACCAGAATAAATGTTTTCAATTTTATTTAAGAAAACAAAATGAGAATAAAAATCAAAGTAAAAACTTTGCCATTTATTTTGTAGACAAAATTTGTATAAAAACTTTGTCTTTTATTTTGTAAACAAAATAAATGACAAAGATTGTCTATTATTTTGTTAACAAAACTAAGATCCAAACTTTTCCTTTATTACTTTGTAAATAAAAATAAAATTCCCATATTTCCTTATAAATTAAAATTTCCATTTGTATATAAAAAAAACAGTAATAAAGATGAGGACTCATATAGATTACATCAGAATGTAGAACTGGACTAACATAGCTATTTCAACACAGCATAAGATCGTTACAAATCACACATCAATATAGATTCTACATTACCACATCGCAAGACATACATACAAATCCAAACGATTGCGAATAATAATTATATTATTTAATTATTAAGATTTTAGAAATCTCACCTTTATAGATCCGCCTTGGCTTATTGCCAAAAATTATACTCGTTCAGAATTGTCCCAAATCAGTATGGAAAAATAGTCTTCTGCGTCACGAGTCCAACGCTTCAGAAATTACGTTATTCTGAATTAATACGATCGATTATGCTTAAATTTAGTTAGAATATTTAAATTATTTAATAAAATATATATAAAAAGGATTTATACCCTTCTTCTTCAATTTAGAAATCGGCCGTGGGTTTCAACTATGGTTCAAAACTTTAGCTCGATCTTGCATCCAATCCAAAGCACCAGAGATCGATCGGGAGGCGGCGCGTCGAAGGGCTACGAGTGGTGCACCGGCGCTTGGAGTCTCGGCCAACTCGGTGGCGAGCTGCGGTCTGGGCGAGGCACGAACGGCGGTGACTTCTCGTCGTCGGTGGGGGCGCTACAGGCCACTAGGAGAGGTGGTTCGGGTATGAGAGGATAGAGGGAGGAAAGCTCTTCGAAAAGGTGTATACGTTGGGTATTAATTCGTGGAGAGGAGGGAGAAAATGGAGGAGGAAGAATCGGCCATTGGAATGAGTGGCCGCTGTGTTTAGACGATGAACAGTAATTGGCTTAGGGTTTGATTAATTCTTATTTTTATAATGTTTTAAATGTAATTTTATAAAAAAAATCCGAATAGACACACGCATACATAGTTTATGTATAAACATATTTTACCTTTTTCCTAGCCTTAATCAATGCTTGTTTCCCCATGGTTGCATAAAACAATTAACATGGTAATAATTTTCCATTTTTAAAACAATAACATGTTAATATTCTCCCATGTCAGAAATTAATAAATAGTTACCTTCTTAATATTCTTCCCATATTTGTTTCCTATTACACTTATTAAAGAAATTAAGTGAAGACTTATCTAACAAAACGTCCTTTTATTTATATCCAGCTTATTTATTTGCATAAAGTATTTCACATTAATATTTAGCTGATGTAACAGGTTTTAACTATGAATTAGTTTATACTGAAAATGTTAAGTAACATTACCCTCATTAATGGCTATTTATTCGCTATTCATTTACTCTTGTAATATTTGCCTAAATATGTTCATTACCATTTTCTCTCTTCTTCATCTAATGAAACTATTACATTATGCCAAATTATTTTATTAACTCCTATAACTTAGTAAGTTCACCTCCTATCATTTAATTAATACAATCAATTTGAAATTGATTGATATTAATTAATTTCCATTACACGTTATCTTTACGTGTACATTTCCTATAGTATGATACTATGTGTACATGTTTACTTTTCAAACATCCCATTAAGATATATTCATGTTTTAAAAAAAAAAAAAAATATGCAACTTTTATTCTAACCTCAGTTTATTCAAAAAGAGTAATTAATGCCCTCTCTTTGCGTTAATTTAAAATATAACTTTTATTAAATGTTCATTGACCCAAATCTTGTCATATTTCCTTTTGCATGGACTTTTACTACTTTCCAATCATGCATTAATAACTTCTTCTTTTTTTTTGGTTGGTTATATATATTTTAAATTTTATCTTTCAGTTGTCCCTACATATGTAGTAGGTGACAAATGAAATCTAATTCGTTGACTAGGTGTAATAACCCGGAAATTACGAGCCAATTAAAAATTTTTAAATTGGTTATTTCAAAGGAATTTGAACAATTGAAATAGAATATTTCAATAAAATAGTGAATTAGGAATAGTGAGCCAGTTTGAAAATTTGAATTCAAACTTTGACTGACTGTGCAGGGTGGAAAATATATCGGATTTTAGCAAAACCAAAAATATTTAAATCTGTTAGTCGATACCTTTCTAACGAATCTGAAAAATCGAACTTTCATAACGGGAATCAAAAGTTATGGCCGAATGAATTTTCAGAAGAGTCGGTATATAGAATATAGCCCTGAAAAATTGATATTTTTCATACGACCTCGGAATTCGATGAAACCACTTTTGTTGGGTCCGGGATGTCAAACTATTGCTAGGTTTCAAATTTCATAATTTTTGAAGCTAGTATGTGAGCGTGGCAAAAGAAAATGTGTTTGGTCGATTTCTGTTAAATTGGATCGACCAGAAAATGCCCATTTTTCAAACGACCTCAGAATTCGACGAAACTAGTTTTGTTGGGACCGTAGCGTCAAAACATAGCTAGATTTATTTTTCTGGAATTTTTCGAATCAGTTTGTGGCCCTGGCAAATTGAAATGTGCGTTCAGAGTTAAAAATTAAATGTTTTATACTTTAATTTGAAAAATAACTGACTGTAACAGTCGAATTGGCCTACGAAACATATCCCATTGTGTCCGGAATGGGGGTATTTAGCTAGGGGCGACAGTCGTTGGGTTTAAAAAGGAGTTCGTTTGAGAAAACACTATTTAAAAATTAAATATAGTCCTCGGCCAATCATATTTCTCCATTCATAAATAAAAAAAAAATATCAGAAACCCCCCCCCCCCCCCCGACCCGACTTCGACGGCGGAAACCCTTTTCCCCTTCCCTGGCGATTTCCGATCGCCACAGCTCGAATTAGCTCCTCCCCCAGTTCAACTTTTTGTAGTTCTCCCTCCCCTCTTCAAATCCATATAAGGAGCTCCCCCTATCGTCGCCTCTACGTCGAGATATCCCCTTCCAAACTTCCGACCTTCAAACCGCCGTCGCCGCCGATCTGCACCACCGAACCCCACCAAACCGCCGCGCGCCTGTAGCCCTCTCGAAGCTCTTCCACGTCCAACTTCCTGATCGTCCCCTCGTGCCCCGGTTCTCGCGAAAACCGCAAACCTAGTTTTGAAGCTTTCTGAAAGTGAGTTTTTCTTTGATTTTTACACTTTGAAAAATCATATCTTTTTGGTGTGTTGACGAAATTCGATGAAACAGGAAACATCGAGACCGCAAGGAAGCTCTCTACCCAATAGAAGAAGCTGCGGATTTTTCTGACATCGTATCGATTTTTAGCGCTCAGAAAACCAAGGTGAGAAATCTAAATTAACGTGAAATTAAATGGAAAATGTCGTGTATAATTTATATAAGCGAAATATAAATTACATACGTGTTGTATACATTATGTACATGCGTAGCGTAAGCTATATAAGCGAAGTATGAATTTTTACATGCATAGAAAAATTGGTATGTGTGTTGAAATGCTAGTGAAATATAGCAAATATATATTATATTATATATATATATATACTCCCCTCGTCCACAAACCATGGACGATATTTATTGTGGTGAATTGGTGTGAAATATTGGATGAAAAATACGAATGGTTGAATAATTGTTTGTGGTAGATATTGTTTGGTTGTGGTTGAAAAATACCCATTGGTGATTGAAATGAATTGGAAAAAATTGTGGAAATAAAAATAAACATGCCGCCTGCGTGCGAATTAGATGCATGAATCCCCATTGTCAAAAACCGCGAGGTTTTAAGGTAGAGCGAGGAGCCGTACTAGGGACGGTGCCGGTTTTAACTACCCTGCCGTTATGCTGCCGAAATTTTGAATAATCTTTGTGTGTTAGAATTCTTTTCATATGTTGAAATTAGTTTCATGCGTTGAAATTAAAATCATATATTGAAACTATGTCCGTGTGTGGAAATATTCAAGTGTTGAAAAGTGTTGTGTGAAAATTAAATTCATTTGTGAATGAATGAAGTGTTTAAACAATAAAAATCACATTTTTATTATATATGAAGTAAGAAAAATATTCGCCTTATATAAATAGTTTCAACAATAAAAATCTTATCTTTCTAGTATGAACAACATAAATAAAATGTCCATGTGTGGAAATACTCATTTGTTGAGAAGTGTGTGTGGTGGAAAAGTTCATGTGTTGAATAAAAAGATCGAACAATAAAAATTACATTTTTATTGAAACTATGAAGTGTTGAAACCATCTATTTGTTGAATAAATATTTTGAACGATAAAAATATCATTTTTATCATATGTGTGATATGCTAAAGATATGCGGACGTTGAAATAAATATTTGTGATAGAAATATTATTTTTAACATGCATAGGAACTAAATAAAATAGTCATGTGTTGAAATCTATTTTAGTTCGCCAAAATTATCATCTTTGAAATGTGAAGTGTTAAAAATAGCCACTTGTTCAAATAAACGTGCATGAGTTGAAATATACATTAACTAGCTAATGATATGATTTTAGCCTATGCATGCAACATTAGAACGAATGGTGTTTTTAAACCAAAGCAAATCGAATATGAAATTGAATGGAAAATGATAAATGTTAGAAATTGTATATATGTACATACATATCTATTGAACAGGTTAAAGCAAAAAGGGGCTAGAGAAGAGAAATAGAATTTTGTGCCCGACAAATAGGTACACATTTACCGCTTTGTTTGGGTGATGATTTTATGAGCCTGTTGGCTAACCGCTTGGCTTTTTCTTTTTCTTTTTGATATGAGACGCCCGTGTGGCTATTTGGGAATTTTCCCAGACCCTCCCGTACAAAGGAGGTTATGGCGAAATTTTCCAAAATTTAAAGGCGTTAGTGAAATAATTGAAGTGGAAACGATATAGGAATTTTTGAATGAACTATATTTATATAAATATATAAATATAAATAGAATTAAGACGAAACGTGGCCGTGCAGTTCATATTTTGAAACCGTGATTTCAAACGATTAGTGCGGGAAATCCGACCATTGGATTTTCCCGAAACCTCAACCGTTGGGTTCGCCTTGGAAATATCTTTCCAACGGCACCAACTTTGTGAAGATCCGACCGTTGGATTGTCTGGAATGTTTAATTCAAAATTAGTGAAAAACAGCGCCAGAAACGATTATATTTATATATATATAAATATAATTAAATTAAATCGAATAACGACGCTGCCGTTCGTAAATTGAAATCGTAACTTCAAATGGTTAGTGTGGAAGATCCGACCGTCGGATCTTCCCAAAACTGAAACCGTTGGATTCGTTTTGAAATGACCTTCCTAATGATGTAAAATTTGTGAAGATCCAACGGTTAGATTTTCATATATGTGTAAAACAAAATTGGTGGAAAGCAGCGCCAGTGCATCGACACGACCTGAAACGTCGTTTAATTAAATATGGCTGTTTTAAATTAAATAAAAATGGCGATATATCGTTATAAAGTGCTATAGACGATATAGAGTGGAAATAAACCAATCTTGTGGTGTTTGCTTGATATGTGATGGTTGAATGTATTTGACATGAAAATTATAACTAAATAACTGAAATGTGATTGTTGAATAGTCCAACCATGTGATTGATTGATTTGAAAATCTAAATATACGTGGGTTATTTGAAAAGGCCGAGTTTATCTCATTTCAAATAATCGATCGACGTTGAGAAGTCGAAGACGACTGAAGACCGACGATCTCCACATTGGATGGATGGGCGCTACTGATACTCATGACTGGAGTAGCTACCATGAAGGAATTGAAGTAGTAGCCGTCCAAACATACTGTTGATTGTACGGATATGCGAGGAATTGGTCCCTCCGGTTTCGTTCAGACCCAGAACGGACTTGTAAATGGACTGTGTGTCTGACATTGGATTTTGTTCTGTGTTGATTGATCTCTGTTAAATATATATCTGTTTGGCGGCGAAGAATTTATTCTCTTGCTTAACTCCCTTCTCTGAGACGTACGAGCTCAGAGGTTATGTATTGACAGAAATCAGTCGCATGGAGTGGATTGCCTGTGTGGCACGCCTAAGTGGCATATGATCAAGGCTTCTGTTGCAAAGCAAAGTCTTGTGGTTGATGATCAAAGCATGGTCTGTGTGACGTAGCTTTGTGTATAACGTGAATTCGTGAGCCTCACACCCCGGTATGAGTCAAAAACGGGAGAAGGACCCAAGGAGTGCATGACGTTTCTTTCTAGCTATGGTGGTGTGTAACGACCCGCATTCTACGCATCATAGGATCGTAGGATATTTATTTCTGTCACATACGAAGTCGTATGGTCTTGTAACTTTGGGGGACGACTATTGGGGTCATTTCCCATGTTCATGATTTTTCCCGATTTTTAAATGACCATTTTACCCCTAGTTGGCATTGTTTTGGCCATAACTTTTGACTGAAAAGGAATTTTGACCTGAAACCACTTCCATTGGCTCTGGATGATGGTTTCTCTTTCCGTAGAGTGGTCACATTAGTCAAACGGACTTACCGTTTGGGAGATATGGCTGAAACAAGTTTCAGATGGTGAAAAATAGCTTAATTGGGCTTAACCGGGTGATTAGCAGCTAGGCCCAGAGGGGAATTTCGGGTTTAGAGGTATAGGAGGACTGATTAGGGTTAGGTTATCACTTTCATTTCAGTTTTGAGCCGCCACAAACCTCCTTGAGACCTTAGTAATGGCTTCCATCCTCTAAAACCACCCCAAAACACATTTTAGTGAAGATTAAGCCTAAACTACATCAAAGCAAGGCCAAATAGCAACAAAGCAAGGTTGGAGCTGCTGCTATACATAGGAATTCGACCCAAACAGAGAGTATTTCAGATTTGGTGTTTCATTTGTGGCCAAGGTGAGTGATTTGCATAGTTTTTGCACTAATTACGGTGATTAAGGGTAATTAGTGAAGATTAGCGAATTTATACGTAAATAAATTCTGGAAAAATTCTTAAAATTCTAAAATAATGTTTTAAGGCTCTGTTAGAAATTTGGGTTAATTTCGATGTGTTTTGCTAATCGTATGCTTAAACATGATTAAGAAGGATTATAGGAAAATGTGAGGTTTTAGCCACTTTTGATCCATTTTGGTTCATTTGAATTGTTGTTAGGTGTTTGTGGTTGTTCTTACATGTTGTTATGACTATTTGACATGAATTGTGATTGATTAGAATAGTTAGATTTGTCAAAAACGTCGTCGAACGGCGTAAACAAGTTGCTGGAAAAGTCGCAGAAAGTTGTGCAGGGCTTCGGATCGGATCGGATGGGGGCTCGGATCGGATATGTGAACTGGGCAAGAAACCCGACCCGAACCGGAGTTTGGCACATAGGAGGCTTGGCGAGAAGGAAGGCCGTTTGCTTAGAGTTGGAGTGGACAAGGGGATCGGATCGGAAGAATAATTGGAGGCCAGATCGGATCGACTTGGAGACGCAGGGATCGGATCGGAAGTAAACATTTGGGAGAACTAGCAAGAGGGAAGGCCAGACGGATCAGATGGCAAGGAGGGATCGGATCGGAATACGTGAAGAAATGAGGGAGCGGATCGGAGCACTGGAAGGAAGGACACCCGACCCGACCCGGAGGAAGATACCGACCCGACCCGAAGTGGAGTACCCGACCCGAACCGAATGGAAAGATGACGGGGAAGGAGGACCGACCCGAACCGATGAAGGTGATGACTCCCGACCCGAACCGATGAAGGTGATGACTACCGAACCGAACCGAATTCTAAGACTGTTAATGCGCGACAACTCTTCTGAAGACCCACTCCAATTCGACCAAACCCGAGATGCAAAGGAAGTCCAAATGAGAAGTTAGAGCTTAAGATTCAGATGGGAATTAACGAGTTCGCTTCATGGTTGGGCTTTGCTGCGGGACGCGTGCCAAGGAGTTATCGACGTCTATAGCTTTGAACCACTATGGTAGGAGGTACGAAGGCGGATTCAGGGCCATTATGGCATCGGTAGAACCAAGGGCTACAACCAATGAAGTGGGTCATTGAAATGTTTGGTCATGACTCCATATGTTTAGCTTGGTCATAGCAGGGTTTCTACAAGTCGGGATTCGTCGTTGCCTCAGTTTGTCTAGTGTTTCAAAGTGGTAGATGTCGTACGCTTTACGCACTGAGTGAGAGATGTGAGGATGGTTGCTATGGATGGTTTGCTTGCTATCATTGTGACATGCACACCCCACCCCTGTATTCTTTACACTATTCATTGAGGCACCTTAGAGAACTGTACGGTATGTGGTACTAACTCTTTGGTTGCAGGTCCAGGTTCAGGTATGGCTTAGTATACCTGTTATTATTCTGTTTAGATGCTTATCGCTCATACCAGGCTTTATGTCTGACCCAGAGTTTTATGTCTCCTCTTATTACTCTGGGTGCTCACACGAGCAGACTAGAGACAGGTTAGCTGGTGATGCACGGGTAGATGATCCGGAGACGAGCAGGAGGCTTCCACGTAATACATATATATAGTATTCTCCCTGTGTTGTTGAAGATCACTGCTTGGGCATTGGTGGTGTATCTTCTATTTTGGCTTTCTTTTGTTCAGAGACAGTAGATTTTGAAAAGTTGTAATAAGCTGTATTTGGATTTCCGCTGCTCTGATGTTGACATTGATTATTAGTTATCAGCTTATGCACTGTCTCGCCTGTTTTATGTCAAGTATGTTATTATT
This sequence comes from Allium sativum, assembly GCA_030737875.1. Taxonomy (NCBI): domain Eukaryota; kingdom Viridiplantae; phylum Streptophyta; class Magnoliopsida; order Asparagales; family Amaryllidaceae; genus Allium; species Allium sativum. The sequence continues at coordinate 931,547,884 of CM060924.1, read as the reverse complement.
ATATTTTATCCCATGCGCTGTGAGACATTCTACAGGTTCCTCGTTTAGTTCATTCCCTTCTTCCTTTTCCTTCTAACGACCTGTTCCGTGCTAACCGGACATGTGTACAGCGCACTTTTGGAGTAAATGTCGGTTGGTGCGGGGCGGGCCGTCACACTTGTAACGACCCGCATTCTACGCATCATTGGATCGTAGGATATTTATTTCTGTCACATACGAAGTCGTATGGTCATGTAACTTTGGGGGACGACTATTGGGGTCATTTCCCATGTTCATGATTTTTCCCGATTTTTAAATGACCATTTTACCCCTAGTTGGCACTGTTTTGGCCATAACTTTTGACTGGAAAGAAATTTTGACCTGAAACCACTTCCATTGGCTCTGGATGATGGTTTCTCTTTCCGTAGAGTGGTCACATTAGTCAAACGGACTTACCGTTTGGAAGATATGGCTGAAACAAGTTTCAGATGGTGAAAAATAGCTTAATTGGGCTTAACCGGGTGATTAGCAGCTAGACCCAGAGGGGAATTTCGGGTTTAGCGGTATAGGAGGACTGATTAGGGTTAGGTTATCACTTTCATTTCAGTTTTGAGCCGCCACAAACCTCCTTGAGACCTTAGTAATGGCTTCCATCCTCTAAAACCACCCCAAAACACATTTTAGTGAAGATTAAGCCTAAACTACATCAAAGCAAGGCCAAATAGCAACAAAGCAAGGTTGGAGCTGCTGCTATACATAGGAATTCGACCCAAACAGAGAGTATTTCAGATTTGGTGTTTCATTTGTGGCCAAGGTGAGTGATTTGCATAGTTTTTGCACTAATTACGGTGATTAAGGGTAATTAGTGAAGATTAGCGAATTTATACGTAAATAAATTCTGGAAAAATTCTTAAAATTCTAAAATAATGTTTTAAGGCTCTGTTAGAAATTTGGGTTAATTTCGATGTGTTTTGCTAATCGTATGCTTAAACATGATTAAGAAGGATTATAGGAAAATGTGAGGTTTTAGCCACTTTTGATCCATTTTGGTTCATTTGAATTGTTGTTAGGTGTTTGTGGTTGTTCTTACATGTTGTTATGACTATTTGACATGAATTGTGATTGATTAGAATAGTTAGATTTGTCAAAAACGTCGTCGAACGGCATAAACAAGTTGTTGGAAAAGTCGCAGAAAGTTGTGCAGGGCTTCGGATCGGATCGGATATGTGAACTGGGCAAGAAACCCGACCCGAACCGGAGTTTGGCACATAGGAGGCTTGGCGAGAAGGAAGGCCGTTTGCTTAGAGTTGGAGTGGACAAGGGGATCGGATCGGAAGAATAATTGGAGGCCAGATCGGATCGACTTGGAGACGCAGGGATCGGATCGGAAGTAAACATTTGGGAGAACTAGCAAGAGGGAAGGCCAGACGGATCAGATGGCAAGGAGGGATCGGATCGGAATACGTGAAGAAATGAGGGAGCGGATCGGAGCACTGGAAGGAAGGACACCCGACCCGACCCGGAGGAAGATACCGACCCGACCCGAAGTGGAGTACCCGACCCGAACCGAATGGAAAGATGACGGGGAAGGAGGACCGACCCGAACCGATGAAGGTGATGACTCCCGACCCGAACCGATGAAGGTGATGACTACCGAACCGAACCGAATTCTAAGACTGTTAATGCGCGACAACTCTTCTGAAGACCCACTCCAATTCGACCAAACCCGAGATGCAAAGGAAGTCCAAATGAGAAGTTAGAGCTTAAGATTCAGATGGGAATTAACGAGTTCGCTTCATGGTTGGGCTTTGCTGCGGGACGCGTGCCAAGGAGTTATCGACGTCTATAGCTTTGAACCACTATGGTAGGAGGTACGAAGGCGGATTCAGGGCCATTATGGCATCGGTAGAACCAAGGGCTACAACCAATGAAGTGGGTCATTGAAATGTTTGGTCATGACTCCATATGTTTAGCTTGGTCATAGCAGGGTTTCTACAAGTCGGGATTCGTCGTTGCCTCAGTTTGTCTAGTGTTTCAAAGTGGTAGATGTCGTACGCTTTACGCACTGAGTGAGAGATGTGAGGATGGTTGCTATGGATGGTTTGCTTGCTATCATTGTGACATGCACACCCCACCCCCGTATTCTTTACACTATTCATTGAGGCACCTTAGAGAACTGTACGGTATGTGGTACTAACTCTTTGGTTGCAGGTCCAGGTTCAGGTATGGCTTAGTATACCTGTTATTATTCTGTTTAGATGCTTATCGCTCATACCAGGCTTTATGTCTGACCCAGAGTTTTATGTCTCCTCTTATTACTCTGGGTGCTCACACGAGCAGACTAGAGACAGGTTAGCTGGTGATGCACGGGTAGATGATCCGGAGACGAGCAGGAGGCTTCCACGTAATACATATATATAGTATTCTCCCTGTGTTGTTGAAGATCACTGCTTGGGCATTGGTGGTGTATCTTCTATTTTGGCTTTCTTTTGTTCAGAGACAGTAGATTTTGAAAAGTTGTAATAAGCTGTATTTGGATTTCCGCTGCTCTGATGTTGACATTGATTATTAGTTATCAGCTTATGCACTGTCTCGCCTGTTTTATGTCAAGTATGTTATTATTATATTTTATCCCATGCGCTGTGAGACATTCTACAGGTTCCTCGTTTAGTTCATTCCCTTCTTCCTTTTCCTTCTAACGACCTGTTCCGTGCTAACCGGACATGTGTACAGCGCAATTTTGGAGTAAATGTCGGTTGGTGCGGGGCGGGCCGTCACACTTGGTATCAGAGCTCTAGGTTGCGTAGTTAACCTAGAGAAGTTATCAGGGAGAGATAATATACGTATACGAGAGAGCGTATTTGTGATTACTTTGGTTTTCAAAAGCTATATATATATATACTATTAGTAGTATAAGGATGAAGTCGTACTGCACTAGCACCACTATGGAGTCGTTAATCGTTTCCTTTTTCAGATTGACGATGAGCCGATATACTAGAGGTGCTGGTAGGGGAGCCAACAATGGGAATGCTGCTGACATGAGGACGATGTTTACTGACCTCATGAGAGAGATGCTTAGAGATGTACAGAGGGCAGCTCCCAATGGTGGAAATGGTGGTGGTCCAATAGTGCAGGCGCCGAGGGTCGACTTCGCCAAGCTAAACAAGGACTATACTAGCCTTGGTGGGAAGCCGTTCCACAGAACGGAGTCGGCCACGGATGTTCAAGATTGGTTGGATAGTTGCGAACGTATCTTCGAGGATTTGGGTGTCGAAGATGCGATGAAGAGAAAGCTAGCGTCCCGTCAGCTGCAAGGGCGGGCAATGAATTGGTGGAATGCTATAAAGGCAGCTACTCCCGAAGATCAGATTACTTGGGAGCAGTTTAAAGCTCGCTTTAGCGAGAAGTTCATTCCAGCTGCTCAGAAGTCAGTGCTTTTTAAGAAATTCTTGGAGCTCAAGCAGAATGGCAGAGCTGTCTCGGAGTACATTGCTGAATTTGACACTTTGTCAAAATATGGGTTATCTCTTATTGATACTGCCGAGAAAAAGAATGAGAAATTCATAACTGGTTTGGATCAGTACTTGGGGGAAAAACTTATTAACCACATCGATGAGACGTTTGAATCTATTGTGGGGAAAGCATTAAGATCAGAAAGTCTCTACCCTAAGTCGAAGACTGAGGTTGCATCTGCAGAAGAGCCAAAACCACAAGCAAGTGGTGGAGGCAAGGGTGGTTCCCAGAATAAGAGAAAGCAGAACCAAGCTAAGGATGGCCAGAAGAAAAAGAATAAGCAAGATGTTGAGTGCTTCAGCTGTGGTAAGAAGGGCCATTATGCTAGTAATTGTCGGGCCAAGCCAGCGGATAGGAAGTGCTTCAACTGTGGCCAAATGGGACATCACAAGGACAAGTGTCCACAGCCCCCTAAGGAAAAGCAAATGGTGAAAGCCTACGCTCTTAATGCTATTCCTTCTTCGTCGAATGCCCCAACAGCGGCGGAGAAGGGAAAGAATGTCGTCATTCAAGGTATGCTTTCGGTTTATGATGTTCCTGTTAGAGTTTTGTTTGATACCGGAGCTTCCAGTTCTTTCATATCTAGTGACGTGGTAGATAGGTTGGGATTGGAGCCCGAGATTGTCGATAGACCTTTAGTAGTGACGAACCTGATTGGTGGTTCTACTAGCCTTAGCATGATTTGTCGTAATGTGGTCTTATCGAGTCATGGATGCATGTTTGTTTGTGATTGCTTTGTTTTGGGCTTTACTGGGTTTGGCATTATTTTGGGAGTAGATTGGCTCCGAAGATACGGGGTGGTGGTAGACTGTGAGGGCTTTTTGGTGACAGCTAGAGCGGATGATGGGCGGAGGATAGTGTTTGGTGGCCTACCCAGTGAGGGGGTATTGGCTAGTTTTCTAAACTCCCTCGACATTCCGCATAGTGAGTTGTCAGGTTTGCCCGTGGTTGGCCAGTATCCGGAGGTTTTCGAAGAAGTGACCGGACTTCCACCACACCGAGAGATTGAGTTCCGTATTGATTTGGTAAAAGATGCCAGGCCTATAGTGATGCCACTTCGTCGTATGGCACCAAGAGAGCAGCGAGAGCTCGAGGTGCAAGTCAGCGATTTTTTGAAGAAGGGATTTATCAGAAGGAGTGTCTCTGAATGGGGAGCACCAGTTGTGTTTGCTACCAAGGCGGATGGTTCCCTTCGTTTGTGTGTAGACTACCGCGAGTTGAACAAGGTGACGAGGAAGAATAAGTATCCTCTACCGCGGATAGATGATTTGTTCGATCAGTTGAGTGGCGCGAGAGTATTTTCTCAGTTGGATCTCGCGACAGGTTTTCATCAGCTTAGAGTGGAAGCTGAGAGTATAGCTAAAACGGCATTTCGGACGCCGTCTGGGTTTTATGAGTGGTTGGTCATGCCATTCGGGCTGACCAATGCCCCAGCATATTTTGTGGATCTTATGAATAGAGTATTCAGAGATCAGTTGAATAAGTTTGTCCTTGTGTTCGTTGATGATATTTTGGTCTACTCGAGGACAGAGGAAGAACACAAGGGACATTTAAGAATAGTGATGGAGGTGTTGAGAAAACACCAATTGAAAGCAAAGTTTTCTAAGTGTCACTTCTGGAAGAGGGAAGTGAGATTCTTGGGCCATGTTGTATCAGAAAATGGGATTGCCGTGGACCCGGCGAAGGTGGCTACGGTACAGGATTGGCCTACGCCCAAGAATGCAACAGATGTAAGAAGTTTCTTGGGGTTAGCGGGATATTATCGTAAGTTTATCCAAAGTTTCTCCAAGATAGCAGCACCATTGACCCAGTTGACCAAGAAGAATCAAGCTTTTGTCTGGGATGGAAGGTGCGAGAATGCATTCAGAAGTCTAAAGGACAAGTTGACAAGTGCACCAGTGTTAGTCATTCCTGAGGGGGATGAAGAGATGACGGTATACACGGATGCCTGTGGTACCGGACTGGGTGCTGTATTGATGCAAGGCGGTAGGGTTGTAGCTTACGCAAGTCGGCAATTGAAACCGCACGAGAGAAGATACCCTACCCATGATTTAGAATTGGCAGCAATCGTGTTCGCGTTAAAGATGTGGAGACACTATCTCTTGGGAGAAAGATTTGAGCTGTTTACAGATCATAAGTCGTTAAAATATCTCTTCTCTCAGAAAGATCTGAATCTCCGTCAGCAGAGATGGTTAGAGTTCTTAGCTTCCTATGATTTTGACATCGCATACACACCAGGAAAGGGCAATGCGGTGGCTGATGCATTGAGTAGAAGACATGCCAGCTTAGGGGCTATGTTCCTTGAATGGAAGCAACTGGAGTTTATCGCGGGGTTTGATTTCAGACCAAAGTGCGAATTGGATCCTGAAATGTTAGCAAGTTTGACGATCAGACCCACTTTGATAGAGCAGATTGGTTCTAATCAGAGGGACGATCCTAACCTATTAGAAATCATCTCCAAGTTAGAGATGGGTAACGATGAGGAGATGAATGTGTATGGGCTTGATCGAGATGGATGGCTTAGAAAGAATGGAAAGCTTGTTGTACCCAATGTCAATGGATTGAGAGATGAAGTGCTTAGAGAATGTCATCACTCAAAGCTGACTATACACCCCGGTGGTAACAAGATGTATCGAGATATGAAGCAGACTTACTACTGGGAAGGGATGAAAAGAGACGTTGGGAAGTTTGTATCTAAGTGCATGAATTGCCAGCTAGTTAAAGCCGAGCAGAAGAAACCTAGTGGGTTGTTGCAACCATTAGAAATTCCCGAATGGAAATGGGAGCAAGTCTCGATGGATTTCATCGATGGTTTACCAAGGACTAGATCGGGACATGATAGCATTTGGGTGATTGTGGATCGATTGACTAAAAACGCAAGGTTTATACTAGTCAAATCGATCAGAACGGCAGCTAAGTTAGCAGAATTGTATATGAAGTGGGTAGTGAGATTTCATGGAGTACCTAAAAGCATCGTGAGTGACCGAGACCCGTTGTTCACTAGTGGGTTTTGGAAGAGCTTACAAGAGGCTCTAGGGTCAGAGTTACATCTCAGTACCGCCTATCATCCTCAAACCGACGGTCAGACGGAGAGGGTGAACCGTATTTTGGAAGATCTCTTGAGAGCATGTATATTGGATTTTGGTGGATCATGGGATGACCATTTGCATCTAGTAGAGTTTGCATATAATAATAGCTACCAATCCAGTATCGGTATGGCTCCATTTGAAGCTTTGTATGGAAGACCGTGCAACTCACCATCATGTTGGATAGAGACTGGCGAGAAGTTTATGCTTGGACCAGATGTGGTGAGGGAAACTTCAGATAAAATCAAGACCATTCAACAACGAATGAAGGCTGCCCAAGATAGGCAGAAGAGTTATGCTGATAAGAGGAGAAGAGACTTAAAATTCTCCGTTGGCGACTTGGTGTTTGTTAAGATTTCTCCGTTGAAGAGCGTAATACGATTTGGCAGGAGAGGCAAGTTGGCACCAAGATTCGTTGGCCCATTCCCTGTTCTTGAACTAGTCGGGAATTTGGCATATAGAATTGACTTACCAGAGAAGATGGCGGGAGTTCATAACGTATTTCATGTTTCCCAACTAAGGAAGTTCGTTCACGACTCAGATATGACTATTTCACCTGATCAGTTAGAGGACTTCGAAGTAGAACCCGAGGCGGTTGGGAACCGGAAGCCGGCCCGTATTGTCGAATACGACATGAAGCAACTTCGAAGGAAGGCGGTGAGGCTAGTCAAGGTTCAGTGGGGCGAGGACGAGAATGATTGTACTTGGGAGACAGAGGAGAACATTAGGAAGACACACCCAGAACTCTTTGCCTGGTAAGACTTTGACTTCGATTTAGTTTTCCGCATGCTAGGATAGGCTTGGTTGCTTGTTTTGCATGTTTGATTGTTGTATGTGGTTGTTAGGCATGAGGGATCTTTTGTATGTTTAGGTTAAGGAATTTCGGGGACGAAATTTCTTAAGGGGGGGAGAGTGTAACGACCCGCATTCTACGCATCATAGGATCGTAGGATATTTATTTCTGTCACATACGAAGTCGTATGGTCATGTAACTTTGGGGGACGACTATTGGGGTCATTTCCCATGTTCATGATTTTTCCCGATTTTTAAATGACCATTTTACCCCTAGTTGGCACTGTTTTGGCCATAACTTTTGACTGGAAAGGAATTTTGACCTGAAACCACTTCCATTGGCTCTGGATGATGGTTTCTCTTTCCGTAGAGTGGTCACATTAGTCAAACGGACTTACCGTTTGGGAGATATGGCTGAAACAAGTTTCAGATGGTGAAAAATAGCTTAATTGGGCTTAACCGGGTGATTAGCAGCTAGGCCCAGAGGGGAATTTCGGGTTTAGAGGTATAGGAGGACTGATTAGGGTTAGGTTATCACTTTCATTTCAGTTTTGAGCCGCCACAAACCTCCTTGAGACCTTAGTAATGGCTTCCATCCTCTAAAACCACCCCAAAACACATTTTAGTGAAGATTAAGCCTAAACTACATCAAAGCAAGGCCAAATAGCAACAAAGCAAGGTTGGAGCTGCTGCTATACATAGGAATTCGACCCAAACAGAGAGTATTTCAGATTTGGTGTTTCATTTGTGGCCAAGGTGAGTGATTTGCATAGTTTTTGCACTAATTACGGTGATTAAGGGTAATTAGTGAAGATTAGCGAATTTATACGTAAATAAATTCTGGAAAAATTCTTAAAATTCTAAAATAATGTTTTAAGGCTCTGTTAGAAATTTGGGTTAATTTCGATGTGTTTTGCTAATCGTATGCTTAAACATGATTAAGAAGGATTATAGGAAAATGTGAGGTTTTAGCCACTTTTGATCCATTTTGGTTCATTTGAATTGTTGTTAGGTGTTTGTGGTTGTTCTTACATGTTGTTATGACTATTTGACATGAATTGTGATTGATTAGAATAGTTAGATTTGTCAAAAACGTCGTCGAACGGCGTAAACAAGTTGCTGGAAAAGTCGCAGAAAGTTGTGCAGGGCTTCGGATCGGATCGGATGGGGGCTCGGATCGGATATGTGAACTGGGCAAGAAACCCGACCCGAACCGGAGTTTGGCACATAGGAGGCTTGGCGAGAAGGAAGGCCGTTTGCTTAGAGTTGGAGTGGACAAGGGGATCGGATCGGAAGAATAATTGGAGGCCAGATCGGATCGACTTGGAGACGCAGGGATCGGATCGGAAGTAAACATTTGGGAGAACTAGCAAGAGGGAAGGCCAGACGGATCAGATGGCAAGGAGGGATCGGATCGGAATACGTGAAGAAATGAGGGAGCGGATCGGAGCACTGGAAGGAAGTACACCCGACCCGACCCGGAGGAAGATACCGACCCGACCCGAAGTGGAGTACCCGACCCGAACCGAATGGAAAGATGACGGGGAAGGAGGACCAACCCGAACCGATGAAGGTGATGACTCCCGACCCGAACCGATGAAGGTAATGACTACCGAACCGAACCGAATTCTAAGACTGTTAATGCGCGACAACTCTTCTGAAGACCCACTCCAATTCGACCAAACCCGAGATGCAAAGGAAGTCCAAATGAGAAGTTAGAGCTTAAGATTCAGATGGGAATCAACGAGTTCGCTTCATGGTTGGGCTTTGCTGCGGGACGCGTGCCAAGGAGTTATCGACGTCTATAGCTTTGAACCACTATGGTAGGAGGTACGAAGGCGGATTCAGGGCCATTATGGCATCGGTAGAACCAAGGGCTACAACCAATGAAGTGGGTCATTGAAATGTTTGGTCATGACTCCATATGTTTAGCTTGGTCATAGCAGGGTTTCTACAAGTCGGGATTCGTCGTTGCCTCAGTTTGTCTAGTGTTTCAAAGTGGTAGATGTCGTACGCTTTACGCACTGAGTGAGAGATGTGAGGATGGTTGCTATGGATGGTTTGCTTGCTATCATTGTGACATGCACACTCCACCCCCGTATTCTTTACACTATTCATTGAGGCACCTTAGAGAACTGTACGGTATGTGGTACTAACTCTTTGGTTGCAGGTCCAGGTTCAGGTATGGCTTAGTATACCTGTTATTATTCTGTTTAGATGCTTATCGCTCATACCAGGCTTTATGTATGACCCAGAGTTTTATGTCTCCTCTTATTACTCTGGGTGCTCACACGAGCAGACTAGAGACAGGTTAGCTGGTGATGCACGGGTAGATGATCCGGAGACGAGCAGGAGGCTTCCACGTAATACATATATATAGTATTCTCCCTGTGTTGTTGAAGATCACTGCTTGGGCATTGGTGGTGTATCTTCTATTTTGGCTTTCTTTTGTTCAGAGACAGTAGATTTTGAAAAGTTGTAATAAGCTGTATTTGGATTTCCGCTGCTCTGATGTTGACATTGATTATTAGTTATCAGCTTATGCACTGTCTCGCCTGTTTTATGTCAAGTATGTTATTATTATATTTTATCCCATGCGCTGTGAGACATTCTACAGGTTCCTCGTTTAGTTCATTCCCTTCTTCCTTTTCCTTCTAACGACCTGTTCCGTGCTAACCGGACATGTGTACAGCGCACTTTTGGAGTAAATGTCGGTTGGTGCTGGGCGGGCCGTCACATGGTGTCAGTGACCTCCCAGCCCTGACATTTATATCTACTTTTCACCTGTGTGGTTGTTGGAATACGAGGCGCCTCGATTATAGGTCTGTAAGGACCGGGATACGTGTGTTCAGGAATTGCCAATCCTCAAAAGTAAGAGAGGACCGGCCTTGGAGGATCCAGGGGATTGCTGTGTGCGGTCCCGAGGCATTTGCTAGAGTGTCTCGAACGGAGAGGAGCTTGCCCCTTGCCTCGACTCATGAAGGAATCCAATTTCCAATACGAAATATGCGAATGTGATTGTATTACTAGTATGGCGACATAGTAGATGGTAGCTATGCCGCCTAGGATTGATATTTATGATTGAATTTGCTTTTGAAACATATATGCACTAGTAATAATATCAAGCACTTTTGTTTTATTCGTATGAATCATCTTTGGCCATTATAAGGTAAAAACTCTATCCTCCGGCTTGCGTTGCATTATGTGATGGGACCTGAGTCTTATAATGGCTTCATTTTATAAAAAGCATTGCGTTGATTTAATCGTTATTTTATTTCATGCACTAGCACTCATTGGAGTAAACCCGTTCCGCGAAAGTGGCGTGGTCCTTTGATTTGCCTTATTATTGTTATTAATAAGTTGAATAGATTTCTCATACCAGTCCCATGACTGACTCGTAGTTTGTTTCACCTTGCAAACTCGGGTGCCCTCATTTTCACACGGGCAGCCTAGTTACAGGTTTCTGACGCATCTTTTGGCTCATGGCGAGGCTTGACTACACCGTGCTGACTTGGATATTCTCCGCCATTATTGTATCTATATTATGATTCCGCCACTGGCGATGTAGACTGATATTCCTTTTGTGTACTCTTTATGTATGATTCCGCCTCAGGCGATGGTGACTGATTATGTATCATTATGCACTAAGTTGTATCCTGTACTGTGCTTCTCTGATGTGATGATATCTATATGATTCCGCTGTCATATGTGTGTAAATTATTCTATTTTCTGTTTATGCTATTATCTGTGAACTGCTAATGATGATTAATGTGTTATATTCCAATGATTATCCTTAACACCGTGTCACGGGGTTTTGGGATCGTCACAGCTGGTATAAGAGCTTTGGTTAACCTTAGTTCTGGAGTGTAACACATTAAACACTTCGTCAAAATAGAATCAGTAGTATTCTTAGGCGAGTCGCTCATTAGAGATAGGACTAGTAAAGTCCTAGAATGAGCTGAGCAGAATAGCAAAACAATTGATCAGTCCATCGTTATCTTTCCGTAGAAATTTCTGCTTAACTATGCAATAGACTATCATTTCTGTTAGCTGACTTTTTCGTTGCTTATTCAGAATTTAACAAATGGCTACCAGAGCAGCCGCCGCTAGAGGAGGCCGTGCCGGCCGAGGCCGAGGAAGGGGAGAAATCCCAGCTCAAGAAGGACCTTTGATACAACCTCCGGCAGCTCAATACTTCGAGCTTGACCGCGTAGCTAAGAGGTATAAGAACTTAGGAGGCAAGACCTTCTCGGGAACTGGCACCGTAATAGAGGCCCTTGCATGGCTCAAAACATGCGAGAAAATTCTTGAAGGCCTAAGGCTAAGAGACGAAGACAAAGCTATTATGGGCGCCTGACTTATGCAGGAACAAGCTGAATTATGGTGGGAATCTCTTACCGTAGGGAATAGAGAAGCTGGAAGAACCTGGGATGGATTTAAAGAACTCTTCAAGGAGAAATATGTCCCAGAACAAGCTCTAGAAAGAATGTACGATGACTTCGCCAATCTCCAGCAAGGGGATCTTTCCGTGCAAGATTATCTGAACAAATTTACAATGTTGTCGCCCTATGCTCCAGAACTCGTCGCCACCGCGAAATCCAAAAATAAGAAGTTTATCCTTGGACTAAGACGACAATATCATGATAGAGCCATGGCCCATGTCAAGCTGGAATTTAACGAGCTAGTGGAAATGACATGCAACTATGAAGACCTTGATCAAAGGCATCTGGATCAGGATCGCGCTAGAAGCCAAGCTGGAAACAAGCGCAAGCCTGTTGTAAATCAGGGCGAGTCAAGCCAAGCAGCATCTTCAAAACCTCAGACTGGCAAGCCGCCAAGAGGAAATTGCTTTAACTGTGGTAAGCCGGGGCACTACTCAAACGTCTGCACAGCTCCGAAGAGGCAGAAAACAAACTCTCAAGGCTCGAGCCAAGGCTCTCAGAACCCTCGCTCGTGCTTCAACTGTCGCAAGACCGATCATTTAGTCAAAGACTATCCTTTGCTGAAGAAAGCTACAGTAGCTCATGTCTATGACGGGTCTAGCCCGCCAGCTGCTTCCGATGGAGCAGGTAAACCCGATGTTTTGGGAGGTACCCTTACAATTAAAAATATTCCTGTTTCTGTATTATTTGACACAGGTGCATCGCGTAGTTTTATTGCTAGTAACACAGTGCACAAATTAAAGTTAAAACAGCGAAAGCTTAAAGAATCGGTTGAAGTTCATAACCCGATAGGGGGTCCTGTTACTCTCGATTCATATTGTAGAGTGCCAATCTCTTATTCTTTCTACAAATTTCCTTTTGATTTAATCGTTATGGATTTTCCCGAATTCGATATTATTCTCGGGCTGGATTGGTTAACGAAATATGAAGCCGAAGTGAATTGTGCGGAAAGAATCTTTAAAATCCGAACGGAGCTTGGACATATATATATACCCTGTCATGGTTCAAATCCGAATAGAGAAGAATTTTGGTCAGCATTAGAACTTATCCCCACTTCCATAGAAAAGATTCCGATTGTTAGAAACTTTGCGGATGTGTTTGAAGAAGTTGAAAACTTACCTCCGTAAAGAGAAATAGAATTCCGAATCGATCTAATTCCCAATGCCAGACCAGTGGTGCATCCAATTCGTAGAATGACTCCGAAAGAAAAAGAAGAATTAGGCGATCAAACTCGTCAACTGTTGTGGAACGGTCTAATCAGACCTAGTTTTTCTAATTGGGGTGCAGCCGTTGTGTTTGTCCCGAAGTCAGACGGTACTCTTCGATTATGTGTTGATTACCGAGACCTCAACAAACAGACGCTTAAAAATAAATATCCATTACCCCGCATTGATGATTTGCTAGACCAATTGAATGGGGCGAAAGTATTTTCCCGAATGGACCTAGCTACAGGTTTTCATCAATTGAGAATAGCAGAAGAGTGTGTTCCTTTGACAGCTTTCAGAGGTCCAAACATATTTTATGAATGGTTAGTAATGTCGTTTGGCCTATGTAACGCTCCAGCATACTTTGTCGATCTAATGAATAGAGTGTTCAGGGGAGTTCTGAATAAATTTGTCCTCGCATTCATCGATGATATTTTAATCTACTCCAAATCAAAACCCGAGCATGAAAAAGACTTAGAACAAGTATTGGAGATTCTAAGGAAGAACGTCTTCAAAGCCAAATTCTCTAAATGTGTCTTCTGGCAAGAAGAAGTTAAATTTCTTGGCCATGTCGTGTCAGAGAAAGGAATTTCTGTTGACCCAAGCATAATAATAGCGATTCAAGACTGGAAACAACCCACTACTCCCACAGAAGTTAGAAGTTTTATGGGGTTGGCTAGTTATTATCGAAAGTTCGTTAAGGATTTTTCGAAGATATCCGGTCCGTTAACAAAGCTCACAAAGAAACATGAGAAGTTTAAGTGGACTTCCGACAGTGAAGAAGCTTTCCAGGAATTGAAATCGAAACTGACCACCGCCCCAGTGTTAACAATTATTGATGGCAATCAGGATTTAATGGTTTGGACAGATGCTTCTATTAGAGGTCTGGGCGCAGTGTTAATGCAGAAAGGCCAAGTAGTCGCTTATGCAAGCCGCCAACTGAAACCGCATGAGAAGAATTATGTGACTCATGATCTTGAGTTGCTAGCCATCGTTTTTGCTTTAAAAATCTGGAGGCATTATTTATTGGGCGAGAAATTTATACTGTACACGGATCATCAACCATTGAAGTATTTATATACCCAAAAAGATCTGAATCTGAGACAGCAGCGTTGGCTAGAATTTCTTGCAGCGTATGATCTTGATATCCTGTATACGCCGGGGAAAGCTAACGTAGTAGCGGATGCGCTTAGTAGAAAGACCGCAATTGTTGCCCATCTTATAATTACACCTGGGTTGATTGATAGGATTTCAGCCCTTCAAAAAGACGATGAATTCATTCAGAGAATCAGTCAGACAGTCAAGGAAGGTGAAACCACGAGTTTCCGTATTGACAATAGGGGGGTTCTCAAGTTAAATAATAGGATTTGCATCCCAAATATTCCAGGCCTTCGAAGAGAAGTGCTGGACGAATGTCATAAATCCAAATTTTGCATCCATCCTGGGGTGAGTAAAATGTACAACAATATCAAACGCACTTTCTGGTGGAAGGCAATGAAAAGAGATATTTCTTTGTATGTTAGCAGATGCCCTACTTGTCAATTGGTCAAGAGTGACCAACAGAAGCTAGCTGGACTGTTGCAACCGTTTGAAGTCCCAGGTTGGAAATGGGAACAGATTTCCATGGATTTCATAGATGGTTTGCCGCGAACCAAGAAAGGTAATGACAGCATTTGGGTAATCGTAGATCGCTTCACGAAGACTGCCCATTTTATACCTGTCAGGTCCAATAGAACTGCTCAAAGTCTAGCACAGATATATTTCAGAGAAATTGTTAAACTGCATGGAATTCCCATCAGCATAGTCAGTGATAGAGATCCCCTATTTACTAGCAAATTCTGGGAGGCTTTCCAGATAGAATTGGGAACAAAACTGAATATGAGCACCGCTTATCACCCACAAACAGATGGCCAAACTGAGCGGGTGAATAGAATTCTAGAAGATTTATTGCGGGCTTGTATAATCGATTTTGGTGGGTCATGGGAAGATCATTTGCATTTGGCAGAATTCTCATATAACAATAGCTATCAAGCAAGTTTGAGAATGTCACCATTTGAAGCATTATATGGCAGACCCTGCAGATCTCCTGCATGTTGGGTAGAACCTGGCAATAGACTTGTACTAGGACCCGATATGATTAGGGAAGCATCTGATAAAGTGGACTTCATCAAGAAGCATTTGAAAACCGCCCAAAGCCGACAGAAAAGTTATGCAGACTCTAGAAGGAGAGATTTGACATTTACTGTTGGTGATCATGTTTATTTAAAGGTTTCTCCGATGAGAGGAGTAATCAGATTTGGCAAGACTGGGAAGTTGGCACCGAGATTTATTGGTCCCTTTCCTATACTTGAACGAATTGGAACTCTTGCTTATAGGGTTCAATTACCAGATTGGTTGCCTGGAGTGCACAATGTATTTCACGTATCTCAACTTAGGAGACATGTGCATGATCCGGATCTTGTTGTAGAAGAAGCAGCGCAACGGGATGTGGAGATAACTCCAGAATTAGCACTCAAAAGAGAGCCATTAAAGATTGTTGGCAAAGAAACTAGAGAACTCAGAAGCAAAAAGGTTCATTTAGTTAAAGTGCAGTGGAGCATTGATCCTAGAGACTGTACTTGGGAAACTGAGGAAAGCATTAAACAAGCTTACCCCAAATGCAGAGTGGATATCTCTGACTAACTCCGGTGCAAGGTACTTTTACAATGCTTTGCATTTACATTTTATTTCCTACTTTACTGTTGTTTCCTTTTCGAGGACGAAAAGTTTTAAGTAGGGGAGATTGTAATAACCCGGAAATTACGAGCCAATTTAAAATTTTTAAATTGGTTATTTCAAAGGAATTTGAACAATTGAAATAGAATATTTCAATAAAATAGTGAATTAGGAATAGTGAGACAATTTGAAAATTTGAATTCAAACTTTGACCGACTGTGCAGGGTGGAAAATATATCGGATTTTAGCGAAACCAAAAATATTTAAATCTGTTAGTCGATACCTTTCTAACGAATCTGAAAAATCGAAGTTTCATAACGGGAATCAAAAGTTATGGCCGAATGAATTTTCAGAAGAGTCGGTATATAGAATATAGCCCTGAAAAATTGATATTTTTCATACGACCTCGAAATTCGACGAAACCACTTTTGTTGGGTCTGGGATGTCAAACTATTGCTAGGTTTCAAATTTCATAATTTTTGAAGCTAGTATGTGAGCGTGGCAAAAGAAAATGTGATTGGTCGATTTCTGTTAAATTGGATCGACCAGAAAATGCCCATTTTTCAAACGGCCTCAGAATTCGACGAAACTAGTTTTGTTGGGACCGTAGCGTCAAAACATAGCTAGATTTATTTTTCTGGAATTTTTCGAATCAGTTTGTGGCCCTGGCAAATTGAAATGTGCGTTCAGAGTTAAAAATTAAATGTTTTATACTTTAATTTGAAAAATAACTGACTGTAACAGTCGAATTGGCCTACGAAACATATCCCATTGTGTCCGGAATGGGGGTATTTAGCTAGGGGCGACAGTCGTTGGGTTTAAAAAGGAGTTCGTTTGAGAAAACACTATTTAAAAATTAAATATAGTCCTCGGCCAATCATATTTCTCCATTCATAAATAATAATAAAAAATTATCAGAAACCCCACCCCCCCGACCCGACTTCGACGGCGGAAACCCTTTTCCCCTTCCCTGGCGATTTCCGATCGCCACAGCTCGAATTAGCTCCTCCCCCAGTTCAACTTTTTGTAGTTCTCCCTCCCCTCTTCAAATCCATATAAGGAGCTCCCCCTATCGTCGCCTCTACGTCGAGATATCCCCTTCCAAACTTCCGACCTTCAAACCGCCGCCGCCGCCGATCTGCACCACCGAACCCCACCAAACCGCCGCGCGCCTGTAGCCCTCTCGAAGCTCTTCCACGTCCAACTTCCTGATCGTCCCCTCGTGCCCCGGTTCTCGCGAAAACCGCAAACCTAGTTTTGAAGCTTTCTGAAAGTGAGTTTTTCTTTGATTTTTACACTTTGAAAAATCATATCTTTTTGGTGTGTTGACGAAATTCGATGAAACATGAAACATCGAGACCGCAAGGAAGCTCTCTACCCAATAGAAGAAGCTGCGGATTTTTCTGACATCGTATCGATTTTTAGCGCTCAGAAAACCAAGGTGAGAAATCTAAATTAACGTGAAATTAAATGGAAAATGTCGTGTATAATTTATATAAGCGAAATATAAATTACATACGTGTTGTATACATTATGTACGAGCGTAGTGTAAGCTATATAAGCGAAGTATGAATTTTTACATGCATAGAAAAATTGGTATGTGTGTTGAAATGCTAGTGAAATATAGCAAATATATATTATATTATATTATATATATATATATATATATATATATATATATTCCCCTCGTCCACAAACCATGGACGATATTTATTGTGGTGAATTGGTGTGAAATATTGGATGAAAAATACGAATGGTTGAATAATTGTTTGTGGTAGATATTGTTTGGTTGTGGTTGAAAAATACCCATTGGTGATTGAAATGAATTGGAAAAAATTGTGGAAATAAAAATAAACATGCCGCCTGCGTGCGAATTAGATGCATGAATCCCCATTGTCAAAAACCGCGAGGTTTTAAGGTAGAGCGAGGAGCCGTACTAGGGACGGTGCCGGTTTTAACTACCCTGCCGTTATGCTGCCGAAATTTTGAATAATCTTTGTGTGTTAGAATTCTTTTCATATGTTGAAATTAGTTTCATGCGTTGAAATTAAAATCATATATTGAAACTATGTCCGTGTGTGGAAATATTCATGTGTTGAAAAGTGTTGTGTGAAAATTAAATTCATTTGTGAATGAATGAAGTGTTTAAACAATAAAAATCACATTTTTATTATATATGAAGTAAGAAAAATATTCGCCTTAGATAAATAGTTTCAACAATAAAAATCTTATCTTTCTAGTATGAACAACATAAATAAAATGTCCATGTGTGGAAATACTCATTTGTTGAGAAGTGTGTGTGGTGGAAAAGTTCATGTGTTGAATAAAAATATCGAACAATAAAAATTACATTTTTATTGAAACTATGAAGTATTGAAACCATCTATTTGTTGAATAAATATTTTGAACGATAAAAATATCATTTTTATCATATGTGTGATATGCTAAAGATATGCGGACGTTGAAATAAATATTTGTGATAGAAATATTATTTTTAACATGCATAGGAACTAAATAAAATAGTCATGTGTTGAAATCTATTTTAGTTCGCCAAAATTATCATCTTTGAAATGTGAAGTGTTAAAAATAGCCACTTGTTCAAATAAACGTGCATGAGTTGAAATATACATTAACTAGCTAATGATATGATTTTAGCCTATGCATGCAACATTAGAACGAATGGTGTTTTTAAACCAAAGCAAATCGAATATGAAATTGAATGGAAAATGATAAATGTTAGAAATTGTATATATGTACATACATATCTATTGAACAAGTTAAAGCAAAAAGGGGCTAGAGAAGAGAAATAGAATTTTGTGCCCGACAAATAGGTACACATTTACCGCTTTGTTTGGGTGATGATTTTATGAGCCTGTTGGCTAACCGCTTGGCTTTTTCTTTTTCTTTTTGATATGAGACGCCCGTGTGGCTATTTGGGAATTTTCCCAGACCCTCCCGTACAAAGGAGGTTATGGCGAAATTTTCCAAAATTTAAAGGCGTTAGTGAAATAATTGAAGTGGAAACGATATAGAAATTTTTGAATGAACTATATTTATATAAATATATAAATATAAATAGAATTAAGACGAAACGTGGCCGTGCAGTTCATATTTTGAAACCGTGATTTCAAACGACTAGTGCGGGAAATCCGACCATTGGATTTTCCCGAAACCTCAACCGTTGGGTTCGCCTTGGAAATATCTTTCCAACGGCACCAACTTTGTGAAGATCCGACCGTTGGATTGTCTGGAATGTTTAATTCAAAATTAGTGAAAAACAGTGCCAGAAACGATTATATTTATATATATATATATATAAATATAATTAAATTAAATCGAATAACGACGCTGCCGTTCGTAAATTGAAATTGTAACTTCAAATGGTTAGTGTGGAAGATCCGACCGTCGGATTTTCCCAAAACTGAAACCGTTGGATTCGTTTTGAAATGACCTTCCTAATGATGTAAAATTTGTGAAGATCCAACGGTTAGATTTTCATATATGTGTAAAACAAAATTGGTGGAAAGCAGCGCCAGTGCATCGACACGACCTGAAACGTCGTTTAATTAAATATGGCCGTTTTAAATTAAATAAAAATGGCGATATATCGTTATAAAGTGCTATAGACGATATAGAGTGGAAATAAACCAATCTTGTGGTGTTTGCTTGATATGTGATGGTTGAATGTATTTGACATGAAAATTATAACTAAATAACTGAAATGTGATTGTTGAATAGTCCAACCATGTGATTGATTGATTTGAAAATCTAAATATACGTGGGTTATTTGAAAAGGCCGAGTTTATCTCATTTCAAATAATCGATCGACGTTGAGAAGTCGAAGAGTCGAAGACGACTGAAGACCGACGATCTCCACATTGGATGGATGGGCGCTACTGATACTCATGACTGGAGTAGCTACCATGAAGGAATTGAAGTAGTAGCCGTCCAAACATACTGTTGATTGTACGGATATGCGAGGAATTGGTGCCTCCGGTTTCGTTCAGACCCAGAACGGACTTGTAAATGGACTGTGTGTCTGACATTGGATTTTGTTCTGTGTTGATTGATCTCTGTTAAATATATATCTGTTTGGCGGCGGAGAATTTATTCTCTTGCTTAACGCCCTTCTCTGAGACGTACGAGCTCAGAGGTTATGTATTGACAGAAATCAGTCGCATGGAGTGGATTGCCTGTGTGGCACGCCTAAGTGGCATATGATCAAGGCTTCTGTTGCAAAGCAAAGTCTTGTGGTTGATGATCAAAGCATGGTCTGTGTGACGTAGCTTTGTATATAACGTGAATTCGTGAGCCTCACACCCCGGTATGAGTCAAAAACGGGAGAAGGACCCAAGGAGTGAATGACGTTTCTTTCTAGCTATGGTGGTGTCAGTGACCTCCCAGCCCTGACATTTATATCTACTTTTCACCTGTGTGGTTGTTGGAATACGAGGCGCCTCGATTATAGGTTTGTAAGGACCGGGAAACGTGTGTTCAGGAATTGCCAATCCTCAAAAGTAAGAGAGGACCGGCCCTGGAGGATCCAGGGGATTGCTGTGTGCGGTCCCGAGGCATTTGCTAGAGTGTCTCGAACGGAGAGGAGCTTGCCCCTTGCCTCGACTCATGAAGGAATCCAATTTCCAATACGAAATATGCGAATGTGATTGTATTACTAGTATGGCGACATAGTAGATGGTAGCTATGCCGCCTAGGATTGATATTTATGATTGAATTTGCTTTTGAAACATATATGCACTCTTAATAATATCAAGCACTTTTGTTTTATTCGTATGAATCATCTTTGGCCATTATAAGGTAAAAACTCTATCCTCCGGCTTGCGTTGCATTGTGTGATGGGACCTGAGTCTTATAATGGCTTCATTTTATAAAAAGCATTGCGTTGATTTAATCGTTATTTTATTTCATGCACTAGCACTCATTGGAGTAAACCCGTTCCGCGAAAGTGGCGTGGTCCTTTGATTTGCCTTATTATTGTTATTAATAAGTTGAATAGATTTCTCATACCAGTCCCATGACTGACTCGTAGTTTGTTTCACCTTGCAAACTCGGGTGCCCTCATTTTCACACGGGCAGCCTAGTTACAGGTTTCTGACGCATCTTTTGGCTCATGGCGAGGCTTGACTACACCGTGCTGACTTGGATATTCTCCGCCATTATTGTATCTATATTAT
Source organism: Allium sativum (assembly GCA_030737875.1). Taxonomy (NCBI): domain Eukaryota; kingdom Viridiplantae; phylum Streptophyta; class Magnoliopsida; order Asparagales; family Amaryllidaceae; genus Allium; species Allium sativum. The sequence goes on along the minus strand of CM060924.1, from coordinate 931,526,960 downwards.
GATTCCGCCACTGGCGATGTAGACTGATATTCCTTTTGTGTACTCTTTATGTATGATTCCGCCTCAGGCGATGGTGACTGATTATGTATCATTATGCACTAAGTTGTATCCTGTACTGTGCTTCTCTGATGTGATGATATCTATATGATTCCGCTGTCATATGTGTGTAAATTATTCTATTTTCTGTTTATGCTATTATCTGTGAACTTCTAATGATGATTAATGTGTTATATTCCAATGATTATCCTTAACACCGTGTCACGGGGTTTTGGGATCGTCACACTAGGCAAGATGGGACCACACATATTTCATTCAATTTTTTTTATATTAATGTTTGATTCATTTTCTTTGATTATTAAGTTGTGCAACTTTTTATATGTTTCATCTTACATTAAAAATGTGTTTTTAAGGTTAACCAAATTTCTTTCAATAGCGATCATTCAGTAACGATTCTTTTTACATTAAAGTGTAACTTTTTAATGAATCATATTATTACATGAAAATGTGAGTTTTTATGTTACAACAACTTTCCTATTTAAACCAATGTTCATTATTTTTTTTTTGACGCATTTTCTATTAAAACTTCCTAAAATAAAAAATTTAAATTGGTTCCAAAATTCCGGGTTGTTACACATGGCATTATTATAAATAAATGACAATTTTCTCTAATATGACATTATCATAAATAAATGACAATTTTACCTAACATGACATTATTATAAATAAATGACAATTTTCTCTAATATGACATTATCATAAATAAATGACAATTTTATCTAACATGACATTATTATAAATAAATGACAATTTTCTCTAATATGACATTATCATAAATAAATGACAATTTTACCTAACATGACATTATTACAAATAAATGACAATTTTCTCTAATATGACATTATTATAAATAAATGACAATTTTCTCTAATATGACATTATCATATATAAATGATAATTTTACCTAACATGACATTATTGCAAATAAATGACAATTTTCTCTAATATGACATTATCATAAATAAATAACAATTTTACCTAACATGACATTTTCTAACAAAAATGATATTTTTAATCTAACATAATGTTTTCTAACAGAAATGATATTTTTAATCTAACATAATGTTACTTTTATTTTGGTATAACACTACCTAACAAAATGTTATTTTTATATTTTGGCATAACATTATCTAACAAAATGTTATATTTATACTTTGGCATAACATTATCTAACAAAATGTTATTTTTATATTTTGGCATAACATTATCCAACAAATGTTATTTTTATATTTTATCATAACATTATCTAACAAAATGTTATTTTTATATTTTGGCATAACATTGTCTAAGAAATGTTACTTTTATACTTTATCATAACATTATCTAACAAAATGTTATTTTTATATTTTAACATGAATATTTTCTAACAAAATGACTTTTTTATTTAACATGAATGTTTTCCTAATTCACATGTACAATAAAAATAGGATTTTATTGTGTAAACAAAATTTAACACACATGAACAATTTATTTTCATATGTACAATGAAAATAGGATTTTTGTTGCCTACCCAAATCTTATTGATTCATATTTAAAATACAAATAGGAATTTATTTGTCCAAATATGTTCTTATTAAACATGTACATTTTACTGGTATAGACAATTCAATCGAGTCGTTAATCGAAATCACATACAATCAATCCAAATTTTAGTCAACACATAAATGAAGTCCACATTGCAATCAATATAAACAAATTTTATTTTAAAATTCAGAAATCTCACATTGGGGGTTTTGAATTCTTCAAAGTTTTAGAACGCTCTGTCTCAGCTCTGGTCTTTTCCATTGCAAAGCTCCCATTCTTGTGATTCCAACACAAGTTGTTTCATGCAATTCTGTTTTCGTTTCGAGAAAGTTACATGGTTTTATACGTTTAATAACTTAATTACATAGTAAGTAAAATAATTAAATATTAATCACTCTTTTATTCACCGTTAACTATCGTCTTCCTCTTTAACAATTCCTGGAATAGCCGAACCAACTCTCGCAACCCTTGTTCACCATGGCGCCGCCCTATGAAGCTGAGGTTCCACCACTCCAGTGATCGAGAATAGATCGCAACCGTACGAGATTAAAGATCTAGCCTTGATCTCTATTTTTGGTTTTATAACCTTTGAATAATTCGGCATGGATTGAGGGATATTATGATGGAAAGGCGCGACAATATCAGCAATGAATAGGCTCGGTGGCGGCTGTGTTATGTTTGGGGAAGATAGGGTTTTTGGAATTTCCTATTGGATGCTTATATATATTTTAATACCGTTCAATTTCTTTAGTTTCATTTCCCCTAATGTGTCTCTTCATATATAGTAGATTACAAAGAAATTTAATTAGCTGACTAGGCGTGTGGGACCACACTTATCTTTTTTTATTCAAATTTCAAAAGTAAATAATAAAGAGAGAGAGAGAGAGAGAATAAATGGGAAGGAACGAATGCATGATTTATTGTCTGATGCTGATTGTTAGAAAGTTGTGTGTCCTCTTAAATTTCAAAACACATAACATTAAATATCATAATTTAAGTAACATATTCAATGGGTTGGAAAGAATAAATAGAAGATATATATATATATATAGGTGGTTTGTTTGTGAAGGAAAAATAATAACAATGGAAAGCAAAAAGGGGAAAGATAAACGAATGCATGGTTAAGTAACATAAGGAATGAAACATAATGAGAAAAATAGAATTAAGGAAAGAATTTAATGGAATGAAGGGTAATACATTAATTTTTGAAAGATAAATAAGAAGAATGTGTCAATTTGGAAGGAGATGCATGGTGCAATATTAATGACACAATAAAGAGAGGAGGACACTGAAATAAATGTAGCTATTCATATTTCAAAGTAAATAAATTACGATGGTTTAAACATGTAATCCATGTTTTGAATTCCTAAAAGTTATATTTTGAATTGACTGGGAACTATCTATGAGGATAGCCAAAGATATATATACATACATATCTACATTTATATATATATATATACATACATATATATATATATATATATATATATATATATATATATATATATATAGTCAGAAATTATTTCATTTAGAGCCTACGCATTATTTTCAGTCAATGATCATTTTATGTATACCACAAAAATGTAAATTTTTATGTTAACATATTTTTAGTTCAAATAATGATCGTTTTTAATGATCCATTTACATTAAAGATGTAACATTTAATGTAAAAACATTTTCAAACAATGAGTTTTATTTAATGATTCATTTACATTAAAGATGTAATCATCAAGCAATGGATTTTTTTTTCTTTTTTTTTTAAATTCTGACGCATTTTCTATTTAAAATTTCTTAAAATAAAATTTTAAATTGGTTCTGATTTTCCGAGTTGTTACACTTCTTGTTTAACAAAATGATAAATTTGATATCTCATTTTTGTTGAAAACTCTAGTTCAACAAAATGACAAAACTGTATATTTTATTATTGTTGAAAACTTTAGTTCAACAAAATGAAAAAAACTATATATTTTATTTTTGTTGAAAACTCTAGTTCAACAAAATGACAAAACTGTTTATTTTATTTTTGTTGAAAACTCTAGTTCAACAAAATGAAAAAACTTGGTGTTTCATATTTGTTGAAAATTCTAGTTCAACAATTTGATAAGAATTGATGTTTCCTATTTGTTGAAAATTCTAATTCAACAAATTGACAAAAATTGATGTTTCCTATTTGTTGAAAATTCTAATTCAACAAATAGACAAAATTTGATGTTTCCTATTTGTTGAAAATTCTAATTCAACAAATAGACAAAATTTGATGTTTCATATTTTTCTTTTATAACAATTTGATTTAAACAAAAAAATTCATTTTTGTTTTAACCAATTTAATTTAAACAAAAATGACAATTCCAATGCAACTATTCTAATTTTGACAAGAATGATAATTTTTTTCGTCCAATGGTTCCAATTTGACCAAAATGACAAGTTTTGTCCAATTATTCCAAATAATAAAATGATAATTCTTTTAATCCAGTTATTCTAATAAACCCAAAAATGATAATTCTTGGTTCCACTATTTTAACTAACAAAATAATGATTTTTGTCCAATGATTCTAATTTGATCATTTTATCAAAAGAAAAGTATATATTTTCGTCTCACTCACTTTATTACAACAAAATGATCTATATGTTTTAACTATTTCATCACAACCCAACATCACCAAATAAACAGATCTAAATACTACATCCATCGCAGATCAAATCATGAATCATAACAAAGAGGAATTAACTACAGATTGGTGATAATAAAATCAGGATTATTTCTAATTATTTAAAAAGAAGAAATAAATAGATTTGTCATAGTGCTGTAAATCCTGTAAAATTCAGATCGGAATTTTTGGCCAAAATTTGACCGGCTCAGAATTAGTTCGACTCAATCTAGAAATGCAGATCTCGAGCTCACGATCGCAATGCTTTTGAAATTATTCAATTTCGAGTTCGTATGAGTGCGACACGATTTATTTTACGTTGAAAACATTTTAAAACTAAATTAAATAAATAATATAGCTCAATTCCACCTCTTCTTCTTCTACAGACAAAGGCTGCAGTGTTTTCCAACTGGGTTCAATTCTAGGTCTTGAGTTTCGATCCAAACGGTGGAGCTTCGCGACGATCAGAAGGTGGCACGCCGGAGAGGAAGAAGAGGCGCACCTTGGGGGCCCCTTCACGTCGAGCTCGGTGGCTCCCTACTGGCGGTGTTCGGCTGCGAGCGGCGCCCCTTTTGGGGTTCGGTTCTCGAACTACGAGCAATTTCAGGGAGTGTTAACCATATGGATTTCAAGGGGATGAAAATCTCTTCGAAATCTTGAACTGGAGGGAGGGATTTCGGTGAGAGGATTGACGGATTTTAGAGGAGGAAGAATGGAGTGATATCGGCCATGGATGGAAGGGATGGCGGCAGTGTATAGTAGTGTTAGGAATTAGGGTTTGATTTAGCTATTATTTATAATATAATAATCTTAACTATTGGGTTTAAGCCCGTTAATCCCTTTCAGCTCCAATTTCAGCCCAACGAAGTTCGTTCCTACCCAATTACCCCCGTTCCGGACACAATGGGCTAGGCCCCGTCAGCCCAATCGATTGTTTTGAGCTTGTTTTCTTTAACTTGAAACTTAAATCATTTATTTAATTAATTCGATTGTACATTTAAATTCACCGTGGCCACATACGGACTCCAAAAATTCCCGAAAAATAAATTTAGCTATGTTTTGACGATATGATCCTAACAAAATAAATTTCGTCAAATTTGGAGACCGTTTGGAAAATGGTCTTTTTAACGGTCGATTAAATTCAATAGAAATTACCGAACACATTTAAATTCCAAATATTATGGAAAATTAAACTTAGCAATAATTTGTTATTCCGGATCCGACAAAAATGATTTCGTCGAAAACGGAGGTCGTTTGTATAATGGTCATTTATACGGGCTATAAATTATATTATATTCCATAGCGACTATTCTGAATATTAAACTAGCCATAAATTTTTATTCCCGCTATGAAATTTCGATTTTTCGGAATCGTTGGAAAGATATTCTTAAACAGATCTGGATATTTTTGGTTTCACTAAAATCCGTTTTACTTTGAATCCTGTACATTCAGTCAAAGTTCGGATTCGAAATTTCAAACTACCGTGCTATTTCTAATTCCTTTTAAAATTAAAATAAATATATTCATTCTAACTTCAATTTAAATAAATTTTAAAACATTGTTATTTAAAATAATTTATTTTAACTATTCAAAATTCATTGAAATAGCCAATATTTTTTTAATTGGTTCTGATTTTCCGGGTTGTTACAATCTCCCCCACTTAAAAGGTTTTCGTCCCTGAAAAGGAAACAATAGTAAAGTAGGAAGCAAAACGGAAAATGTAACATATTGTAAATGCATCTTAGCACAAGAGTTACTCTGTGATGTCCACTCTGCACTTGGGATAGGCCCGTTTGATGCTATCCTCAGTCTCCCATGTACAATCTCTTAGATCCCTCCTCCACTGCACTTTGACTAAGTGGATCCTCTTGTTCCTCAGAACTCGGGTTTCTTTGCCAACAATTTTCATTGGCTCCCTTCTCACTGCTAAGCTCGGGGTAATCTCCAAATCTTGTTGTGCTGCTTCCTCCACAACTAAGTCTGGATCATGAACATGCTTCCAGAGTTGAGACACATGGAATACATCATGAACCCATGGCAACCAATCAGGCAACTGCACCCTATAAGCGAGAGTTCCAATCCTTTCGAGAATAGGAAATGGACCAATGAATCTCGGCGCCAATTTCCCAGTCTTCCCAGATCGAATTACACCTCTCAGTGGGGAAACCCTCAAGTACACATAATCACCAACAGAAAATTCTAAATCCCTTCTTCGTGAGTCTGCATAGCTCTTCTGTCGGCTCTGAGCAGCCAGTAGTCGCTTCTTAATAAAATCAACTTTATCTGATGCTTCACGAATCATGTTGGCACCCAATACTAATCGATTGCCTGGTTCCACCCAACATGCGGGAGATCTGCATGGCCTGCCATATAATGCCTCAAATGGCGACATCTGCAAGCTTGCTTGGTAACTGTTATTATAAGAGAACTCAACCAAGTGCAAGTGATCTTCCCATGACCTGCCAAAATCAAGAATGCATGCTCGCAATAAGTCTTCCAATATGCGGTTCACCCTCTCAGTCTGGTCATCTGTTTGAGGATGATAAGCGGTGCTCATATTCAACTTGGTCCCAAGCTCTTCTTGGAATGCTTCCCAGAATTTGCTAGCAATTATCGGATCTCGATCATTAATAATGCTACTGGGAACCCCATGTAGTCTGACAATCTCTCTGAAGTAAAGCTGCACCAGACTACGAGTTGTTCTATTAGATCTGACAGGGATAAAATGGGCAGTCTTCGTGAAACGATCTACAATCACCCATATACTATCATTGCCTTTTCTAGTTTGGGGCAAGCCATCAATAAAGTCCATAGAAATTTGGTACCACTTCGAACCTTGAACCTCTAGCGGTTGCAACAATCTTGCAAGCTTCTGCTGATCGCATTTTACTTGCTTGCAGGTGGGACATCTAGCAACATATATAGAAATGTCTCTCTTCATAGATCTCCACCAAAATGTGCGCTTGAGGTCATGATACATCTTACTCACCCTTGGATGAATACTGAGCTTAGACTTGTGACATTCATCCATTACTTCTTTTTTGAGCTCAGGAAGGTTCGGAACATAAATTCGGCCTAACAGCCTCAGAACCCCTTTGTCGTCAATCTGGAAACTCGTGGTTTCGCCTTCCCTAACTCTTTTGCTAATTCTCTGAATAAATTCATCGTTCTTCTGAAGAGAAGAGATCTTATCTATCAAGGAATGTGTAACAATGAGATTGGCGATGATAAGATTGGTGCTGGACGTATTTTTCTTGCTGAGCGCATCGGCAACAACATTGTCTTTTCCTGGAGTATATAAGATGTCCAGGTCATAGGCCGCAAGAAATTCAACCCAACGTTGCCGCCTCAAGTTCAAGTCTCTTTGGGTGAACAGATACTTCAAGGATTTGTGATCAGTGTACTGTTCGAACTTCTCACCCAAGAGATAGTGCTGCCATATGTTTAAACAAATACGATGGCCATCAACTCAAGATCGTGAGTAGGTTATTTTTTCTCATGCGGTTTCAACTTACGGCTAGCATATGCAACAACTACTTTGTCCCTTTGCATTAGCACCGAACCAATACCTTAAATAGATAAAAAGGATAACATGTCAAAATAAGATTTGTCATTAAAAATGTCATTTCTGACATGTTTGTCGATTTTCGTGATTTTTAGTAACCGTATGTGATCACAGGAATTTTTGAAAGACGAATACAAATAGGAAATTGATTAAAAATGAATAAAAAAATATCCATGAAAATATCTAGATATTTATTTGCCTATAAATATAAGCTCTAAGTCCTTATAACCTAATTCCTCATTTCTTTGGGGTCAATAGACACTGGCCGCCGCAAGAAATAAAACATAGTAAAAATGGAGTGGAAGAAAATCAAAAAGAAAATGAAATAAAATTCCTTCAATCCTCAAACACATATATTTGCGATCCTCATCATCTCCTCTCCACTTCCATATGAATTTTGGCCAGTTCGAATTCTTTTTTTTTACTGCGGAAATACCCAACGTATGATAGACGCGCGCTAGGGTTAAAAATCGAAAATCATAGGAGCATCGAATCATGATTCGAAGGGCGTATTAGTGTCTGTGGTGTTCAGTAGTATCGATTGGGGTTTTTGGGAATTTTTCTAAATAAAAAAATGTCGATCAATGCTTGGAGCAGGCTGTTCGACGCATTACATCAGCGGAGGTTGAGTTGAGCATTTTTGGTGTGGATGTGTAGAGAGAGAGATGAGAAGTAGTTCGGTGGTAGTTGGGGTTGGTTTTGCTGGGAAATGGAAGATTGGGTTAAGCAGGAAGGTGCATTAATGGTAAAGGGGAGTACTGGAGCTCGCATCAATTATGAAGGAGGAAGAAGGCGGGTCCGAAAATTGAAATGGGTTTGGGCCGCTGGAATCAAGGTTAAGGCCCATTCGATAAATAAAAAGTTTAGTTTAAATTTCTATTTAAATGTATATTAACTTCGTAACATCGTAACTTTACCATACATCATCAGAATTCTGAGCGGTCAGATCCGTTGGGATCGTATGGACGGACACTACATGATGGAACTGACTGGAAGTCCATCGGAGCTCGTTACAATTTATCGCAAAATAAATTGTCCGTCTGAATCAAGCGATGGTTATAGTTATTAACGGTGATCGTCCAATGTGAGTAAAACTCACCAACTCTGAACAGTTATATTTTTGTAACGTCTTCTTAGAACTGATAATCATATATTGATTGTTGTGTGTTGACTGTTTGATTGAACTGCTAGTCAGTTTGTTGATATATATATATATATATATATATATATATATATATACAAATCGTTAAATATATGTTGATTCTGTTTAGCAGAATATTTCATATTGAAATGAAATCGATGTTAATTATGTTGTTTAACATCTGTAGTGCAGGGAAACGGGTTGGAGGAATCCAATTGGATTCCTCAACATTTATTTTACTGTTTTCATATATTGTAATATATGATGTGATATAAAATCTGTTGATGATGATGTGTGTTTAAATGATATCGATCATTGTGAGTTGGTATTTTAAATACCGTAAGAAATACTGGCATGTAGAAAGGGGATTTTTCAAAGTATATTTTGAAAATAAATTATTTATAAAATCAATGGATTTTATATAGAAAAGGAAAAAGGGATTTTATAAAAGAAAACATTTATAAAATCGAAAAGGTTTTGAAAAGGAAATATTCATTGGTAATAAATATGATAAGGATAAAAGGAAATTTATTTATAAAATCAAAGGATTTTATAAAAAGGATATTGCTTATAAAATGAATTAGAAAAGATAAAAAGGGAATTATTTATAAAATCAAAGGATTTTATAAATAGGAATATTTATTGGGGTAATAAATAGAAGTATAAAGGGATTATTTATTTGGGAAATAAATAACAAATATAAAGGAAATTATTTGTGAAAACAATTATAAAGGAAATTAATTGTGAAAACAAATATAAAGGGAATATTTGTAAAACATTTACAAATAGAAGTATAAAGAAATATTTATTGGTTAAATTAATAGAATTGAAAAGAAATATTTATTGGTTAAATAAATAGAATTGAAAGGGAATAGTTATTTGTTAATTGAACAAATAGAAAAGGAATTATTTGTATAAACAAACATAAAAGAAATTAATCAAAGGAGTAATTCAAAGGAGTTAATTCAAAGGAATAAATCGAAAGAGTTAATCGAATATAGTTATTCGAATAGAGTTAAATCGAATATCAGTTATTCGAATCGAGTAATTGATTAGAGTTAATCAATTAGAGTTAATCGACTAGAGTTAATCGACTAGAGTTAAATCCAGTTAGAGTTAACTAGTTAGAATTAATCAATAGAGTTAATCGATTAGAATTAAAAAAATCGATTAGAGTTATAGTTAATCGAATTAGGATTCAACTGAATATTAGTTATTTAATTAGAGTTGATCGAATATAGTTATTTGAGATAGAGTTAGTCAAACATAGTTATTCAGGATAAGTTGCCATTTCGTACGACTGCTAGCGTAATTAGCAGGGCTGCAGATAGCCTACGGCGGTCGGATGTTTCCTGAGGGAATCAGGCGTAACCATTGTGATCGCTGCGATCTAGAGTCAAGCGAATGGAGTTAAATCGAATATTAGTTATTCGATAGGAGTTAATCAAGTGAAGATTAAATAAGTTGAGTTAACCTAGTAAGTTAACCAAGTGGGTTAATCAAATATTAGTTATTCGAAAGGAGTTATCAAATCTAGTTATTTGAAAGGAGTTAATCGAATATAGTTTATCCGAATAGAATTAAAGGAGTTAATCGAATATATTTTATTCGAATAGAATTAAAGGAATTAATCGAATATAGTTTATTCGAATAGAATTAAAGGAGTTATCGAATATAGTTCATTCGAAAGGAGTTAAGTGAAAAGAGCTAATCAAAAAGAGTTAATCCATAAGAGTTAATTGATAAGAGTGAATTGAATAGAGTTAATCGAATATAGTTTATTCGAAGAAAGGAGTTATCAAATCTAGTTATTCGTAAGAGAGATTATCGAATATTGTCATTCGAAGGGAGGAGTTATCGAATAGGGATTATTCGAGAGAGAGTTACGTAAGGAAGATTGTTAAAGGTTTAAAAGATAAACTTTGACTATTTTGAAGTTAAAACGTTGTTCAGTTAAGGTCTGAGAGGTAATTATACCCAAACTTGATTGACTTCCTTCTTAACTATGGAATGGTAAGGTTTGAAAGTGAATGGTGGTTAAGTGAATTTAGTAAATGGTTTGAGTTGGCATAGCGATGTTTTATTTAAGCATCTGTTTAAATCCAATGAAGGAGCTTTGGAAATGTTTTCCAAATAAGAATCAGAAATGTTTTCTAATATAAAAATCATGAAATGGAAATGTTTTCCAGTGTTAATAACATATATTTTCTAAATTTAGAAAATAAGAAATGTTGAATATATGGAAACAGGAAATGACCAATGGAATAAATTAATGATAAATTAATTTAAAGGGATAAAAGTTGATTGGTGATTGATCGATATAACTTCCATTTGGAAATAATATCGTTGTTTGCACACATGTTTTTCTTTGATAGTTAACTCACTGACTATCGAAGTTTTCGACCATTTTAACATTGTTAATATGGAGAGACCGGTTGGATTATTATCCGAAGAACCACTCTGTATTGGCATAAGCGTTGCGAATCACATATGCCAAAGATAATTGAAGACGAAGTAAAATTGCAAGGGCTGTTGTATAAATCATAGTAAAGATTGCCTAAGATGGATGTACTGAATAGTGCCTTCGGTTTGTCCAGTCCCAGGACGACCTGTATGGAAGAATGTCTGATAGAGTATATTTAATAGATCGCGTAAGTTGATCTCTTCAAACGTATTTACGTTTGGTGGTGGAGGAATTCGTTTCTCTTAGCTGTATACCCGTTGTATTTTTGGGGAAATCAATTTGTGATTTGGCGAGTATGGCGATGTGACATTCAAAGTGAATAAATGTGTGATCTGCCAGAGATAAGCGTGGCTTCTAGACTCACAACCGGGAAATGACAAAAATCGGGCAGGCAACATGGCTATGTAGGTCGCACCTATTAGGGTGTATAATCACCTGATCTAGAGTTTCATTTACTTCTAAAAATCTATTGTCGATACTATCCCATTCGGGAAACGGTTGCTGATCCCAACCGTTGGTGATATACATTCGATACACTCAAGCGAAATGAGTGGTCGGTCATGTGTGGCCGGGTTGCAAGTTGTTCTTGTTGAACCCAGTGTATTCATCTCTAGAGGTACAAGCGAAAGGTGGTTCCATACCTTGTCATAGTTGGAAATCCATTAACCAATACGTGCTTGCGGTTTTGATTGTATACTATATATGTAGAACGTGAGATGAAAGTGTTTCTGCTAGATGATTATTATATTGTGGTTGATAGACACTATTACAATATCAAAAGGTTTTGATATAAAGATGTTTTGGATTCTCATAAGGGAAAAACCCGTTCCATTATACGGCGTGGTCTTATGAGATATCGTTTACTTGTTCAAACTGTTTTAAACTGTTTTACTCATACCAGTCCCATGACTGACCCGGAGTTTATTTTGTTTTGTTTCCCCTAAACTCTTGGGTGCCCAATTTTGTACGGGCAGTCAAGTAGTCAGGATTTACAGATACTCGAAGAGCTGGAGCAGGAGGGTTCAAGATCATATAGCTATTGTTTATTTCCGCTATGTTGTAAGTGTTGTACTTTGAAAATGATATGTATATTCAAGTACAGATTTATATTTCAAAGTTATGATACATATTATATGTTATTCGTTCCGCTGTGAGGTTCGTGTTACTCTGATGTTGTGTTCTTCTTCTATTCTAAGTTCCTACCTCATCTATTCTCACCCTCTAAGTTCTTTCTTTTAACTTTCTGGTTATTTTTGATCCTTGGATGTTCGATATGTGTTGTATATCGGATAACCAAGATCCCCTTTTTCCGGGTCGTTACAGTTGGTATCAGAGCATAAGGTTAAGCGATTTACCTTGGCTCTGTGGCGTGACTCGGTAGAGATGGGGTTAGTAATACCCTAGATTGAGTTTGAGTGTGTGTGTGTATATATATATATATATATATATATATATATATATATATATATATGAGCGCGTATTTGTTATTCAATATTAAAATGATTTTATATTGTGAAGATTTATTGGTTGAGTTGTTTGTGAATTCCGGTCGATCAGTTTGGTCCACTGTATCGACAGGAGTTTCTAAACACTCGAATACGATGAACCGACATGGTATGTTTTGGAAAAAGGGTAAATGGAATAATTTTGCGCAAATTATATTTTGATATAAAGGAATTATTAATATTTGAAATATTAGTATATTGGAAGTGTTGGTTGTTATTATAATCGAGTAAGATTATAAAAGTGAAACGGTTATGTAAATAACCAATTAAGATTCTTACAAGTGTTACGAATGAGTTAAATCTGAAATTAAATCAGAATTGGAATTTAAACCTGAAAATTTGGAGAAGTGTTTGTAAAAGAACATGCATAAAATATACGTGAATTTTAAAATCCTGGGAGATTTTAAATTTGTTGCAAGCGTTGAAATGATGTTTTGAACTGATTTCAAAATGGAAGTATGTGGAAATGATTTTGAAAGTGGTGCAGTATTGAACTCACTTGATCACTGGAAAATATATTCCGATGATGACAGCTGCATCACCGGTGTTCATTTTCGAGTTGTAAGTGACGGATTACTACCAAAGATTTTGTTTTTGAATTGTTTTGAGGAAACAAGTTGTTTCGAAATTCAAAGGTTTTAAATTGATATTATGATTTCAAATTAATTTGAAAAAAAACCCAGGAATTTAAAATTTCTAGAATTTAAATTTAACTTGTAAAGTGAAGTGAGAGGAGATCGATAAAAGTATTTAAAATCTGGAATTGATCAGAGAATCATCTGAACTGGAATTGAGGGATAAGTTAAGAGTTCGGAAATTTTTGATTTGGGGTTAGAATGAAATTGGGCTTCGATATAAGCGTATAATTGTGTTGAGATTTGGTTGATTAAAATTGATTGGAAATCGATTGGCATAGATGGATATATTCAGTAGAAGCAAGTGAAAGTGATATAATGATATACCCGACAAAAAGGTACAAGTTTATATTTATATTGGGTATGAGATTTGTGACAACCCGCGTTTTCTGAATAATCCAAGTTGACAATATAACCATACATGTCCAACTCGAACGATTCAAAACTGACAGATAATCAATTTAGGGTGTATAATAGAATCAGATCATAGAATCACATATACAGAATAACACAGAATCTCACAACGGAAATGAAATAATATACATAAGCAGTTCATGAAGCTACTTAAACTGTTACAATTTAATTATACAATATAGCGACTCATAAAGTTCGCAAATACAAGCCAAACGAAAATAGGAACTAATACTGGATAGGATGGAGTCTTCGACTAGGTCTTCGGCTCCAGATAAAGTGCTCCTCGAGAACACTGTAATACTCAGTCTGACCCGAGCGAAATGAGAAAAACACAAAACACTCGAGTCAGGTCTAAACATTCTAATGTGATTAGATCTAAACTCAAATGCAAATAACTCAAGAGATGTTACGGTATTTTCCATCTCTTAAGGATCCGTTAAACTATCTATATATAGTATAATACGCTATTATATGTAATGTCTATCAGTAATATAAAATATTAAAAATAGCGTTACGGCTTTACATTGATCCCCCTTAACACGTTTTTAAACAATGTGGTCTATGCAGGTCCTGTAACACAACCAGTAGAACGTCGGTAGCCAGTGAGTCCCCTATAGGCACATGTTAAATAGAAACTCGTAGTGGTCGCGCATAAGGATAAAACATATGACAAGGCACGTGAGGCAATGCCCAAGGTAGGATACTACCAGTTTGCCTGATCCGGACTGATGGTAACCCCTAACGGCCCACCGCAACACAACACTTCCAAAATCAAGGGTGATCACCAAATAACAAAAATAAAATAAACGAAGAAGTGTGTTTGCTAGAGGTAGCTAGCCTCAATGGCCCGGCACGGCTCCTGTTTTAGTCATTTCAAATTTGACACAAGTGTCGGTCATCCATAATCGTTCACTTTCTTCAATCCAATAAACGTACACCAAAAACAATCACTTCATTCTGGATCATCACTTCACGAACATAGTTATCAAAGTGGTTCCAGTATTGACAGAGAATGTGTCCATAACTGGCTCCGGTCTCTTTGACATCTAACGTCATTTATTCATTTTTTTCCATTGATTAATTTGTTGAATAAATCAAACATAATTTGTATTTCAACCTCCTTATATAAACTTGAACTATCAAATATTCCACTTTGAAATATTAACGATATTTTATCGTTTACAACTATACACTTAACTTCGTGTCTAATTCCAAAGTTTCAAATTAATAAATTAAAGTTGTATTTTATTTTTATAAAATTTACAATTTTCAAATATTGAATATTTCATTTAAGTTCACTTTCATATTTCATAATTTTACTTCATTTAACAAAATTATTTTTCTCAACTAAATTTGTATCCGAAATTTACAATTTTGAAATTTATTGCCTTAAATATTTAGGCTAACACATTTTTTTTATAAGAGGTTCAACAATGGTTATTTCAATAAGTTCAAATAAAATTTAAATCGCTTAATATTCCATTCATCAATTTAAATCAAATTTTCATGTATATAATTTTAAACCAAAGTTTAATCTTCGAAATTTAAAAATATTCTATGATTTTTCAAAATGAGAATTTGAAATACGTATAATGAAATGTAGAAGCTGTGAAAATTTCATCAGAAAATTTGAATGTCGTCGGTCGCGCAATTTTCAGTGCAAAGCTGCGCATATCAGTTCAAATTTTAACGATTTTAAAATCTCTTCAAAACAAGTTCGGACAAACATGAAAAATATTTTATTCGTTGACAGTAATCCAATGGTGAAATTCGTTTCGCAAAAATCGGACGTTTTGTTCTCCGTTTAACATCCGCATTTTTACGTTAAAGGGGTCCGTAACGCGTTTTTGAACGGAGCGTGCAGACACAGCAAATTATATACCGTTGTGTCTGTCTCGTCGCGGTGATTACCAAAATATATTCATTTGCCAGTTTCGGTGTCCGGTTTGCGCTGGAACCGTGTAAAAGCTTGCACAGTTCATTTTTGAAACAGAGCCATTTGAGTTCAATGTGTCTATTTTACGATCTTATATATCTTTCTAAATATTTTGGGTCTGCAAAAGATGTCTTTTTATTTTATTAAACTACCTAATTATTATTTTTGTTTTTTTCTCTAAAATATGGTGAATGAGACACATTTATACTGACACCATGACACACGCACATACATATTTGCATACACAAAAGCAAATATATTTTTTAACACATGTTTTCATATATAAACTCACGCATGGACTTCACTTCATACTCACTTCATACATGACACTTCATACATGACACACGCACATACATATTTGCATACACAAAAGCAAATATTTTTAACACATGTTTTCATATATACACTCACCACGCATCACAATATACATGCACAAATATGTGTACACACTAGTTCATACAAACAATAGAAAATGAGTGCAGCATGTTTTTTTTTTCTTTATATATGCATGCCCTTCCAATATAGAGAGAAGAAAAAAAATGTTTAGGTAAACATGTTAGAAAGGGAACAAAGTTGTTTAGTTTTGAAAGAAAAAAAAAGAAACAGGAGGGTAGATTGTGAAGTTCACAGAGAAGGAAAAATGCATGTTCTTCTTCCATGCGTGTCCTCCTCCTTCCATGCTTTTTTTTATTTTATTTTTTTTATTTTTTTTTTGAGTAACACAGCAAGTTTAGCCATGCACACATTTTTTTTTTATGCGCATGTCCAAAAATACATTCCAACTCAACACAACACCCAGTAAACACATTTAACCAAGCATCTCATGGTTCCGTTTAAATAAACTGGTGATGCATGGACACAATTTCACTTGTAAAATATTTTACACACAGCAAACATTCGAGGAACAGGAGGGCATTTTTTTTCTTTTTGTTCCATTTTAGTTTTATACGCATGGGACACAATTTCACTGGTAAAACATTTTATACACAACTAACATTTAAGGAGCAGGAGGCCATTCTTTTTTTCTTTTATGTTCCATTTTAGTTTTACATGTATGCGACACAATTTCACTTGTCTAGCATTTTATACACAACAAACATTCGAGGAACAGTAGGCCATTTTCTTTTCTTTGGTGTTCCATTTTAGTTTTACACGCATGATTTTCTATAAATGCTTGCATACTTCATACATTATTATTTTTATATGCATGAACACATGTTCTCCTTTGATTTTCTATGCATGCAAATGAACAGAGGAGAAGACATTTTTTTGTTTCGAAACAACCAGTAAACACATTATAGAAGTTTAGACGTGAGTAACAACTCACATTCGGTTCCGAGAGCTAAACGTCGAGATGGACACGGCGAAAGAACGGAGCTACTGTCGCGGTTGTCGTCGAGGTTGCCGGAGCTTGATATGAAGGTCGTCGGAGCTTGGTGCGGGTTGTTGGAGCTGGTGCGGGGCTGTCGGGGCTTGTGCGGGAGCAAGAAAGGATGGACGGAGAGAGCAAGATGAAGATGGAGCTGCTACTACTGCATGCGTTCCTTTTTCATGTTGTTTTTGTTTTCTTTGTTTTTTTTATATATGAAGCAAAAATTTCTGAAGGAGGAAAATAGTTAGGGAGAAGAGACAATGAAAAAGAAGGGAGAGAGAGCGGATGGTATTGAGAGCTTATGTAAATGTGGTAGGTGAATTATTGTGGTGTCCATTTGGCGGTAGAAAGTATGCTTGCATTATGCCTCATTTAATGCAACGATGGGGTAGGTGAATTTAACGTGTTCATTTTGATAGTAGAAAGTATGCTTGCATTATGCCTCTTTAATGCTATGAAGAAAGAAAAGGTGTCCGGCGCATCACTCCTCATTAATGCTCCATATTCTCATTCGTGGCCACTTGTTTTTTTTTTTATTATATTTTTTTTCTTGGTTTGTCTGTAAGCATTCGTGGGTTACGCACATTTATTTCAGTCCAATAGTTTGTGTTGCACTACTTTATAGGGTCACGTATATGCAAATAACTGTCTACCCATTTGTCTTTATGGACACCAAAATATCAGTATAAATATACCATTGGAATCAGGATGTCGAGACGAATACAACGACACACAGTTATCAGTGATTTGAGCATTTTATAAAAATTATATTTTTTTATCGCACTGATTTTAATTAATGGTCATTTAAATTTATTTAGTTTAAATTATCAGAATTTAACGGAACGAACATTTAAAGTTTTGATTACAAATTTGTTTTCAAATTCTTTGCATACAAATATTTATTTTTTTTATTTTAAATTCAATAACTTTGAATATATTCATTCTAATAACTAAATTTAATCGTTTTATTTTATTTACTTGTTTTTTTTTTGAAATTTATCATTAAATATTTTTTTTTTCCGACTTGAAAACTCAGGTCGTTACATTCTCCCCAACTCAAGTCTTTTCGTCCTCGAAAAGAATGGAACAAGGAAAAATAAAGAATAAGCAGGAACGTAAGAATGATTAAAGATGAATTTGGTACCTTATGCAAATAATTCAGGATTTGAGGCACGGATACTCTCCTCAGTTTCCCAAGTGCAATCTCGGTCATCTCTACTCCACTGAACTTTGACGAGATTAACTATCTTCTTTCTAAGCTGCTTCGTATCTTTATCGACTATACGAAGTGGTTTTCTTTCGATAGTAAGATTTGACTCAACATCCATATCTTCAAATAAAGCAGGCTGGACTATAGCTAGCGGGTCATGTACATATCTGCGAATATGTGAAACATGGAATACATTATGCACACCCGATAGTTTCTCAGGTAAATCAACTCTATAAGCTAAACCGCCAATCTTTTCTAAGATAGGAAAAGGACCAACAAATCTCGGAGCAAGCTTCCCTATCTTTCCAAAACGAATCACGTTCTTCAAAGGTGAAATTTTCAGAAATACAAGATCACCAACGACAAATTCCAAATGTCTCCTCTTTCCATCAGCATACTTCTTTTGCCTATCCTGAGCAATCTTCATCCTCCGTCTGATTTCTCCAACTTTTTCAGAAGCTTCCAAAATCATTTCGGGACCCAGAACAAGTCGATTTCCAGATTCAATCCAACAAGATGGAGATTTACATGGTCGTCCATATAGAGCGTCGAACGGTGCCATTTTAATACTCGCCTGAATTTCAAAGATTAATTCAAGATTTACATTTATTTAAACATGAATTTTAATTTGAATTAAATTACCTGATAGCTATTATTATAGGTGAATTCAACGAGATGGAGATGATCTTCCCAAGATCCCCCAAAATCTAAAGCACAAGCACGAAGCAAATCCTCCAGAATCTGATTTACTCTTTCGGTCCGACCGTCTGTCTGAGGATGATAGGCGGTGTTCAGATTCAATTGAGTTCCCAAAGTTATCTGGAAAGCTTTCCAGAATTTGCTAGTGAAAATGGGATCTCTATCACATACTATGCTAGACGGAACACCATGAAGTCGGACTATATCCTTCATATAGAGCTCGGCTAAACTTGAAGCAGTTCGAGTTGTCTTCACAGGAATAAAGTGGGCTGATTTGGTTAGTCTGTCAACAATAACCCAGATGCTTTCATTTCCCCTCCTGGTTCTTGGTAATCCATCTATGCAATCCATAGAAATTTGATCCCATTTCCAGTTAGGAATCTCTAAAGGCTGTAACAAACCTGCAGTCTTCTGATGGTCAGCTTTTACTTGTTGGCAAGTGGCACATCTACTAATATGAATAGAAATGTCTCTCTTCATTCCACTCCACCAATAAAGCTTCTTCATATTCTGATACATCTTGGTGATCCCAGGATGAATAAAAAGTTTGGACTGATGATTCTCCCTAAGCACCTCCTATCTTAGACCATCCACATTCGGAACACAAATACGATTGTTGATCCTCAAAATTCCATCGGTACCAATTTCAGCGCCCCATCCCTTCTGCACATCTACAACTTCTCTATTGAGAAAGCTTTCCTTTATTCGCCTAAGCATTTCATCTTCTTCTTGCTTAGCAATAATGCGATCCATAAGGGCTGGAGAAGCAGTAATTTGGAATAACATTGCTTTGTTTCTACTCAAAGCGTCAGCTACCACATTAGCCTTTCCGGGGGTATAGTTTATGTCGAGGTCATATGATTCTAAGAACTCGAGCCATCTGACTTGCCTCTGATTCAGATCCTTCTGAGAAAAGATATACTTCAATGATTTGTGGTCAGTGAAGAGTTCAAATTTAATTCCCAAAAGATGGTGCCTCCACAACTTAAGAGCAAAAACTACAGCAAGTAGTTCTAAGTCATGCGCTGCATAATTAACCTCATGGACTCTGAGTTGTCTACCAGCATAAGCAATAACTTTACCATGCTGCATAAGAACAGCTCCCAAACCTTCTCCGCAAGCATCAGTGTAAACAGTCAAACCTTCACTTCCATCTAGAACAGTAAGAACAGGAGCAGAAGTTAACTTGCGTTTAAGTTCATTAAATGCTTTTATACACTTATCGCTCCAATCGAACTTAACATTCTTTCCAGTCAAAGTTGTGAGTGGTGAAGAAATTCGAGCAAAATTTTCGATGAATCTCCTATAATAGCCAGCTAAGCCGAGGAAACTATGAATATCGGTTGGAGTTTCAGGAGTTTTCCAATCCTAAAATTTAAAGAATTATGAATACCTATATAAGAGAGATAAGATAAATTGAATAAGAATGAAAGGATGTTTTAAATAAAGGGCTTACTTTGATTACGGCGATCTTAGCTGGATCGACTGAAATTCCATTCTCCGAAACAATATGTCCAAGAAACCTAACTTCATCTCTCCAGAAATGACACTTAGAAAACTTGGCCTTCAGTTGATGATCTCTCAAAGTTTTAAGAACAAACTTGAGATGCTCCTCATGTTCTTCTTTAGACTTAGAAAAGACTAGAATATCATCAATAAAGACAAGGACAAACCTATTCAGAACATCCCGGAATACTCTGTTCATGAGGTCAACAAAGTAAGCTGGGGCATTAGTTAAACCAAATGGCATAACTAACCATTCATAGAAACAGTCTTCTGTTCGAAAAGCTGTTTTAGGAATACTATCTTCAGAAATTCGAAGTTGGTGAAAACCTGTAGCAAGGTCGAGTTGAGAAAATATCTTGGCTCCGTGCAGTTGATCAAATAGGTCATTAATTCGAGGCATTGGATATCGGTTCTTGTGAGTAAGCTTATTCAGTTCCCGATAGTCTACGCACATTCTCAGTGAACCGTCTGACTTAGTAACAAATACAACTGCAGCTCCCCATTCTGAATGACTTCGATGAATTAGATCTTTAGAGAATAGATCTTCGATTTGCACCTTTAATTCAATCTTCTCCTTAGGTGCCATTCTTCTTGGAGCAAGTACAATGGGTCTAGCTCCTTGAATGAGATCAATACGGAATTCGATTTCACGATGAGGCGGTAAGGAAGTTACTTCTCCAAAAACATAAGGAAAATATTGAACAACAGGAGTAGTGCTAAAATCGCTAAGATGAGAATCGAGAGAGAAAATGAAGCTTCCTGCAATATCTTGAGGCAATTGACATTCGATCTTCAAGGGTTTACCTTTGTCACAACGTAACGAAACAGTTCGAGTTTTGCAAGAAATAATGGCATCGAACTTCCTTAACCATTCTCCTCCCAATAATATATCAAATGCCTTGAAGCCAAGAACATAAAAATCCCAAGTAAAACGGTGCATGCCTTTAAGTAGTTTAACCTCTTTGCAAATCATCTCAAGATTCGCAGGTCCACCAATAGGGTTTGATACACATAGGAGTTTAGACGTGTGTTCGGGTTTTAGGACTTGATTAAGTTTATCACATAAATCAACAGATATAAAGCTATGGGATGCACCAGTATCAATTAAGACGCGAACAGGTAAATTATGTAATGAAAATGTGCCTTGGAGTGTACCTTTGTTATCCTCCACCTTAGGAGTGGTAACAGCAAAAACTCCCGATGGTGTACCCTTTCGCTGGGTTGGGCAATCCTTCTTCTGGTGGCCTGGCTGTAGGCAAATAAAGCAAATGTCTCGCCTAGTCATCTGAACCGGGGGAACAGTAGCTCCTGCTGAAACTGGGCAGATGTTGGCAAAGTGTCCCTGCTGTTTGCCCTTGAAGCATGTGATCTTGGACAAGTCAACAGGCTGTCTCTATGGATGCCCCACTCCACCTCTATTCTGCCAATTCTTTTTCTGTTGCTGAAAGTTCGGTTTCCTCTTCTTTGCATTGCTAGACTCCCCCTGAGTAGTCTGAGAATGAACAACCACTTCCTTAGGATCAAGGTTCTCATAACGAAGAGCCATGTCAATGAGAGCTGTGAAGGTGCCATGAATGTGAGCAGTGAGGAGATTGTAATACTCTGGACGGGCTCCTGCTACGAATTTCTCGTTTTTCTTCAAAGGAGTGTCAATCAGACCAGGGCCGAACTTGGACAGTTCATTGAACTTCCTTTCATGATAAGAGAATGTCATGGTTCCCTGCTTAAGGTCCATGAAACTACAGTACAACTGAGACTTCCCAGCTTCTGGCATCCACTTAGTCGCGAATGCCTCCCTGAAGATTTGTAGGCATGATTAGATAGATTCTAAAGATAAACATTTCGAATATGAATTCCAATAGATTTTACCTAAACAACTCCCAAGTGATGTTCTCATCAATGGTATGAGCTGTGACCATTTCCCACCAATCTCGAGCTGATTCATCTAACTGCCAAATAGCAAATTGGCACTTCTGGGCTTCAGTAATCTCCAAGCCAGTAAATATCCTTTCAATACTCTTAAGCCATTGCTGGGCTTCAATAATTCCTTCTGATCCCATAAATTTTGTGCCACCTAGCTGAGAAAATTCCTTGCACAAAATAGTGAATCTAACTGGAGGAACTGGAACAACTGGTGCTTCGGGTATGGGACCAAATCCTCTTCCCCTACCTCTAGCATTTCTACCTCTTCCTCGATTCATCCTGAAAAGTCCAGGATAAGATAAGCACTAATTTTTTTTTGAGAAGTTTAAACTGAAGAGAATTCTAATTAAAGAAAATAGGCTAAAGTTTAAAAAGAGATTTGAAAATAGGTTTGATTTTTAAACATTTTATACTTTCAAAATACGCTCTCTTAGAAATGATTCTACTCATTCTAGGGTATTTCTAACCCTATCTATAATGAGTTTTACCCCCAGGCTAAGGTGTTTCTAAACCTTTGCTCTGATACCAACTGTGACAACCCGCGTTTTCTGAATAATCCAAGTTGACAATATAACCATACATGTCCAACTCGAACGATTCAAAACTGACAGATAATCAATTTAGGGTGTATAATAGAATCAGATCATAGAATCACATATACAGAATAACACAGAATCTCGCAACGGAAATGAAATAATATACATAAGCAGTTCATGAAGCTACTTAAACTGTTACAATTTAATTATACAATATAGCGACTCATAAAGTTCACAAATACAAGCCAAACGGAAATAGGAACTAATACTGGATAGGATGGAGTCTTCGACTAGGTCTTCGGCTCCAGATAAAGTGCTCCTCGAGAACACTGCAATACTCAGTCTGACCCGAGCGAAATGAGAAAAACACAAAACACTCGAGTCAGGTCTAAACATTCTAATGTGATTAGATCTAAACTCAAATGCAAATAACTCAAGAGAAGTTACGGTATTTTCCATCTCTTAAGGATCCGTTAAACTATCTATATATAGTATAATACGCTATTATATGTAATGTCTATCAGTAATATAAAATATTAAAAAAAGCGTTAAGGCTTTACATTGATCCCCCTTAACACGTTTTTAAACAATGTGGTCTATGCAGGTCCTGTAACACAACCAGAAGAACGTCGGTAGCCAGTGAGTCCCCTATAGGCACATGTTAAATAGAAACTCGTAGTGGTCGCGCATAAGGATAAAACATATGACAAGGCACGTGAGGCAATGCCCAAGGTAGGATACTACCAGTTTGCCTGATCCGGACTGATGGTAACCCCTAACGGCCCACCGCAACACAACACTTCCAAAATCAAGGGTGATCACCAAATAACAAAAATAAAATAAACGAAGAAGTGCGTTTGCTAGAGGTAGCTAGCCTCAATGGCCCGGCATGGCTCCTGTTTTAGTCATTTCAAATTTGACACAAGTGTCGGTCATCCATAATCGTTCACTTTCTTCAATCCAATAAACGTACACCAAAAACAATCACTTCATTCTGGATCATCACTTCACGAACATAGTTATCAAAGTGGTTCCAGTATTGACAGAGAATGTGTCCGTAACTGGCTCCGGTCTCTTTGACATCTAATGTCATTTATTCATTTTTTTTCCATTGATTAATTTGTTGAATAAATCAAACATAATTTGTATTTCAACCTCCTTATATAAACTTAAACTATCTAATATTCCACTTTGAAATATTAACGATATTTTATCGTTTACAACTATACACTTAACTTCGTGTCTAATTCCGAAGTTTCAAATTAATAAATTAAAGTTGTATTTTATTTTTATAAAATTTACAATTTTCAAATATTGAATATTTCATTTAAGTTCACTTTCATATTTCATAATTTTACTTCATTTAACAAAATTATTTTTCTCAACTAAATTTGTATCCGAAATTTACAATTTTGAAATTTATTGCCTTAAATATTTAGGCTAACACATTTTTTTTATAAGAGGTTCAACAATGGTTATTTCAATAAGTTCAAATAAAATTTAAATCGCTTAATATTCCATTCTTCAATTTAAATCAAATTTTCATGTATATAATTTTAAACCAAAGTTTAATCTTCGAAATTTAAACATATTCTATGATTTTTCAAAATGAGAATTTAAAATTTGAAATACGTATAATGAAATGTAGAAGCTGTGAAAATTTCGTCAGAAAATTTGAATGTCGTCGGTCGCGCAATTTTCAGTGCAAAGCTGCGCATATCAGTTCAAATTTTAACGATTTTAAAATCTCTTCAAAACAAGTTCGGACAAACATGAAAAATATTTTATTCGTTGACAGTAATCCAATGGTGAAATTCGTTTCGCAAAAATCGGACGTTTTGATCTCCATTTAACATCCGCATTTCTACGTTAAGGGGTCCGTAACGCGTTTTTGAACGGAGCGTGCAGACACTGCAAATTAAATACCGTTGTGTCCGTCTCGTCGCGGTGATTACCAAAATATATTCATTTGTCAGTTTCGGTGTCCGGTTTGCGCTGGAACTGTGTAAAAGCTTGCACAGTTCATTTTTGAAACAGAGCCATTTGAGTTCAATGTGTCTATTTTACGATCTTATATATCTTTCTAAATATTTTGGGTCTGCAAAAGATGTCTTTTTATTTTATTAAACTACCTAATTATTATTTTTGTTTTTTTCTCTAAAATATGGTGAATGAGACACATTTATACTGACACCATGACACACGCACATACATATTTGCATACACAAAAGCAAATATTTTTTTAACACATGTTTTCATATATAAACTCACGCATGGACTTCACTTCATACTCACTTCATACATGACACTTCATACATGACACACGCACATACATATTTGCATACACAAAAGCAAATATTTTTAACACATGTTTTCATATATACACTCACCACGCATCACAATATACATGCACAAATATGTGTACACACTAGTTCATACAAACAATAGAAAATGAGTGCAGCATGTTTTTTTTTCTTTATTTATGCATGCCCTTCCAATATAGAGAGAAGAAAAAAAATGTTTAGGTAAACATGTTAGAAAGGGAACAAAGTTGTTTAGTTTTGAAAGAAAAAAAAAGAAACAGGAGGGTAGATTGTGAAGTTCACAGAGAAGGAAAAATGCATGTTCTTCTTCCATGCGTGTCCTCCTCCTTCCATGCTTTTCTTTTTTTTTTTTTTTTTTTTTTTTTTGAGTAACACAGCAAGTTTAGCCATGCACACATTTTTTTTTTATGCGCATGTCCAAAAATACATTCCAACTCAACACAACACCCAGTAAACACATTTAACCAAGCATCTCATGGTTCCGTTTAAATAAACTGGTGATGCATGGACACAATTTCACTTGTAAAATATTTTACACACAGCAAACATTCGAGGAACAGGAGGGCATTTTTTTTTCTTTTTGTTCCATTTTAGTTTTATACGCATGGGACACAATTTCACTGGTAAAACATTTTATACACAACTAACATTTAAGGAGCAGGAGTCCATTCTTTTTTTCTTTTATGTTCCATTTTAGTTTTACATGTATGCGACACAATTTCACTTGTATAGCATTTTATACACAACAAACATTCGAGGAACAGTAGGCCATTTTCTTTTCTTTGGTGTTCCATTTTAGTTTTACACGCATGATTTTCTATAAATGCTTGCATACTTCATACATTATTATTTTTATATGCATGAACACATGTTCTCCTTTGATTTTCTATGCATGCAAATGAACAGAGGAGAAGACATTTTTTTGTTTTGAAACAACCAGTAAACACATTATAGAAGTTTAGACGTGAGTAACAACTCACATTCGGTTCCGAGAGCTAAACGTCGAGATGGACACGGCGAAAGAACGGAGCTACTGTCGCGGTTGTCGTCGAGGTTGCCGGAGCTTGATATGAAGGTCGTCGGAGCTTGGTGCGGGTTGTTGGAGCTGGTGCGGGGCTGTCGGGGCTTGTGCGGGAGCAAGAAAGGATGGACGGAGAGAGCAAGATGAAGATGGAGCTGCTACTACTGCATGCGTTCCTTTTTCATGTTGTTTTTGTTTTCTTTGTTTTTTTTTATATATGAAGCAAAAATTTCTGAAGGAGGAAAATAGTTAGGGAGAAGAGACAATGAAAAAGAAGGGAGAGAGAGCGGATGGTATTGAGAGCTTATGTAAATGTGGTAGGTGAATTATTGTGGTGTCCATTTGGCAGTAGAAAGTATGCTTGCATTATGCCTCATTTAATGCAACGATGGGGTAGGTGAATTTAACGTGTTCATTTTGATAGTAGAAAGTATGCTTGCATTATGCCTCTTTAATGCTATGAAGAAAGAAAAGGTGTCCGGCGCATCACTCCTCATTAATGCTCCATATTCTCATTCGTGGCCACTTGTTTTTTTTTATTATTATATTTTTTTTCTTGGTTTATCTGTAAGCATTCGTGGGTTACGCACATTTATTTCAGTCCAATAGTTTGTGTTGCACTACTTTATAGGGTCACGTATATGCAAATAACTGTCTACCCATTTGTCTTTATGGACACCAAAATATCAGTATAAATATACCATTGGAATCAGGATGTCGAGACGAATACAACGACACACAGTTATCAGTGATTTGAGCATTTTATAAAAATTATATTTTTTTATCGCACTGATTTTAATTAATGGTCATTTAAATTTATTTAGTTTAAATTATCAGAATTTAACGGAACGAACTTATAAAGTTTTGATTACAAATTTGTTTTCAAATTCTTTGCATACAAATATTTATTTTTTTATTTTAAATTCAATAACTTTGAATATATTCATTCTAATAACCAAATTTAATCGTTTTATTTTATTTACTTGTTTTTTTTTTTTTGAAATTTATCATTAAATAATTTTTTTTTCCCGACTTGAAAACTCAGGTCGTTACAAGATTTTTATGAGCCGAATTGGCAAGCCGCTTGGCTGTTTGATTTTCTTTTGGGTTGGAGATGGCCCAGAGAGGCGAGTTGTGGTTTTACAAATAGGACTGTACAAAGGAGGTTATGACGAAATTTTCCAAAAATTTAAGGTGTTAGAAAATTTTCAGGATTTTTGAAAATTTTAGTTAGTCGAAATAAATTAATATTTTAGTCGATATAAATTGGTTCAGTTTAAACTGAAGTTAAGTGGAAAACAGATAAATTTTTACCCAGTAGATAGGGTCGTCCCCTACCTTAGCAATTTGGAGGACGAAATTATTTTAAGGGAGAAAGATTGTAATGACCCGCATTTTTAGCTGTCGAGTAATTAATTAATTTAATTATTTAATATCGAGTTGGCGATATCGATAACCAGAATTAATTATATTGAATATTTAATTAATTTAAATAATAGAATAATATATTTAATTCAGAAATAATCAAAAATAGTGAAATTCACAGTATGGTGTAATGTCGATTACTTATAATATATAATTCAGTTTAGAGTTGAATTATATTAACGAATATATTATATAAACGAAGTTTAAAGGTATAATTATATTATAATTAAAATCGAGCTCGAAATGGCACGGCAGTTCGCGATTTGGCGATTTGAAGTTCAACTTGAAATACAGGATCCGATTTAAGTCGGATTTCTGTGAAACAAGAAACGTGTGGAGCTGGTGGAGTATATTTTTCTAGTGGAAGAGAAAAATTGGGATTTCATTGTGTAGATTTTGATTTATGTCCAAATCAAACTTTAGAAAAGTCGCTGTGGAATTCCTTTATAATTTATATTGATTTATTAAAGGAATTTCATTATAAATCGAATATCGATTTAATCAAGATTTGAAATATCAAGTTAGAAATTCATATAGAAATATTCTAGAGCTGCATGATATTTTGTTGTGAATATATACGATAATATTTATTTTTAAATATTAAATTTAATTGTTTTTAAATATATTTATATATTTAAAAGGGTTATTTAGGGCTTTAAAAATAGACAGTTTTGCAAACGACCTCAGAATTCGACGAAACTAATTTTGTTGGATACGCAATATTAAATTATTGCTAGATTTCAATTTCTATGATTTTTGAAGTCAGTATGTGGCCGTACGGGATTTTAATGTGAAAAACAGTCAGTATTTTGACGGTTAAAAATACACTGTGTGAGCAAACGGAGTCGGAATTCGACGAAACCTGTTTCGTTGGGACCGTAATGTCGAACTCTAGCTACATGTCGATTTTCGTGATTTTTAGTAATGGTATGTGATCACAGGAATTTTTGAAAGATGAATACAAATAGGAAATTATTAAAAACGAATAAAAAAAAATATCTATGAAAATATCTAGATATTTATTTGCCTATAAATATAAACTCTAAGTCCTTATAACCTAATTCCTCATTTCTTTGGGGTCAACAGACACTGGCCGCCGCAAGAAATAAAACACAGTAAAAATGGAGTGGAAGAAAATCAAAAAGAAAATGAAATAAAATTCCTTAAATCCTCAAACACATATATTTGCGATCCTCATCACCTCCTCTCCACTTCCATATGAATTTTGGGCAGTTCGAATTCTTTTTTTTTTACTGCGGAAATACACAGCGTATGATAGACGCGAGCTAGGGTTGAAAATCGAAAATCATGGGAGCATCGAATCATGATTCGAAGGGTGTATTAGTGTCTGTGGTGATCAGTAGTATCGATTGGGGTTTTTGGGAATTTTTCTGAATAAAAAAATGTCGATCAATGCTTGGAGGAGGCTGTTCGACGCATTACATCAGCGGAGGTCGAGTTGAGTGTTTATGGTCTGGATGTGTAGAGAGAGAGATGAGAAGTAGTTCGGTGGTAGTTGGGGTTGGTTTTGCTGAGAAATGGAAGATTGGGTTGAGCAGGAAGGTGCGTTAATGGTAAAGGGGAGTACTGGAGCTCGCGTCAGTTGTGAAGGAGGAAGAAGGCGGGTCTGAAAATTGAAATGGGTTTGGGCCGCTGGAATCAAGGCTAAGGCCCATTCGATAAATAAAAAGTTTAGTTTAAATTTCTATTTAAATGTATATTAACTTCGTAACATTGTAACTTTACCATACATCATCAGAATTATGAACGGTTGGATCCGTTGGGATCGTATGGACGGACACTACACGGTGGAACTGACTGGAAGTCCATCGGAGCTCGTTACAATTTATCGCAAAATAAATTGTCCGTCTGAATCAAGCGATGGTTATCGTTATTAACGATGATCGTCCAATGTGAGTAAAACTCACCAACTCTGAACAGTTGTATTTTTATAACGTATTCTCAGAACTGATAATCAAATATTGATTGTTGTGTGTTGACTGTTTGATTGAACTGCTAGTCAGTTGGTTGATATATATATATATATATATATATATATATATATATATATATATATATAAATCGTTAAATATATGTTGATTCTGTTTAGCAGAACATTTCATATTGAAATGAAATCAATGTTAATTATATTGTTTAACATCTGTGGTGCAGGGAAATAGGTTGGAGGAATCCAACTGTATTCCTCAACATTTATTTTACTGTTTTCATATATTGTAATATATGATTTGATATAAAATCTGTTGATGATGATGTGTGTTTAAATGATATCGATCATTGTGAGTTGGTATTTTAAATACCGTAGGAAATACTGGCATGTAGAAAGGGGATTTTTCAAAGTATATTTTGAAAATAAATTATTTATAAAATCAATGGATTTTATATAGAAAAGGAAAAAGGGATTTTATAAAAGAAAACATTTATAAAATCGAAAGGGTTTTGAAAAGGAAATATTCATTGATAATAAATATGATAAGGATAAAAGGAAATTTATTTATAAAATCAAAGGATTTTATAAAAAGGATATTTGCTTATAAAATGAATTAGAAAAGATAAAAAGGGAATTATTTATAAAATCAAAGGAATTTATAAAGAGGAATATTTATTGGGATAATAAATAGAAGTATAAAGGGATTATTTATTTGGGAAATAAATAAAAAATATAAAGGAAATTATTTGTGAAAACAATTATAAAGGAAATTAATTGTGAAAACAAATATAAAGGGAATATTTGTAAAACATTTACAAATAGAAGTATAAAGAAATATTTATTGGTTAAATTAATAGAATTGAAAAGAAATATTTATTGGTTAAATAAATAGAATTGAAAGGGAATAGTTATTTGTTAAGTGAACAAATAGAAAAGGAATTATTTGTATAAACAAACAGAAAAGAAATTAATCAAAGGAGTAATTCAAAGGAGTTAATTCAAAGGAATAAATCAAAAGAGTTAATCGAATATAGTTATTCGAACAGAGTTAAATCGAATATCAGTTATTCAAATAGAGTAATTGATTAGAGTTAATCAATTAGAGTTAATCAATTAGAGTTAATCGACTAGAGTTAAATCCAGTTAGAGTTAATCAGTTAGAGTTAACCAGTTAGAATTGATCAATAGAGTTAATCGATTAGAATTAAAGAAATCGATTAGAGTTATAGTTAATCGAATTAGGATTTAACTGAATATTAGTTATTTAATTAGAGTTGATCGAATATAGTTATTTGAGATAGAGTTAGTCAAACATAGTTATTCAGGATAAGTTGCCATTTCGTACGACTGCTAGCGTAATTCGCAGGGCTGCAGATAGCGTAAGGTGGTCGGATGTTTCCTGAGGGAATCAGGCGTAACCATTGTGATCGCTGCGATCTAGAGTCAAGTGAATGGAGTTAAATCGAATATTAGTTATTCGATAGGAGTTAATCAAGTTAAGATTAAATAAGTTGAGTTAAATAAGTTGAGTTAACCTAGTAAGTTAACCAAGTGGATTAATCAAATATTAGTTATTCGAAAGGAGTTATCAAATCTAGTTATTTGAAAGGAGTTAATCAATAGTTTATTCGAATAGAATTAAAGGAGTTAATCGAATATAGTTTATTCGAATAGAATTAAAGGAGTTAATCAAATATAGTTTATTCGAATAGAATTAAAGGAGTTATCGAATATATTTCATTCGAAAGGAGTTAAGTGAAAAGAGTTAATCAAAAAGAGTTAATCCATAAGAGTTAACTGAATAGAGTTAATCAAATATAGTTTATTCGAAGAAAGGAGTTATCAAATCTAGTTATTCGTAAGAGAGATTATCGAATATAGTCATTCGAAGGGAGGTGTTATCGAATAGAGATAATTCGAAAGAGAGTTGTGTACGGAAGATTGTTAAAGGTTTAAAAGATAAACTTTGACTATTTCGAAGTTAAAACATTGTTCAGTTAAGGTCTGAGAGGTAATTATACCCCAACTTGATTGACTTCCTTCTTAACTAAGGAATGGTAAGGTTTGATAGTGAATGGTGGTTAAGTGAATTTAGTAAATGGTTTGAGTTGGCATAGCGATGTTTTATTTAAGCATCTGTTTAAATCCAATGAAGGAGCTTTGGAAATGTTTTCCAAATAAGAATCAGAAATGTTTTCTAATGTAGAAAACATGAAATGGAAATGTTAGTCAGTGTTAATAACATATATTTTCTAAATTTAGAAAATAAGAAATGTTGAATATATGGTAGCAGGAAATGACCAATGGAATAAATTAATGATAAATTAATTTAAAGGGATAAAAGTTGATTGATGATTGATCGATGTAATTTCCATTTGGAAATAATATCGTTGTTTGCACACATGTTTTTCTTTGATAGTTAACTCACCGACTATCAAAGTTTTCGACCATTTTAACATTGTTAATATGGAGAGACCGGTTGGATTATTATCCGAAGAACCACTCCGTATTGGCATAAGCGTTGCGAATCACATATGTCAAAGATAATTGAAGACGAAGTAAAAGTGCAAGGGCTGTTGTATAAATCTTAGGTAAAGATTTCCTAAGATGGATGTACTGAATAGTGCCTTCGGTTTGTCCAGTCCCAGGACGACCTGTATGGAAGAATGTCTGACAGAGTATATTTAATAGATCGTGTAAGTTGATCTCTTCAAACGTATTTACGTTTGGTGGCGGAGGAATTCGTTTCTCTTAGCTATATAACCGTTGTATTTTTGGGGAAATCAATTTGTGATTTGGTGGGTATGGCGATGTGACATTCAAAGTGAATAAATGTGTGATCTGTCAGAGATAAGCGTGGCTTCTAGCCTCACAACCGGGAAATGAGAAAAATCGGGCAGGCCGCATGGCTATGTAGGTCGCACCTATTAGGGTGTATAATCACCTGATTTAGAGTTTCATTTACTTCTAAAAATATATTGTCGATGCTATCCCAATCGGGAAACGGTTGCTGATCCCAACCGTTGGTGATATACATTCGATACGCTCAAGCGAAATGAGTGGTCTGTCATGTGTGGCCGGGTTGCAAGATGTTCTTGTTGAACCCAGTGTATTCCTCTCTAGAGGTACACTAGCGAAAGGTGGTTCAATACCTTGACATAGTTGGAAATCCATTAACCAATACGTGCTTGCGGTTTTGATTGTGTACTATATATGTAGAACGTGAGATGAAAGCGTTTCTGCTAGATGATTATTATATTGTGGTTGATAGACACTATTATAATATCAAAAGGTTTTGATATAAAGATGTTTTGGATTTTCATAAGGGAAAAACCCGTTCCGTTATACGGCGTGGTCTTATGAGATATCGTTTACTTGTTCAAACTGCTTTAAACTGTTTTACTCATACCAGTCCCATGACTGACCCAGAGATTATTTTGTTTTGTTTCCCCTAAACTCTTGGGTGCCCAATTTTGTACGGGCAGTCAAGTAGTCAGGATTTACAGATACTCGAAGAGCTGGAGCAGGAGGCTTCAAGATCATATAGCTATTGTTTATTTCCGCTATGTTGTAAGTGTTGTACTTTGAAAATGATATGTATATTCAAGTACAGATTTATATTTCAAAGTTATGATACATATTATATGTTATTCGTTCCGCTGTGAGGTTCGTGTTACTCTGATGTTGTGTTCTTCTTCTTCTATTCTAAGTTTCTACCTCATCTATTCTCACCCTCTAACTTCTTTCTTTTAACTTTTCGGTTATTTTCGATCCTTGGATGTTCGATATGTGTTGTATATCGGATAACCAAGACCCCCTTTTTCCGGGTCGTTACAGTTGGTATCAGAGCATAAGGTTAAGCGATTTACCTTGGCTCTGTGGCGTGACTCGGTAGAGATGGGGTTAGTAATACCCTAGATTGAGTTTGAGTGTATATATATATGAGCGCGTATTTGTTATTCAATATTAAAATGATTTTATATTGTGAAGATTTATTGGTTGAGTTGTTTGTGAATTCCGGTCGATCAGTTTGGTCCACTGTATCGACAGGAGTTTCTAAACACTCGAATACGATGAACCGACACGGTATGTTTTGGAAAAAGGGTAAATGGAATAATTTTGCGTAGATTATATTTTGATATAAAGGAATTATTAATATTTGAAATATTAGTATATTGGATGTGTTAGTTGTTATTATAATCGAGTAAGATTATAAAAGTGAAACGGTTATGTAAATAACCAATTAAGATTCGTACAAGTGTTACGAATGAGTTAAATCTGAAATTAAATCAGAATTGGAATTTAAACCTGAAAATTTGGAGAAGTGTTTGTAAAAGAACATGGATTAAATATACGTGAATTTTAAAATCCTGGGAGATTTAAATTTGTTACAAGCGTTGAAATGATGTTTTGAACTGATTTCAAAATGGAAGTATGTGGAAATGATTTTGAAAGTGGTGTAGTATTGAACTCACTTGATCACTGGAAAATAGATTCCGATGATGACAGCTGCATCACCGGTGTTCATTTTCGAGTTGTAAGTGACGGATTACTACCAAAGATTTTGTTTTCGAATTGTTTTGAGGAAACAAGTTGTTTAGAAATTCAAAGGTTTTGATTTGGTATTATGATTTCAAATTAATTTGAAAGAAAAACCCAGGAATTTAAAATTTCTAGAATTTAAATTTAACTTGTAAAGTTAAGTAAGAGGAGACTGATAAAAGTATTTAAAATCTGGAATTGATCAGAGAATCATCTGAACTGGAATTGACGGATAAGTTAAGAGTTCGGAAAATTTTGATTTGGGGTTAGAATGAAATTGGGCTTCGATATAAGCGAATAATTGTGTTGAGATTTGGTTGATTAAAATTGATTGGAAATCGATTGGTATAGATGGATATATGGTCTACAGGTATTGAGTAGAAGCAAGTGAAAGTGATATAATGATATACCCGACAAAAAGGTACAAGTTTATATTTATATTGGGTATGAGATTTTTATGAGCCGAATTGGCAAGCCGCTTGGTTGTTTGATTTTCTTTTGGGTTGGAGATGGCCCAGAGAGGCAAGTTGTGGTTTTACCGATAGGACTGTACAAAGGAGGTTATGGCGAAATTTTCCGAAAATTTAAGGTGTTAGAAAATTTTCAGGATTTTTGAAAATTTTAGTTAGTCGAAATAAATTAATATTTTAGCCGATATTAATTGGTTCAGTTTAAACTGAAGTTAAGTGGAAAACAGATAAATTTTTACCCAGTAGATAGGGTCGTCCCCTACCTTAGCAATTTGAAGGACGAAATTATTTTAAGGGGAAAGATTGTAATGACCCGCATTTTTAGCTGTCGAATAATTAATTAATTTAATTATTTAATATCGAATTGGCGATATCGATAACCAGAATTAATTACATTGAATATTTAATTAATTTAAATAATAGAATAATATATTTAATTCAGAAATAATAAAAAATAGTGAAATTCACAGTATGGTGTAATTTGGATTATTTATAACATATAATTCAGTTTAGAGTTGAATTATATTAACAAATATATTATATAAACGAAGTTTAAACGTATAATTATATTATAATTAAAATCGAGCTCGAAATGGCACGGCAGTTCGCGATTTGGCGGTTTGAACTTCAACTGGAAATACAAGATCCGTTTTAAGTCGGATTTTTGTGAAACAAGAAACGTGCGGAGCCGGTGAAGTATATTTTTCTAGTGGAAGAGAAAAATCGGTACCTCATTGTGTAGATTTTGATTTATGTCCAAATCAAATTTTAGAAAAGTCGCTGTGGAATTCGTTTATAATTTATATCGATTTATTAAAGGAATTTCATTATAAATCGAATATCGATTTAATCAGGATTTGAAATATCAAGTTAGAAATTCATATAGAAATATTCTAGAGCTGTATGATATTCTGTTGTGAATATATACGATAATATTTATTTTTAAATATATACGATAATATTTATATTTTTAAAAGGGTTATTTAGGGCTTTAAAAATAGCCAGTTTTGCAAACGACCTCAGAATTCGTCGAAACTAATTTTGTTGGATCCGTAATATTAAATTATTGCTAGATTTAAATATCCGTGATTTTTGAAGTCAGTATGT
Organism: Allium sativum; assembly: GCA_030737875.1. Taxonomy (NCBI): domain Eukaryota; kingdom Viridiplantae; phylum Streptophyta; class Magnoliopsida; order Asparagales; family Amaryllidaceae; genus Allium; species Allium sativum. The sequence goes on along the minus strand of CM060924.1, from coordinate 931,490,988 downwards.
GGCCGTACGAGATTTTAATGTGAAAAACAATTAGTATTTTGATGGTTAAAAATACGCTGTGTGAGCAAACGGAGTCGGAATTCGACGAAACTAGTATCGTTGGGACCGTAATGTCGAACTCTAGCTATATGTCGATTTTCGTGATTTTTAGTTACCGTATGTGATCACAGGAATTTTTGAAAGACGAATACAAATAGGAAATTGATTAAAAATGAATAAAAAAAATATCTATGAAAATATCTAGATATTTATTTGCCCATAAATATAAGCTCTAAGTCCTTATAATCTAATTCCTCATTTCTTTGGGGTCAACAGACACTGGCTGCCGCAAGAAATAAAACACAACAAAAATGGAGTGGAAGAAAATAAAAAAGAAAATGAAATAAAATTCCTTAAATCCTCAAACACATATATTTGCGATCCTCATCACCTCCTCTCCACTTCCATATGAATTTTGGGCAGTTCGAATTCTTTTTTTTTACTGCGGAAATACACAGCGTGTGATAGACGCGAGCTAGGGTTGAAAATCGAAAACCATGTGAGCATCGAATCATGATTCGAAGGGCGTATTAGTGTATGTGGTGTTCAGTAGTATCGATTGGGGTTTTTGGGAATTTTTCTGAATAAAAAAATGACGATCAATGCTTGGAGGAGGCTGTTCGACGCATTACATCAGCGGAGGTCGAGTTGAGTGTTTTTGGTGTGGATGTGTAGAGAGAGAGATGAGAAGTAGTTCGGTGGTAGTTGGGGTTGGTTTTGCTGAGAAATGGAAGATTGGGTTGAGCAGGAAGGTGCGTTAATGGTAAAGGGGAGTACTGGAGCTCGCGTCAGTTGTGAAGGAGGAAGAAGGCGGGTCCGAAAATTGAAATGGGTTTGGGCCGCTGGAATCAAGGTTAAGGCCCATTCGATAAATAAAAAGTTTAGTTTAAATTTCTATTTAAATGTATATTAACTTCGTAACATCGTAACTTTACCATACATCATCAGAATTCTGAACGGTCAGATCCGTTGGGATCATTTGGACGGACACTACACGATGGAACTGACTGGAAGTCCATCGGAGCTCGTTACAATTTATCGCAAAATAAATTGTCCGTCTGAATCAAGCGATGGTTATCGTTATTAACGATGATCGTCCAATGTGAGTAAAACTCACCAACTCTGAACAGCTATATTTTTATAACGTATTCTTAGAACTGATAATCATATATTGATTGTTGTGTGTTGACTGTTTGATTGAACTGCTAGTTAGTTGGTTGAAATATGTATATGTATATATATATATATATATATATATAAATCGTTAAATATATGTTGATTCTGTTTAGAAGAATATTTCATATTGAAATGAAATCGATGTTAATTATATTGTTTAACACCTGTGGTGCTAGGAAACAGGTTGGAGGAATCCAAGTGGATTCCTCAACATTTATTTTACTGTTTTCATATATTGTAATATATGATGTGATATAAAATCTGTTGATGATGATGTGTGTTTAAATGATATCGATCATTGTTAGTTGGTATTTTAAATACTGTAAGTAATACTGGCATGTAGAAAGGGGATTTTTCAAAGTATATTTTGAAAATAAATTATTTATAAAATCAATGGATTTTTTATTGAAAAGGAAAAAAGGATTTTATAAAAGAAAACATTTATAAAATCGAAAGGGTTTTGAAAAGGAAATATTCATTGATAATAAATATGATAAGGATAAAATGAAATTTATTTGTAAAATCAAAGGATTTTATAAAATGGATATTTGCTTATAAAATGAATTAGAAAATATAAAAAGGGAATTATTTATAAAATCAAAGGATTTTATAAAAAGGAATATTTATTGGGATAATAAATAGAAGTATAAAGGGATTATTTATTTGGGAAATAAATAACAAATATAAAGGAAATTATTTGTGAAAACAATTATAAAGGAAATTAATTGTGAAAACAAATATAAAGGGAATATTTGTAAAACATTTACAAATAGAAGTATAAAGAAATATTTATTGGTTAAATTAATAGAATTGAAAAGAAATATTTATTGGTTAAATAAATAGAATTGAAAGGGAATAGTTATTTGTTAAGTGAACAAATAGAAAAGGAATTATTTGTATAAACAAATAGAAAAGAAATTAATCGAAGGAGTAATTCAAAGGAATAAATCGAAAGAGTTAATCGAATATAATTATTCGAATAGAGTTAAATCGAATATCAGTTATTCGAATAGAGTAATTGATTAGAGTTAATCAATTAGAGTTAATCAATTAGAGTTAATCGACTAGAGTTAAATCCAGTTAGAGTTAACCAGTTAGAGTTAACCAGTTAGAATTAATCAATCGAGTTAATCGATTAGAATTAAAGAAATCGATTAGAGTTATAGTTAATCGAATTAGGATTTAACTGAATATTAATTATTTAATTAGAGTTGATCGAATATAGTTATTTGAGATAGAGTTAGTCAAACATAGTTATTCAGGATAAGTTGCCATTTCGTACGACTGCTAGCGTAATTCGCAGGGCTGCAGATAGCCTACGGCGGTCAGATGTTTCCTGAGGGAATCAGGCGTAACCATTGTGATCGCTGCGATCTAGAGTCAAGCGAATGGAGTTAAATCGAATATTAGTTATTCGATATGAGTTAATCAAGTAAAGATTAAATAAGTTGAGTTAAATAAGTTGAGTTAACCTAGTAAGTTAACCAAGTGGGTTAATCAAATATTAGTTATTTGAAAGGAGTTATCAAATCTAGTTATTTGAAAGGAGTTAATCAAATATAGTTTATTCGAATAGAATTAAAGGAGTTAATCGAATATAGTTTATTCAAATAGAATTAAAGGATTTAATCGAATATAGTTCATTCGAAAGGAGTTAAGTGAAAAGAGTTAATCAAAAAGAGTTAATCCATAAGAGTTAATTGATAAGAGTTGATTGAATAGAGTTAATCTGTAACAACCCGCATTCTACGCATCGGAGAATCGTAGAATAATTATTTCTTTCCCATATGAAGTTATATGGTCATGTAACTTTGGGAAACAACCATTAGAGTCATTTCTCATGTTCATGATTTTTGCCGATTTTTAAATGACCGTTTTGCCCCTAATTGATCTTGTTTTGGCCATAACTTTAGATTGGAAAGGAGTTTTGACCTGAAACCACTTTCATTAGATTTGTTTGATGGTTTACCCTTCCGTAGAGTGTCACATGTGAAAAACGGACTTACTGTTTGGGAGATATGACTGAAATAAGATTTGGAAGGTGAAAAACTGCTTAACCGGGCCAAATAGGGTGATTAGTGAATGAGCCCATAACCCATTTCGGGATTAGGGTTATGAGGAGGCTGAAATGAGTTAGGTTTTAATTCCATTTCAGTTTTCTAGCCTCCACTTACCTCTAAGAAACCCTAAAAATGGCCTCCAACCTCTAAATCACCACCAAATCACATTCTACTTGAAGATTGGGCTTAGCAACATCAAATCAAGGCGGATTAGTACCAAATCAAGATTAGAGCTGTTGGTTAACATTGGGATTCGCACCAAATCAGATATTTATTTTAGATCTAAGTTTTATTGTGGCTAAGGTGAGTGATTTGCATAGTTCCTCACTAATTATGGTTTATTAAGGGTAATTAGTGTTAATTAGCGAATTTATACATTAATAAATTCTAGAAAAAAATATTTATAAATTCTTAAATGATGTTTTAGACCTCTGATATGAGTTTGGGTTAATTTGGTTAAGTTTTACAAATCCTATCATTAGTTTCACCTAAACATGCTTAAGGGGAAATATGGGATTTTTGCTATGTTCGATCCATTTTAACCTATCATATTGTTGTTTTGGTGTTTGAGGTCACTTGTACATGTTGCTATGCCTGTATGGTATGCTTTGTGATTGTTTAGAATAGCTAGAAAGGTCGAAAACGCCGTCGAGAGGCGTATAAACAGTCGCTGGAAAGTTGCACGAAATTGCAGGCAAGATCGGATCGGACCCCCCTTACCCGACACGAACCGATCGTGGGCACATGCCACGATCCGAACCGAGGACCACGATCCGATGGCAAGAAGAGCTCGATTCCGAACCGCGCTAGCAGCCACGACCCGATCCGCCCATGAAGGGTGAGCACGATCCGTTGACCTGGAGATGTGCTTTCCGACCCGAACCGCTTGAAGGACCACGACCTGAACCGACGATCGTGACTGGACTTGGAGACCCGACCCGACCCACTGGGGTGATGACGATGCGAACCGTGGCGTGCTGAAGATCCCGATCCGATCTATTGAAGGATGATGAAAGCCGAACCAATCCGGTGAAGACAAATAACCCGAGACGCAAATGTAGTCCAAGTTGGAAGTTAGAGCTCGGGATCCAGTTGGGAACCAATGAGTTCACTTCGTGATTGGACTTTGTTGCGGGACGTGTGCTAAGCAGTTGTCGACGTTCATAACTTCGATTCACCATGAATGAGAGGACTACGTTATCAGTGCAGTAGAGTCACTATGACTCGAGGGGCAAAGTGATCGTAGTAAGACTATGAGCCAGTGCAGTAGAGTCGTCAAGACTCGAGGGGCAAAGTGGACATAGTAAAGGATTAGTAGGACTATGAGCCAGCGCAGATGGGGTGAACAACTCCATGGGGCAAGTGGACATAGTAAAGAGCTAGTAAGGCTATGAGCCAACGCAGATGGGGTGAACAACTCCATGGGGCAAGTGGACATAGCGAAGGATTAGTGGCTATGTATCAGTGCAGGTAAGCTATTTATGACTTCATGGGGCAAAGTGATCATAGCAAGGTGTTGAGGCGATCGAAGTGGTGAATATCGTATGCTTTACGCACAGAGTGAGAGATGTGAGGATGGTTGCTATGCTTGATTGTTTGCCATCACTATGACATGCACACCCCCACCCCCGTATCTTTACACCATATGTTAGTGGCACCTTAGAGTGTTGTACAGTATGTAGTGCTAACTCTTTGGTCGCAGGTCCAGGTTCAGGTATGGTTTAGTATACCTGTTATTGTTCTGTTTAGCTGCTTATCTCTCATACTAGACTTTTTGTTTGACCCAGAGTTTTATGTCTCCTCTTATTACTCTGGGTGCTCACACGAGCAGACTAGAGACAGGTTAGCTGGTGATGCACGAGTAGCTGATTCGGAGGCGAGCAGGAGGCTCCTACGTATGATATCTACATATATTCTGCCTGTGTCGTTGGTGGTCACTACTTGGGCATTAGTAGTGACCTTCTTTATCTTGCTTTTGCTTTAGAGACAGTATTTTAAAAGTTGTAATAAGCTGTATTTTGGATTTCCGCTGTAATGATGTTTAGTTCTGGTTTTTAGCTTATGCACTGTCTCTCCTGTTTTATGTCAAGTATGTTATTATATTTTGTTCTGAGCGCTGTGAGACATTCTACAGGTTCTTCGTTGATTCTTCGTCTTCTTTCCTTTCTTTGGCGACCGTTCCGTGCTAACTGGACATGTGTACAACGCACTATTGGAGTAAATGTCGGTTGGTGTGGGACGGGCCGTCACACTTGGTATCAGAGCTCTAGGTTGCGTAGTTAACCTACGGAAAGACTCTAGGGAGAGAAAATATGTATATGAGAGCGCGCATATGTGATTACTTTGGTTTTCAAAAGCTATTTATATATATACTATTAGTAGTATAAGAATGAAGTCGTACTGCACTAGCACTACTATGGGGTCGTTAATCGTTTCTCCTTACAGATTGAACGATGAGCCGATACGCAAGAGGTGCTGGTAGAGGGACCTGTAATGGAAATGCTCCTGACATGAGGACGATGTTCACTAACTTCATGAGGGAGATGCTTAGGGATGTTCAGGGAGCAGTTCCCAATCCCGGAAATGGTGGTGGTGGTCCAGTAGTGCAGGCTCCTAGGGTCGATTTCGCCAAGTTGTGCAAGGATTACACTAACCTTGGTGGGAAGCCGTTCCACGGAACGGAGTCGGCCACAGATTTTCAGGATTGGTTGGATAGCTGTGATCGTATCTTCAGCGACTTGGGTATCGAGGATGCGATGAAGAGAAGGCTAGCGTCTCGTCAGCTGCAAGGGCGAGCGATGAATTGGTGGAATGCCATTAGAACATCTACTCCAGAAGATCAGGTTACTTGGGATCAGTTGAAGGCTCACTTTAGCGAGAAGTTCATTCCAGCTGCCCAGAAGTCAGTGTTGTTTAAGAGATTTTTGGGACTCAAGCAGAATGGTAGGGCAGTCTCTGATTATATTGCTGAGTTCGACACTTTGTCGAAGTATGGACTATCTCTTGTCGATACTCCTGAGAAGAAGAATGAGAAGTTCATTACTGGGTTGGATGGATACTTGGGGGAAAGGCTTATCAACCACATCGATGAGACTTTTGAATCGATTGTAGGGAAAGCTTTGAGATCAGAGAGCCTTTACCCTGAGCCAAAGATTGAGGTTACATCTGCAGATGGGCCAAAGCCGCAAGCGGGCGGTGGAGGCAAGAACAACTCTCAGAGCAAGAGGAAGCAGAACCAATCTAAGGATGGCCAGAAAAAGAGCAAGAAAGATGTTGAGTGCTTCAGCTATGGTAAGAAGGGCCATTATGCCAAATAATGCCGGGCCAAGCCAGCGGATAGGAAGTGCTACAACTGTGGCCAAGTGGGACATCATAAGGATAAATGTCCACAACCTCTTAAGGAGAAGCAGATTGTGAAAGCATATGCTATCGATGTTGTTCCTTCTTCGTCGAATGCCCCAACTGCGGCGGAGAAAGGAAAGAATGTCATCATTCAAGGTATGCTTTCCATTTATGATGTACCTGTTCGAGTTTTGTTTGATACTGGGGCTTCCGGTTCCTTCATATCTAGTGACCTGGCAGATAGGTTGGGACTGGAACCCGACATAGTCGATAGACCGTTGGTTGTGACGAACCCGATTGGTGGTTCGACTAACCTTAGTATGATTTGTCGAAATTTGGTCTTATCGAGTCATGGATGTATGTTTTGTTTGTAATTGCTTAGTTTTGGGCTTTACTGGGTATGACATTATATTGGGGGTCGATTGGGTCCAAAGATATGGGGTGGTGGTAGACTGTGAGGGCTTTTTGGTGACAGTTAGAGCGGATGATGGGCGGAGGGTAGTGTTTGGTAGTCTACCTAGTGATGGGGTAATGGCTAGTTTTATAAATTCCTTCGACATCCCGCATGATGAGTTGTCAGATGTGCCCGTGGTTGGCCAGTATCCGGACGTCTTCGAGGAAGTGATCGGGCTTCCACCACACCGAGAGATTGAGTTCCGTATTGATTTAGTGAAAGATGCCAGACCTATAGTAATGCCACTTCGTCGTATGGCACCAAGGGAGCAGCGAGAGCTCGGGGTGCAAGTAAGCGATCTTTTGAAGAAGGGATTTATTAGAAGAAGTGTTTCCGAGTGGGGAGCACCAGTTGTGTTTGCCACCAAGGCAGATGGTTCCCTTCGTTTGTGTGTGGACTATCGCGAGTTGAATAAGGTGACGAGGAAGAATAATTATCCTCTACCGCGGATAGATGATTTGTTTGATCAACTGGAAGGAGCAAGAGTGTTCTCCCAGTTGGACCTCGCGACAGGATTTCCTCAGCTCCGAGTAGCAGATGAGAGTGTTCTGAAAACGGCATTTAGGACGCCGTCTGGATTCTATGAGTGGTTGGTCATGCCATTTGGGTTGACCAATGCACCAGCATACTTCGTGGATCTTATGAATAGGGTATTCAGAGATCAATTGAATTAGTTTGTTCTTGTGTTCGTGGACGATATCCTTGTTTACTCGAGGGCTGAGGAGGAACACAAGGAACATTTGAGGACAGTGTTGGAGGTGTTGAGAAAACACCAATTGAAAGCGAAGTTTTCTAAGTGTCACTTCTGGAGGAGGGAAGTGAGATTCTTGGGCCATGTTGTTTCAGAGAATGGCATTGCCATGGACCCTGCGAAGGTGGCTACGGTACAGGATTGGCCTACGCCCAAGAATGCAACAGATGTAAGAAGTTTCTTGGGGTTAGTTGGATATTATCGTAAGTTTATCTAGGACTTCTCCAAGTTAGCAACACCGTTGACTCAGTTGACTAAGAAGAATCAGGCCTTCGTCTGGGACGGAGTGTGTGAAAATGCATTCAAGAGTCTAAAGGAAAAGTTGACGCGTGCGCCAGTGTTAGTCATTCCTAAAGGGAATGAAGAGATGACGGTATACACGGATGCTTGTGGTACCGGACTAGGTGCTGTATTGATGCAAGGAGGTAGGGTAATAGCTTATGCTAGTCGGCAATTGAAGCCGCATGAGAAAAGGTATCCTACCCATGATTTGGAATTGGCAGCGATTGTGTTTGCGCTGAAGATGTGGAGACATTATCTCTTGGGAGAAAGATTCGAGTTGTTTACCGATCATAAATCGTTAAAGTATCTTTTCTCTCAGAAGGATCTGAATCTCCGTCAGCAGAGATGGTTAGAGTTCTTGGCTTCGTATGATTTTGATATCGCATACACGCCTGGGAAAGGCAATGCGGTAGCCTATGCCTTGAGTAGGAGACAAGCAAACTTATGGGCTATGTTTCTTGAATGGAAGCAATTGGAGTATATCGCACGGTTTGATTTCAGAACAAAGTGCGAATTAGATCCAGAAATGTTAGCTAGTTTGACGATCAGACCCACTTAGATTGAGCGGATTGGTTCCAGCCAGAGGGACGACCCTAACCTATTGGAAATCATCTCCAAGTTAGAAACGGGAATCAATGAGGAGATGACTTTGTATGGGCTTGATCGAGAAGGATAGCTTAGAAAGAATGGAAGACTAATAGTACCCAACGTGAATGGTTTGAGAGATGAAGTGCTTAGAGAATGTCATCACTTAAAACTAACTATACATCCCGGTGGTAATAAGATGTATCAAGACATGAAGCAGACTTACTACTCGGAAGGGATGAAAAGAGACGTTGGGAAGTTTATATCCAAGTGCATGAATTGTTAGCTAGTAAAAGCCGAGCAAAAGAAGCCTAGTGGTTTGTTACAACCATTAGAAATTCCCGAATGGAAATGGGAGCAAGTCTCGATGGATTTCATTGATGGTCTACCAAGAACTAGATCGGGACATGATAGCATTTGGGTAATTGTGGATCGATTGACCAAGAGTGCTAGATTTATACCAGTTAAGTCAAACAGAACTGCAGCTAAGTTAGCAGAATTGTATATGAAGTGGGTAGTGAGATTTCATGGAGTACCCAAAGGCATTATGAGTGACCGAGATCCGTTGTTTACTAGTGGATTTTGGAAGAGCTTACAAGAGGCTCTAGGGTCAGAATTACATCTCATTACCGCGTATCATCCTCAAATTGACGGTCAGACAGAGAGGGTGAATCGTATATTGGAAGATCTCTTGAGAGCTTGTATATTGGATTTTGGTGGATCATGGAATGACCATTTGCATCTAGTAGAGTTTGCATATAATAATAGTTACCAATCCAGTATCGGTATGGCTCCATATGAAGCTTTGTACGGAAGACCGTGCAACTCACCATCATGTTGGATAGAGACCGGTGAGAAGTTTGTACTTGGACCAGATGTGGTAAGGGAAACCTCAGACAAAATTAAGATCATTCAACAACGAATGAAGGCTGCCCAGGATAGGCAGAAGAGTTATGCTGATAAGAGGAGAAGAGACTTAAAATTCTCTGTTGGTGACTTGGTGTTTGTGAAAATTTCTCCATTAAAGAGCGTGATTCGATTTGGAAGGAGAGGCAAGTTAGCACCAAGATTCGTTGGTCCATTCCCAATTCTCGAGCAAGTTGGGAATTTGGCATATAGAGTTGACTTACCAAAGAAGATGGCGGGAGTTCACAACGTATTTCATGTTTTCCAACTAAGGAAGTTCGTACACGACCCAGATATGACTATTTTACCTGATCAGTTAGAGGACTTCGAAGTGGAACCCGAGGCAGTTGGGAACCGCAAGCCGATTCGTATTGTCGAGTACAAAACGAAGCAACTTCGAAGGAAGGCGGTGAAGCTAGTCAAGGTTCAGTGGGGCGAGAATGAGAATGACTGTACTTGGAAGATAGAGTAGAGCATTAGGAAGACGTATCCAGACCTCTTTGCCTGGTAAGATTTACTTTGCGATTTAGTTATTCCGCGTGCTAGGATAGACTTGTTTTGCCTGTTTTGCATGTTTGATTGTTGTTTTATGGCTGATAGGCATGCGGGGCCCTTTATGTGTTTTGGTTAGGGAATTTTGGGGGCGAAATTTCTTAAGGGCGGGAGAATGTAACAACCTGCATTCTACGCATCGGAGAATCGTAAAATATTTATTTCTTTCCCATATGAAGTTGTACGGTCATGTAACTTTGGGAAACAACCATTAGAGTCATTTTCCATGTTCATGATTTTTGCCGATTTTTAAATGACCGTTTTGCCCCAAGGTGATCTTGTTTTGGCCATAACTTTTGATTGGAAAGGAGTTTTGACCTGAAACCACTTCCATTAGATTCGTTTGATGGTTTACATTTTCGTAGAGTGGTCACATGTAAAAAACGGACTTACCGTTTGGGAGATATGGCTGAAATAAGGTTTGGAAGGTGAAAAACTGCTTAACCGGGCCAAATAGGGTGATTAGTGAATGGGCCCATAACCCATTTCGGGATTAGGGTTATGGGGAGGCTGAAATGAGTTAGGTTTTCATTCCATTTCAGTTTTCTAGCCTCCACTTACCTCTAAGAAACCCTAAAAATGGTCTCGAACCTCTAAATCACCTCCAAATCACTTTCTACTTGAAGATTGGGCTTAGCAACATCAAATCAAGGCGGATTAGCACCAAATCAAGTTTAAAGCTGCTGTTTAACATTGGGATTCGCACCAAATCAGAGATTTATTTCAGATCTAAGTTTTATTGTGGCTAAGGTGAGTGATTTGCATAGTTCCTCACTAATTATGGTTGATTAAGGGTAATTAGTGTTAATTAGTGAATTTATACATTAATAAATTCTAAAAAAATATTTATAAATTCTTAAATGATGTTTTAGACCTCTGATATGAGTTCGGGTTAATTTGGTTAAGTTTTACTAATCCTATCATTAGTTCCACCTAAACATGCTTAAGGGGAAATATAGGGTTTTGGCTATGTTTGATCCATTTTAACTTATCATACTGTTGTTTTGGTGTTTGAGGTCACTTGTACATGTTGCTATGACTGTATGGTATGCTTTGTGATTGTTTAGAATTGCTAGAATGGTCGAAAACGCCGTCGAGAGGCGTATAAACAGTCGGACCCCCCTTACCCGACCCGAACCGATCGTGGGCACATGCCACGATCCGAACCGAGGACCACGATCCGATGGGAAGAAGAGCTCGAGTCCGAACCGCGCCAGCAGCCCCGACCCGATCCACCCATGAAGGGTGAGCACGATCCATTGACCTGGAGAAGTGCTTTCCGACCCGAACCGCTTGAAGGACCAAGACCCGAACCAGCGATAGCGACTGGACTTGGAGACCCGACCCGACCCACTGGGGTGATGACGATCCGAATCGTGGCGTGCTGAAGATCCCGATACGATCCATTGAAGGATGATAAAAGCCGAACCGATCCGGTGAAGACCAATAACCCGAGACGCAAAGGTAGTCCAAGTTGGAAGTTAGAGCTCGGGATCCAGTTGGGAACCAATGAGTTCACTTCGTGATTGGACTTTGCTGCGGGACGTGTGCTAAGGAGTTATCGACATTCATAACTTTGATTCACCATGAATGAGAGGACTACGTTATCAGTGCAGTAGAGTCACTATGACTCGAGGGGCAAATTGATCGTAGTAAGACTATGAGCCAGTGCAGTAGAGTCGTCATGACTCGAGGGGCAAAGTGGACATAGTAAAGGATTAGTAGGACTATGAGCCAGCGTAGATGGGGTGAACAACTCCATGGGGCAAGTGGACACAGTAAAGAGCTAGTAAGGCTATGAGCCAGCGCAGATGGGGTGAACAACTCCATGGGGCAAGTGGACATAGCGAAGGATTAGTGGTTATGTACCAGTGCAGTGAAGCCATTTATGACTTCATGGGGCAAAGTGATCATAGCAAGGTGTTGAGGTGATCGAAGTGGTGAATATCGTATTCTTTACGCATTGAGTGAGAGATGTGAGGATGGTTGCTATGCTTGATTGTTTGCCATCACTATGACATGCACACCCCCACCCCCGTATCTTTACACCATATGTTAGTGGCACCTTAGAGTGTTGTACAGTATGTAGTGCAAACTCTTTGGTTGCAGGTCCAGGTTCAGGTATGGTTTAGTGTACCTGTTATTGTTTTGTTTAGCTGCTTATCGCTCATACCCGACTTTGTATCTGACCCAGAGTTTTATGTCTCTTCTTATTACTCTGGGTGCTCACACGAGCAGACTAGAGTCAGGTTAGCTCGTGATGCACGAGTAGCTGATTCGGAGGCGAGCAGGAGGCTTCTACGTATGATATCTACATATATTCTCCTTGTGTCGTTGGTGGTCACTACTTGGGCATTAGTAGTGTACCTTCTTTATCTCGCTTTTGCTTTAGAGATAGTATTTTAAAAGTTGTAATAAGCTGTATTTTGGATTTCCGCTGCTATGATGCTTAGTTCTGGTTTTCAGCTTATGCACTGTCTCTCCTGTTTTATGTCAAGTATGTTGTTATTATATTTTGTTCTATGCGCTGTGAGACATTCTACAGGTTCTTCGTTGATTCTTCATCTTATTTCCTTTCTTTGGCGACCATCCCGTGCTAACTGGACATGTGTACAGCGCACTATTGGAGTAAATGTCGGTTGGTGCGGGGCTGGCCGTCACATAATCGAATATAGTTTATTCGAAGAAAGGAGTTATCGAATCTAGTTATTCGTAAGAGAGATTATCGAATATAGTCATTCGAAGGGAGGAGTTATCGAATAGAGATAATTCGAAAGAGAGTTACGTAAGGAAGATTGTTAAAGGTTTAAAAGGTAAACTTTGACTATTTCGAAGTTAAAACGTTGTTCAGTTAAGGTCTGAGAGGTAATTATACCCCAACTTGATTGACTTCCTTTTTAACTAAGGAATGGTAAGGTTTGATAGTGAATGGTGGTTAAGTGAATTTAGTAAATGGTTTGAGTTGGCATAGCGATGTTTTATTTAAACATCCGTTTAAATCCAATGAAGGAGCTTTGGAAATGTTTTCCAAATAAGAATCAGAAATGTTTTCTAATATAGAAAACATGAAATGGAAATGTTTTCCAGTGTTAATAACATATATTTTCTAAATTTAGAAAATAAGAAATGTTGAATATATGAAATAGGAAATGACCAGTGGAATAAATTAATGATAAATTAATTTAAAGGGATAAAAGTTTATTAGTGATTGATCGATGTAATTTCCATTTGGAAATAATATCGTTGTTTGCACACATGTTTTTCTTTGATAGTTAACTCACCGACTATCGAAGTTTTCGACCATTTTAACGTTGTTAATATGGAGAGACCGGTTGGATTATTATCCGAAGAACCACTCCGTATTGGCATAAGCGTTGTGAATCACATATGCCAAAGATAATTGAAGACGAAGTAAAAGAGCAAGCGCTGTTGTATAAATCTTAGGTAAAGACTGTCTATGATGGATGTACTGAATAGTGCCTTCGGTTTGTCCAGTCCCAGGACGACCTGTATGGAAGAATGTTTGACAAAGTATATTTAATAGATCGCGTAAGTTGATCTCTTCAAACATATTTACGTTTGATGGCGGAGGAATTCGTTTCTCTTAGCTGTATACCCGTTGTATTTTTGGGGAAATCAATTTGTGATTTGGCGGGTATGGCGATGTGACATTCAAAGTGAATAAATGTGTGATCTGTCAGAGATAAGCGTGGCTTCTAGCCTCTCAACCGGGAAATGACAAAAATCGGGCAGGCAGCATGGCTATGTAGGTCACACCTATTAGGGTGTATAATCACCTGATCTAGAGTTTCATTTACTTCTAAAAATCTATTGTCGATGTTGTTCCATTCGGGAAACGGTTGCTGATCCCAGCCGTTGGTGATATACATTCGATACACTCAAGCGAATTGAGTGGTCGGTCATGTGTGGCCGGGTTGCAAGATGTTCTTGTTGAACCCAGTGTATTCCTCTCTAGAGGTACACTAACGAAAGGTGGTTCCATACCTTGTCATAGTTGGAAATCCATTAACCAATACGTGCTTGCGGTTTTGATTGTATACTATATATGTAGAACGTGAGATGAAAGTATTTCTGCTAGATGATTATTATATTGTGGTTGATAGACACTATTATAATATCAAAAGGTTTTGATATAAAGATGTTTTGGATTCTCATAAGGGAAAAACCCGTTCTGTTATACGGTGTGGTCTTATGAGATATCGTTTACTTGTTCAAACTGTTTTAAACTGTTTTACTCATACCAGTCCCATGACAGACCCGGAGTTTATTTTGTTTTGTTTCCCCTAAACTCTTGGGTGCCCAATTTTGTACGGGCAGTCAAGTAGTCAGGATTTACAGATACTCGAAGAGCTGGAGCAGGAGGCTTCAAGATCATATAGCTATTGTTTATTTCCGCTGTGTTGTAAGTGTTGTATTTTGAAAATGATATGTATATTCAAGTACAGATTTATATTATATGTTATTCGTTCCGCTGTGAGGTTCGTGTTACTCTGATGTTGTGTTCTTCTTCTTCTATTCTAAGTTTCTACCTCATCTATTCTCACCCTCTAACTTCTTTCTTTTAACTTTCCGGTTATTTTCGATCCTTGGATGTTCGATATGTGTTGTATACCGGATAACCAAGATCCCCTTTTTCCGGGTCGTTACAAAATAATTCTTTAAAACCTATTTCTATATTATTTTAATCTTATATATGTTTATAATTTATTTTTCTAATTTGTTTTAGAATTTTTTAAACTTATATATATATATATTTATTTTCAAAGTTAAATTTTATTTTTAGTATATATATATATATATATTTCGAACTTAAATAACAAACTAATAGTTGGATAAGTTAAGATTTTAGCGATTTGTACTAGAGATTTAAAGATTTGAATGTTTATATCGAAACTTGATTTAATGAATGAACTGAAAGAAGATTTGAATATTGAACTTTTATACGAAATGAACGTTAATTGTGTAAATTGATTTTTATTTGAAATTATAATTGATATCGAATTGAGTTCGATTTTAAGTGACCAAAGATGAACCTGAACATATAGATTTTATATACGGAATTGATTTATAATCGATTGAATTAGTAATTTTGTCAGATCGATTTTATAAGAATGGTTTAAATTGTACGAACTGTTTGAATTGTTGTATAAGAAGTTGTTTCGATTTATAAGTTAAGGAATATGATACAATTTATTGAAATTGAATAAAATATTTGATTTGAATTATAAATCGAATTTGAACTTAAGCGATTGAATTTTTGAATCGACTCAAGCAAACTCTTATAAAGCAAAAACTCGTTTTTATGAATTGGTTTGAATTTATAAATAAAGACTTCAAATTATATGTTTGGAATTATAAAACACAATATGAATTTCGACTTGAAATTGAAATATGATATGATTTGTTGAAATTGAAATATAAATTTTGTTACGAAATATACCAATGGTGTAAGTATGGAAATCTCGCCTAAGCTATTTTGATATTTACTTAACTGATGTACACTATTGCATCTAATATATTAGTTGGACGGATTCTTAAAGGATGGTGATCGCAAACAACCTTTAAGTTATTGAGTGCATTTCATCGAACATTTCATTTGAGTTGATTTACTTCCATGAGAATGTTAGTCCTGATCCGAATTATTTTGTTTTGCATTATGGTTCGGGTCAAATCGATTATTACTGCTTTCGAGATTCACTTTGGAGTCTGAGTTATATTGGTTTTTGCTCATCCTGTATCCACTTGTTGATCAATCGTTCCAGTCATTCAGCTGTTCTTGTCATTTCTATTTCAAACTGATATCGTTTATCCATGTATTAGAATTCATTTGTATTAGGCTTCCACTGTATTATTTATGTAAACTCTGTTGTAAAATTTTATTTAGTAGCTTCATGAAGTACTATTTTATTATTTATTTCCACTGCGAGATATTATATTGCTCTGTATCTGTGTCTGTGATATATGATTCTGTGATTTATTATATTTACCTTAGAAGCTAATAACAATCTGTCGTTTTGGACGGTTCGAGTTTGACATGTTTTTTCGATTCGGCACGGTCAAAATGGCGGGTCGTTACAGTTGGTATCAGAGCTTTGGTTTATCAAAGCTTTAGCCTATGGGGTAAAAACTCATTAGAGATTGGGTAGTGATACCCTAGAATGAGTGAATCAGACGCACAATCCTTCTTGTGAGAGAGTGTATTTTGAAAATATAAATTATTTTGAAACGTAAAGTATTTTGAAATTTTAAATCCTTTCGGAATTCCCACTCTTCGAATCTGTTCTCTTCGATAACTTCTTTGTTAAGTTCTCCTTCAATGAATCTTGATCCCATTTGAAATTCATCTTCAGGTTGTCGCAGTTTTTCGAGATTATGAGAGTAAGGTAAATAAATTTAAGATGTGGAATAAAATGATTTAGTTTTAACCAAGGAGATCGTTTGACTAAAATTTGATAATTTTGTTTCGAAATACTTTGAAATTGATTTCTAAGGTTTTGGAAAAAGTACTAGTAGTATTATACAAGTATTTTCGAATAAAATTTTAGAAATGATTTCATGAAATGTTTTCAAAAAGGAAAATATATGAATGGAGACCACTTTGGTAGCCTTACTACATGTTTATCCAACGAAGTTTGATTTTTGAAGCATGATTTGATATATATATATATATATATGTATATTTTGAATGATTGAAAGAAAATCCAAAATTGATTCTCGAGTTTGTCGAATGATAATCCTATATATTAGGATAGTGTGATTGTACATCTTGAGATGTTTTGATAAGAATTGATTGAACTCATGATTTCAAATTATTAAATTGAAAAATATATTTTTCAACTATTTGAATGATCCAACCATTTGTGAACAAGATTTGGAATGACAGTGAATATTCAAATTTATAATAAAAAAAACTAAATTGGTATTAAAATGAAATTTCGAAAATCTTTGATTTTGAATATACGATATGAAATTTTCGAACCTTATATATATATGGAAGATGTATAGAAGAATGATGATTAATTCGAAAGCTATTGATTTAGAAATTAATTGATTTAAAATGAAATCGTATATAATGGAATATATATAAGAATGATATATTTGAAAACATGATGTTGAAAAGGAAATCTTATGTAAACTGACATTTATGTAAGTGCGATATATGCGAAACGTGAAATGAAGTACTATATATATAGTATCTGTTTTCGAAATAAAGATATGGGAAGTACCTTCCATCGAAATCGCAATTTCTGAGAGAGGGATTGTGTTGGCGCTCGTCGAGAGCGGAAATCGTAGCTACGGTGCTCCGTCGATTGGAGTATCCACGAATATTGGAATCTCACTCGGTGAGATCACATTGATTATTATTATTACTCATCTATTCTAGCGTAATTCCGGGGGCGAGATGCCTACAGTTACAAGTGGTTTCACTGGGATAGTGACGTAATCGCCGTGTAATTGCGATCTAGACGCCATAGCGAAATTCGAGGGGCACGATGCCTAAACTTACAAGCGATTCCATTGGGATAGTGGCATAACCACCGCGTAATTGTGATCTATGGCAACCACATGGCGAAATTCGAGGGGTGTGATACCTACGGTTACAAGCGGTTCTACTGGGATAGTAGCTTAATCGCCGAGTAACCGCGATCCATGGGGGAAAGAATTTTCCATATCTATTTTAAATCTTTTAAGTATTTTCACTAGGAGTTGAAACAAGGATATTTAGTACTTTTGGTCGTACGCCTGGCCAGCGTATGCCTAACGTCTGTAAGAACGGCAGTAAACTTGTTAAACTTCGAGTTATCAAGTATTTTCAAACATTAAATAACAAAACCAATACCCTGCAATTAAATTTATATAACCCCAACATAATAAATTACGAAAGAGATTTTAAATCATTTTAAAAACAAATATTTTTTAATATAAAATTTTTGTGTAATATTTAAATCTTCTCTTAGAATTTCCTTTCCATTTGAATATACGTACCTTTGTAGATCCTCTTCGATTAGGTGTTTCGTTCGTTCAGCTTTTATTCGAATTCTACAACTTATCCTTATCTATAACAAGGTAAGAAGTAGATCTTGTATAAAAATAATTTTATTTTAGTTAAAAATATATATTGACATTGTTTACAGATGTGTGTATATATATAGGAATTTATAATGGGTTTATAAAGATTTTAATTTGTTTTTAAATAAAGAAAAGATGTTATGAGTATTCAATTGACGTTAAAGTTGGCCTATCGAATACTAGTGATTTGCGTATACGTCTGATCAACGTATATGTTAAATCCTATAAGTATTAGATAGATATAGAGTCACACTCTAGTCGCTTGAAAATGATTCTGGTGATGACTGCACAACATCATCGATATCTATTTTCGGGTCTCGAAAGTGGGATAGATATATATCGCCGATCGTGACGCCGAGTGAATACTTATAACTATTTTGAAATATGTTTGAAAATATTTTAATTCATGATTTATATATATATATATATGGATATGAATATAGATTTGGACTATTGTTTTAAAAATATCAACTATTTAAATTCTATTTCCCTGCCTCGTTCCTTTTCGGGGACGAAAAGGTTTAAGTGGGGGAGAATGTAACAACCCGGAATTTTAAGTGTAGTTTTATTTTAAATTTTGATTTTTATTTTGTTCATTTAGAACTCAGTTGTTTGTATTTTTATAACTATTTTGATTTGAATTAGAAACTAAATTTATTTTGGTTTCATATAACGAATGAACTAGATTTGATATGAATATAATTTTCAATTTCAATCTTATTTTGTATATAAATAAAATCGAGTTTATTAGTTGAATTTGAATTTATTTAGGAAATTAAAACATGAAATTGATTTATAATGAAACGTTTATCTTTAATATTTTAATATTTTCATTTAGAAGTGATTTAAATAATTTTATATTGAAAACTTCAAATTTTAATCACTTTGTTTAAATCAGTTTTTGATGAGTATTTGTGATAGTGGCAACCGATATATCTCAAATAAAAATGAAAATGTAATATAAAAATAAAAATCCGAAAAAAAAATATTTGAGATGCGTTTAACCAGACATAGCGTAGAAATTAATTTCAACGAAAAATTTGAATGTTTGTCGATCGCGCAATTTTCAGTGCGAAGCTGCGCATATCAGTTCAAATTTTAACAATTTTGTAATCTCTCCGAATCCAGTTCGGACAAACGTGAAAAATATTCTATTCATTATCTCGAATCCAACGGTGAAATTCGTTTTGCGAAAATTGGGCGTTTTGACTTCCGTTTAATTGTTTTCCCGTGCCATTTTCCCTTTTAAAAGCGGTCTGTAATGCCTTTTTGAACGGAGCATCCTGACACTGCAAACTATATACCATTGTGTCCGTCTCATCGAGTTGATTACCACAATATATTTGTTTGTCAGTTTCTGTGGATGGTTCACACTGAAATTACCAAAAGGCTTGCGTAGTTCATTTTTGAAACAAAGTCATTTGAGTTCGAAGTGTCCATATTCGGGTCTCTCATATTTTTGTAGCCATTTTGGATTTGCAAAACCCGTCATTTTATTTAACTAAACCATACATTTGGTTTTTTATTTCCAAAATGCTTAGGATGTGGGACATAATTTTAGCCAAACATGCACGTACGTAACTTCATTTCAAATGCCATTTTGACGCATATGCCATGCATGCTCCATATACCATCTCTTTTCTTTCATACATTACTTTTGTAAACCATATACGTATGAAATCTTGTTGTTACATTTCCCAAACCATGCACTCATGAATTCCAAAGCAACCAGTGTACAACTTTGCCAGCCTATGCATTTTTAACGTTCAAAACCGAGCATTGTTCATTTCACTTCAAAAAGCATATGTTACTTACTTTGTTGCTTCCATAAGCCAACATGCAATACATGCATGACGTTCCATTTATTTTCCAAAGCCTTTACATTTTCCTTCCCAAAACTCCTTGTGTTCACTTTAATGCAGCTCCATTTCCCAAACTTACATGTTCATTTCTTCACGTTTATTAATATCTATCTTCCCCACCGTGTTTCTCTTTCCCCCATACTCACATCTCCATACTTTCACTTTTTTTTTATTTCATCCGCCATTTATATATACATATATAGAAAGGAAAAAAATTGTTCTCCACTTCGCCATGCCCTCCGCCGACCGAACCCCAAGCCCGCAAGTGCCGTCCCCTATCCACCTACACGCCAGCCCCGCCTCTCCACAGTAGCCCACAAGTGTCGTCCCCTATCCACCTACACGCCAGCCAAGCGTTCCCTTAAGCCGCTTCCGCTCCCTCCTTGTGTCGCCTGCCCTGCTCCTTCCTCCGTCTCAGACCAAATGAAAAGCCTCCTGCGTGCATGTGTTTGCTGGTGTGGGGTGCGTCAGTTAGAGAAGTTTACCAATTAATTACTATTTAATTGGAATTGAATTGAAATTGGATTTCTGAGTTTATTGTAATGACCCAAAATTTCTAGAAGAATCATTTAAACATGATTTAAAATATTTACTGGATATTATTTGGAATTGATGGGTTTTGGTCTGTGTGCATGAGATGTGTGTGTGCACATGTGTACAACATGGATATGCACAAGGCAACACCATAATTCCAGGATATGTATTTTATGATTCCTGTATGTGGAATATACATGTGTTTCCAGTGACCATTAAATTAAATCATATAAACTAATTTTAGTGCACAATGTAAGGATGCTTGAAATAATACATATACATGCAAATGGCAAAAACAAATGCACCTAGATAAAATAATGTATTGCCAGATTTAGTAAAGGAGGGATCATTATTTTGGCATGACTTGTTTTTGAGGGAAAATGATTTTTAAAACATTTTCTTTATTTCTGGAAAAGGTAGTGCAGTTTTACACTTGAGCACTTTATATTAAATAAGGCAAATCATGTGAATAATACTCACACAAATAGCATGATTTGTTAAAGGGAAAAACTGACATTGTATAACCATTGAAACCCTAGGAATTTTTCGCTATAAGTAAGGGTGGCCGGGAAAAAATTGAACTGCCTAATATAAACAAGTAAAAAAAATACATAAAAATCTATTTTTAAAGGAAGAAGGGAAGCTCGGAAATAAAGCAAGGGTTTTCTAATTTTTCTAACTTAGAAGAAGGAGATTTGGTGAGTATTCGCACTTAAAACATATGGCATTAAGTCCTAATTTCAAGAGGCAGCCAATATTTTTATATGTTCACTTTACTTCAATTTGATCCTATGATTATTTCACTTGTTTATATGTGACTGGAAGTTTATTCATGATTTTATTTAAAATCATTGTTCAATTTAGTATTATGGATTTAAAGTCATCATTTAAATCTGTTCAGTTTTATGATCCTTTGAACACCCCTTTTCTAATACTTTTGAAAACCCTATAAGTCTGGATGAACAAATGATATAGATCTATGGCAGTTATTCATGAAACATATATATATATATATATATATATATATATATATATATATATATATATGAGCTGCAATATAATCAGGTATAGGTGTTGAGGCTCTATAAATGATTGATTTAGGGTGCAATAGATTTTCTATGTGGTGATCTCTAATCAAGAATGCAAACATTATGTCTCAGCTAGGTTTTGAATTTCATTTGAAACCAGTTTATGCATAATGGCAGAATCCTTCAAAAAAGTTCTTAAAGCCATAGATAAATATCAGGTGTACACCTAGACAAAAATATGTATGTATGTAGTCATGATTAAACAAAGATTTATTTCAGTAAATCCCAAAGATAAATGATTTTTTGGAATACCTATATATGTACTGGATGATTTACATTCTTGCTTGGATGGTTTATATTCTTTCCTGAATGTTTGTCTCGATTGTTTGTGGCGACTCCTATGAAATCCATGGTATTATGCAGTGAATCTAACTATGTTAGTTTACCTTAGTTAGGTAAGTAGTCACTAAAAATATATGAGAACACTTAGTAATTTAACTAAGGCATATTTTGGTCAAGAAGACCGTGGGATGGCTTGTACTTGAGTTGCAAGTTTGGTACATGGCCTAATTTTGGTCCTGAGATCTTTGTGTAATAGTGTGAATTAGATTACTACAGTGTGCCCCAGTGATTCCTAATGTAGGTGAGACCAATTTAAGTAACTGATGTAGGCTAGGAATAATTATAAGGAACTTGAGTTTTCCTGGATGATTTCCTAGGGCAGTTACGAATACAAATCATGAATTTATCAGGATGAATTTACCTGTTATGCACATGTGTTTGATTGATCTGTATGTATTGATTTTGAACACTGATGGTAAGTATTATATAAATATGTGAATGTGCACTTGCACAAGAATATTTATCAACATAAAAAGGAGTAGGCCTTTTAATAGAATTTCTTCATAAAATTATATATCAGATTTTGTCATTATGTTTTGATTGAGATGCTCATACAAGACACATTAGTTTGACCTTGTTTGCTCATGGCAAATGGGGTGTCTCATTTTATGACGAGGCAGCCTCTAATGCTTTTTCAGGAAATGATGGAGCTAAGTAGATCTGGTTAAGAGTCTGCTTGTTTTCTTGGATGATTAGCATGCTTGAGTAGAAAATAAAAGCTTTGAAATATTGTATTTGCATGAATCCTTGAGGATAGTTGTAATGAATCAGTTTTGTAAATATTAAGCTAAGTCGGGAAAAACTATGTTTAGATGACAGAAAAATTAAGTACCATGTGTATGTTGATACCTGATCTGAAGCAGTATTTTTATATGATCATTTAAGGAACTGAAATTGAGAAAACAAATGTTTTGAATTTTGGAGATTTATTAATATTATTTGTATTAGTCAATCCGGAGTCATTTAAGAAAAGAAATATGAACGTGTACAAGTTTATATGCTGGTTTATTGGTGTATTCATTCTAAGAACTCAAATACATAAGTGGTGCACATGGGCACACTTGGTTCAGTTTATATCAGTGAAGAGCTAACCAGGGGTGCAATGTTGACCCATGCACCAAGGATTAGAATAGTAAACCTGCACATGTTACACACATTGATTTAAAAGTATCAGTTATAGATGCAGGAGAGTATCATTTTGATAGCACCATTTTGAAGGTATAATTTTTGTATACGTTAGAGTATCAGTTTTGAAAGACACTATTTTTGTAAGTATCATTTTCACAACCACATTAATATCATTTTTGGAAGACATAAGAATATCAATTTTATTGGTTATCATAAGGTATCATTTTTGTATGAACAAAGTATCACTTTTAAACATATGTTACAAGAGTTTCACTTTTAAAAGTATCAGTTTTGGAAAGTATTATTTCTGTAGGCACATAAGTATCATTTTTGTTGTTAGCAAAGTGTCTTTTTTTTTAGTTCTGTGTTTAGCATTGACTCACACTGGAATCAATGGATCTTGTGATGGCCCGCCCTGCACCAGCCGACATTTCCCTGAAATGCGCTGTACCGATGCCCAACCAGCACGGGACGGTCGCCAAAGAAAGGAAAAGAAAGGAATTTGAACTAACAAGGAACCTGTAATATATCTCACAGCGCATGGAATAAAATATAATAATAACATAACTTCGACATAAAACAGGTGAGACAGTGCAAAACCTGAAAACTAAACCATCATAGTAGCGGAAAATCCAAAATTACAGCTTATGTCCACATCATCATTATTACAACTTTTAAAACTGTCTCTAAAGCAAAGTAAATGAAAGGTACACTACTAATGCCCAAAGTAGTGACCATCAGCGACACAGGGAGAATATATATATATATATATATATATATATATATATATATATCATACATGGAAGCCTCCTGCTCATCTCCGGCACAACTACTCGTGCATAATCACCTGACCAGTCTCTAGTCTGCCCGTTTAAGAGCACCCATAGTAATAAGAAGAGACATAAAACTCTGGGTCAGACAAAAGTCTGGTATGAGCGATAAGCAACAAAACAGAACAATAATAGGTACACTAAACCATACTTGAACCTGGACTTGCAACCAAAGAGTCAGCATAACAGGATGTACAATACTCTAAGGTGACATTAACATGTGGTGTAAAGGTACAGGGAAGGGGGTGTGCATGTCATAATGATGGCAAACAATCAAGCATAGCAACCATTCTCACATCTCTCACTCAGTGTGTAAAGCATACGATATCCACCACTTTGATCACCCAAATCCTAGCTATGATCACTCGCCCCATGGAGTCATGGAGACTCCACTGCATTGATCCATAGCCACTAGTCCTTGCTATGTCCACTCTGCCCCGTGAAG
This sequence comes from Allium sativum, assembly GCA_030737875.1. Taxonomy (NCBI): domain Eukaryota; kingdom Viridiplantae; phylum Streptophyta; class Magnoliopsida; order Asparagales; family Amaryllidaceae; genus Allium; species Allium sativum. Next base: position 931,466,521 of record CM060924.1, on the reverse strand, counting down.
TCATGACGACTCCACTGCACTGGCTCATAGTCATGCTACGATCACTCTGCCCCATGGAGTAATAACTACCCCACTGCACTGATCCGTAGCCTAACATCCATCTTGATGGTGAATCAAAGTTATGGACATCGATAACCCCTTAGCATACGTTCCGCAGCAAAGTCCAACACATGAAGTTAACTCGTTGGTTCCCATCTGGATCATGAGTTCTACTTCCTATTTGGACTACTTTTGCATCTCGGGTTTTGGTCTCCTTCGGATCGGTCTCCATTCGGTTCTTGATCATCATCTAGGCTCAGGTCCTCCATCGGTTCGTGAGCAGCTCTGGTTCGTGGCCATCTAACGGTTCGGTTCGTAGCACCCTCTCATGGAGGTTCGGATCGGGCTCCTTCACTCGAGCGGTCGGGGTCCTCCACTGGCACGTAGGTCGAGCTTTCATCGATTCTGGTTCGAGCTCCGGTCGGTCGCTTGCTCCTTCTTCCATGGGCTCGCTTGCATTCACATGGATCAGATCTCATTATAGTCGCTCCCTTAGGAATCGCTCCCTTTCTCACAGTCGCACTCCGAGGAACCGATTGCTCCCCACAGTCGCCCTCTAAGGAATTGCTCGATTCCTCACAGTCGCACTCCGAGGAACCGATCGTTCCCCAGAGTCGCTCTGCGAGGAATCGCTCGATTCCTCACTGTCGCTCTCCTAGGAATCGCTCGATTCCCCACAGTCGCACTCCGAGGAACCGATCACTCCCCACGTCGCTCTCCAAGGAATCGCTCGATTCCTCACAGTCGCATTCCGAGGAACTTCTCTGTGTGACCCAAAACCTGCACCACTTTCCAACAACCAATTTTCACCTCTCGACGGCGTTTTCGACCATTCTAAGTTTTCTAATCAATCACAAAGCATACCATACAGTCATAGCAATATGTATAATCATCCACAAAAAGCAAAACAACAATTTAACATGTTTATATGGATCAAACGTACCCAAGAACCTATGTTTTCCCCTTAATCCCCACTTAATCATGTTTAAGTAGCATAGCTTATCCAAATTAGCCCAAATTTCTATCCGAGCCCTAAAATAATATTTTAGAATTTTACAAATTTTTCCAGAATTTTTAACATGCATAATTTCGTTAATTAACACTAATCACCCCTAATTAGCCGTAATTATTGAAAAACAATGCAAATCACTCACCTTTGCCACAAATTAATCTTAGATCTGAAAATATCTCTGATTTGGGTCGAATCTCTATGGAACACAGCAGCTCCAACTCTGATTTGATGCTATTTCTTCTTGATTTGACGTAGATTAGCTTAATCCTTGATTAGAGAGCGATTTGGGATGAAATTAGAAGGTGGAGGCCATTGTTAGGGTTTCTAAGAGGTAAATGGCGGCTGGAAAACTGAAGTACAATGAAAACCTAACTCATTTCAGCCTCGCCATAACCCTAATCCCGAAATGGGTTATGGGCTCACTCACTAATCACCCTAATTAGACCCGGTTAAGCTGCTTTTCGCCTTCCAAACCTTGTTTCAGCCATATCTCCCAAACGGTGAGTCCGTTTGGCTAATGTGACCACTCTACGGAGTTATAAACCATCATCCAAATCCAATGAAAGTGGTTTCAAGTCAGTACTCCTTTCCAATCAAAAGTTATAGGCGAAACAAGATTCCACAGGGGCAAAACGGTAATTTAAAAATCGGCAAAAATCATGAACATGGGAAGTGACCTCAATAGTCGTCTCCCAAAGTTACATGGCTATACGACTTCGTATGAGAAAGAAATAAATATTCTACGATCCCCTGATGGGTAGAATGCGAGTCGTTACATTCTTCCCCCCTAAAGAAATTTCGCCCCCGAAATTCCTTAACTAAGAAACAAGCAAAGGATCCCGCATGCCTATCAACCATTCACAACAATCAAACATACAAAACAAACAAACAAGCCTATCCTAGCATGTGGAAAACTAAATTGCAATTAGAATCTTACCAGGCAAAGAGTTTTGGATACGTCTTCCTAATGCTCTCCTCTGTCTCCCAGGTACAGTCATTCTCATTCTCGCCCAACTGAACTTTGACTTGATCCACAGCTGTCCTTCGAAATTGCTTCGTATCGTGCTCAACAATACGAATCGGCTTGCGGTTCCCAACCGCCTCGGGTTCTACATCGACAACATCCAACTGATCGGGTGAAATAGTCACATCGAGGCCGTGCACAAATTTCCTTAACTGGGAAACATGAAATACGTTGTGAACTCCTGCCATCTTGTCTGGTAATTCAACTTTATACGCCAAATTCCCAACTTGCTCAAGAACTGGGAATGAACCAACAAATCTTGGTGCCAACTTTCCTCTCCTACCAAATCGAATAACTTTCTTAAATGGAGAGATCTTGACAAATACTAAGTCACCAATGGAGAATTTCAATTCCCTTCTCCTTCTATCAGCATAACTCTTCTGCCTATCTTGGGCGGCCTTCATTCGTTGTTGAATGATCTTGATCTTGTCTGAGATTTCTCTTATCACATCTGGCCCAAGCACAAATTTCTCACCAGTTTCTAACCACCATGACGGTGTGTTGCACGGTCTTCCGTACAAAGCTTCAAATGGAGCCATTCCAATGATAGAATGGTAGTTATTATTATATGCAAATGGTCATCCCATGATCCACCAAAATCCAATATACAAGCTCGCAAAAGATCTTCTAATACACGATTCACCCTCTCTGTTTGACCGTCTGTTTGAGGATGATACGTAGTACTGAGATATAATTCTGACCCTAAAGCCTCTTGTAAGCTTTTCCAAAACCCACTAGTAAACAACGGGTCTCGGTCACTCACAATGCCTTTACGTACTCCATGGAATCTCACTACCTATTTCATATACAGTTCTGCTAACTTAATATACAGTTCTGCTAACTTAGTTGTCGTTCTATTTGATTTGATCGGTACGAACCTTGCACTTTTGGTCAGTCGATCCACTATCACCCAAATACTATCATGACCTGATCTAGTCCTTGGTAGACCGTCAATGAAATCCATCGAGACTTGTTCCCATTTCCATTCGGGAGCTTCTAATGGTTGCAACAAACCACTAGGTCTCTTTTCATCCCTTCCCAATAGTAGGTCTGCTTCATATCTCGATACATTTTGTTACCACCAGGATGTATAGTCAGTTTTGAGTGATAACATTCTCTAAGTACTTCATCTCTCAATCCATTTACATTGGGCACAACTAGTCTTCCATTCTTTCTAAGCCATCCATCTCGATTAAGCCCATACTTTTTCATATCTTCGTCGATACCCATCTCTAACTTGGAGATGATTTCCAATAGGTTAGGATCGTCACTCTGACTGGAACCAATCCGCTCAATAAAAGTGGGTCTAATCGTCAAACGTGCTAACATCTCTGGATCCAATTCGCACTTTGGTCTGAAATCATACCCAGCGATGTACTCCAGTTGCTTCCATTCAAGAAACATAGCACCTAAACTGACATGTCTCCTAAACAAGGCATCAGCTACAGCATTGCCCTTCCCTGGTGTATACGTGATGTCAAAATCATAGGAAGCCAAGAATTCTAACCATCTTTGTTGCCGGAGATTTAGATCCATCTGAGAGAAGAGATACTTCAACGATTTATGATCAGTAAACAACTTGAATCTTTCTCACAAGGGATAATGTCTCCACATCTTCAATGCGAATATGATCGCTGCCAATTCCAAATTGTGGGTAGGGTATTTTTTCATGCGGTTTCAGTTGCCAACTTGCATAAGCTACAACCTTACCTACTTGCATCAACACAGCACCTAGTCCGGTACCACATGCATCTATGTATACCATCATCTCTTCATTCCCTTTAGGAATGACTAACACTGGTGCACGCGTCAACTTTTCCTTTAGGCTCTTGAATGCATTCTCGCACTTTTCGTCCCAAACGAAAGCTTGATTCTTCTTGGTTAACTGAGTCAACGGTGCTGCTATCTTGGAGAAGTCTTGGATAAACTTACGATAATATCCGACTAACCCCAAGAAACTTCTTATGTCTGTTGCATTCTTGGGCGTAGACCCATCTTGTACCTCAGCCACTTTCGCAGGGTCCACGGTAATACCATTCTCTGAAACAACATGGGCGAAGAATCTCACTTCCCTCATCCAGAAGTGACACTTAGAAAACTTCGCTTCCAATTGGTGTTTTCTTAACACCTCCATCACTATCCTCAAATGTTCCTTGTGTTCATCCTCTGTCCTTGAATAAACCAAGATATCGTCCACGAACACAAGAACAAACTTATTCAATTGATCTCTGAATACCCTACTCACAAGATCCACAAAATATGCTGGTGCATTGGTCAACCTGAGTGGCATGACCAACCACTCATAGAATCCAGACGGTGTCCGAAATGTCGTTTTAGCTATACTCTCAGCTTTCACCCTAAGCTGATGAAAACCTGTCGCGAGATCCAACTGGGAGAACACTCTCTTGCCACTCAACTGATCAAACAGATCATTTATCAGCGGTAGAGGATACTTATTCTTCCTCGTCACCTTATTCAACTCACGGTAGTCCACACACAATCGAAGGGAACCATCTGCCTTGGTAGCAAACACAACTGGTGCTCCCTACTCGGAGACACTTCTTCTGATAAATCTCTTCTTCAAAAGATCGCTTACTTGCACCTCGAGCTCTCTTTGCTCCCTTGGTGCCATACGACGAAGTGGCATCACTATAGGTCTGGCATCCTTCACTAAATCAATATGGAACTCAATCTCTCGGTGTGGTGGAAGTCCGGTCACTTCCTCGAAGATATCCGGATTCTGGCCAACAATGGGAATTCCTGCTAACTCGTCCTGCGGGAAGTCGAGGGAATTTAGGAAACTAGCCATCACCTCATCACTAGGTAGGCTACCAAACACTACCCTCCACCCATCATCCGCCCTAATAGTCACCGAAAATCCCTTACAATCTACCACCACCCCATATCTTTGGAGCCAATCGACTCCCAAAATAATGCCAAACCCAGTAAAGCCCAAAACAAAGCAATCACAAGCAAACATGCATCCATGACTCGATAAGACCAAATTTCGATAAATCATACTAAGGCTAGTCGAACCACCTATCGAGTTCGTCACCGCTAAAGGTCTATTGACTATCTCGGGTTCCAATCCCAACCTATCTACCAGGTCATTAGATATGAAGGAACGGGAAGCCCCAGTATCAAACAATACTCGAACAGGGACATCATAAATAGAAAGCATACCTTGAATGACGACATTCTTTCCTTTCTCCACCGCAGTTGGGGCATTCGACGAAGAAGGGACAACATTGATGGCAGATGCTTTCACAATCTGCTTCTCTTTAGGGGGTTGCGGACATTTATCCTTGTGATGTCCCACTTGGCCACAGTTGAAGCACTTCCTGTCCGCTGGCTTTGCTCGACATTCTTTAGCATAATGGCCCTTCTTGCCACAGCTAAAGCACTCAACATCCATCCTTGGTCTGATTCCGCTTTCTCTTGCTCTGATAACCGTTCTTGCCTCCACCGCTTGCTTGCGGCTTTGGCTCTTCTGCAGATGCAACCTCAGTCTTCGACTTAGGGTATAGACTCTCTGATCTCAAAGCTTTCCCCACAATCGATTCAAACGTCCCATCTAATAAAGCCTTTCCCCCAAGTATCCATCCAAACCAGTTATAAACTTCTCGTTCTTCTTCTCGGCAGTATCTATAAGGGATAATCCATATTTCGATAAAGTATCGAACTCAGCAATATATGCCGAGACTGCCCTACCATTCTGCTTAAGCTCCAAGAACTTCCTAAACAATTTTGATTTCTGAGCAGCTAGGATGAACTTCCCAAGTAACTTGATCCTTAGGGGTAGCTACCTTAATAGCGTTCCACCAATTCATCGCCCGTCCTTGCAGCTGACGGGATGCTAGCTTTCTCTTCATCGCATCCTCGATACCCAAATCTTCAAAGATGCGCTCATAGCTATCAAGCCAATCCTGAACTTCTGTAGCCGATTCCATTCCATGGAACGGCTTCCCACCAAGACTAGTGTAGTCTATACAGGGCTTAGCGAAATCGGCCCTAGGCGCCTGCACCGCTGCACCACCACTGTTTGCAGCATTAGGAACTGCCCTCTGAACATACCTAAGCATCTCTCTCATGAAGTCAGTGAACATCGTCCTCATATCAGGAGCATTCCCATTATTAGCTCCTCTACCAGTACCCCTCGTATATCGGCTCATCGTTCGATCTGTAAAGAGAAACGATTAACCATCACCATAGTGGTGCCAATGCAATGCGAGTTCATTCTTAGATATACTAATAGTATATATATAACTTTTCAAAACCAAAATAATCACAAATACGCGCTCTCATATACGTATACTATCTCTCCCTGGTGTCTTTCCCTAGGTTAACTAAGCAACCTAGAGCTTTGATACCAAATGTGACGGCCCGCCCCGTACCAGCCGACATTTCCCTGAAATGCGTTGTACCGATGCCCAACCAGCGTGGGACGGTCGCCAAAGAAAGGAATTTGAACTAACAAGGAACCTGTAGTATATCTCACATCGTATGGAATAAAATATAATAATAACATAACTTTGACATAAAACAGGTGAGACAGTGCATAAGCTGAAAACTAAACCATCATAGCAGCGGAAAATCCAAAATTACAGCTTATATTCCACATCATCATTATTACAACTTTTAAAACTGTCTCTAAAGCAAAGTAAAGGAAAGGTACACTACTAATGCCCAAAGCAGTAACCAGCAGCGACACAGGGAGAATATATATATATATATATATATATATATATATATATATATATATATCATACATGGAAGCCTCCTGCTCGTCTCCGGCACAGCTATTCGTGCATAATCACCTGACATGTCTCTAGTCTGCTCGTTTAAGAGCACCCAGAGTAATAAGAAGTGACATAAAATTCTGGGTCAGGCAAAATTCTGGTATGAGCGATAAGCAGCAAAACAGAACAATAATTGGTTTACTAAACCATACCTAAACCTGGACCTGCAACCAAAGAGTCAGCACAACAGGATGTACAATACTCTAATGTGACGTTAACATATGGTGTAAAGGTACGGGGAAGGAGGTGTGCATGTCATAATTATGGCAAACAATCAAGCATAGCAACCATCCTCACATCTCTCACTCAGTGCTTAAAGCATACGATATCCACCACTTTGATCACCCAAATCCTAGCTATGATCACTCGCCCCATGGAGTCATGGAGACTCCACTGCACTGATCCATAGCCACTAGTCCTTGCTATGTCCACTCTGCCCCATGAAGTCATGACGACTCCACTGCACTGGCTCATAGCCATGCTACGATCACTCTGCCCCATGGAGTAATAACTACCCCACTGCACTGATCCGTAGCATTACATCCGTCCTGGTGGTGAATCAAAGTTATGGACGTCGATAACCCTTTAGCACACGTCCCGCAGCAAAGTCCAACTCATGAAGTTAACTCGTTGGTTCCCATCTGGATCCTGAGTTCTACTTCCTATTTGGACTACCATTGCATCTCGGGTTTTGGTCTCCTCCGGATCGGTCTCCGTTCGGTCTCCATTCGGTTCTTGATCATCATCTAGGCTCGGGTCCTCCATCGGTTCGTGAGCAGCTCTACTTCGTGGCCATCTAGTGGTTCGGTTCGTAGCACCCTCTCATGGCGGTTCGGACCGGGCTCCTTCACTCGAGCGGTCGGGGTTCTCCATTGGCACGTAGGTCGAGCTTTCATTGATTTGGGTTCGAGCTTCGGTTCGGTCGCTCGCTCTTTCTTCCACGGGCTCGCTTGCATTCACATGGACCAGATCTCATTATAGTCGCTCCCCTAGGAATCGCTCGCTTCCTCACAGTCGCACTCCGAGGAACCGCTCGCTCCCCACAGTCGCTCTCCTAGGAATCGCTCGATTCCTCACAGTCGCTCCGAGGAACCAATCGCTCCCCACAGTCACTCTCCGAGAAATCGCTCGATTCCTCATAGTCGCACTCCGAGGAACCGATCACTCCCCACAGTCGCTCTCCGAGGAATCACTCGATTCCTCACTGTCGCTCTCCTAGGAATCGCTTGATTCCTCACAGTCGCAATTTGAGGAACCAATCGCTCCATACAGTCGCTCATCGAGGAATCGCTTGATTCCTCACAGTCGCAATTTGAGGAACCGATCGCTCCCCACAGTCGCTCATCGAGGAATCGCTCGATTCCTCACAGTCGCACTCCGAGGAACTTCTCCGTGTGACCCAAAACCTGCACCACTTTCCAGCAACCAATTTTCGCCTCTCGACGGTGTTTTCGACCATTCTGAGTTTTCTAATCAATCACAAAGCATACCATACAGTCATAGCAACATGTATAATCATCCACAAACTGCAAAACAACAATTTAACATGTTTATATGGATCAAACATACCCAAGAACCTATGTTTTCCCCTTAACCCCCTTTAATCATGTTTAAGCATACAATTAGCAAAACTTATCCAAATTAGCCCAAATTTCTATCAGAGCCCTAAAATAATATTTTAGAATTTTACAAATTTTTCCAGAATTTTAACATGCATAATTTCGTTAACTAAAACTAATCAACCCTAATTAGCCATAATTAGTGAAAAACAATGCAAATCACTCACCTTTGCCACAAATTAATCATAGATCTGAAAATATCTCTGATTTGGGTCGAATCTCTATGCAACACAGCAGCTCCAACTCTGATTTGATGCTATTTCTCCTTGAATTGGCGTAGATTAGCTTAATCCTTGATTAGAGAGCGATTTGGGATGAAATTAGTAGGTGGAGGCCATTGTTAGGGTTTTTAAGAGGTAAACGGCGGCTAGAAAATTGAAATACAACGAAAACCTAACTCATTTCAGCCTCCCCATAACCCTAATCCCGAAATGGTTTATGGCCCACTCACTAATCACCCTAATTAGGCCCGGTTAAGCTGCTTTTCGCCTTTCAAGCGTTGTTTCAGCCATATCTCCCAAACGGTGAGTCCGTTTGGCTAATGTGACCACTCTACGGGATTGTAAACCATCATCCAAATCCAATGGATGGGGTTTCAGGTCAAAACTCCTTTCCATTCAAAAGTTATAGGCGAAACTAGATTCTCCAAGGGCAAAACGGTCATTTAAAAATCGGCAAAAATCATGAAAATGGGAAATGACCCTAATAGTCGTCTCCCAAAGTTACATGGCTATACGACTTCGTATGAGAAATAAATAAATTTTTGTACGATCCCTTGATGCGTAGAATGCGGGTCGTTACAGATCTCTTGTTTTCTCACTACTCTGGTTCAAAGTAAGAGGGATATATATATATATATATATATATATATATATCAAAATATTTTCTATATGAACTAATATTTTTATATTGGTAAATTTTGGATCATGGATTTAATTTTGGAAAGAATGGCTCTGGCTTGTAGCTCTAAATTAGAGAACCATTTGTATTGAAAAAAAACCATACCAGAATTCTAGTTAAAAGCTGGGTCATTCCATTGTGGTATCAGAGCTGTGTTAATTGAAAACACATATAATACGTTATTACTAGGTGATAGAATAATCTAAATTAAATTTGTATGATTGGTTGCTTGTGTGTGTGCTTGATTGCTATATACATATATGGGGAAATAATACCATATAGGAGTAGGAATTTAGCTAATCCAAAGATTTCTTTTACTAAAGAAACATGGCAGGAAGGGGAAGAGGAACACCTATGGTGAATATGCAGGAATTAGTAAATGCTCTGAGAAAAGAATAGGGCATAGACCTGATAATCCTCATGAAGAGCTCTCCAAATTATAAAAGACCTATGCTCATTTGGGAGGCAAAAGCTTTGAAGGGACTGAAAGTGTAATGGAAATCCAGGTTTGGCTTAGAACACTGGAAAGGATTTTTGGAGACATGCAATTAGATGATCAAAGGAAGAGGCAAGTTGCTTCTAGACAATTGAAAGGAGCAGCTTTGAGTTGGTGGGAGGTAGTCATAGCTGGAAGAGTTGAGAATGATATTACCTGGAACCAATTCAAGGAATTAATTGAAGCTATTTGTGCCTGCATCTGCTAAGGCAGCTTTGCTTGAAGAATTTATAAGACATAGACAAGGGAATTTAAGTGTCACTGAGTACACTCAGAAGTTTGAAGGATTGTCAAAGTATGGAGCTATGCTAGTTGCTGATGAAGTTTCTAAAAGCAACAGGTATATTAAGGGGTAAAATCCAAGCTTAAGTAGAGCTATGATGCCCTATGTAGACAAAACTTTTGGTCAAGTCATAGATTTGGCTTTAAACTTTGAGCAACATGATAAAAAGAGGGGGGAAATACGGAATTTTAAAAACAACAATAATAAGAAAGGTAAGGGAAAGTACCATCCATATGAAAAGAAACAGGAAGAGGCTGGAAGTAAGAAAACCAGTGAAGCCAAAACTGGCGAAAATAAGCAGAAAATGGTGTGTCATCACTGTGGCAAAGAGGGACATATTAAACCAAAATGCCCAGAGTTGAAGGGTGGAGCATTCAAGTGCTATACTTGTGGGAAAGAAAGCCATTTGAAGAGGAATTGCCATGAGAATAAGCAACAAGGCAAAGTGGCAACTCTAGAAACAAAAGGCAAATCCATAGTGGAGTCAAATGCAGAAAATTTTGGACAAATGGAAGGTATATTATTTATTTTTCAAGTGCCTATATCAGTAGTATTTGATGCAGGAGCAACACACTCTTCGATCTCCCATGGTATAGTTAAAATCCGGAAACTGAATTGCATTTTTCTAGAAAGACCTCTTTACTTGTTAAAAGCCCTCTAGTAAGTTCTTGTGCCTTGGATATGATGTGTGTGGATGCAGAATTAATTATAGGAGGAAATGTTTTCATTTCTAATTTACATGTCTTGAATTACCCAGATATAGGTATTATATTGGGTATGGATTGGTTGAAGCAACATAAGGCTATAATTAATTAAGAAACATCCACCATTTCATTCCAAAACAGTAAGAAACAAAGGATTACAGTTCTTTGTGAATCTGCTAAGGAATGAGGTTATTTCATATATGTGGGTTAGGTGATGAAATTACTGAATTTTGAATTGAACACATACCCATAGTGAATGAGTACTAGGATGTTTTTGGGGAAGTTAAGGGTATCCCAAACAATAGGCCAGTGGAATTTCAAATTAATTTAATTCCAGGAGCATGTCAAGTGATTGAAAAGCCTACAAGAATGAGGCCAAGTGAACTCAAAGAATTAAAGAAACAGTTAGAGGAGTTAGAAGAAAAAGGTTTTATAAGACCAAGTAATTCTTGTTGGGGTGCACCAGTGGTTTTTGTGAAGAAACAAGATGGTTCTTTAGGATTGTGTATAGATTATAGGGAATTTAATAAATTAACTATAAAGAACAAATACCCTTTTCCCAGAATTGATGATCTTTTTGATCAACTGGCTGGATCCAAAGTGTTTTCCAGACTTGCTTTAGCCTCTGGTTTCACCAAATGAAAGTGGAGGAGTCTAGCATCAAATACACAACATTCAACACTAGATATGGGTTATATGAATTTTTAGTAATGCCCTTTGGACTGAGTAATGCACCATCTTATTTGTTGACTTGATGAATAGAACATTCAGGGATTATTTGGATAAATTTGTGTTGATTTTTATAGATGACATTTTGATTTATTCCAAAACAATGGAGGAACACAAAAATCATTTGCATTTAGTCTTGAGCAGATTAAGGCAGAATAATTTAAGGCAAAATTTTCTAACTACACATTTTGGAAAGAAGAAGTGAATTTTCTTAGGCATGTTATTTCTGCACAAGGCATTTCAATGAATCCAAGTAAGGTAATAGCTATACAGACATGGCAAAGACCTAAAACAATGAGTGAAGTTAGATCATTCATGGGAATGGCTGGATATTATAGAAGATTTATTAAAGATTTTTCTAAGATCTCAGCAGCACTGACTAGCCTAACTAGGAAGAATCAAGCTTATGTTAGGACTGAAAACTGTGAAAAAACTTTTGAAGAATTAAAGGAAGCATTAGTAAATGCATCTGTTTTGAGAGTTCCAGAAGGAAACCATAACCTAACAATTTACACAGATGCATGTGGATATGGTTTAGGAGCAGTATTGATGCAAAAAGGTCAAGTAGTGGCATATGCATCAAGGCAATTAAAACCACATGAAACCAGATATGCAACACATGACTCGGAATTAGCTGCAGTTGTGTATGCCTTATAGCTATGAAGACATTACTTGTTAGGAGCCAAATTTGAGCTTTACACAGACCACTAACCTTTGAAATATTTATTTCCACGAAAGGATTTAAATATGAGGCAACATAAGTGGGTGGAGTTTTTAGCTGCATATGATTTTGATATGCTCTATACACCAGGAAAGGCAAATAAAGTAGCTGATGCTTTGAGTAGGCAACATGCTAAAATGAGTTTAATGATGATAGAAGAATTTAATGTTACTCACTGATTTGGAAATAAAAGAGAATAATGATATGCGCATGGAGGTGCATGATGCACAAGAAAATTGGGGGAGGTTAAGCATGATCACCTTGCAGTCTGATTTAATTCTGAAGGTAGGGAGCATGCAAAATCAAGACCCCATTATTTTAGAAATGAAAGCCCATTTGGAAGCAGGAGAAGTGAAAAACCTGCACATTGATGAGAAGGGGTATGTGAGAAACAAAAATAGAATTTGGGTAACTGAAAATTCAGAGTTAAAGGAGGAAATATTAAATGAATACCATAGGAGCAAATACTCTATACACCCAGGAAACACCAAAATGTATCATAATCTTAAGAGGGATTATTGGTGGAAAGGAATGAAAAGCGATGTAGCAAAATTTGTGGCCAAATGTGTGATTTGCCAACAGATAAAGGCATAGACCCAAAGATCCTCAGGTTTACTACAACCCTTGAGTATACCTCAGTGGAAATGGGGGGATATCTCCATGGATTTTGTAGATGGTCTACCAAAATTAAAAAGAGGAAATACTAGTATATGGGTAGTGGTTGATAGACTAACTAAAGTGGCACATTTCATTCCAGTGAAGGCGGATAGAAAGGCACCAAAACTGGCTTAAATATTTATGAAGGAGATAGTAAAATTACATGGTATACCCAAGGCTATTGTGAGTGATAGAGACACTATCTTCACATCTAAATTTTGGAAAAGTTTTCAGGAGGCTATGGGGAGTGAGCTTTGCATGAGCACAGCTTACCATCCACAATCAGATGGGCAAACAAAAGTGGTTAACAAAGTGATAGATGATCTGTTAAGAGCCTGTATTTTAGACTTTGAGGGTAACTGGGAAGAACATCTCCATTTAGCTGAATTTACATACAATAACAGTTATCAAAGCACTATAGGAATGGCACCATTTGATGCTTTATATGGCAGGCCATATTCATCTCCAGTATGTTGGGTTGAAACTAGGGAAAGAGCCATTTTAGGTCTTGAATATATAAAGGAAACAACTGAAAAGTTGCATTGATAAGGAAAAGAATGGCAGCTGCACAAGACAAACTAAAGAAATATGCAGATAAGAAGAGAAGGCAAGTTGAATACCAGGTGGGGGACTTTGTTTTCATCAAGATTTCACCAATGAAAAAGGTGTTAAGGTTTGGGCAGCAAGGAAAACTGATATCTAGGTATATTGGGCCATACAAAATTCCGGAAAGGATTGGTTCTCTGACTTATAAATTAGAACTGCCTGAATATATGCAAGGGATACATAATGTTTTTTGTAACAACCCGGAATTTTGGAACTAATTTAAAATTTTTATTTTAGAAATTTTAATGAATTTTAAATATTTAAAATGATTTATTTTAAATAATATAGATTAAAATTTTATTTAAATCGAAGTTAAAATGAATAAATTTATTTTAATTATAAAAGGAGTTTAAAATAGCACGGTAGTTTGAAAATTTGAATTTGAACTTTGATTGAATGTACATAATGCAAAATAAATTGGATTTTAGTGAAACAAAAAATATTAGAATCTGTTTAAAAATATCTTTCCAATGAATCGGAAAAATTGAAATTTCATAACGGGAATCAAAAGTTATAGCCAGTTAAATATTCAAAATAGTCGTTATGGAATTTAATATAATATATATCCCGTATATATAGACATTTTGCAAACGACCTCCGTTTTCGATGAAACCGCCCAGGTTGGATCCGGAATGTCAAATTATTGTTAGATTTCAATTTAAATAATTTTTGGAATTAATATGTGAGCGTGGCAAAAGAAAACGTATTTTGTCAATTTTAGTTGAATTGGATCGACCAGACGTACTTGGAGATCGACAGATATGCGAGGACCTCTCTCCTGTATTGGACATATGGGACGAGAAATAAGGTGTCTCCGGTTTCGTTTAGACCCAGAACGGACTTGTAAATGGATGGTATGTCTGACGTTGTATTCCTTTATGTTGTATTCGTTGATCTCTGCTAAATATATATATGTTTGGTGGCGGAGAACTTATTCTCTTGCATAACACCTTTCTCTGAGACGTACGAGCTTAGAGGTTATACATTGGCAAACATCAATGGTATGGTATGGATTGACAATGTGGCATGCTAAGATGCAAATGATTAAGGCTTTTGTTGAAAAGCAGAGCCTTGTGGGTGATGATTGAAGCACAGCCTGTTTAGGCACAGCCTTGTGTATATCGTTACTTCGCGAGCCTCACACTCTGGTATGAATCAAAAACGGGATAAGGACCGTAGGGAGTGCACACGTTTCTTTCTAGCTAGAAGTGGTGTCAGCGTTTACAAGCCCTGACATTTTTTTACTTATGTTGATGATGGATTACGAGGCCTCGGATTTATTGGTCGATTGTGACCATTTTATAGGTTCAATAGGACCGGAAACCATGTGTTCAGGCATAACTAATCCACTAAAGTTATTTGTGGACCGGCCCTACCGCATCCAAGGGTTTCCCGTAGGTGTGATCCTAAGGCATTTGTTAGAGTGTCTCGAATCGGAGAGGACGGTCCCTAGCCTCGACTCGTGATGGAGACCCAATTTCCAATACGACACCATGCGGTTTTGATTGTATAAATAGTATGGCGACACAGTATATGGTAGCCATGCCGTCTATGATTAATACATTATGATTGAAATGTTTTTGAAACATATATACACTAATGATAGGATCAAATCCGTTTTATCGTATCAAGCATGTTTGACAAATATAAGGTAAAACTGTATCCTCCGGTTTGCGTTGCATTGTGTGATGGGACTTGTGTCTTATAATGGTTTCATTTTTCTAAAAAGCATTGCGTTGTTTAACGATCTACTTTATTTATGCACGGGCAATCCAATGGAGTAAACCCGTTCCGCATTAGCAGCGTGGTCCTATGATTAGCCTTATTATAAAATAGGTTAAGAAGATTTCTCATACCAGTCCCATGACTGACTCGTAGTTTGTTTCACTTGCAAACTCGGGTGCCCATATTTTCCACACAGGCAGTCGAGTAGATTATTTTGCAGATATATTGAGCAGGAATCCGGATCGAAGCTTAAAGCTGTGTCCAGAGTATTGATAGACTTCCGCTGTATCAGTTTATTTATTTCCGCTGCTTTGTATTATGTTTATTGTAAATTATCTTCCGCTGTATTATTTTCAATGTACTCTGATATTCTGTACTCTGATGTAATATTATTATGATGTAATAAAAGTTTCTGTTATTTGTTCTAATGCGTTGTATTCCCAGAGTTAGCGTATTCGGGTTTTGAACGGTCTTGGTCGATTTAGCGATCGATTAGGTCCAAGCGAAATCCAAATCATTACATTTTTCATGTATCACAATTAAGGAGATGGGTTCATGATAAAAATGACATTCTGGAAACCCCATCCCAGATTCAAGTGAAGTCAAATTTGGTTTATGAAAAAGAATCAGTGGGAATCTTGGCTAAAGATGTAAAGAAAATAAGAAATTAAACCTTGAAGCTTGTGAAAGTGCAGTGTGTATTGATCCAAATGATTGCATGTGGGGATTAAAAGACAAGGTTAGGATGAATTATCCTAAGCTGTTTGCAAATTTGAGGTAACTTTATTTTTGAAATCACTTTATAAGTGTACGTCATATGTTTGTTTGGCCAATTTAATTAATTGGATGAATGTGTTTAATCAGGGTTTATAATCTCTAAGTTAAATTATGAAGACAACTGTGGGGACACAATTGCTAAAAGGTGGGGTATTTGTAATGACCCAAAATTTCTAGAAGAATCATTTAAACATGGTTAAAAATATTTACTGGATTTTATTTGGAATTGATGGGTTTTGGTCTGTGTGAATGAGTATGTGTGTGTGCACATGTGTACAACATGGATATGCACAAGGCAACACCATAATTCCACGATATGCATTTTATGATTCATGTATGTGAATATACATGTGTTTCTAGTGACCATTGAATTAAATCATATAAACTGATTTTAGTGCACAATGTAAGGATGCTTGAAATAATACATATACATGCAAATGGCAAAAACAAATGCACCGAGATAAAATAACGTATTGCCAGATTCTGAAAAGGCGGGATCATTATTTTGGCATGACTTGTTTTGGAGGGAAAATGATTTTTAAAACATTTTCTTTATTTTTGGAAAAGGTAGTGCAGTTTTACCCCCGAGCACTTTATATAAAATAAGGCAAATCATGTGAATAATACTCACACAAATAGCATGATTTGTTAAAGGGCAAAACTGACATTGTATATAACCTTTGAAACCCTAGGAATTGGATGCTATAAGGGTGGCCGGGCAAAAAATTGAATTGCCTAATATAAACAAGTAAAAAAATACATAAAAAACTATTTTTAAAGGAAGAAGGGAAGCTTGGGGATAAAACAAGGGTTTTCTGATTTTTCTAACTTAGAAAAAGGAGATTCGGTGAGTGTTCTCACCTAAAACATATGGCATTAAGTCCTGATTTCAAGTGGCAGCTAATATTTTTATATGTTCACTTTACTTGAATTTGATCCTATGATTATTTCACTTGTTTATATGTGACTGGAAATTTATTCATGATTTTATTTAAAATCATTGTTGAATTTAGTATTACGGATTTAAAGTCATCAATCATTTAAATCTGTTCAGTTTTATGATCCTTTGAACACCCCTGTTCTGTTTATATGTTCAGTTTTATGATTTTATGATCCTTTGAACCCTATAAAACTGGACATACAAATGACATAGATATATGGCAGTTATTCATGAAACGTATATATATGAGCTGCAATATACTCAGGAATAGGTGTTGTGGCTCTATAAATGATTGATTTAGAGAGCAATAGATTTTCTATGTGTCGATCTCTAATCAAGAATGCAAACATTATGTCTCAGCTAGGTTTTAAATTTCATTTGAAACCAGTTTATGCATAATGGCAAAATGCTTTAAAAACATTCTTAAAGCCATAGATAAATATCAGATGTACACCGAGACAAGAATATGTATGTACGCAGTCATGATTAAACAAAGATTTATTTCATTAAACCCCCAAGATAAATGATTTTCTGGAATACCTATATATGTACTGGATGATTTACATTCTTGCTTGGATGGTTTATATTCTTGCCTGAATGTTTGTCTTGATTGTTTGTGGTGATTTCTATGAAATCCATGGTATTATGCAGTGAATCTAACTAAGTTAGTTTACCATAGTTAGGTAAGTAGTCACTAAAAATATATGAGAACACTTAGTAATTTAACCAAGGAATATTTTGGTCAAGAAGACTGAAGGATGGCTTGTACTTGAGTTGCAAGTTTGGTACATGGCCTAATTTTGGTCATGAGATGTGATGACCCTAAACCCTCGTTCCACGGTGGCAAGGATAATCTTTGGAATATAACACATAATCAATAACAGCAGAACAGAAATATATCATTACACCAGATAATGTACAACAAAATACACTGGATAAATATAATCATTAGAGTTACACAGTATAACAGGATCATACTTAGTACAAAATACAGGTTCAGCTTATATAAAAATGGCTACAGCGGAATCAAACATAATATGCATAACAACGTCTGAACAGCATAATAGAAGTGATAGAATCCATCTCCAGCTGCATAGTTATCCAGAAAGAGCCTGCTAAAACCTGAATACAAGGCTGCCCGTGTAGAAAATAGGGCACCCGAGTTTGCAAGTGAAACAAACTACGAGTCAGTCATGGGACTGGTATGAGAAATCTACTTAACTTATTTAATAATAAGGCCAATCACAGGACAACGCCGCTAACGCGGAACGGGTTTACTCCATTGGATTGCCCGTGCTTAAAACAAGTAAATCATTTAAACATCGCAATGTTTTTTACAAAAATGAAGCCATTATAAGACTCATGTCCCATCACACAATGCAACGCAAGCCAGAGGATAGAGTTTTACCTTATAATGGCCAAAATACTCTTGATACGTATAAAACAAAAGCATTTGACATTATTACTAGTGTTTATATGTTTCAAAAACAATTTCAATCATAAGTATCAATCATAGACGACATGGGTACCATATATCATGCCGTCATATATAGGTTTACAATCAAAACCCGTATTTGGAAATTGGATTTCCGTCATGAACCAAGGCAAGGGATCATCATTACCGACTTTGAGACTCTCTAGCCCGAGCCTCGGGATCAGAGCTCGAGTGACCCTTGGAGCGACAGGGCCTTAAAATGACTGAACACTGGGTTTCCCCGCCCTATGGGGCGTAAACTGGTCATATATCGACCAAACCATCCATCGGCTCCGCAGAGACCGATATAACCGCGGCGCCTCGCTTTCCATCATCGACATAAGTAAAACGCCGGGGCGTGCAAAACCCTAACACCACTCCTAGCAAGAAAGAAACGCGTGTCCACCCTGAGGTCCTCTCCCGTTTTTGATTCATACCGGAGTGTGAGGCTCGCAAATCAAAGCTACACAAAGCTACACTATATTAAAGTCGTGCTTTGAGCATCAACCTAAGGCTCTGCTTTTCAACAAAAGCCTTGATCACGGCATCTCAGCATGCCACGTTGTCAAGCTACAATGTCAGACACACATCCACTTAAAAGTCCGTTCTGGGTTTGAACGAAACTGGAGGAACCTTATTCCTCGTCCCATATGTCCAATACAGGAGAGAGGCCCTCATACATCCGAGCAATAAACAAGTGCGTCCGGACAACCACCACTGTAACCCCTTCAGGGCAGCAACTCCCATCAAGGGCATCAGTAGCCATCCATTCGATGTAAAGATCATCGGTCTTGCACCGTCTTCATATCTTCGACTTCTAATCGTCGACCAATTATTTTAATGAGAATTAGCTCGGCCTTTTCAAATAATTCACGTATATTCAGAATGCTAAATCAATTCTTTCCATGGTTAAATTATTTTACATCCATAATTCAGTTCATTAATATAATTTTCATGTCAAACATATTCAACCATCAAATAACCAATAAACCGAGTAAATTCGGTTTATTTCCATTCCATATCATTTATAATATTTTATAACGATTTATCGCTATTTTTATTTATTTAAAAATAGCCCATTTATTTAAACGACGCTTCAGGCCATAACGCGGCCATGGTGTTGTTTTTCTTCAAATTTGATTTACATATATCCGAAAATCTAATTGTTGGATCATTACCAATTTTATATCGTTGGAAAGATCTTTTCAAAGCGGACCCAACGGTTCCAGTTTTGGGAAAATCCGACAGTCGGACCTCCCGGTATAATCGTTTAAAGTTACGACTTCAAAACGTGAACTGCAGCGTCGTTATTCGTTTTATTTTAATTCATATATATATATATAATTCATTCTGGCGCTGTTTTTATTCAGATTTGAATAAAACATTTCACACAATCTAACCGTTGGATCTTAACGACTTTTATATCGTTGGAAAGACCTTTCCAAAGCGAACCCAACGGTTCCGGTTACGGGAAAATCCGACGGTCGGATCTCCCGTAATAATCGTTTAAAATTATAATTTCAAAACGCGAACTGCAGCGTCGTTATTCGTTTTATTTTAATATATATATATGTGTGTGTGTGTGTGTGTGTGTGTGTGTGTGTGTGTAATTCATTCTTCGATTTCCAAACCATTTTCATTTCATATATGTGGTAAAAATAATATTTTTAGCCAACAAATATTTATTTCAACACATGAATATTTTTAACACTTCATATATATAATAAAAATGTGATTTTTATTGTTAAAACAATTTATTTCAAACATGAATATTTTTAGCGATTTATATACATAATAAAAATGTGATTTTTATTATTAAAACAATTTATTTCAAACATGAATATTTTTAGCGATTCATATTTATAATAAAAATGTGATTTTTATTGTTAAAACAATTTATTTCAAACATGAATATTTTTAGCGATTCATATATATAATAAAAGTGTGATTTTTATTGTTAAAATAATTTATTTCAAACATGAACAGTTTATCAACACATGAATATATTTCAACACATGAATATTTCAGAAAATTTCGGCAGCATAACGGCAGGGTAATTAAAACCGGCACCGTCCCGATGTACGGCTCCTCGCACTACCTTAGGCCTCGTGGCGTTTACAAGGGGTAATTCATTTTTCCTATACAATTTTTCTACCCATCTACCCACTTTCTTTTCCCGCCCCAATTTCTTTTCACAACAATGCGAATATACCACAAACACAACCAAGGTTGTTGCAGCCACAATCAATCAATTCCAAACCCCAATCCAAACAATCACAACCAATATATATCGTCCATGGTTTGTGGATGAGGGGAGTGTGTATGTGTGTGTGTGTATATATATATATATGTATATATGTATGTATATATAAACGTATATATTTCCATTTCAATTCCGTATTGCAATATATGGTATATACAACGCATGTACAATTTATACATCACTTATATAATTTATACAACGCCCATATATGAGGTATACAACGCAAATATAATTTATACTTCGCTTATGTAAATTATACATTGCTATTCCATTTTAGTTTTGAATTTAGAAATCTCACATTGGGTTTCACTCCTTCTGAAATTGTAGGAGGCTCCAAAAATTCACCGGTCTCTTCTATAATGTAGAGAACGTCGCCACGAGTCCAATGTCTCCTGTTTCACTGGATTTCGACCAAAATGATATGATTTTTATAGTGAAATCACAATTCGTAGCGCTTTAAAGTGCTATAAACAGTTTAAAATATATAAGTCATACCTTCCACCACTGTTAAAACTAGGTTTTGATTTTGCTCAAGAATCGTTGCACGAGAGATCGATCAGCCGGCGCCACGTCGAAGAGCTTGGAGAAGGCTTCCCAGCGCCAGGGGTTTCACTCAAATCGACGCAGCGGGGGTGGTCCTGCGGCGCTTCAACCGGTACGACTTCGTGGTGACGGTTCTGCTGATATACACCACAATAATTCACAAATCTGGTATGGATTTGTAGATCGTGGTGAGTACTTCAAAATTCTCAAAAGAAGTACGTGATTTTTTTGAGCGGAATGGAAGAAATCAAGGGGAAAAGAAACGAACAACTTCCGCCGTTCGTGATGGGGCAGATCAGGTTTTTGAGTCAACGCGGAAGTGAGAGGAGAAACGTGATTGGCCAGGATTATATAATTATTTATTTTATTTTTTAATTCCAAAAATACCCTCTAATCCATACGAACTCCAAATCAAACCCAACAATTGTCGCCCCTAGCTAAATACCCCTATTCCGGACACAATGGAATATGCTTCGTAAGCCCATTCGACTGTTTCAGTCAGTTATTCTTCAAATTATAATATAAAACATTCAATTTTAGATTTGAACATACATTTTTATTTGCCGGGGCCACATACTGATTTCAAAAATTCCAGAAAAATAAATCTGGCTATGTTTGGACGATCGGTCCCAACAAAATTAATTTCATCGAATTCGGAGACCGTTTGAAAAATGGACTTTTTCTAGTCGATCCAATTCAAACCGAAATTACCAAATGCATTTTCCTTTGCCAAGCTAAAATATTAATTCCAAAAAATATGGAATTTGAAACCTAGCAATAATTTGACATTCCGGATCCAACCAAAGTGGTTTCATCAAAAACGGAGGTCGTTTGTAAAATGTTTATTTTTACAGACTATATTAATTCCATAGCGACCATTCTGAAAATTCAACTGGCCATAACTTTTGATTTCCGCTATGAAATTTCGATTTTTCAGATTCGTTAGAAAGATACTTTTAAACAGATTTAAGTATTTCTGGTTTCACTAAAATCCAGTTTATTTTGAATCCTGTACATTCCGTCAAAGTTCAAAGTTGAATTTTCAAACTACCTTAAAATAATTCATTTTAAATATTCAAAATTCATAAAAATTGCCAAAATAAAAAATTTAAATTGGCTCTGATTTTCTGGGTTATTACATGAGATCTTTGTGTAGTAGTGTGATTAGATTACTGCAGTGCGCCCTAGTGATCCCTAATGCAGGTGAGACCAGGGAATTTAAATAACTGATGTAGGCTAGGAATAAATATAAGGAACAGTTATGAATACAAATCATGAATTTATCAGGATGAATTTACCTGTTATGCACATGTGTTTGATTGGTCTGTATGTATTGATATTGAACACTGATGGTAAGTATTGTATAAATCTGTGAATGTGCACTTACACAAGAATATTTATCAACATAAAAAGGAGTAGGCCTTTTAATAGAATTTCTTCATAAAATTATATATCAGATTTTATCATTATGTTTTGATTGAGATGCTCATATCAGACATATTAGTCTGACCTTGTTTGCTCATGGCAAATGGGGTGTCTCATTTTATGATGAGGCAGCCTCTAATGCTTTCTTAGGAAATGATGGAGCTAAGTAGATCTGGTTAAGAGTCTGCTTGTTTTATTGGATGATTAGCATGCTTGAGTAGAAAATAAAAGCTTTGAAATATTGTATTTGCATGAATCCTTAAGGATAGTTGTTATGAATCAGTTTTTTAAATAGTAAGCTAAGTCAGGAAAAACTATGTTTAGATGATAGAAAAATTAAGTACCATGTGTATGTTGATGACTGATTGAAGCAGTATTTTTATATGATCATTTTAGGAACTGAAATTGAGAAAACATATGTTTTGAATTTTGGCGATTTACTAATATTATTTGTATTAGTCATTGTGGAGTCATTTAAGAAAAGTAATGTGTACATGTACAAGTTTATATGCTAGTTTATTGGTGTATTCATTCTGAGAACCCAAATACATAAGTGGTGCACATGGGCACACTTGGTTCAGTTCATATCAGTGAAGAGCTAACCAGGGGTGCAATGTTGACTCATGCATCAAGGATCAGAATAGTAAACCTGCACATGTTACGCACATTGATTTAAAAGTTTCATTTATATATGCAAGAGAGTATCATTTTGATAGCACCGTTTTGAAGGTATCATTTCTGTATACGTTAGAGTATTAGTTTTGAAAGACACTATTTTTGTAAGTATCATTTTCACAACCAAATGAATATCATTTTTTGCAGACATAAGAATATCAATTTTATTGGTTATCATAAGGTATCATATTTGCATGAACAAGAGTATCACTTTTAGACATATGTTACAAGAGTATCACTTTTATAGGCATAAAAGTATAAGTTTTGGAAAGTATTATTTCTGTAGGCACATAAGTATCATTTTTGTGGTCACCAAAGTATCATTTTTTTTAGATCTGTGTTTCATTGATTCACACTGGAATCAATGGATCTCTTGTTTTCTCTCTACTCTGATTCAAAGCAAGAGGGATATATATATATATATCTTCACAAATATATATATCAAAATATTTTCTGTATGAACTCTAAATTAGAGAACCATTTGTATTGAAAAAAAAACATACCAGAATTATAGTTAAAAGCAGGGCCATTCTATTTATCGTGAACGGTGTTTTAAACACATTTGTTCTTTAACCCAATTAACAGTGAAGATCTGATTTGAAATTTATAAATCCTTTTATTAAGATTTAATGAAAAATTTTCAAAGTAAAGTTTTTCAATTTAATACATTAAATTGGAATTGAATGGAATTCAGTTCAATATTAATCGAGATGAGCCTCTGTGAATGAAGACCGTTACTATTCATGGGATTTAAAAGGCCTTGCCATTATTCCATTATAGTACTAGTACGATACGGAAATTTATATCGATTATATACTGTTATGATTTTCGTGAAAGTTCCATTTGAATGGAAGATGATTTTGGGTTTATCATGAATTGTTTTTTAAATAACATTTGTTCTATAACCCGAGTAACGGTAGGATTAATTTCTAGAAAGTTGAACAATCATTAAGTAATGATTTTAGAGATTAAAACTAAGAAGAGTTTTAAATAAATCTTTAATTAGATTTGAATGAACGAATGGTGATTAATTTTACCAAAACATGAGATGTGATATAAACTAAATACACTTGGTTTTTCATATTGATTGTGATTGATTGATTGTCTGGATTGTGCTCGACCAGTTTATGAGCAAAATATGCTCTAACATTTAGCATTGCGTTGGGTAGAAATATTTGAACGCTAACATCTTGTGAAACACTTCATGATTTGACTATGAGATGTTTAGCGATGTTGTTGAGTTCATTTCAAATTTAATGAATGATTTTGAAATGATATTTTCTTAAGCGAAAATAAATGTATTCCCGATTTTGGACAGGGAATGTTTTATAAAACAGAAAGGATTTCGAGGGCTAAACCCGATGTTGTCGAAATGATTTCGGAAAGTATTATGTGTTTGACATGGTGGTTCATCACGTAACCGATTAGTTGCTATTGATGATGTATCTATTTGATGGCAGAGAATTTATTCTTTTGCTTAACACCCTTCTTTGAGACGTATGAGCTCAAAGGTTATGTGATTAAAAGTGACTTATCATATGTTGTGAAATGATTTTCCCCACTTCGGGATATAAAATGATTTGGTATGTGGCTAAAGATTCGGGTAACGCTGGATGACTAAAAGTGTGAGGACGGTGTAGTCTCCGAGGGCGTGGGATTGTGCATCGTCAGTGTAGCCTGCTCCATAGTGGGAGGTGCACATACATACATACATACATATATATATATATATATATATATATCGAGTTGGTGAGGCACGTACAACCTTGTCTGAGGGCTGAATACCTCTCGATATTTGGTTGCATACTTGTTTGTATGCATTGTGATGTTTTGGAATTCATATTTCTAAAGATTTTGGTTTGAGATCCCGAAGTGAAATCTACATTGATGTAAGATGGATATGTATTTCAATGATTTGAAATAATAAATCGGGAAATAAACTCCAAAGGAATAATTTCTACAAATTGAATTGGATTTCGAAAAATCTAAATTTGGGGTTAAGCCTAAACGGGTAGATTGGAAAATTGCATGTTGTATGATGCATAGTAGATCCATATTTCTATCATTGGTTCTTGTTTATGCACTGGTATACGTTGGGGTGAACCCGTTCCATGACATACGGCGTGATCCTACGATATGCCATATTTTACATAAATTTATAACTGTTTTGAGTTCTCACACCAGTCCCATGACTGACTCGATGTTTATTGTTTCCACCTAAACTCTGAGTGCCCATATTTTCCACACGAGCAATCGGTAGTTTTGGTTTTGCAGATTATTTCATTTAGCAGGATTCTTGATCGAAGCTTAAAGCAGTGTCCAGAGCATTGATAGTCTTCCGCTGTGTTAGTTTATTTGTTTTCGCTGCATTGTATTACATTTATTGTAAATTTATTTTCCACTGTATATTATTTTCGATAATCTGATATTTTGTAGTCTAATGTAACATTATTATGATGTTTATAAAAGACTTCTGTTGTTTGTTCTGATGTGTTGTACGCCCAAAGTTAGCGTTCCGCCTTTTTGGTTTGATTTAAGTCGGTTTAATGATCGATTTGGATAGCCCGAAAGGGAGGGTCACTACATATGGTATCGGATCTTTGGTTAACTCAAAATCTTTGGAGTACAACTCGTTAGAACAGAATAAAAGACTCGGCAGAGATAGGATTAGTAATATCCTATTAAAGAACACTCATTATAGATAGGATCAGTAGTATCCGAGAATGAGAAACTCATTAGAGATGGGGTTAGTAATGCCCTAGAATGAGTGGAGAGTAATATGTTTATAAGTTACATATTTTTTATTATATATATAATCTAATCCTAGAGAAAATATGATTTTTGAGTGTATAGAAGTTATATATTTGAAAAGTTAACCAACTAATTAATTGCTGGTTGTGATGTGTGATTATTAGTTTTACTAATTAAAATATTGGAATAATTAAACCAATATGGGAATGATTGGTAAATATAGCCAAATCGAATTTAATATTGAACTGAATACATGTACATGTATGTATATTGAAAATTGATTGGAACTGCATACATGTACATGTATGTATATGAACAGGCCAGGTTACGGAAGCTAAGAAGAGGAATAAAATAGTATGCTCGACAAATAGGTACATGTTTACTATATTCATTGGGTTTGATGATTTTATGAGATGATTGGCAAGCCGCTTGGCTTTTTCTTTTTGATTGATGAGGGCCCTGTGAGGCAAGTTGTAGTTTTACCGATCAACCCGTACAAAGGGGGTTATGGCAAAAAAATTCAGAATTTAAGGCGTTAGCCAAATTTTTGAGAAATTAGAAAGTTCTTAGAAACTGAAAAGTTGAAGAACTTGAGTCAAGCGAAGGTGGAGTTGATTAAGTAAACAATCTTCGAATCTATCTTCCTTTTCGGGGACGAAAAGATTTTAAGTGGGGGAGATTGTAACAACCCGGAATTTCTAAACCAATTAATTTTTTTTTATTT
The DNA here is from genome assembly GCA_030737875.1 of Allium sativum. NCBI lineage: Eukaryota > Viridiplantae > Streptophyta > Magnoliopsida > Asparagales > Amaryllidaceae > Allium > Allium sativum. The sequence continues at coordinate 931,439,635 of CM060924.1, read as the reverse complement.
TAGCTATTTTAATGGGTTTTGAATATTTAAAATGATCTATTTTAAATAATAGCTCGAAATGACGCGGTAGTCTGAAAATTCAATTTTAAACTTCAATTTAATATACATAATTCAATATAAATCAGAATTGGACGAAACGAGGAACATTAGAATCTTTTTAACTATATCTTTCTAATGAATGTAAGAAATGGAGATTTCACTTTATAGATTGAAAGTTATGTCCAGTTTAAAATTTAGAATAGTCGCTATGGAATTTATATATTTTTTAATAATACATATAGCCCTTAAAAATAGCCATTTTGCAAACGACCTCCGTTTTTGACGAAACCACTTAATATGTGAGCGTGGTAAATTTAAACGTGTTTGGTAATTTCAGTTTAAATTTAATCAACTTGAAAAAGGTCATTTTTCAAACGTATCCAAATTCGACGAAATTAGTTTTTTTAGGACCGTATCGTCAAAGCATAACCAGATTTAATTTTTCTGTAATTTTTGGAGTTAGTATGTGGCCCCAGTAAATTAAAATGTACGTTGAATTCAATTTTGAATGTTATATTAATTTATATTTTAATTTTGATGAAAACTAATCGAAACGGTCGAATTGGCTTACAAACATATTCCTTTGTGTCTGGAATAGGGGTATTTGGCTAGGGGCGACAGTTGTTGGGATTCGTTTGGAGTTTGGAGCAATATCGAAACAATTGGAGAATTAAATATTAATTTATATAATTATATATATATATATATATATATATATAAGTTTTTCCTCCGTAACCCTTAACAGCCTCTTTCATAAAACGCGCCGCCACTTAAAGAATCGATGGCGATTATCATCCAAAACAAACTCAAAAATTTCTCTCAATCCAAGTATTACTTCACGAGACTTATAAAACGAAAGATGATCAGTGTGATGAACTCTCTCTTCTCAACTGAAACGACCCAAACTTCCCCTTTTGGGAAAGCACGGATTGAGTTGAGAACACGACGCATTAGAATACAAACAATAGAACAATTCATTGTTATTACAACAATTTACATCAGAGTACAAGAATATTCCAGAGTATGAATAATTATTACACATTGGAAATACAATATCAGAGATTTAAATTACAAAGCAGCGGAAAATATAATACATAACACAACTGAAAGAAATACACGGATACAGAGCTTTCCGAATATAGCTTCAGCTGTAATCCAGGATCCTGGAAAAGAAATATCTGCAAAACCAAAACTACTATGTAACGACCTGCCTTTTTGACCGCTCCGAGTTGGTAATTAAACCAACTCAGAACGTTCAAAACGATGGTTAGTTATTTAGCTTAACAGGTTTAAACGAAATATCACACAGAATCATGGAATACAATATGAACAACAGCGGAATTTTATTACAATCATATCGGAGTTTTCAAAAAAAAATTATACAGCGGAAGATATAAAATTTATACATAAATTTTAAAAATTAAAATTTACTTTTCAGTCGGCTTTGCGTGCACACAAGCGTCTTGCGTCGTCTCGTTCCTCTCCAGTTAAGCGAGACGAAATCTCCATGCCTGGAACAGTTAGGACCTGACCTGAGCGTATCGCATAAAAAAAAGAAACACAACAAACACTCGGATCAGGATTAATCATCGTTCAAGTAATCAACTTCAATAAAATACAGAAAACAATATAGTTGGTCCTATTTATGAGCCAACTGATTTTCAGGTTATATGCCCAATGTCGAGTATACATGGTCAATACATCAAAGTAGCACAATATCAGGCTTTACATAACAAGATGTGTATATGTCAGTACAGGAAATTAGTAATATATTGAAAGGAAACCAACCCACCTACTTTATCTTTTTTTTCTTTCGCGATATAGTCATGAACGGGAAAATAGCAATATATGAAAAGGAACCCTAGCTACTTTCTTTCTTCCTAAATGTCAATATAGTCATGCACAGGAAAATATCAATATAATATATGGTGTCATTAAATTCCAGGAAAGCGAGCATGCATGAGGAGCTTAACATCACGTTGACAGTGGATGTTTAGGCTTAGGAGTTGAAGTTCTAACCTATAGCAAGTCACAAAAATGGAATTGCTAGTTTATACATATTTGGTACTATGCGTATAAGCATGCTTTTGAAACCAAATCAGATTAATGATATTTGATTTGAAATGAAAACCATAAGAAATTAAGTTTTAAGTTTTCTTTTATATGAAACTGAGAATTCCAACATTGCACAAATCCGAAACATGCCAAGCTTTTTTTTAAATATATAGATAAACGAGGCTTAGCAAAGACTGTGTCTACATTCTAACTAGCATGAGGTGGCATGCAACTTTCATTCCTATGTTTCAGATTCTACTACAACAATACACAACAGAAATTAAAGCATACCACTACATGTATTCATGCATCCATACGGGTACATGCAAGTGCCATATAAACTTATATAATATATAAATAGGTTTCAGTGTAATTACTGTGTGCGAAAAATTTCCAATTACTCAGTCGCAAGGGAAACAAAATTCAAGAATACCCATAACAGGTCATAAGGCAACACAATAGTCCTTACTATAAACTAATTAGACAATGGTCACCACAAAGTCACTACGGGAAAGACAACAAACGCAGCAGCGAAGGGCCGACAAAAATCACGGCGCTAGGAGGTTCACAACACAACACATACAATCGCTATCATATTTTTTAGTTTTGTACTGAAGTTAAAACTTGCAACGAGCTAATCGTATTCGTGTGTGGGTTAACACTCACCTGCGGATGCGGTGGCGAGCTGATCGATATGTTGAAGGCGCTCTGTTTGAGGCAGCGACGGTTCGGCACACTGGAGGTTGACAGAGCTTCGGCAACTGGCGATGGTTCATGCGGTTGACGCCAGCTGCACTCTACGGTTGCGCGGTGGTTGCGTAGGGTTGTACGGGGTAAAGCCAGCGGCTTTGGGTGCGAGGAGGAGAACATGAGGAAGGTGGCTTGGACTAAACAGGAGAGGAAGCCTTCGATTTAGCGGAAAGGGTTGGATTGAAGCTAAGCCCTTTTTCAGATTTAGGGCAAAAATTAAATTTGCTGAAGAAATAGATGAAAAAAGGGATACATTACTTTGACTGCCAAAGGGTTAAGTAGAAAGAAGAGGAGGGACCAATTCGATTTAGGAGGAGATGCACTGGATAGCTCGGTGACGTTTTGTTGAGAGCAGAGAGGCCGATATGGTTTTTGGAAGAGAGGACTTTTTCTTTTCTTTTTCATATCTGCTTATATTTGAAGAGGAAAGAAGAGGAAAGGTTTGAGGGGGTTGTATGCAGGAAGCATAAGGATGTGCTAATTCATTATCCAATTTAATGTGGGTAAACCGGCATGGATAGATTGAGAAAATGAAGCACGTTTTGCTGGCATAATTATAGAAAGAGGGGAGAGAAACGTTCAAGTCTTTCCTTCTTTCACATGTTTTGAATTTTTGTTGTTTTCACAGTGTAACATAATCTGCGTTTCATTTTATGTAAACGTTTCGTTAGAAAGCACGAAGCCCTTGCATGTCCTTTAAAAAATTTTTTCCTTCTTATGAACGCATTGTTAATATAATGGTAGGAAGATGAGACAAAAAAAGGGAGCATGCATGCATTGAAAATGGGATGCTTTTAATGAAAGGAAGGTTAACAGCCAAGGAAAAAAAATAGGAAGGTTTGAAAGGAGATATCAATATGCATGCATTGAAAATTGTTTGGAATTTGATTGTTCACATCTGACTATCCTCTCCGTTGCGTTCTTCCTTTTTTTTCATTAAACATGTTTAACATGGAAAGAGATGGGGGAAATTGGCATTAAGGAAATGAACGTGTTCAAGCATGCAATGAAATTGGAAAATATATGCCTTTTGTGTCATTTGTTCACTAATTTTTTCCACGCATGCTGAAATATACGGGTGCAAATTTTGAAGAAATGGTAGGCTTTAAATGTGTAATTAAACGAGGTCCCACGTTTCCAAATCCAAATATTTACCGTTTCATACGCTTGTTTATTTAATTAATTTTATCTTCCTCTTTCTAATGTATTTAATGTGTATTTAATGTTTACCATTTCATACGCTTGTTTCCAATTTCTGGTAGACTTTAAATATGTATTAAATGTTTTCAAATCCAAATGTTAATGGTTTAAATTATTTGACTTTTTCTTAATGCTGCAAATGAAACGAAATTTCGTATGTTACTATGGAAATTCTTTCATTTATATTAAATTGAACGTATTCTAAATATCAATTTTCTTAATTAATTTGACTGCAAAATTTTACGTTCTACTTGCGGTAACTGCACCATTTGATATCAATATCATTGAAATTTCCATTGCTAATGTTTTATTTAAATTTACTTAAATTAAATAAACAGATGTATTTTCTTGTTCACGTTTAAAGTTTGATTTTAAATTCCAATGTCAACCATTTCTATACGGTTATGGTTGTTGTTTCACGATCGAAATATCCTTTCAAAACTTATGAACACATATGGTTTGTTTGGTTATTGATGTTGTCATAGATTGTCATTTATTAAAAATAAAATTTGAAATCGTTTATTAGTAATACCTTAAAATTTATTTTCAAACCATTTTAAATTCAAGGATTAAATTCAATTAATTCAATAATTAAACGATCTAAATTTGCGGGAAGTTACATTCTCCCTCACTCAGAACTTTTCATCCTCGAAAAGGAACGTATTAAAGAACTAGTATTTTAACGATATATAATTCATTCACTTATCAAACTCAATTGCTTGTTCAGTGATCACTCTAGTGCGAACTTCAAATTCGACTTCTTGACAAGAAACTTCTATTCTCCTTGCATAGCAATAAGTTATGATAGAGAATTTCAGATTCATGTCAAAATTCCTTTTAGAAATTCATTGTCGAAAATCGAGCAAACAATTCTATTTAGAATCAACATTTTATACTCAAACTAAATCAAAATTGTTATGCGAATAGAATGATTTATGTTTAACTACATATTCATTCCATTAGTTCTTTCCCTTTTGGAGACGAAAATTAGTATTTTGATTTATTTCAAAGCCGTGAACTTGCAAAACATTTAAAAACTCTTTCTTATTTTATTATGTTGAAGTGATACAATGTTAAATTTTCACGTCATTAATTTTAGTTAACGTCAAAATACTTTATAACTTGAAGGCTTAACAAGTTTATTTTCGTTCTTAAAAGTTTTAGACATACGTTGATCAGACGCACGACTAAAAATCTCCAAGTGTTCAATATACTTGTTTCAACTTCCAGTGAAAATACTTAAAAACTTTTAAAAATAGATATGGAAAATACATTCCCTTATGGATCGCGGACACGCGGCGGTTACGCTACTATCCCAGTAGAATCGCTTGTGCTCGTAGGTATCACACCCCATCGAATTTCGCCATGTTTGTTGCCATAGATCGCAGTTACGCGGCGGTTACGCGGCGGTTACGCCACTATCCCAATGAAATAGCTTGTAACTGTAGGCATCTCGCCCCTCGAATTTCGCTATGGTTATAGATCGCAGTTACGCAGCAGTTACGCCACTATCCCAATGGAATCGCTTGTAACTGTAGGCATCTCGTCCCTCGAATTACGCTATGAAACACCAAGTGAATATAAATAAATCAAAGTGACCCCACCGAGTGGGATTCCAGTACGTGTTCCTACCGAGTAAAACCCCGATTTCCAATGGACACCCCGTGCCGAGTTCCAACGCAACCCTATCGAGTAGGATCACGATTTTCGATAGAAAGTACTTTCCATATCTTCGACTTTTAAACAAATAATACTACATATGGTATTTTTCATTTCGTACGTTGCATATATCGTGCTTATATAAAATTCCATTTACATAAGTTTTTCTTCCTTTCCAATTGGGATTCGTTCAAATCAGTAATATCAAATTCACCACATACTTATATAACTTCCAATTTTATATAAGAATCAAATTGTTCAATATCGAATCTTTGCCGAATTCAAAAATTTTAATAGTCATAGCTTTCAAAACTATTTCATTTCCACACTTATATAAATATAAGATTATCAATTTCCAAATTCTACCATTTTAGAATTTACCGTTTGGATTTGTTTCATGTTCGAATAACATCCATTCTTGATATTTTCAAATATCTCTCATAAATCATTTTCCATATAACTCAGCAGGTAAATGTCAACATAACTCGTACGAATTCCATTTTATCAAGTCGCAATATTGAGTTTGATGTACTTACATAATTATCTGTAAGATTTTTCAATTTCATGAAGTAAGTTCATTTATAAATGCTATTTCCATATCTTCATTTCAAAACATACATACTATATATAGTACTACATATATCGCACTTACATAAATGTCGGTTACATAAGATTTCCTTTTCAACGTCATGTTTAATATAAATTCCATTATATAAGACTATTATGTCAATCAATTATCTTACAAATAAGTGGTTTTCAAATTAATCTCATTCCGATATAAGTTTCAAGCATTTCATATCACAATATTCATAGTCGATAATCTTCCAAAATTTCATTTCAATATCAAATTAAATAGATCTCAAATTGATTTGAGTACTCAATGTCATTTCAAAATTTTAAATTCATATTTTCAAATTGGTTCATTATCAAATATTCACATTCAAAATAGGTTTCACATTTCGATTATTGATTTTCAATCAAATCTTTATAGTCAATCATTTTGGATTTTAAATTATTTGAATTGGATATATATACTTCTATCAAAAAATTTAAGTTACATACAAAATAGTTTTGGAAAAAAAATATAATAGCTTGATATAAAATAGTTTTGAATAAATAGATAGATTTTTGGAAAAATAAGTTCGAATTGTTAGACAGGTTTTGAAAAATAACTAGCTTAAAAAAATGAATTTGGATAAAATAATAGGCTTGGTAAATATATTAGATAGATTCGGAAAATTAAATTTGAATAAACTAAATAGATTTTGAAAAAAATATGTTTGCAACCAAAAATAATTATAAGCAAATGGTTTAAATAAGACAGATAAAGAAAATGCTAATTTGAATAAAATAATTGTAAAATAAATAGTACTAATTTCCAAAAATAACCCAATCCGAATTTACTTATCTAAAATTCAATAACTAGTAAATGCCGCTTTCATTTCGAAGTTAATTAAACTCAATTTAACTTCAGACTCAACTCGGTTATATTTCAAATTGAAACAAAGGTTCAAATTAGATCACATATCGAGTTACCCATTTAAATCTTCAATCTCAATTTGATTTCAAACTTTGAACCTCAATTTTCATTACATTCCAAGTTGAACTAATGGTTCAAACTTTATATTCACATTCAATTTCTTTTGAGCTTATAAGGATACAACTCAAATTAAATTCCATTTGAAATGATCGTTCAACTAGTCAGAAAATCAATTTTTTTTATTGTTGGGAATTCAAAGGCGGTTGTTTATTCGAGATGTACAAATTAGGTTGTCCTAATATATAAGATTATAACGCTCAACCCATACTTGTGATTCAATTATGGATTTTATTTCAATCATTCAAATATTCATGTTTGTATATTCAAAAATACTTCAAAAACTAAATTCGCTTTAGCAAAGCTACCTATACTAGTCTCCCGTACATTGAAGCTCGATAACGATGAAAAATTTATCATCAAAATATATATATATATATATATATTTTTAGCAACAAATGGGTACTCCATTCAGATATTTCTTTTTGAAAACATTTGAATAATCACTTGAAAACACAATAAAAAAAATTACTCATATAAATTACTAGTATATTTAAATAAGTTAAAACATTCCATTTCAAACATTATCAAAATAACTTAAGTATTTCTCGACGTCTCAATCAGAATCATATGATTATCCCACTTTCGAAACTCGAAAATAAATGATGGTGATGTTGCAACAATCACCAGAATCATTTTCAAGCGTAGAGTGTGACTTCATATCTATCTAGTACGTATAAGACTTCGTATATACGTTAGCTACGCGTATGTACAAAATCTTACATACTCAATAGTCCAACCTTGACGTCAAGTAAAATACTCAAATTTCTATATTATAAGATACATCATTTCCAAATATATAAGATAACACGATATATTTCAAACAATTTATAAGTTTCAAAATAAGTTTGTTTCAAAATTTACTAATTTCAAAACGCTTAGGCTGCGCTACTCTTTCATTATATTAGTTTCGAAACAATCATATTAAATGATTTATTTAATTTCAATAATTTATATTTTCAAAGTACGCTCTCTTTACAGTGATTCCAATGACGATTCATATTAAACACCATAAGCTAAGCTTTGTATAACCAAAGCTCTGATACCAACTGTAACGACCTGCCTCTTTGACCGCTCCAAGTCGGTAATTAAACCAACTCAGAACATTCAAAACGACGGGTAGTTATTTAGCTTAACAGATTTAAACGAAATATCACACAGAATCACGGAATACAATATAAACAACAACGGAATTTTATTACAATCATATAAGAGTTTTTAAAAAAAATACAGCGGAAGATATAAAATTTATACATGAATTTTAAAAATTAAAATTTACTTTTCAGTCGGCTTTGTGTGCGCACAAGCGTCTTGCATCGTCTCGTTCCTCTCCAGTTAAGCAAGCCAAAATCTCTATGCCTAGAACACTTAGGACCTGACCCGAGCGTATAGCATAAAAAAAAGAAACACAATAAACACTCGGATCAGGATTAATCATCGTTCAAGTAATCAACTTCAATAAAATACTGAAAATAATATAGTTGGTCCGATTTATGAGCCAACTGAATTTCAGGTTATATGCCCAATGTCGAGTATACACGGTCCATACATCAAAGCAGCACAATATCAGGCTTTTCATAACAAGATGTGTATATGTCAGTACAGGACATTTGTAATATATGGGAAGGAAACTAACCCACCTACTTTATCTTTTTTTTCTGTCGATATAGTCGTGCATGGGAAAATAGCAATATATGGAAAGGAACCCAAGCTACTTTCTTTCTTTCTAAATGTCAATATAGTCATGCATAGGAAATTAGCAATATATGGTGTCATTAAATTCCCGGAAAGCAAGCATGCATAAGGAGCTTAACATCACGTTGACAATGGATGTTTAGGCTTAGGACTTGAAGTTCTAACCTACAAGTCACAAAAATGGAATAGCTAGTTTATACATATTTGGTACTATGCGTATAAGCATGCTTTTGAAACCAAATCAGATTAATGATATTTGATTTGAAATGAAAACCATAAGAAATTAAGTTTTAAGTTTTCTTTTATATGAAACTGAGAATTCCAACATTGCACAAATCCGAAACATGCCATGCTTTTATATATATATATAGATAAACGAGGCTTAGCAAAGACTGTGTCTACATTCTAACTAGCATGAGGTGGCATGCAACTTTCATTCCTATGTTTCAGATTCTACTACATGTGTTCATGCATCCATGCGGGTACATGCAAGTGCCATCTAAACTTATATAATATATAAATAGGTTTCAGTGTAATTACTGTGTGCAAAAAATTTCCAATTACTCAATCGCAAGGGAAACAAAATTCAAGAATAGGTCATAAGGCTACACAATAGTCCGTACTGTAAACTAATTAGACAATGGTCACCGCAAAGTCACTACGGGAAAGAGAACAAATGCAGCAGCGAAGGGCCGACAAAAATCACGGCGCTAGGAGGTTTACAACACAACACATACAATCGCTATCATATTTTTCAGTTTTGTACTGAAGTTAAAACTTGCAACGAGCTAATCGTATTCGTGAGTGGGTTAACACTCACCTGCGGATGCGGTGGCGAGCTGATCGACATGTTGAAGGCACTCTGTTTGAGGCAGCGACGGTTCGGCACACTGGAACGACACTGGCGGTTGACAGAGCTTTGGCAACTGGCGATGGTTCATGCGGTCGACGCCAGCCGACTCTACAGTTGCGCGGTGGTTGCTTAGGGTTGTACGGGGTAAAGCCAGCGGCTTTGGGTGCGAGGAGAAGAACAGGTGGAAGGTGGCTTGGACTAAACGGGAGAGGAAGCCTTCGCTTTAGCGGAAAGGATTGGATTGAAGGCTGCGCCATTTTTTAGATTTGGGGCAAAAATTATATTTGCTGAAGAAATAAATGAAAAAGGGGATACATTACTTTGACTGCCAAAGGGTTAAGTAGAAAGAAGAGGAGGGACCAATTTGATTTAGGAGGAGACGCACTGGATAGCTCGGTGACGTTTTGGTTGAGAGGAGAGAGGCCGATTTGGTTTTTGGAAGAGAGGACTTTTTTCCTTTTTCATATCTGTTTATATTTGAAGAGGAAAGGTTTGAGGGGGTTGTATGCAGGAAGCATAAGGATGTGCTAATTCATTATCCAATTTAATGTGGGTAAAGCGGCATGGATAGATTGAGAAAATAAAGCACGTTTTGCTTGCATAATTATAGAAAGAGGGGAGAGAAACGTTCAAGTCTTTCCTTCTTTCACATGTTTTGATTTTTTGTTGTTTTTACAGTGTAACGTAAGCTGCGTTTCATTTTATGTAAATGTTTCGCTAGAAAGCACGAAGCCCTTGCATGTCCTTTAGATTTTCTTTTCTTTTCTTCTTATGAACGCATTGTTAATATAATGGTAGGAAGATGAGACAAAAAAAGGAAGCTTGCATGCATTGAAATTGGGAAGCTTTTAATGAAAGGAAGGTCAACAGCCAAGGAAAGAAAATAAGAAGGTTTGAAAGGAGATATCAATATGCATGCATTGAAAATTGTTTGGAATTTGAATGTTCACATCTGACTATCCTCTCCCTTGCGTTCTTCCTTTTTTTCATTAAAAATGTTTTACATGGAAAGAGATGGGGAAAATTGGCATTAAGGAAATGAACGTGTTCAAGCATGCAATGAAATTGGAAAATATATGCCTTTCGTGTCATTTGTTCTCTCTCTCTTTTTTTCCATGCATGCTAAAATATACGGGTGCAAATTTTGAAGAAATGGTAGGCTTTAAATGTGTAATTAAACGAGGTCCCACGTTTCCAAATCCAAATATTTACCGTTTCATATGCTTGTTTATTTAATCAATTTTATCTTCTTCCTCTTTCTAATGTATTTAATGTGTATTTAATGTTTACCATTTCATATGCTTGTTTCCAATTTCTGGTAGACTTTAAATATGTATTAAATGTTTTCAAATCCAAATGTTAATGGTTTAAATTATTTGACTTTTTCTTTATGTTGCAAATGAAACGAAATTTTGTATGTTACTACGGGAATTCTTTCATTTATATTAAATTGAACGTATTCTAAATATCAATTTTCTTAATTAATTTGACTGCAAAATTTTACGTTCTACTTGCGGTAACTGCACCATTTGATGTCAATATCATTTAATTTCCATTGTTAATGTTTTATTTAAATTTACTTAAATTAAATAAACAGATGTATTTTCATGTTCACATTTAAAGTTTGAGTTTAAATTCCAATGTCAACCATTTCTATACGGTTATGGTTGTTGTTTCACGATCGAAATATCCTTTCAAAACTTATGAACACATATGGTTTGTTTGGTTATTGATGTTGTCATAGATTGTCATTTATTAAAAATAAAATTTGAAATCGTTTATTAATACTACCTTAAAAATAATTTTCAAACCATTTGAAATTCAAGGATTAAATTCAATTAATTCAATAAATAACGATCTAAATTTGCGGGATGTTACATACTATGTGACGGCCCGCCCTGCACCAGCCTGCATTTCCTCCGAAGGTGCGATGTACACATGCCCGACTAACAAGGAACCTGTAGAATGTCTCACAGCGCATGGAACAAAATATAATAATAATATACTTGACATAAAAAGGCGAGACAGTGCATAAGCTGATAACTAAAACCAACATCAACATCATCATTAGAGTAGCGGAAATCCAAATACAGCTTATTACAACTTTCCAAATTACTGTCTCTGAACAAAAGAAAGCTAAAGTAGAAGATGCACTACTAATGCCTAAGCAGTGATCTTCAACAACACAGGGAGAATATCTATATGTATCATACGTGGAAGCCTCCTGCTCGTCTCCAGATCAGCTACTCGTGCATACCCAGCTAACCTATCTCTAGTCTTCTCATGAGAGCACCTAAAGTAATAAGAAGAGACATAAAACTCTAGGTCAGACAAAAAGTCTGGTATGAGCGATAAGCAGCTAAACAAAACAATAACAGGTATACTAAACTATACCTTAACCTGGACCTGCAACCAAAGAGTTAGTACTACATACCGTACAATACTCTAAGGTGCCACTAAACAGATGGTGTAAAGAATACGGGGGTGGGGGTGTGCATGTCATAATGATGGAAAACAAATCAAACATAACAACCATCCTCACATCTCTCACTCAGTGCGTAAAGCATACGATGTCCACCACTGTCAATCACTAGACCCATCGAAGTAGTGACGGAGTTCGACTTGTACAACTACTGCTACTACCAAGCTTACCCCATGGAGTCAAGACCAAATCTTTACAAATGACCCCACCTCATTGGTCCATAGCTCTTTAGTCGTACCTAGGCCACTGTGGCCCTGAATCCGTTCACGTACTCCCTACACATAGTGATTCAAAGTTATAGACATCGACGACCCCTTAGCACATGTCCCGCAGCAAAGCCCAATCATGAAGTTCACTCGTTGGTTCCCATCAGGATCCTGAGTCAAAACTCCTCATTTGGACCTCCTTTGCATCTCGGGTTTTGTTCGAATTGGAGTTGGCCTTCAGAAGAGTTGTCACGATAGTCGTCGCGTAGTAGAGATGGAAGTTCAATTCGGTTTGGTCCAATCTGCTTCAGTCGGTTCGGTTCGGCTACATCATCCCCAGGCTTCCCGTTCGGTTCGGTGCTCCACTTCATGATGGTTCGGTTCGGGTCCACCTCCTCCATGCAGTTCGGTTAGGGTCCACCTCCTCCATGCGGTTCAGTTCGGTGCTTTGCTCCTTGGTTCCTCTTGCTCCAGCTTGTTTACTCTGATCCGATCCCACGTTCCATTCCGATCCGATCCTCAACCCAACCCCAACCCTTTGCACGTGGCCTTACTTCTTGCCAAGCCCTCATTCTTGTACTAGGTTCCGATCCGGTTCGGTACTCTGCTCAGCTCCCCGATCCTACTCGAGCCCCCAAACCCGATCCGATCAGAAACCCTGCACAACTTCCTGCAATTTTCCAGCAACTGTTTTACGCCATACGACGGCGTTTTCGACCACTCTAGCTCTTCTAATCAATCACAAAGCATATCATACAGTCACAGCAACATAGCGAACTAACTACAAACACCAAAACAATGAATTAACATGTCAAACCGGATCAAATATACCCAAAAAAAAACCATATTTTCCCTTAAGCTTGTTTAGGCATAATTAATCATAGGATTAACAAAACTTAACCAAATTAGCCAAATTTTCTAACAGAGACATAAAACATTATTTCCGAATTTATAAATATTTTTCCTGAATTTATTAATGTATAAATTCGCTAATCTTCACTAATTACCCTTAATTAACCGTAATTAGTGCAAAACTATGCAAATCACTCACCTTAGCCACAAATAAAACCTCAAAACTGAAATGAATCTCTGTTTGGCGTTGTTCCCAATGTAACACAACAGCTCTAACCTTGCTTTGGTGCTTTCTCTCCTTAATTTGATGTAGTTTAAGCCAAAACTTGATTAAGAGGTGATTAGAGGTGCATTTAGATGTTGGAGGCCATTGTTAGGGTTTCCTAAGATGTATGTGGCGGCTGGGAAATGAGAAAAACTGAAATCCCTAACCCTAACAGCCCTTAAGTACTCCAAATCCCGAAATTCCCCTTTGGGCCTAGCTGTTAATCACCCGGTTAAGCCCAATTAAGCTGTTTTTCACCGTTTGAAACTTGTTTCAGCCATATCTCTCAAACGGTGGGTCCGTTTGGCTAATGTGACCACTCTACGGAATTGTAAACCATCAAACGAATCTAATGAAAGTGGTTTCAAGTCAAAATTCCTTTCCAGTCAAAAGTTATGGCCAAAACAGTATCCGCTAGGGGCAAAACGGTCATTTAAAAATCGGCAAAAATCATGAACATGGGAAATGACTCCATTAGTCGTCCCCCAAAGTTACGTGACCATACGACTTCGCATGTGAAAGAAATAAATATTCTACGATCCTGCGATGCGTAGAATGCGGGTCGTTACACTCTCCCCCCTTTAAGAAATTTCGTCCCCGAAATTCCTTAACCCAAAACATACAAAGGATTCCGCATGCCTATCAGCCATATACAACAATCAAACATGCAAAACAAACAAAATAAATCTATCCTAGCATGCGGAAAGATTAAATCGAAACTGAATTCTTACCAGGCGAAGAGTTCTGGATACGTCTTCCTAATGTTCTCCTCTGTCTCCCAAGTACAGTCATTCTCATTTTCGCCCCACTGAACTTTGACTAGATTCACCGCTTTCCTTCGAAGTTGCTTCGTATCGTTCTCAATAATACGCCCTGCGGTTCCCAACCGCCTCGGGTTCAACTTCGACATCATCCAACTGATCAGGTGAAATAGTCACATCTGGGTCATGTACGAATTTCCTTAACTGGGAAACATGAAATACGTTGTGAACTCCTACCATCTTGTCTGGTAATTCAACTTTATATGCCAAATTCCCAATTTGCTCAAGGACCGGGAATGGACCAACAAATCTTGGTGCTAACTTGCCTCTCCTGCCAAATCATGTCACGCTCTTCAACGGAGAAATCTTGACAAACACCAAGTCGTCAATGGAGAACTTTAATTCTCTTCTCCTCTTATTAGCATAACTCTTCTGCCTATCTTGGGAAGCCATCATTCGCTGTTGGATATCCTTAATCTTAGCTGAAGTTTCTCTTATCACATCTGGTCCAAGCACAAACTTCTCACCAGTTTCTAACCAACATGACGGTGAGTTGCACGGTCTTTCGTACAAAGCTTCAAATGGAGCCATACCAATACTGGACTGATAACTATTATTATATGCAAACTCTATTAGATGCAAATGGTCATCCCATGATCCACCAAAATCCAATATGCAAGCCCTCAAAAGATCTTCTAACACTTGATTCACCCTCTCTGTCTTTCCATCCGTTTGAGGATGATACGCGGTACTGAGATGTAATTCTGATCCTAACGCCTCTTGTAAGCTCTTCCAAAATCAACTAGTGAACAACGGGTCTCGGTCACTTACAATGCCTTTGGGTATTCCATGAAATCTTACTACCCATTTTATATACAGTTCCGCTAACTTAGCTGCCATCCTGTTTGACTTGACGGGTATAAATCTTGCACTCTTGGTCAATCGGTCCACAATCACCCAAATGCTATCATGGCCCGACCTAGTCCTTGGTAAACCATCGATGAAATCCATTGAAACTTGCTCCCATTTCCATTCTGGAATTTCTAATGGTTGTAACAAACCACTAGGCTTCTTTTGCTCAGCTTTAACTAGCTGGCAATTCATGCATTTGGATATAAGCTTCCCAACGTCTCTTTTCATCCCTTCCCAGTAGTAGATCTGCTTCATATCTCAATACATCTTCTTACCACCGTGATGTATAGTCAGTTTTGAGTGATGACATTCTCTAAGCACTTCATTTCTCAATCCATTGACATTGGGCACAATAAGTCTTCCATTCTTTCTAAGCCATTCATCTCGATCAAGCCCATACTTGTTCATCTCTCCGTCGATTCCCATATCTAACTTTGAGATGATTTCCAATAGATTAGGATCGTTCCTCTGACTGGAACCAATCCGCTCAATCAAAGTGGGACTGATCGTCAAATTTGCAAACATTTTTGGATCCAATTCGCACTTTGGTCTGAAATCGTACCCCGCGATGTACTCCAGTTGCTTTCATTCGAGAAACATAGCCCCTAAACTGACATGTCTTCTACTCAATGCATCAGCTACCGCATTGTCCTTTCCTGGTGTATATGTGATATCGAAATCATAGGAAACCAAGAATTCTAACCATCTTTGTTGTCAGAGATTTAGATCCTTCTGAGAGAAAAGATACTTCAGTGACTTATGATCAGCAAACAACTCGAATCTTTCTCCCAATAGATAATGTCTCCACATCTTCAATGCGAACACGATCGCTGCCAATTCCAAATCATGGGTAGGGTATCTTCTTTCGTGCGGTTTCAATTGCCCACTTGCATAAGCTACAACCCTACCTCCTTGCATCAATACAGCACCAAGTCCGGTGCCACATGCATCCGTATATACTGTCATCCCTTCATTCCCCTTGGGAATGACTAACACTGGTGCGTGCATCAACTTTTCCCTTAGACTCTTGAAGGCTTGATTCTTCTTGGTTCTTCTTGGTCCGGTGCCACATGCATCCTCGCACTTTTCGTCCCAGACGAAAGCTTGATTCTTCTTGGTCAACTGAGTCAACGGCGCTCCTATCTTGGAGAAATCTTGGATAAACTTATGATAATATCTAGCTAATCAAGAAACTTCTTATGTATGTTGCATTCTTGGGCGTAGACCAATCCTGTACCGTAGCTACCTTCGCAGGATCCACGACAATACCATTCTCTGAAACATCATGGCATAAGAATCTCACTTCCCTCCTCCAGAAGTGACACTTAGAAAACTTCGCTTTCAATTGGTGTTTTCTCAACACCTCCATCACTATCCTCAAATGTTCCTTGTGTTCTTCCTCTGTCCTCGAGTAAACCAAAATATCATCCACGAACACAAGGACAAACTTATTCAACTGATCTCTGAATACCCTATTCATAAGATCCACAAAGTATGTTGGGGCATTGGTCAGCCCGAATGGCATGACCAACAACTCATAAAATCCAGACGGCGTTCGAAAAGTCGTTTTAGCTATACTCTCAGCTTCCACTCTAAGCTGATGAAAACCTGTCGCGAGATCCAACTGAGAGAATACTCTTGCGCCACTCAACTGATCAAACAAATCATCTATCCACGGTAGAGGATACTTATTCTTCCTCGTCACTTTATTCAATTCGCGGTAGTCTACACACAATCGAAGGGAACCATCCGCCTTGGTAGCAAACACAACTGGTGCTCCCCATTCAGAAACACTCCTGATAAATCCCTTCTTCAAAAGATCGCTGACTTGCACCCCGAGCTCTCGCTGCTCCCTTGGTTCCATACGACGAAGTGGCATCACTATAGGTCTGGCATCTTTCACTAAATCAATACGGAACTCAATCTCTCGGTCTGGTGGAAGCCCGGTCACTTCTTCGAAAACGTCCGGATACTGGCCAACCACGGGCAAACCTGACAACTCACCTTGCGGGATGTCAAGGGAATTTAGAAAACTAGCCATTACCCCATCACTAGGTAGACCACCAAACACTACCCTCTGCCCATCATCCGCTCTAGCTGTCACCAAAAAGCCCTCACAGTCCACCACCACCCCGTATCTTTGGAGCCAATCGACTCCCAAAATAATGCCAAACCCAGTAAAGCCCAAAACAAAGCAATCACAAACAAACATGCATCCATGACTCGATAAGACCACATTATGACAAATAATGCTAAGGTTAGTCGAACCACCAATCGGGTTCGTCACTACTAAAGGTCTATCGACAATCTCGGGCTCCAATCCCAACCTATCTACCAGGTCACTAGATATGAAAGAACTGGAAGCTCCGGTATCAAACAAAACTCTAACAGGAACATCATAAACAGAAAGCATACCTTGAATAACGACATTCTTTCCCTTCTCCGCCGCAGTTGGGGCATTCGACGAAGAAGGAATAGCATTAAGGGTATATGCTTTCACCATCTGCTTTTCTTTAGCGGGTTGCGGACACTTGTCCTTGTGATTTCCCACTTGGCCACAGTTGAAGCACTTCCTTTCCGTTGGCTTGGCCCGACAATTACTAGCATAATGGCCCTTTTAAGCACGGCTGAAGCACTCAACATCCTTCTTATTCCTTTTCTTCTGGCCATCCTTAGTCCGATTCTGCTTTCTCTTATTCTGAGAACCATTCTTGCCTCCACCGCTTGCTTGTGGCTTTGGCTCCTCTGCAGATGCAACCTCAGTCTTTGACTTAGGGTAAAGACTCTCTGATCTTAAAGCTTTCCCCACAATCGACTCAAACGTCTCATCAATGTGGTTAATAAGCCTTTCCCCCAAGTATCCATCCAAGCCAGTTATAAACTTCTCATTCTTCTTCTCGACAGTATCTATTAGGGATAACCCATATTTCGACAAAGTGTCGAATTCGGCAATATATTCCGAGACAGCTCTGCCATTCTGCTTGAGTTCCAAGAGTCTCTTAAACAACACTGACTTCTGAGCAGCTGGAATAAACTTATCGCTAAAGCAAACCTTAAACTGATCCCAAGTAATCTGATCCTCTGAGGTAGCTGCCTTTATAGCACTCCACCAATTCATTGCCTGTCCTTGCAGCTGACGGGATGCTAACCTTCTCTTCATTGCATCCTCGATACCCAAGTCTTCGAAGATACGCTCGCAGCTATCCAACCAATCCTGAACATCCGTAGCCGACTCCGTTCCGTGGAATGGCTTCCCACCATGACTAGTATAATCCTTATTCAGCTTGGCGAAATCGGCCCTAGGCGCCTGCACTACTGGACCACCACCATTACCCGCATTGGGAGCTGCCCTCTGCACATCCCTAAGCATCTCTCTCATGAGGTCAGTAAACATCGTCCTCATCTCAGCAGCATTCCCATTATTGGCTCCTCTACCGGTACCCCTTACGTATCGGCTCATCATTCAATCTGCACAGAGAAAACGATTAACCATCTCCATAGTGGTGCCAGTGCAGTGTGACTTCATCCTTAGCTATACTAATAGTATATATAGCTTTTGAAAACCAAAATAATCACAAATACGCGCTCACATATACGTATTATCTCTCCCTGGTAACTTCCCTAGGTTAACTACGCAACCTAGAGCTCTGATACCAAGTGTGACGGCCCGCCCCACACCAGCCTGCATTTCCTCCGAAGGTGCGCTGTACACATGCCCGACTAGCACGGAACGGTCGCCAAAGAAAGGAAAGAAGAGAATGAACTAACAAGGAACCTGTAGAATGTCTCACAGCGCATGGAACAAAATATAATAATAATATACTTGACATAAAACAGGCAAGACAGTGCATAAGCTGATAACTAAAACCAACATCAACATCATCATCAGAGTAGCGGAAATCCAAATACAGCTATTGTCTCTAAACAAAAGAAAGCTAAAGTAGAAGATGCCCTACTAATGCCTAAGCAGTGATCTTCAACAACACAGGGAGAATATCTATATGTATCATACGTGGAAGCCTCCTGCTCGTCTCCGGATCAGCTACTCGTGCATACCCAGCTAACCTGTCTCTAGTCTGCTCGTGAGAGCACCCAGAGTAATAAGAAGAGACATAAAACTCTGGGTCAGACAAAAAGTATGGTATGAGCGATAAGCAGCTAAATAGAACAATAACAGGTATACTAAACCATACCTGAACCTGGACCTGCAACCAAAGAGTTAGCACTACATACCGTACAATACTCTAAGGTGCCACTAAACAGATGGTGTAAAGAATACGGGGGTGGGGGTGTGCATGTCATAATGATGGGAAACAAATCAAACATAGCAACCATCCTAACATCTCTCACTCAGTGCGTAAAGCATACGATGTCCACCACTGTCAATCACTAGACCCATCGAAGTAGTGACGGAGTTCGACTTGTACAACTACTGCTACTACCAAGCTTACCCCATGGAGTCACGACCAAATCTTTACAAATGACCCCACCTCATTGGTCTATAGCTCTTTAGTCGTACCTAGGTCACTGTGTCCTTGAATCCGATCACGTACTCCCTACACATAGTGATTCATAGTTATAGACATCGACGACCCCTTAGCACACGTCCCGCAACAAAACCCAATCATGAAGTTCACTCATTGGTTCCCATTTGGATCCTGAGTCAAAACTCCTCATTTGGACCTCCTTTGCATCTCGGGTTTTGTTCGAATTGGAGTTGGCCTTCAGAAGAGTTGTCACGATAGTCGTCGCATAGTAGAGTTGGAAGTTCAATTCGGTTCGACTACATCATCACCAGGCTTCCCGTTCGGTTCGATGCTCCACTTCATGATGGTTCGGTTTGGGTCCACCTCCTCCATGCGGTTCGGTTCGGGTCCACATCCTCCATGCGGTTCAGTTCAGTGCTTTGCTCCTTGGTTCCTCTTGCTCCAGCTTGTTTACTCCGATCCGATCCCACGTTCCATTCCGATCCGATCCTCAACACAACCCCAACCCTTTGCACATGGCCTTCCTTCTTGCCAAGCTCTCATTCTTGTACAAGGTTCCGATCCGGTTCGGTACTCTGCTCAGCTCCCCGATCCGACCCGAGCCCCCTAACCCGATCCGATCCGAAACCCTGCACATCTTCCTGCACTTTTCCAGCAACTGTTTTATGCCATACGACGGCATTTTCGACCACTCTAACTCTTCTAATCAATCACAAAGCATATCATACAGTCATAGCAACATAGAAAACTAACCACAAACACCAAAACAATGAATTAACATATCAAAACGGATCAAATATACCCAAAAAACCATATTTTCCCTTAAGCATGTTTAAGCATAATTAATCATAGGATTAACAAAACTTAACCAAATTAGCCAAATTTTCTAACAGAGGACTAAAACATTATTTCCGAATTTATAAATATTTTTCCAGAATTTATTAATGTATAAATTCGCTAATCTTCACTAATTACCCTTAATTAACCATAATTAGTGCAAAACTATGCAAATCACTCGCCTTAGCCACAAATAAAACCTCAAAACTGAAATGAATCTTTGTTTGGTGATGTTCCCAATGTAACACAGCAGCTTTAACCTTGCTTTGGTGCTTTCTCTCATTAATTTGATATAGTTTAAGCCAAAACTTGATTAAGAGGTGATTAGAGGTGTATTTAGATGTTGGAGGCCATTGTTAGGGATTCCTAAGATGTATGTGGCGGCTGGGAAATGAGAAAAACCGAAATCCCTAACCCTAACAGCCCTTAAATACTCCAAATCCCGAAATTCACCTTTGGGCCTAGCTGTTAATCACCCGGTTAAGCCCAATTAAGCTGTTTTTCACCGTCTGAAACTTGTTTCAGCCATATCTCCCAAATGGTGAGTCCGTTTGGCTAATGTGACCACTCTACGGAATTGTAAACCATCAAACGAAACTAATGGAAGTGGTTTCAGGTTAAAATTCCTTTCCAGTCAAATGTTATGGCCAAAACAGTATCAGCTAGGGGCAAAACGGTCATTTTAAAATCGGCAAAAATCATGAACATGGGAAATGACTCCAATAGTCGTCTCCCAAAGTCACATGACCATACGACTTCGTATGTGAAAGAAGGAAATATTCTACGATCCTGCGATGCGTAGAATGCGGGTCGTTACATACTAGCTGTCCGTGTAAGAAAATATGGGCACCTAGAGTTTAGGTAGAAATAATAAACTCCGAGTCAGTCATGGGATTCGTGTGAAAACTAAAAAAGTTATTAATCTTAAATTTTAAATTTGGGAAATCATGGGACCACGCCGTATAACACGGAACGGGTTTACTCCAAATAAATCTTAGTTTAGAATAAAACAATGCAATGCTTTTTAGAAAAATGAAGCTATTATAAGACTCAGGTCCCATCACACAATGCAACGCAAGCCGAAGGATAGAGTTTTCCTTTATAATAGCCAAGGATGCTTGATACGTATAAAACAAAATTATTTTGATATTACTATAAGTGTATAGTGTCGAAACAATTTCAAATATAAATGTATCAATCATAGATGGCATGGGTATCATATGTCATGTCGCCATACTAGTTCTACAACTAAAACCAAAAAGTCACGTATTGAAAATTGGATTTGCATCTATGAGTCGAGGCAAGGGATGGCTCTCACCGGTTTGAGACACTCTAGCTAATGCCTAAGGATTCGGATGCTGGCGAACCCTTAGATCTTCAGGGTCGGTCAACACATACTTTAGTGGATTGGTTATTCCTGAACATACGTTTCCCGGTCCTATTGAACCAATCTCTGAGCCACTAGGGACTCATATCCGAGGCGCCTCATTCCATCATCGACATAAGTAAAAATGTCTGGACTCCATACTATGACACCACTCCTAGCTAGAAAGAAACGCCTGCACTCCCTGCAGTCACGATCCCGTTTGGACTCATACTGGGGTGTGAGTCTCGCGAGTTAACGCTATATACACAAAGCTATGCTAATTAAAGCTGTGCTTTGATCATCAACCACAAGGCTCTGCTTTTCAACAAAAGCATTGATCATTTGCATTTTGGCATGCCACACTAACAATTCACGCCATACGACTGATGTCTATCGTATATAACCTCTAAGCTCGTACGTCTCAGAGAAGGGTGTTAAGCAAGAGAATAAATTCTCTGCCACCAAATAGATATATATTTAATTGAAATCATCAATACAGAATGAAATCCAATGTCATACAAACATCCATATACAAGTCTGTTCTGGGTCTGAACGAAACCCTAGGCACCTTATTCCTCGTCCGTAACGACACGGATTTCGCCCGGACGTAATCGATCGTTAAATCGACCAAGACCGTTTGAGTCCTGCATACGCTAACTTTGGTAATACAACACATCAGAACAAATAACAGAAGACTTTTATAAACATCATAATAATGTTACATCAGAGTACATCGATAAATAATAATACAATGGAAAATTAATTACAATAAATTTAATACAACGCAGCGGAAGACTATCGACGCTCTAGACACAGCTTTAAGCTTCAATCCAGAATCCTGCTCAAAAAATAAATATCTGCAAAACAAGCCACTCGACTGCCCGTGTGGAAAATAAAGGCACCCAAGTTTGCAAGTGAAACAAACTACGAGTCAGTCATGGGACTGGTATGAGAAATCTTTTTTAACCTATTTAATAATAAGGCTAATCCCAGGACCATGCCGCTAACGCGGAACGGGTTTACTCCATTGGATTACCAGTGCATAAACATCAACCATAAATAAGCATATGGATCTACAATGCATCAATCAACATGCAATTCCTTAATCTACCCATTTAGGCTTAATCCCTAAACTTAGATTTCAAAATCCAATTCACTTTACAGAAATTAGTTCTTTGGACTTTGTTTCTCGATTTCTTTTATTTCCTATCATTTGAAATACATATCTAGCTTTTGTAATAAAGTAGATTTCACTTCGGGATCTCAAAAACAAAACATTTGGAAATATCAATTCCAAAACATAACAATGTATACAAACAAGTATGCAACCAAATATCGGTCATGTTCCCTCAGAAAAGGCTGTATGCGCCTTAACCAAACCAATATATATGTGTGCACCTAACGGCTACACTGACAATGCACCATCCCACCTATGGGGGAAGACATGCATGCCCTAACACTTTTAGTCACTCTCGGGTCACCCGATCTCTAGCCACATACTTGCTAAATCATTTTATATCCCGAAGTAGGGAAAATCAATTCACAACATAATAATCACAAGTACTTTCAAATCTATATAGATTTCTACTTCCAAAACATTTCGAAATTATCCGGTATAGCCCTCGAAATCCTTTCTGTTTTATAAAATGCTCCCTGTCCAAAATCGGGAATACTATTCTTTTGACTTAAGAAATCTCATTTCGAAATCATTTATTAAATTTTAAAATAAACAACATCGCTACACCTTATAATCAAATCGTGAAGTGTTTCACAAGGTGTTAGCACATAGATATCTTTACCCAACCCAATGTTAAATGTAAAAGCATGTTTTGCTCATAAACTGGTTGAGCACAATCCAAACGATCAATCAATCACAATCCATATCAATAACCAAGCATATTTGGTTCAATCACATTTCGTATTACAATAAAAGAGTATTTTATTGTCTACACATTTTCTACATTTCATGTTACAATAAAAAGAGTATTTCCATTGTAAAACAACTTCTATCATTAACATGTTACAATAAAATGAATATTTTATTGTTTATCATATTATATTTCATATGTACAAAAATAAAAAGAATATTTTATTTTCTTCACATCCTATGTTTAACATGACAAATAGAAAGAATATTTTATTTACATAACAATTTCTTTGTTTCTGGTGACAAATAAAAAGGAATATTTTATTTGCATAACAATTTCGATGTTTCTAATGATAAATAAAATGAATATTTTATTTCCATAACATTTACTATGTCGCTAATGATAAATAAAAATAATAATTTTTATTTTCCTTATTTGTATACAATTTCTGTCTTTAACTTAACAAATAAAAATGAATATTTATTTGTACACAAATTTCAATGTATAACATGACACATAAAAATGTTTATTTTAATTTGCATACAAATTCTAATGTATAACATAACATAAAAAAATGTCTGTTTAATTTGTATACAAATTCTAATGTATAACTTGACAATAAAAATGTACCCTTAATTTGTATACAAATTCTAATGTACAACATAACATATAAAAATGATATTTTTATGTGTTTTACAATTCCTACATTAACATGTAAAATAGCAAGTAAAATGACATTTTCATTTACATACAAATCTAATTCTAACAATAAATGGTATTTTTGTTTTGTCGACCATTCTATTTCAACAAAACAAATAAAAATGATAATTTTATTTTTGTTGACAATTAATTCTATTTCAACAAAACAAATAAAAATGAAAATTTTATTTTGTCGACAATTCTACTAAAAAAATGAATAAAAATGATTCTTTTATTTTGTTGACAATTCTATTTCAACAAAACAAATGAAATTGATACTTTTATTTTGTCGACAATTCAATTTCAACAAAACAAATAAAAATGATAATTTTATTTTGTCAACAATTCTATTTCAACAAACGAATAAAAATGATTCATTTATTTTGTTGACAACAAAACAAATGAAATTGATACTTTTGTCGACAAGTCTATTTCAACAAAACAAATAAAAATGATAATTTTATTTTGTCGACAATTCTAATTCAACAAAACAAATAAAAATGATGATTTTATTTTGTCGACAATTCTATTACAACAAACGAATAAAAATGATTCTTTTATTTTGTTGACAACAAAACAAATGGAATTGATACTTTTGTCGACAATTCTATTTCAACAAAACAAATAAAAATGATAATTTTATTTTGTCGACAATTCTATTACAACAAATGAATAAAAATGATTCCTTTAATTTGTTGACAATTCTATTTCAACAAAATAAATGAAAATAATAACTTTATTTTGTTGACAATTCTATTTCAACAAAACAAATAAAAAGGATAACTTTATTTTGTTGAAAATTCTATTTCAACAAAACAAATAAAAATGATAATTTTGTTTTGTTGACAATTCTATTTCAACAAAACATATAAAAATGATAATTTTTTTGTTGTTGACAATTCTATTTCAACAAAACAAATAAAAATGATTCTTTTATTTTGTTGACTCTAATTCAACAAAAATGATACTTTAGTTTTGACAATTCTAATCAACAAAAATGACAATTTTATTTTGTCAATTCCAATTCAACAAAATGACAATTTTATTTTGTCAATTCCAATTCAACAAAATGACAATTTTATTTCGTCAATTCAAATTCTTCAACAAAATGACAATTTTATTTTTTCTATTCTAATTCAACAAAATGGCAATTTTATTTTGTCAATTCTAATTCAACAAAATGACAATTTTATTTTGTCAATTCTAATTCAACAAAATGACAATTTTATTTTTGTCAATTCTAATTCAACAAAAAATGACATTTCTATTTTTGTTGACAAATCTCCATAATTCCATTATATACAATTTAACCAAACAGATCACACCAAACAGCACCAATCAATATAGATCAAATCGCGTATGACATCAAACTGAATTTAATAGCGGATTTGTAAAGATTTCTAAACACAATCATAATTAATTAATTTTAATTATTTAAAAAGAATTCTCACACATAAGCTAAAAAAATATCCTTAGCGAACAAATATTCGTGATGATTAAATACAGATGAAAATCATGGCAGTTTATAATAAATATTCGTTACAGTTGGTATCGGAGCTTTGGTTAACTCAAATCTTTGGGGTACAACTCGTTAGAACTGAATAAAAGACTCATCAGTGGTGGGATTAGAAATTTCCTATAAATGAATACTCATTAGAGATAGGATCAGTAGTATCCTAAAATGAGAAAAACTCATTAGAGATAGGGTTATTAATGCCCTAGAATGAGTTGAGAGTGACCGGTTTATAATTAACGTATTTGCGATTATATATAATCCGATCTTAAAAAAATAATATGATTTTTGATATATAAAATTTATATATATTTGAAAATCTAATCAACTAATTAATTGATGGTTGTGTTGTGTGATTGTTAGTCCAACTAAAAAATTATTGAAATCAATAAAAGAATGAAAATCGAATTGGTTAGTTAAACAACTTTCAGTTCCATTCCTTTTCGAGGACGAAAAGATTTTTAGTGGGGAAGATTGTAAAACCTGGAATTTTGGAACCAATTTAAAAATTTTAATTTAGTTATTTTAATGGATTTTGAATATTTAAAATAATTTATTTAAATAATAACGACTAAAAATTTATTTTAATCGAAGTTAAAACGTAATAATTTAATTTAATTATAAAAGGAGTTAGAAATAGCGCGGCAGTTTGAAAATTCGAATTTGAACTTTGACAAAACGTACAGGATTCAAAATATATCGGATTTTAGTAAAACCAAAAATATTTGAATCTATTTAAAAATACCTTTCCAACGAATCTGAAAAATTGAAATTTCATAATGGGAATCAAAAGTTATGTCCAGTTTAATATTCAGAATAGTCGCTATGGAATATATATATATATATATATATATATATATATATATATATATATATATATATAATAAATAGCCATCTTTCAAACAGTCTCCAAATTCGACGAAATTAATTTTGTTAGGACCGTATCGTCAGAACATAGCGAGATTTATTTTTCGGGAATTTTTAGAGTCAGTATGTGGTCCCGGTAAATTTAAATATACGACCAAATTAAATAATTAAATGATTTATATTTTAAATTAAAGAAAAATGGACTGAAATGATCGAATGGGTTGTTGAGACCTAGCCCATTGTGTCCGAAATAGGGGTATTTGGCTAGGGGCAACATTAGTTGGGCTGGATTTGGAGTTAGTTGGAATTAACGTGCTAATTTGTGAATTAATTAATTTAAATAATATTATATTATAAATAACCTAGGATTTTCTAACCCTAATTCTCATTTCAAAAAGAACAGCCGCCATCCCCTTTAACATTAATCGCTGAAACGCTCCAAAATTAATCCCATTAAAACTTCAAATCCGTTCAATGAATCTCCACACTTCCAAAGACAATATTGATCAGCATCTCGAGCTCTCGATCTTCAACGGTGGAGATGGTTTGAATCGCGGCGTAGCGACGGGAATTGGGGCTCAAAGCCGCCGGTTTTGGTGTGGATTTCGAGGCAGGTGGCGGCGTCGAGTGTGGGGTGGTTGGCGACGGAAGACAGCGGCGGCGTGGTGGTTCTCGGGAGGCACTCCGATCTTGCTTCTGCACTTGGATGGTGGTGCGGTGATCGGTCAAAGGGATAGAACGATGTTTTTTTTCGATCGTTAGTTTCCAGAATAGAACGGTGGAAGGAGGATAAATCAAAGAAGTGTAATTAATTAGTAAATTATTTATTTAAATTTATGTAAAGAGATATATATAAAATATTGTAACTTCGTCATATCAAAACAGAATACAGCGAAACGATTTGCGTTGGACTCGTCTTGACGATATCTACAACATAGAACTAACCAAGACCAAAATGGAGCACTTTGGAAATTAAGGAAAATTTGAATGCGATCTGAATTAGAACAGAAATTCAGGAATAAAGAATAATGATTTCAAAACCGATCAAGGTGAGAAATCCTCACTAAAAACTCTGCATGGTTATTTATTTATTTACATAACTAAAAAAAAATATAGAATTTCCTGTGAGAATCCTATTTTTTTTATTAATTAATTATGACTGTGTTATTTCCAGTACGCCGTGAAATTATATTGATTGTTATACGTGATTTGATCTGGGATTGGGGATGGATGTTGTTATGTAGATCTATTGATTTGATGATTGTTGTGTTGAATAAAATATGATTATTAAATTAAATTTGTCATTTTTGACAAATTAGAATAGTTGAATTAAAATTATCTTTTTTGTCAAAATATGATTATTGAATTAAATTTGTCACTTTTGTCAAATTACAAAAGTTGAAACCAAATTTGTCACTTTTGTCAAATTATAACAGTTGAAACCAAATTTGTCATTTTTGTCAAAATGTAGTATTTGAAACAAAATTGACATTTTTGTCAAAATATAATGGTTAGAACAAAAATTGCATTTTTGTTAATTAGAATTGAGTTAGAATAAAAATTACATTTTCGTTAATTAGAATTGAGTTAGAACAAAAATTACATTTTTGGTTAATTATAATTTAGTTAGAACAAAAATTACAATTTTGTTAATTAGAATTGAGTTAGAACAAAAATTACATTTTTGTCAAGTAGATATGTGTCAAAATACAAATAACATTTTTGTCAAATAGATTTTTGTGTCAAAACACAAAATAACATTTTTGTGAACGAGATTTATTTTAAAACAAAAATAACATTTTTGTTAAATAGATTTGTGTTAAAACAATAATATCATTTTTGTTAAATAGAAATTGTAAACAAATAAAATTATCATTTTTATTTGTTATGTTGAATAGAAAATGTATACAAATAAATTATTCTTTTATTTGTCATTAGAATACATAGAAAAATGTATACAAATAAATTATTCTTTTATTTATCATTAGAATACATAGAAAAATGTATACATATATTTTTTTTATTATCATTAGAATACATAAAAAAACGTATACAAATAAATTATTCTTTTATTTGTCATCAGAATACATAGAAAAATGTATACAAATAAATTATTCTTTTATTTGTCATATTAAAATACATAGAAAAATGTATGCAAATAAATTATTCTTTTATTTGTCATTAGAATACATAGAAAAATATATGCAAATAAATTATTCTTTTATTTGTCATTAGAATACATAGGAAAATGTATGTAACAAAATATGTCATGTATGTTAGAAAACATATTTTGTAAATAAATATATCATTTAGTTAGAGAACATACTTTGTAAATAAATATGTCATTTAGAAAGAATATGTTTTTGTTTAATAAAAATATCATTTGGTTATAATATGCTTTTATCAAATAGAAATGTCATTTTTTTTATGTTTTAATTGAATGGTCAACAAAACAAATTTATCATTTTTATTCGTTTTGTTGAAATAGAATTGTCGACAAAACAAAGTTATCATTTTTACTGTTTTGTTGAAATAGAATGGTAAAAAAAACAAAGTTATCATTTTTATTTGTTTTGTTGAAATAAATTTGTCAACGAAACAAAGTTATCATTTTTATTTATTTTTTTGAAATATATTTGCAAACAAAACAAAGTTATCATTTTTATTTGTTTTGTTGAAATAGAATTGTCGACAAAACAAAGTTATCATTTTTATTTGTTTTGTTGAAATAGATTTATCATCAAAACAAAGTTATCATTTTATTGTTTTGTTGAAATAGATTTGTCAACAAAACAAAGTTATCATTTTTATTGTTTTGTTGAAATAGATTTGTTGTGGCGACCCAGACTTCCACATAAAGGAAAGTCCGGATTGCTTTGAGAACATGACAAATCAGAATATAAGCAAAAGATCATTTCATAGCTTATTACAACAATTCCATCAGAATACACGAATATAACAGAGTATGAATAAATATTATACATCAGAAAAATATCAGAGATTTAAATTACATTTAAATACATAGCAGTGGAAAAATAACACAAAACACAACTGAAAGAAAAACGCGGATACAGAGCTTTCCGAATATCACTTCACCTATAAACCAGGATCCTGTGAGTATAATATCTGCAAAACCCAACTACTAGCTGCCCGTGTGGAAAATAAGGGCACCCAGAGTTTAGGTTAAAACAATAAACTCCAGGTCAGTCATGTGACTGGTGTGAGAACTAAAACAGTTATTAAAACTTTAATTTAAAATAAGGTAAAAAATCAAGGGACCACGCCGTATAACACGGAACGGGTTTACCTCCAAGAAAACCAGTGCCTAAAAATAAACAGCGCAATGCTAAATAAAGAAAAATGAAGCTGTTGTAAGACTCAAGTCCCATCACACAATGCAACGCAAGCCAGAGGATAGAGTTTTACCTTATAATAGCCAAATATGCATGGTACGTTTTAAAACAAATCTTTTATTATTACTAGAAGTGAAGAAATCAACTTCAAATATAAATGTACCAATCATAGACGGCATGGGTACCGTATATCATGTCGCCAATACTAGGCTTTACAATCAAAACAGAAATGTCACGTATTTGGAAATTGGATTTCCATCATGGTGGTTACTAAATCGAAAGATCTATCGCGTGGTGCAATTCCCCACGGTTTACGTCGCAGGCATGCAAAAACATCGTAATGCACATCCGCACTATCCAGGAAACAAGTTACCGCGACCAACGTCGCAGGCATGTGAAAACACCACTAACTCTGTCCATCAGGGAATCGGGGGTGTGCCCTATCCCTCACCTCGGTCGATCGAATCCATGACAACCCATAGGGTGTCTATCCTCATCTCAAAAGCATACTGATCTAACCAGCAGTTTACCACCATACCTTTGATAACCCCAAACTTCCAGGGAATGAAAGTAAGAGATGATCATTTGGAATACAACATAAATACAATAATACAAATCACAGAAACAACATAGCATAGGAAATTCATAGAGTAACAATATCATAGCAGCGGAAATATAATGTCATCAACCACAGAAAATCCACAGTCACATAATTCTAAATCATTACATCAAGTTTCAGCAAAGTGTAATAAGTTTCAATTTCAAAATAGAACAAAATGAAATAAAATAAGTTTGATGTCTGAAAAAAAGAAATAAATGTAGTAGTAGCAAATGATAGATGTCTTCAAGCTCCAAATCATCACCTCTCCACGAAAGCAAATCCAAGAAAGATAATAAGCAGCTCCAAATAAAAGACTCCAAGCAAAGAATGAACCTGTTTACTTGGCTGCCCGTATAAAAAGGAGGGCACCCGAGTTTGCAAAAAGGTGAAACAAACTACAGGTCAGTTGTGGGACTGGTGTGAGAATTCTTAACTAAATTAACTACTAGTAATGAGGCAAATCCAAAGACCATGCCACTAACGCGGAACGGGTTTATTCTAATGGATTGCCGGGCATAATAGTGTCAGAATAAGTGATAAGTGAATCGTACAACAACGTTATGCTTTTTCGAAAAATGGAATCACCATAAGACCCAGGTCCCATCACACAATGCAACACAAACCAGAGGATTAGGGTTTTACCTTATAGTGATTAAACATGCAAAATACGGCAAATACGAGTTTAATATTATTATTAGTATATATCAAAACATTTCAAAGTAAATGTATCAATCCTAGGAAGCATAGCTACCATATACTATGCCTCCATACTAGTAATACAATCAAATTTGTAGGGTCGTATTTGGATATTGGTTTCCACCATGAGTCAAGGCTAGGGAGGAGCTCCTACCGATTCGAGACACTCTAGCTAATGTCTCAGGATTCCCCGTAGTGAACCCTTGGAAAGCAGCAGGGCCGGTCCACCATACGAGTTGCGAATTAGTTATTCCTGAACACACGTTTCCCAGTCCAATAGGACCTATCATCCGAGGCGCCTCATTCCATCATCCACATAAGTAAAATGTTGGGCCGTGTTAAAACCCAATCATCACTTCTAGCTAGAAAGAAACGTGCTGCTCTCCCTGCGTTCCCTTCTCCCGTTTTAGACTCCGCCGGTGTGTGAGGCTCGTGAAGTCACGCTATACACAAAGCTATGCCTAAACAGGCTATGCTTTGATCGTCCCACAAGGCCTGCTTTTCAACAAAACCTTGATCCTATGCATCTTAGCATGCCACATCATCACTCCATATCGTACTACCAATCCTTTGAAGAAATATATGAACGGGTGTTAAGCAAGAGAATAATTTCCCCGCCACCAAACATCCATACCTTCGACAAAAGATCAATAACATGATATTTGATAGAGTATGATGTCAAACACACAATCCATTTATTAGCTTATGCTCTGGGTCTGAGCGAAAGCCAAACCCGTGAAATCAACACGTACGTCTGGGCAATGACCGTGACCCTTGAATTGGGAGTAAGTCAAATCAGGGCCTCGATCGTTGTCCATTCGAGGGAGGATTTACGGTCTTCATACGCCATCTTCATACTTCAATTAACATCGTTTTGATTATTTATAATGAGAGAACTCTTCCAAATAATCCTCGTATATATATATATATATTGAAAATCATTCTTATTCGTTAATAATATTTTTTATTAACGATTCATTCCTATTTTAATTATTTAAAATAATTAAATTTTAATTAACGACGCTTCAGGTCAATGGACGACCCTGGCGCTGCTTTCAACAAATTTTGATTTTCACATTCCTCAAAATCTAACCATTGGATCATAACGTATCTTATATCGTTGGAAAGAACTTTCCGAGATGGTCCTAATGTTTTTAGTTTTGGGAAAATCTGACGGTCGGATCTTCCGGTATAATCGTTTAAAGATACGATTTCAAAACGCGAACTACCGTGCTCGGTTTAATTAATTATATTTGTAAATAAATATATATAAATATATTTCTTTAACTTCTTTTATCCATATTGAATAGCCTATTATATTTCAACGTCGCAAATTCGTTCTTTCATCTTACACTTACATTAAAATGTAAATTATAATTCATCGCTCCATTCATTCTTTTAATCTTACATTTATATTAAAATGTAAATTATAATTCATCGTTGCTAATTACATATGAAAATTAAAGGTGAATTTTTTATCTTACGGTTTGATATCATACTTCAATTACACATAAAAATAATGTGAATTTCATGCGGTGTAAATCTTGTCTTAATTTTGCATTAAAAATAAATGTAAATTCCATACGTGTAAATTCATACTTTATTTACATTGATAAAAATGTAAATTTTCATATGGTGAAGATTCCTACTTTTAATCACATTAAAATAATGTAAATTTTGCCTACGGTGTAAATTCCTATTTTTTTTACATTAAAAATAATGTAAATCTAATTTCAATGTAAACCCCTTCTTTATTTACATTAATAAAAGTGTAAGTTTTATTTCATGTCAATCTTCTTACTTCCTATTACATTTTAAAAATGTAAATCTTAATTTCATGCGACCTTTACTTTATATTATAAAAATGTAAAATTTAATACATGTCAATTTCTTTCATTCAATTTTACATATAAACATGTAAATTTCAAGTCATTGCAAATTCCTACTTAAATTTTACATAATAAAATGTAAGTTTACATACGGTGAAAATTCCTATTTTATTTACATTAAAAATAATGTAAATTTACATACGGTGAAAATTCCTATTTTATTTACATTAAAAATAATGTAAATTTACATACGGTGAAAATCACATGTTAATTACAAAGAAAAATATAATTTTTAACATACGACATTAATTCACTTTATAATTTACATATAAAGATGTAAATTTTAACATACGATGAAATTCACATGTTAATTACAAAGAAAAATGTAATTTTTAACATACGACAATAATTCACTTTATAATTTACACATAAAGATGTAAATTTTAACATACGATGAAATTCACATGTTAATTACAAAGAAAAATGTAATTTTTAACATAGGACATTAATTCACTTTATAATTTACATATAAAAATGTAAATTTTAACATACGATGTAAATTTCTACTTTATTTACATTAAAATAATGTAATTTTCATACGGTGAAATTCTTATTTATTTTACATTAACAAAAATGTAGACTTTACATATGGTGAAATTACAATATATTTACATTAATAAAAATGTAAACTTTTCATACGGTGAATATTCTATATATTTACATTAATAAAAATGTGGACTTTACATACGGTGAAATTCCTATATATTTACATTAATAGAAATGTAAACTTTTCATACGCTGAAATTCCTATATATTTACATTAATAAAAATGTAAACTTATCATACGGTGAATATTCTATATATTTACATTAATAAAAATGTGGACTTTACATACGGTGAAATTCCTATATATTTACATTAATAAAAATGTAAACTTTTCATATGCTGAAATTCCTATATATTTACATTAATAAAAATGTAAACTTTTCATACGGTGAAATTCCTATATATTTACATTAATAAAAATGTAAACTTTTCATACGGTGAAATTCCTCAATATAATCGCATCTAAAAATGTCATTTATACTTTATCGTTCTAATTTACATTAACTTAACATATAAAAATGTCATCTTTATTTCGTCGTTCTTATTTACATTAAAATAACATATAAAAATGTCATCTTTATTTCATCGTTCTTATTTACATTAAAATAACATATAAAAATGTCATCTTTATTTCATCGTTCTTATTTACATTAAAATAACATATAAAAATGTCATCTTTATTTCATCGTTCTTATTTACATTAAAATAACGTATAAAAATGTCATCTTTATTTCATCGTTCTTATTTACATTAAAATAACATATAAAAATGTCATCTTTATTTCATGTTTTAAGTTTCGTACTTTTTCATGTTTTATACTTTTTTGCATTTACAAGGAGATGTAAATAAATATAAATGTCAAGTTTCTAATGTCAAGGTTCAATTTCAATGCATTAACATAACGCTAAAATAAGGTTCAACTTCAACTTCATAACATAACACAAAATATAAGGTTCGACTTCGTGTGATAACATTCGTGTGATGAATACATATAGATTTATAATTATCTATCATAGCAACATAGCAACATCATCAATCATTTCTAAACAAAATAGATCTGAAGATTAACCATGGGATTACTGCGTCACAAACAAAGTAATTATTTAATTAATTAATTTAAATGAGGAAATTTCACATCTAACACTTAAAATTTCAGATCTAATATCATAACATCGCAACAATTCAGATCTGCAACTTATATTATCATCCATCATCGATCCATTTATTTTTGATTCTCAACTTCTCATAACGCAAGAATAACAATTAAATTAATTAAATTTATTTAAAAATAAATTCTCACCTTGCTTGGATTTAAAATGAATGTCCAAACTCGATCAGATCTCGTGTTCAAAGTCATGGTGGTTTCAGATCTGAGAGATTTCAATTTGAAATTCAAATGAATAAATTAGAAACAGACTTTTAACAACTGTCGTTGTAACGCTTAAAAGCGCGGCAAAACTGTGATTGTTCATACCTTATAATTTCAGTTTTGTTCAAAACTCCAAATTCAGAATTCGGAAGCTGTAGTTGACGATTTTGCGAACGGTTTGCGGGAGATCGACGGGCTTGGAGAGGGGGATCTTCGGCCAGAGGGGGGTGACGTGCGGTTTGCCGAGGAGGGGGTAGGGGAGGCCGAACGGCGGCGGCTTTGGGTGGAGGGTGCGGCGATTTCCGGCAACGAGACGGGTTGTGTTCGGTATGTATTCGAAAAGCTCAAAAATCTCTTCGAAACGTGATTTACGGCGAAGGATTTCGTTGAGAAACGAAGAAGAAATCAGAGTTTAAAGATTTGAAGCTTTATGGGTTTTGTTGAGGCTGAATCCATCGGGAAGAAGAAGGTTACTGTAGCGGACGGATATATATAATATAATATTAGGTTTAATTTATTAATTTATTATTTAATTAGCCCAATAAAGGTCCGTTTAGCCACTAACTCGGAATTTGGCCTGCTTACTGTCGTTCTTAAGGTTTTGACGCCTTCTGAACGCAATGGGACAGGTCTCGTGGCCCAATTCCGAAATCTGTAAATATTTCATTTAAATTTACATTAAAAATTAATTAAATATTTACCGTTCATTTAAATACGCCGGGGCCACATACTAACTCAGAAAAATCCAGAAAATTTATTTCTGGCTTTGTTTTGACGATACGATCACAACAAAATTTATTTCGTTCGATTCTGAGCTCGTCTGTAAAATGGCCATTTTCTGGTCGATCCAATTTAACTGTAATTGACCAAAACACATTTTCCTTTTCCACGCTCACATACTAGCTTCAAAAATCATGAAATTTGAAACCTAGCAATAATTTTACATCCCGGACCCAACAAAAGTGGTTTCGTCGAATTCCGAGGTCGTATGCAAAATGTCTATTCTCAAGGCGATATATTCTCTATAGTGACCTTCCTGAAAATTCATTTGGCCATAACTTTTGATTTCCGCTATGAAACTTCGATTTTTCAGATTCGTTAGAAAGATATTCATTAACAGATTTAAATATTTTTCGTTTCACCAAAATCCGATTTATTCTGCATGCTGTGTAGTCGGTCAAAGTTCAGCTTTGACCTTTCAAACTACTGTCCTTTTTCTAATTTCTTTTATAATTAAATTAAATATATTAGTATTAAATCCAATCAAAATAAATTTCTAGCCATTTTTATTTTAAAATAATTCATTTCAACTATTTAAATACCTTTAAAATCTCTAAAATGAAAATTTTAAATTGGCCCCAAATTCCGGGTTGTTACAATCTCTCCCGCTTAAGAACTTTTCGTCCTCGAAATGAAGAAAAAGGAAAGAATAGAAGGGTAGGAACCAATACAGAGAATGTTCTTAACAGAAATAGTACCACCTAAAACATCAGGCTTACCTGCTCCTTCCGGAGAAGTAGGTGCGGAAGAAGGTGGTGCACTTGCTCCCTCGTACACATGGGCAACTTGGGAACTCCTCAATAGTGGACAATTAAGTTTGATGTGACCCTTTTTATGGCATTTATAGCATTTTCTAGTGTCCTCTCTTCTGGCCTTCTTTGGATTCCCGTAGTCCTTGCTATAGTTTCCAAACTTCTGGAAGTGGTAGCATTGCAGCTTAGTCTTATCATGAGTCTTGGCGGCTCCAGAACTGCTTTCTTCAGACTTCTTCTCATAGCGACAGGCAAACTCATCATAAAGCCTTTCCACCTCTTGCCTTACAACATACTCTTCATTAAACAGCTCTATAAATTTGGTCCAAGTCATATTTTCTTCATCTCCTCCTATATTGACCTCTTCCCACCAAAGCTGTGCTTCGCCTTGGAGCATCCATGAAGCCACAAATCTCTTCTTTTGATCTTCCAGTTCTAGCGCTCTAAATATCTTTTCACAATTCTTAAGCTATGCCCGAGCCTGTGTCACGGTCTCCGTACCTATGAACGGAACTCCATCTAATTTCTTAAAATCCTTCATTACCCTCACCAAGTCAAAGGGCTGCGGTGGTGGTTGTTGAACCGCGGGCTCCTCGGTTCCAGTAACATTTTGCCCCATTGTTCTAACTCTAGCAGTTCTAGCGGCATGAGTACTCATTTTTAGTTAGTTCTGTACGATCAAGGAAAGAGTCAGAACAACTATAATGGTGATTCAAATAGATAGAAAAGATCGAAGGATGAATGAAAAGATGATGATAAAGTGACTGGCTATTATGTATCCCATGAAATGTTCGCCATTGAATATTGTGATTCTATGTAAACGAATTATTAAAAATATGTTATATTCCAAAGCTAAGTTTAACCAAAGCTCTGATACCAACTGTGATAACCCCAAACTTCCACGGAATGAAAGTAAGAGATGATCATTTGGAATACAACATAAATACAATAATACAAATCACATAAACAACATAGCATAGGAAATTCATAGAGTAACAACATCATAGCAGTGGAAATATAATGTCATCAACCACAGAAAATCCACAGTCACATAATTCTAAATTATTACATCAAGTTTCAGCAAAGTGGAATAAGTTTAAACTTCAAAATAGAACAACATGAAATAAAATAAGTTTGATGTCTGAAAAAAAGAGAAAAATGCAGTAGTAGCAAATGATAGATGTCTTCAAGCTCCAGATCATCACCTCTCCACGAAAGCAAATCCAAGAAAGGTAATAAGCAGCTCCAAAGAAAAGACTCCAAGCAAAGAATGAACCTGTTTACTTGGCTGCCCGTGTAAAAAGGAGGGCACCCGAGTTTGCAAAAAGGTGAAACAAACTACAGGTCAGTCGTGGGACTGGTGTGAGAATTCTTAACTAAATTAACTACTAGTAATGAGGCAAATCCAAAGACCACGCAACTAACGCGGAACGGGTTTATTCTAATGTATTGTCGGGCATAATAGTGTCAGAATAAGTGATAAGTGAATCGTACAACAACGTTATGCTTTTTCGAAAAATGGAATCACCATAAGACCCAGGTCCCATCACACAATGCAACACAAACCAGAGGATAGGGTTTTACCTTATAGTGATTAAACATGCTAAATACGGCAAATACGAGTTTAATATTATTATTAGTATATATCAAAACATTTCAAAGTAAATGTATCAATCCTAGGAAGCGTAGCTACCATATACTATGCCTCCATACTAGTAATTCAATCAAATTTGTAGGGTCATATTTGGATTTTGGTTTCCATCATGAGTCAAGGCTAGGGAGGAGCTCCTACCGATTCGAGACACTCTAGCTAATGTCTCAGGATTCCCCGTAGTGAACCCTTGGAAAGCTGCAGGGCCGGTCCACCATACTGGTTGCGGATTAGTTATTCCTGAACACACATTTCCCAGTCCTATAGGACCTATCATCCGAGGCGCCTCATTCCATCATCCACATAAGTAAAATGTTGGGCCGTGTCAAAACCCAATCACCACTTCTAGCTAGAAAGAAACGTGCTGCTCTCCCTGCGTTCCCTTCTCCCGTTTCAGACTCCGCTGGTGTGTGAGGCTCGTGAAGTCACGCTGTACACAAAGCTATGCCTAAACAGGCTATGCTTTGATCGTCCCACAAGGCCTGCTTTTCAACAAAACCTTGATCCTATGCATCTTAGCATTCCTTTGAAGATATATATGAACGGGTGTTAAGCAAGAGAATAAATTCCCCGCCACCAAAAATCCATACCTTCGACAAAAGATCAATAACATGATATTTGATAGAGTATGATGTCAGACACACAATCCATTTATTAGCATATGCTCTGGGTCTGAGCGAAAGCCAAACCCGTGAAATCAACACGTACGTCTGGGCAATGACCGTGACCCTTGAATTGGAAGGAAGTCAAATCAGGGCCTCGATCGTTGTCCATTCGAGGGAGGATTTACGGTCTTCATACGCCATCTTCATACTTCGATTAACGTCGTTTTGATTATTTAAAATGAGAGAACTCGGAATTTCCAAATAATCCTCGTATATATATATATTGAAAATCATTCTTATTCGTTAATAATATTTTTTATTAACGATTCATTCCTATTTTAATTATTCAAAATAACTAAATTTTAATTAACGACGCTTCAGGTCAATGGACGACCCTGGCGCTGCTTTCAACAAATTTTGATTTTCACATTCCTCAAAATCTAACTGTTGGATCATAACGTATCTTATATCGTTGGAAAGAACTTTCCGAGACGGTCCTAATGTTTTTAGTTTTGGGAAAATCCGACGGTCGGATCTTCCGGTATAATCGTTTAAAGATACGATTTCAATACGCGAACTACCGTGCTCGGTTTAATTAATTATATTTGTAAATAAATATATTTCTTTAACTTCTTTTATCCATATGGAATAGCCTATTATATTTCAACGTCGCAAATTCGTTCTTTCATCTTATACTTACATTAAAATGTAAATTATAATTCATCGCTTCATTCATTCTTTTAATCTTACATTTATATTAAAATGTAAATTATAATTCATCGTTCCTAATTACATATGAAAATTAAAGGTGACTTCTTTATCTTACGGTTTGATATCATACTTTAATTACACATAAATTCATACTTTATTTACATTGATAAAAATGTAAATTTTCATACGGTGAAGATTCCTACTTTTAATCACATTAAAATAATGTAAATTTTGCCTACGGTGTAAATTCCTATTTTTTTTACATTAAAAATAATGTAAATCTAATTTCAATGTAAACCCCTTCTTTATTTACATTAATAAAAATGTAAGTTTTATTTTATGTCAATCATCTTACTTCCTATTACATTTTAAAAATGTAAATCTTAATTTCATGCGACCTTTACTTTATATTATAAAAATGTAAAATTTAATACATGTCAATTTCTTTCATTCAATTTTACATATAAACATGTAAATTTCAAGTCATCGCAAATTCCTACTTAAATTTTACATAATAAAATGTAAGTTTACATACGGTGAAAATTCCTATTTTATTTACATTAAAAATAAAGAAATTTACATACGGTGAAAATTTCTTTTTATTTACATTAAAAATAGTGTAAATTTATATACGGTGAAAATCACATGTTAATTACAAAGAAAAATGTAATTTTTAACATACGACATTAATTCACTTTATAATTTACATATAAAGATGTAAATTTTAACATACGATGAAATTCACATGTTAATTATAAAGAAAAATGTAAAATTTAACATACGACATTAATTCACTTTATAATTTACATATAAAGATGTAAATTTTAAAATACGATGAAATTCACATGTTAATTACAAAGAAAAATGTAATTTTTAACATACGACATTAATTCCCTTTATAATTTACATATAAAAATGTAAATTTTAACATACGATGTAAATTTCTACTTTATTTACATTAAAATAATGTAAATTTCATATGGTGGAATTCTTATTTATTTTACATTAACAAAAATGTAGACTTTACATATGGTGAAATTCCTATATATTTACATTAATAAAAATGTAAACTTTTCATACGGTGAATATTCTATATATTTACATTAGTAAAAATGTGGACTTTACATACGGTGAAATTCCTATATATTTACATTAATAAAAATGTAAACTTTTCATACGCTGAAATTCCTATATATTTACATTAATAAAAATGTAAACTTATCATACGGTGAATATTCTATATATTTACATTAATAAAAATGTGGACTTTACATACGGCGAAATTCCTATATATTTACATTAATAAAAATGTAAACTTTTCATACACGGAAATTCCTATATATTTACATTAATAAAAATGTAAATTTTTCATACGGTGAAATTCCTATATATTTACAATAATAAAAATGTAAACTTTTCATATGGTGAAATTCCTCATTATAATCACATCTAAAAATGTCATTTATACTTTATCGTTCTAATTTACATTAAATTAACATATAAAAATGTCATCTTTATTTCATCGTTCTTATTTACATTAAAATAACATATAAAAATGTCATCTTTATTTCATCATTCTTATTTACATTAAAATAACATATAAAAATGGCATCTTTATTTCATCGTTCTTATTTACATTAAAATAACATATAAAAATGTCATCTTTATTTCATCGTTCTTATTTACATTAAAATAACATATAAAAAAAATGTCATCTTTATTTCATCGTTCTTATTTACATTAAAATAACATATAAAAATGTCATCTTTATTTCATCGTTCTTATTTACATTAAAATAACATATAAAAATGTCATCTTTATTTCATCGTTCTTATTTACATTAAAATAACATATAAAAATGTCATCTTTATTTCATCGTTCTTATTTACATTAAAATAACATATAAAAATGTCATCTTTATTTCATGTTTTATGTTTCGTACTTTTTCATGTTTTATACTTCTTTGCATTTACAAGGAGATGTAAATAAATATAAATGTCAAGTTTCTAATGTCAAGGTTCAATTTCAATGCATTAACATAACGCTAAAATAAGGTTCAACTTCAACATCATAACATAACACAAAATATAAGGTTCGACTTCGTGTGATAACATTCATGTGATGAATACATATAGATTTATAATTATCTATCATAGCAACATAGCAACATCATCAATCATATCTAAACAAAATAGATCTGAAGATTAACCATGGGATTACTGCATCACAAACAAAGTAATTGTTTAATTAATTAATTTAAATGAGGAAATTTCACATCTAACACTTAAAATTTCAGATCTAATATCATAACATCGCAACAATTCAGATCTGCAACTTATATTAACATCCATCATCGATCCATTTATTTTTTATTCTCAACTTCTCATAACGCAAGAATAACGATTAAATTAATTAAATATGTTTAAAAATAAATTCTCACGTTGCTTGGATTTAAAATGAATGTCCAAACTCGATCAGATCTCGTGTTCAAAGTCACGGCGGTTTCAGATCTGAGAGATTTCAATTTGAAATTCAAACGAATAAATTAGAAACTGACTTTTAACAACTGTCGCTGTAACGCTTAAAAGCATGGCAAAACTGAGATTGTTCATACCTTATGATTTCAGTTTTGTTCAAAACTTCAAATTCAGAATTCAGAAGCTGTAGTCGACGGTTTTGTGAACGGTTTGCGGGAAATCGACGGGCTTGGAGAGGGGGATCTTTGGCCAGAGGGGGGGTGAAGTGCAGTTCGCCGAGGAGGGGGTGGGGGAGGCCGAACGGCTGCAGCTTTGGGTGGAGGGTGCGGCGATTTCCGGCAACTAGACGGGTTGTGTTCGGTATGTATTCGAAGAGCTCGAAAATCTCTTCGAAACGTGATTTACGGCGAAGGATTTCGTTGAGAAACGAAGAAGAAATCAGAGTTTAAAGATTTGAAGCTTTATGGGTTTTGTTGCGGCTGAATCCATCGGGAAGAAGAAGGTTACTATAGCGGACGGATATATATAATATAATATTAGGTTTAATTTATTAATTAATTATTTAATTAGCCCAATAAAGGTCCGTTTGGCCACTAACTCGGAATTTGGCCTGCTTACTGTCGTTCTTAAGGTTTTGACGCCTTCTGAACGCAATGGGACAGGTCTCGTGGCC
Source organism: Allium sativum (assembly GCA_030737875.1). NCBI lineage: Eukaryota > Viridiplantae > Streptophyta > Magnoliopsida > Asparagales > Amaryllidaceae > Allium > Allium sativum. The sequence continues at coordinate 931,396,569 of CM060924.1, read as the reverse complement.
CAATTCCGAAATCTGTAAATATTTCATTTAAATTTACATTGAAAATTAATTAATTAAATATTTACCGTTCATTTAAATACGCCGGGGCCAAATACTAACTCAGAAAAATCCAGAAAAATTATTTTTGGCTTTGTTTTGACGATACGATCACAACAAAATTTATTTCGTTCGATTCTGAGCTCGTCTGTACAATGGCCATTTTCTGGTCGATCCAATTTAACTGTAATTGACCAAAACACATTTTCCTTTGCCACGCTCACATACTAGCTTCAAAAATCATGAAATTTGAAACCTAGCAATAATTTTACATCCCGGACCCAACAAAAGTGGTTTCGTCGAATTCCGAGGTCGTATGCAATATGTCTATTCTCAAGGGCGATATATTCTCTATGGCGACCTTTCTGAAAATTCATTTGGCCATAACTTTTGATTTCCGCTATGAAACTTCGATTTTTCAGATTCGTTAGAAAGATATTAATTAACAAATTTAAATATTTTTGGTTTCACCAAAATCTGATTTATTCTACATCCTGTGTAGTCAGTCAAAGTTCAGGTTTGACCTTTCAAACTACTGTCCTTTTTCTAATTTCTTTTATAATTAAATTAAATATATTGGTATTAAATCCAATCAAAATAAATTTCTAGCCATTTTTATTTAAAATAATTCATTTCAACTATTTAAATACCTTTAAAATCTCTAAAATGAAAATTTTAAATTGGCCCCAAATTCCGGGTTGTTACAATACCGGTGTGTGAGGCTCGCGAATTAACGCTACACAAAGCCGTGCTATAATAAAGCTGTGCTTTGATCATCAACCACAAGACTCTGCTTTTCAACAGAAGCCTTGATCATTTGCCACTTAGGCCTGCCACACAGGCAATTTACGCCATGCGACTGATGTCTATCGATATACAACCTCTGATCCCGTACGTCTCAGAGAAGGGTGAAGTAAGGGAATAAATTCCCCTTCACCAGGCAGATGTATATTTAATAGAGATCAATCAACACAGAATAAAATCTAATGTCAGACACACAATCCATTTACAAGTCTGTCCTATGTGTGAACGAAACTGGAGGCACCTTATTCCTCGTCCCGTATGTCCAATACAGGAAAGAGGCCCTCGCATATCCGTACAATCAACAAGTACGTCCGGACGGCTACCACTTTAGCCCCTTCAAGGTAGCTACTCCAATCATGAGCATCAGTAGCACTCATTCATTCGATGTGAAGATCGTCGGTCTTGCGCCGTCTTCAATCTCTTTGACTTATCGTCGAATCAGTTATTCAAAATGGGTTAAACCCGATCTTTCTAAATAACTCGCGTATTTTATAATCAAGTGCTATAACAACACATCATACGCCTCATTCCAATCCAGAATATTCTTTTATTCAAATATTCTCATCATTAGGGAATAGGTTCCCATTAATTTTATCAAAGATAATCTTCCATTGGATTATCAAACCATATTAAGGTTTTCCAAACTAGTCGGGATTAGCGAACTACACCGAAGTAATCATTTATTTTATTTACCAATCCCAACCTATTCATCCCATGAAGCAAAACTGGTAATACTCCATATCTAACACCACGGTGTTATCGGTAAATATTAATTACCATTTCACGCTCAAATCTAATTAAAGATTTAGCTATTGCCTGGAGTAAAATTGGTGGTACTCCATTTCCGATCATTTTCTTGAATTGATAATTTTAATTATCACATTCACTTTTCAATCTAATCAAAGATTCATTAAAACTCCATTTAGTTTTAATCTTCCCAAAAATCAATATTAATGATTATTTGGAGCTAAGAAATTAATCTTATCTTTAACTGGGTTAAAGAACCAATGTCATTTAAAACACGGTCCACGATAAACCCAAAATCACATTCCATTCCATCAATCTCCAACCGTAAATTAGTAAGAGAACAATTCCCTAAGTACTAATCCCGAAGGCCGAAACCAACATCAGATCAATACCGAGGAAACCATTCAACTTAGCTAATCTCCAGTTACTTTCTAATTTTCTTAACTCCATTGTTAATCGGGTTAAAGAACAAGTGTTATTTAAAACACCGTTCACGATAAACCCAAAATCCAATTTGATATCAAATACATGGCCCTGAATAGAAAATATATTGGCTTATATTCAATATCAAATTCTGAAACTAACGGATATCGTATTGGAATAACGATATATATATATATATCTTCCAAATGCCTCCACAATATCCGTCTAATCACGGAACCCAATCTCGAAATATTCCGAAGATTATTTCCATTCCGAATCCATTTCCAATTTATTCTTTGGAAAATTCTGGTTATTTTAAAACCATATTCAAATCCATTCATTTATTTAAAAATAATTGGATTTATTATTCTAGTTAATAACTAGTTCATTTCGATAAAAATATATTTTTATCTTTTCAAAACTGGAATTTTTCACCCAAAATCTTTCCAAATCATTTATTATGATTTTACATCATTTTTCCATATTTTTAATAATTTTATTATCGCCCATACAGTCGATTTCCAATAACGGCCACCGAACTGCATCCATAGCGACCTTATCTGAAATTGATTTACACATATCCCAAATCTAACCGTTAGATTTCAAATCTCTTATTTTCATTGGAAAGCTCTTTTCGATAGGAACCAATCATTTCCGGTTTTAGGAGAATCCGATGGTCGGATCTCCTGTAACGTCCATTTGAAGTTAATGGTCGAAATTCGCGAACGGTCGCTGTGCGGTGCGTTCTATTCAGGCCATTATAATATATACAATATATATATTATATATTTCATCGATTTCCATTTAAAACGAATTTTATAAATCGTTTTAAAAACGATTTCCACTTCCATTTCAATTTCAAATCCAAATTGAATATTCCAATATAAATACGTTTTAAATTCATTTCAAATCGATTTCAATTCAATTCGATTTCAATTCCATTTAAATTTCAAATCAAAATTCAATTTTCCATATCATTTCAATATTAAAATGATAGTATTTTCAAAATATCAGATTTTGAAATTACTTTTCGATATTCATTATAAAATGAATAAAATCGACAAAATTCCCGTTCGTGTTAAAATGGCCTTTAACTACTTAACACGGCTTCACACTTCAATATTCACTGAATATTATTTTAAAATATTCGTTAATTCGCAACTGGAATCAGACTCAATCAATTAACATATAATTTTATTTATATGGATTTCAACATCATATATATGCAACAATAATGATAAGCAATCATTAAAATTCAAACACCATCCAGAGTGCTTTCTACAACTGTATAAGCATTAAAATAAATAAATAACGCTTATACAGTCTGTCAACCCATTGATTAACATACCACTAATTATTGGGATCAGTGTATGTCAAATATTATCCCAATACCCGTGTGGGGTTTTCAAACAACAAATACTGTTTATTATTTGTGTAGTTGGGCAATGTGTAAAATTTATCGTCCCAATCAATATCAAATTAATTGGTGTACATAAACAAATCGTCCAGTTTGTAGATGGATATTTATTTTATTTTCATTTCACAATAATTTATATATTTATTTTATATAAATAATTTTTATATACAACAATATCAATACATGACAATCACAATCAATTTCTACATCACAATACAATCAAACAAGTTGTCCATGGTCTGTGGACGATTGGGAGCAGTTCATATATGCAGTTACAAATTAATTTAAATAACTGTACAAAAATAATAGTGAGAAGTTCTCACATTGGATCCACTCCGTTAATTTTAATTCTGATTTCTGATACGGTTGGATTTTAATTTGCACGAAATCTTGATTTACTCCGTTTTGATTATGGTCAGCTCTGAAATGTAGAATTTTTGGTTGCGAATCAAACGCATTTCGTTTCACTGAATTTCGATGACGTATGAGAAAGTTATAATATTTTAAACCTTGGTTACTTTAAAATAATTAAACGTAATTAAAATTTTAATTACTTTTTAATCCCTCCTTAATCCCTCATTGACCCTCTTCCTCCCTGATTTCCTTGTAACGCAAAAAAAAAAAAACCATCGGCTCCAACTAAAATCTCGTCGCCGCCATCACCCCTGAGCCCACGCCACCAATCAGACCTTGCCCCGTCGTCCGGCTCCATGTCGCCCTCCTCCATGCCCAGCCCCGGCCAACTCGCCGCCCCAGATCACCTCAGAAACGCATGCGAACCAGCCCACTTTGAGCTCGGAATTCGAGTTGCTCGCTCGACTAGGAACGATCAAAATGGTATGAAGTTAAAGATCTAAGCTTGCTCTAGAGTATTTGTTTTAGGAGATTGAATTAATTCGAGATGATCTAGGAAAACTTTGGGAATTAAAATTGGAGCTAATCCGCCTTGATTTGAATGTGGCGGCAGCCCGTTTCTAGAAAGAAGAAGTTAGGGTTTTGATTTTTGGGAGGGTATTTATATTAATTTATAATATTACTTAATTCCATATATACTTGTCTTTGCATTCGAACTCCAATTCAAACCCGATGACTGTCGCTCCTAACTAAATACCCCCATTCCGAACACAATGGGATATGTCCTGTAAGCCAATTCGATCATTTCGATCAGTTTTCATCTAATTTAAAATATAAATCATTGTATATTCAATTTAAACGTATATTTTAATTTACTGGGGCCACATACTGATTCCAAAAATTACAGAAAAAATATATCTGGCTTTGTTTTGTCGATACGGTCCTAACAAAATTATTTTCATCAAATTTGGAGACCGTTTGAAAAATGGTCAATTTCTGGTCGATCCAATTCAACTAAAACTGTGAAAACACGTTTTCCTTTGCCACGCTCACATTTTGCTTCCAAAAATTATAAAAACTGGAATCTAGCAATAATTCGATATTTCGGATCCAACAAAGGTGGTTTCGTCGAAAATGGAGGTCGTTTGCAAAATGGCTATTTTTAAGGGCTATATGTATTCCATAGCGACTATTCTGAATATTCAACTGGCCATAACTTTTTATTCCCGCTATGAAGTTTGAATTTTTCAGATTCGTTGAAAAGATATTTCAAATAGATTCAAATATTTTCTGTTTCGTTAAAATCCGGTTTATTTTAAAATCCTGTACATTTATTTGAAATTTGGAATCGAATTTTCAAACTACCGCGCCATTTCTAATTCCTTTTATAATTAAATTAAAATTATTCGTTCTAACTTCTATTCAAATAAATTCATACGTTCTAATTCTATTCAAAATAAATTTCTAGTCGTTATTATTTAAAATAAATCATTTTAAATATTCAAAATTCATTAAAATTGCCAAAATAAAATTTTTGAATTGGTTCTGATTTTCCGGGTTGTTACATTTGTCAACAAAACAAAGCTATCATTTTTATTTGTTTTGTTGAAATAGAATTGTCGACAAAACAAAGTTATCATTTTTATTGTTTTGTTGAAATAGAATTTTCGACAAAACAAAGTTATCATTTTTATTGTTTTGTTGAAATAGATTTGTTGAGAAAACAAAGTCTCCATTTTTATTGTTTTGTTGAAATAGATTTGTTGACAAAACAAAGTTATCATTTCTATTGTTTTGTTGTAATAGAATTGTCGACAAAACAAAGTTATCATTTGTATTGTTTTGTTGAAATAGATTTGTTGACAAAACAAAGTCATCATTTTATTTTATTTTTGAAATAGAATTGTCAATAAAATAGAGTTATCATTTTTAATTGTTTTGTTAAATTAGAATTGTATACAATATAGAACAGACATTTTTATCGTCATGTTATATATTAGAGTTGTATATAATTTAAAAGAGACATGTTTATCGCCATTAGAACTTGTATACAAATTAACATACATTTTTTATTTTTCATTTTATACATAGAATTTATATACAAATTAAAACAAACATTTTTATCGTCAGTTTATACACAGAACTTGTATACAAGTTAAACAAACATTTTTATGTGTCATGTTATACATTGAGATTATATGCAAATAAAAATATTTCTTTTTATTTGTTAAAGTTAAAAATAGAAATTGCATACACAAAAATAAAAAATTATATATTATTTGTCATTAGCGACATATATGCAAATAAATTATATTTTATTTGACATTAGAAAACATGTAGGGAATGTATGCAAACAAAATACATTTTTATTTGACATTAGAATCATATAGAAATGTTATGCAAATAAAATACATTTTTATTTGACATTAGAATCATATAGAAAGGTTATGCAAATAAAATACATTTTTATTTGACATTAGAAAACATGTAGAAAGTCATGCAAATAAAATTTCTCCTTGTATTTGACATTTGAATACATTGGAAATGTATGCAAACGAAAATCTCTATTTATTTGTTATTAGAAAATATAGGAATTTGTTTGCAAATACAATATCCATTTTTAATGTATCATTAGAAACATTTGAATGGTTATGCAAAATAAAACATTCTTTTATTTGTCGTGTTAAACGCATTAGTGGGATCATCGAATGATTTATATTTATATATAGTTATATATATATATATAAATATAAATTAAAATTAAATGAATCGCACGCGGTAGTTTACATTTCGAAATCGTAATTTTAAACGATTATACCAAAAGATCCGACCGTCGGATTTTCCCAAAACTTAAACTGTTAGGTCCGCTTTGAGAAGATCTTTCCAACGATATAAAATTTGTTAAAATCCAACGGTTAAATTTCGAGAGATGTGTAAATCAAATTTGGGTAAAAACAACGCCAGGGCCGCCTATTGACCCGAAGCGTCGTTAAATTAAATTGGGTTATTTTTATATAATAAAAATAGCGATAAATCGTTATAAAACAATATTAACGATATGAAATGATTTTAAATTATATATATTCGAGAATTATTTGGAAATACCGAGTTCAATCTCATTTCAGATAATTATACGACGATTTAAAGTCGAAGACATTGAAGACGGTGGTTGAAGACCGGCGATCTTCACATCGAATGGATGACTACTGATGCCCTGGACTGATTTGCTCCCAATAAAGGGTTAAAGTGGTATTTGTCCGGACGTACTTGTTGACTTTCCGGATAAGCGAGCACCTCTCTTCCGTATTGGACTTGCGGGACGAGGAATAAGGTGTCTCCGGTTTCGTTCAGACCCAGAACGGACTTGTAAATGGATGTGTGTCTGACATTGGATTTCATTCTATGTGAATTGATTTCTATTTAATATATTTTGTTTGGTGGCGGAGAATTTATTCTCTTGCTTAACACCCTTCTCTAAGACGCATGAACTCAAAGGTTATATATTGATAGTTGTAACACCCCGTAAATCAGCTAATACTAATATTCAAAAATGAAAGAATAATTAATTTCAAATATAAGAATATTGGGAAACGAGCTGCGCCATTGTGTTCGTCTCGGAAAAATACGCGAAATAGAGTCCGAAATTTTGTGAATCGGAGTTCGCATGACCGAGATATGGCCTCGAGAAGTTTCACGAAATATTCAAATTTTAAAACAGATTTCAAAAACACAGAAATGGAGGCAGGCGGGAAAACTCCCACCCAGACCAGGTCGACCTGGGGGTCGACATGGGAGTCGACCTGGGGGGGGGGCAGGTCGACACTAGAGTCGACCTGGGTGTCGACCTCCCTGGTCGAGCCCAGGTGACCTGGGTGCATCTGGTTGGGTTTTCGGGCTGTGTTTTGAAGGATGGACGAAATCTAATGGCTCTAATCTATTCTAGGGTAAATCTAATGGCCTAAATGCATCCTAACATCTATAAATAAGTGGGTAGACTCTAACCCTAAATCACTTGAAAAATTGGAGAGCTACCGACATGCCGTTGCCATGGAGTTCAGCGTAGCCGTCACAAACTAAAGAAGAAGGAGAAAGCCTAGCCTACAACTAAATCTACTCAACAAACAAATTAAATCAAAGACTCTTTCTATTTCTCTTCTTTAAATTGTGAGTATGATGATTCTCACAATGTTATTATAAAATAATTCGATTAAGTTATGAATGGATCACAAGAAAGTGATGTGAATTGTAATTGTAAATTCTATATTGTGGATCTCTTGTTATGTTATTATGTTGTCATATGTTGTAAATTATATGTTGTAGATTCTCCTATGCTATGCCGTGCTATGATGAAAATCATGCTATGCTATGTTATGCTATTATGCTATGCTATGTGTAAATCATGCTATGTTATGTCATAAATCTTATATATGTTGTAGATCTCATGTTAACACATATGTTGGAAATCCATAAGTTATATGATTATGATATCATGTTAAGTTGTGTTGAATCATACAAGTTGTAAAATCATGATGTTGTTATTTATGCAAATTGGATCATGTTTTAAAGTTTATGTTTTTTTTTTCTAAAAATTAAATGGATCATGATTATGGGAATTTGCCTATTAAGTTAGGTGTACCCATATACATGAATCCACAATTTAAATTGGATCTTGAATATGGGAATTTGCCTATTAAGTTTGGTGTACCCATATGCATGAATCTATGACTAAATGAATTTTTATTATGGGAATTTGCCTATTGAGTTAGGTGTACCCATATAAACCCATATTGTTAGATTAGATGATGTTGATTCACACATGTTCCTATGCAAGTTTATGAAATTTGATTGAGATCATATTATGTGAATTATGAACAAGTTGACATCTTTAGATCCATGACATGTATAATCCTATGCAAGTTGTACATATGCAAGTTTCACCCCTTATTATGATTCATTTAGTCATATATACATGTTGTTATTGTGATAATCTCTTTTATGCTATGAGTTAGACTATTCGAGTCTAATATATATTCTGCGAATAAACGTTCAAACGTGGGGTAGGGGTGATATTAGGAATTAATAAATTGGGTGCAATTTTGTATGATTTTGCACGCCTTGAATGGATGTCCATAATTGAGTCAATTATGGACATTGTTTAATTTGGAATTAATTAATAATTCAAGTAGGGAATTATTAAAAATGGGGAATGTGGATTATTAATAATAATCAATGCTTAGGACACGAGGTTGGACCCTTTTGTGACGTAAACCTGCCCGGACCCGCCCGGCAAATCCATTAGTCACAAATGTCGGCCCAATGTGAGAGGTCCTAGGCCCAAACTAAAGCATAACAGTTGTAAAAACACGAGGTTAGACTCTTTTATGGTATAAGACTGCCCGGACCCGCCCGGCAAATCCAGCTGCCATAAATGCCAGTCAAATGTGAGAGGTCTTTATGAGGTTATGGCCTTAATGAATTAAGAAATACTTAGCCAGATGATCATGTAAGGTGGGACATGGGGGTTAAGTAGGTGCCTTGGGTGGCATGAGGAATCTAGTGGTTGCCTTTAGAGGCATTTGAAATACGATTAGACTTAACCAAATACACATGTAAATGAACATGACTAAGTGGGTTAAGTGGATGGACTAATGGGACAAGCTTAGGTGGAATGCTTGTGGGAAATAATGGGGGCCCATTTCAACCAGTATCCCAAAACGTATCTTTGTGGGCTCGACCCAAGTCGAGGACGGGACACGCATACTGGGTTTGACTATAAGAGGCCAAAACAGGGAGCGGTGGCAACGCAAGTCCAACGGGTTTCATATGCGTGTGTGGACCCGGGCTGGTAGGTAAGACGTTGTTGCATCATGTAGGTATAAGCCGTGCATCTCCGTTATATCGGGTTGCCACTTTAGGGGAATGATACACCACACTGTTGGGCTAGCACGGGTATCTACGAGTAGGGAGCCGATCAAAAAATGGAAAGTGGGGTACACCAAGTGGAGATAGGGGCAGGCGGCACCTATGTAGTCAGCTAGGAGTACGTAAAGCCATTAAGAAAGTTTCTAAGTGAAGCTAAGTGGGATCAATATTTAGGGTGACTGGTGTGGTGCAGTATAGTGTTTATCCTTTAGTATTTAGGAGCGCCTATAACGTTTCCTTTAGCGATTGTCTATGTCCTTAATCTGCTCTTTCATAGACATTTCCTTGTTTTCCAGCTTATGCCTTAGTCCAGTTATTTTGATAATAGTATTGTAGAATTATCATACTCGCCAGACTTTATGTCTGACCCCCTCTTTTCCATCTTTTTTTTCCTTCAGGTCCTCAGGTTGGGCCAAGTTCTAGTGGAGTCTAGTTGGATCGCTTATCTCTTGGAAAGCTTGGACTGCAGAAGTAAAGTCCAGCTTGTTATCTTTCTTTTTAATGGCTATTTATTGTAATGGGATTATGTATTTTGTTTTTGTGAAGACGGATATTGTACTTGGTTATGATCTATGGTTTTATGATGTAACAGACATATTTAATTTCCGCTGCAATAAAATGAAGTTTTAGATTTTCAAGTGCTATTTATTATCTGTCTTGTTGTAATTTCTCTGTTCTATATTCACTTATGACCTCCATGGAAGTAAATGCATTCCCCTGGTGAGTGACATTAATGGACGTGGAGTGTTACACGTGGTATCAGAGCATAAGGTTACCAGAACAGATAAAATTTTTAGAAAAATATTTTTCTAAAGTATTTTTGGAAGAAGTGCTTTCAAAAACATGTTATTTAGAGAGAGTTTTTATGAAAAACATAATCCCAAATAGCCATATCCTTATCTTTATCTTTCGAATTCTCCATTTTGAATCTTTCCTTTTTCGTTTCAGCATGGCTGAAGATCTTAATCTCCCAGAAGGTGTGACGGTTCCAGGGTGGTTTAGGAGATATTTGGAGGCTAGGGCCACCACTGCAGGCCCAGCAGATGCTCCTCCACCCCCAGTTGCACCCATTCCTCCTCCTCCTCCTCGTGTTGACACTTTTGCAAAGACGTGCAAGGAATTTAAGGCTATGGGAGGAAAAACTTTTCAAGGGACTGAGACGTTTGTGGAGGCCAGAGACTAGCTTAAGGAGACTGAGGAATTGTTGGATATCTTTGAAGTGGAAGATGGGAGGAAAGTCCGTTTAGCTGCTTGGTTGATGAAGGGAGAGGCCTCGTTTTGGTGGGAGGTCACTAACGGGGAACGTCCAGTTGATTCATGGGCGGATTTCAGACGAAGGTTTGAGGCAAAGTTTCTTTCAAGGGCAGAGGAGAATTTAAATATGGAAAAATTCCTGACATTAAAGCAAGGGAGCTTATCAGTGAAGGAATATGTCAATAAATTTAATCAGTTAGCAAGGTTTGGCTTGGAGTTGGTGAACACGCCAGAGAAGAAAGCTTTGAGGTTCGTTAGAGGCTTGAATGAACCATTGCAAGGGTTGGCTATGACCCACATCCCTATGGGAGCCACCTTTGAAAGGCTAGTAGAAATGGCACTTATGCATGAGGATAAGGCAGTTGAAAAGAAAGGGGATCAGAAGAAACCCCAACAGCAAAATAAGAAGGGTGGTAAAAACAATAATGGCAAAGGGAAGAAGAGATGCTTCAATTGTGGGATGCCTGGCCATCTCAGCAAAGATTGTAGAAAGAAAAAGAAGACTGGTTGTTTTCATTGTGGAGATGCGGGACATTTGGTGAAGGACTGCCCAAAGAAGGGGCAGAGGGCAGGGTCTACCTCGGGAGGACAGGTGCAGGCTCTTATGGCACCAGGGCAGGCAAGGGGGCAAGTTCAGGCTATTGCGGCCCCACCGCTGCAAGAAAGAGGTAGAACAATTTCTGTTGAAAGCTTAGTTTTTCTGTTTGATCATCCTGTCCGTACCTTATTCGATTCTGGCGCATCTCATTCGTTTATCTCTGCATCATTAGTTGAATTACTGCACTTGAACACCAATTTAGTAGAGGATCCCTTGGTTGTTTCAAATCCAATTGGGGGTTCGGCTCATTTGACCATGATATGTTTGGATTTGAAAATCTCTATACTTAGCGTTGAATTTAGATGTGATGCTTATGTATTGGGCTTCACGGGCTATGGGCTAATTTTAGGAATGGATTGGTTATCTAGAAATGGGGCCATTCTTGATTGTGAAAGGAGAGTAGTTAGGCTTGTGACTCGCCTTGGTAACACTCTCGACATCTTTTGTAATCCCATAGATTCCGTTATGCTGAGTTATCTTGAATCGCTTGACGCGTCTGTAGAGAATCTGCGATCGGTAGAGGTGGTCCGGGAATATCCGGATGTGTTTGAGGAGGTGAAGGGCTTACCTCAAAAGCGGGAGATAGACTTTCGAATTTATCTTGTGGATAATGCTAAACCCGTATCTTTGCCAGTGCGCCACATGGCTCCTCGTGAAAGGAGGGAACTCAATAAGCAAGTGAAGGAGTTGCTTGAGAAGGGGTTCATAAGACGTAGTATATCGGAGTGGGGTGCTCCAGTAGTATTTGCTACAAAGGCGGATGGGTCCCTTAGACTTTGTGTGGACTATAGAGAACTAAACAAGCTTACTAAAAAGAACCGACACCCACTGCCGAGGATTGACGATCTCTTTGATCAGTTAGTTGGTGCCTCAGTGTTTTCGCAGTTGGACTTAGCCACTGGCTTTCATCAACTGAGAGTGGCTGAGGATAGTCTAGATAAGACTGCTTTTAGGACTCTTGACGGATTCTATGAATGGCTAGTGATGCCCTTTGGTTTGACAAACGCCCCCGCATATTTTGTTGATTTGATGAGTATGGTGTTTAGGGAGTACCTTAACAAATTCGTGGTAGTTTTTGTGGATGACATCTTAGTCTTTTCTAAGAATGAAGGAGAGCATGCCCTACATCTTAGGGAAGTGTTGGAAACCCTTCGAGCGCATAACCTTAAGGCAAAATTTTCTAAGTGTCACTTCTGGAGGAAAGAAGTACGGTTCTTAGGGCACGTGGTTTCCAAGGAAGGGATAGCAGTGGATCCCGCAAAGGTGGTGGCCATCCAAGATTGGAAGGTCCCTAAAAATGTAACCGAAGTAAGAAGTTTCTTGGGGTTGGCTGGCTATTATAGGAAGTTTATCAAAGACTTCGCAAAAATATCAGCTCCATTAACACGGTTAACGAAGAAGAACCAGGTTTTTACGTGGGACGAAGATTGTGATGATGCGTTCCAACGTTTAAAGAGAGCCTTAACTTCAGCCCCAGTCTTAGTGCTGCCAGACGGGAATAAACCGTTTACCGTCTATACTGATGCTTGTGGGACGGGACTTGGCGCGGTCCTCATGCAAGAGGGAAGAGTAATAGCCTATGGTGGAAGGCAGTTGAGGGTTCATGAAAAGAATTACCCTACGCATGACCTTGAGTTAGCCGCAATTGTTTTCGCGCTTAAGTCTTGGCGTCACTATCTTCTTGGTGAGAAATTCGAACTGTTCACTGACCACAAATCATTAAAATACTTATTCTCTCAGAAGGATTTGAATTTAAGACAGCAACGGTGGATGGAATTCTTAGCCTCCTACGATTTTGAAATAGCATATACCCCGGGCAAGGGTAACGTGGTAGCAGACGCCTTAAGTAGGAAAAGGTTGTCCTTGAGTCCGTTGTTTGTTGAACGACGAAGCTTAGAATTCATCTCCATGTTTGACTTTAGACCCTCCGTTGACCTAGTACCTGGTTTGTTAGCATCCTTGGAGGTTAGACCTACACTTCTAGGACGAGTTGGTGAGGCACAGCAAGACGACCCACAGTTGGTTGAGATAGTAGAAAAGCTCAAAGAAGGGGAGTCGTCTAGCCATCTTCGTAGGTATACCCTAGACGATAAGGGTTGGTTACGAAGGGATAATAGACTTTGTGTACCACAAGATGAAGACTTAAGCAAGGCCATTCTTGATGATGCTCATCGCTCAAAGATGACCATTCATCCCGGCGGAGACAAGATGTACAAAGATATGAAGCGGGTTTTCTTTTGGGCCGGTATGAAAAAGGATGTGGCCGAGTACGTCGCTGGATGCTTGGTGTGCCAACGAGTAAAAGCGGAACAAAAGAAACCCGGTGGGTTGCTTCACCCATTGGAAGTTCCACTATGGAAATGGGAAAGCGTCTCAATGGATTTTGTGGATGGATTACCAAGATCAAGGAAGGGTAATACGGGGATTTGGGTTATAGTAGATAGACTTACTAAGAGCGCCCATTTTATTTCCGTTAAAAGTAAGAGGACTGCTCCGTGGTTGGCTTCTGTATACATTAAAGAGATAGTTCGTTTGCACGGTATTCCTTCTAGTATAGTAAGCGACCGTGATCCTATCTTCACTAGCGAATTTTGGAAGAGTTTACAAGAGGCGGTAGGGACTTAGCTATGTTTGAGCACCGCATATCATCCTCAGACGGACGGCCAGACCGAGAGGGTGAATCGTATTCTAGAGGATCTTTTAAGGCTTTGTATCCTAGACTTTGGGGGTACATGGGAAGAGCACCTTCCGTTGGTAGAATTCGCATATAATAATAGCTTTCAGTCTAGTATTGGCATGGCACCTTTCGAAGCTCTTTATGGAAGGCCTTGCCGTTCGCCTACATGTTGGTGGGAATCTACCGATAAAATCCTACTTGGGCCCGATATGGTTAAGGAAACCTCAGAGAAGATTGATTTGATTCGAAGGAGGATGAAAGCAGCACAAGATAGGCAGAAATCGTATGCTGATAAGAGGAGGACAGATCTTGAGTTTGACATTGGGGACATGGTTTTTATCAAAGTATCTCCGTTACGGAATGTTGTTCGCTTTGGGTCCGTTGGGAAATTAGCGCCAAGGTTTGTAGGGACGTTTCCTATAAAAGACAGGATTGGGAAGATGGCGTATAGGGTGGAGTTGCCTGAGAAACTTAGTGGAGTACACGACGTATTCCATGTATCACATTTGAAGAAGTGTTTGCACAAGACCGCGGAGGTGGTAGAGCCGAGCTTGCTTAAAGAGGTGGAAATAGAGTGTGATGCAACAATTAGACGAGCTCCTACATGCATTCTTGGGTCGGAGATCAAAAAGTTGAGGAATCGAGAGGTCAGACTAGTTAAAGTGCAATGGGGAGATGATGAGAGCAACGCTACTTGGGAGACAGAAGAGAAGATGCGTTCGTTGTACCCTTTTCTTTTTGAGGGTATGTCTTTTAATTTCTCCTTTATCGCTTAGCTTATCTTATCTTATCTTTGGTATGTCCTCTCATTAGTATCTTTGACCTTTAGTTAGGATAATCCTATGGTTGAAACATGTGTTTGAGACATGTTATGTATGATGGATGCAAAATGGATGCAAGTGTTTGCTAGTGGTTGCTCGTGGATGCATATATACACACACTTTAGGCTCTAGATCGGCTCAGTCACTACATATTGCATATTGCCTAAATGAATGTATTTAGTATAATGGATGTATAATGGTTGTACCATCATATAGATGCTGCATTCGGTTGAATGGATGTGCACGCATATAGAAGTAGTATGTAAGCAATTAGGATCTTTTGCATACATAATGGATGCATGGCACTATCATGAATTACATCAAGGAGGTCAACTGAATCAGTGGACCGCCTGATTTTGCATTAGATACGGACACATACACACACTATGCATTTAAACATAAAAGCATTAGAAGTCTATAAGGACAGTGGATGCCAGTGTTTGATGATTGAGTAGATGGTTGATTGGATGTTAGGTTAAACATTCTTCTTGACTTGAAGATTTCGGGGTCGAAATCCTTTAAGGAGGGGAGAATGTAACACCCCGTAAATCAGTTAATACTAATATTCACAAATGAAAGAATAATTAATTTCAAATATAAGAATATTGGGAAACGGGCTGCGCCATTGTGTTTGTCTCGGAAAAATACGCGAAATAGAGTCCGAAATTTTGTGAATCGGAGTTCGTATGACCGAGATATGGCCTCGAGAAGTTTCACGAAAAATTCAAATTTTAAAACAGATTTCAAAAACACAGAAATGGAGGCAGGCGGGAAAACTCCCGCCCAGACCAGGTCGACCTGGGGGTCAACTTGGGAGTCGACCTGGGGGGGGGGGGCAGGTCGACACTAGAGTCGACCTGGGTGTCGACCTCCCTGGTCGAGCCCAGGTGACCTGGGTGCATCTGGTTGGGTTTTCGGGCTGTGTTTTGAAGGCTGGACGAAATCTAATGGCTCTATTCTATTCTAGGGTAAATCTAATGGCCTAAATGCATCCTAACATCTATAAATAAGTGGGTAGACTCTAACCCTAAATCACTTGAAAAATTGGAGAGCTACCGACATGCCGTTGCGATGGAGTTCAGCGTAGCCGTCACAAACTAAAGAAGAAGGAGAAAGCCTAGCCTACAACTAAATCTACTCAACAAACAAATTAAATCAAAGACTCTTTCTATTTCTCTTCTTTAAATTGTGAGTATGATGATTCTCACAATGTTATTATAAAATAATTCGATTAAGTTATGAATGGATCACAAGAAAGTGATGTGAATTGTAATTGTAAATTCTATATTGTGGATCTCTTGTTATGTTATTATGTTGTCATATGTTGTAAATTATATGTTGTAAATTCTCCTATGCTATGCCATGCTATGATGAAAATCATGCTATGCTATGTTATGCTATGTGTAAATCATGCTATGTTATGTCATAAATCTTATATATGTTGTAGATCTCATGTTAACACATATGTTGGAAATCCATAAGTTATATGATTATGATATCATGTTAAGTGTTGAATCGTACAAGTTGTAAAATCATGATGTTGTTATTTATGCAAATTGGATCATGTTTTAAAGTTTATGTTTTTTTTTTCTAAAAATTAAATGGATCATGATTATGGGAATTTGCCTATTAAGTTAGGTGTACCCATATACATGAATCCACAATTTAAATTGGATCTTGAATATGGGAATTTGCCTATTAAGTTAGGTGTACCCATATGCGTGAATCTATGACTAAATGAATTTTTATTATGGGAATTTGCCTATTGAGTTAGGTGTACCCATATAAACCCATATTGTTAGATTAGATGATGTTGATTCACACATGTTCCTATGCAAGTTTATGAAATTTGATTGAGATCGTATTATGTGAATTATGAACAAGTTGACATCTTTAGATCCATGACATGTATAATCCTATGCAAGTTGTAAATATGCAAGTTTCACCCCTTATTATGATTCATTTAGTCATATATACATGTTGTTATTGTGATAATCTCTTTTATGCTATGAGTTAGACTATTCGAGTCTAATATATATTTTGCGAATAAACGTTCAAACGTGGGGTAGGGGTGATATTAGGAATTAATAAATTGGGTGCAATTTTGTATGATTTTGCACGCCTTGAATGGATGTCCATAATTGAGTCAATTATGGACATTGCTGAATTTGGAATTAATTAATAATTCAAGTAGGGAATTATTAAAATTGGGGAAAGTGGATTATTAATAATAATCAACGCTTAGGACACGTGGTTGGACCCGTTTGTGACGTAAACCTGCCGGGACCCGCCCGGCAAATCCAGTAGTCACAAATGTCAGCCCAATGTGAGAGGTCCTAGGCTCAAACTAAAGCATAACAGTTGTAAAGACACGAGGTTAGACTCTTTTATGTTATAAGACTGTCCGGACCCGCCCGACAAATCCAGCTGCCATAAATGCCAGTCTAATGTGAGAGGTCTTTATTAGGTTATGGCCTTAATGAATTAAGAAATACTTAGCCAGATGATCATGTAAGGTGGGACATGGGGGTTAAGTAGGTGCCTTGGGTGGCATGAGGAATCTAGTGGTTGCCTTTAGAGGCATTTGAAATACGATTAGACTTAACCAAATACACATGTAAATGAACATGACTAAGTGGGTTAAGTGGATGGACTAATGAGACAAGCTTAGGTGGAATGCTTGTGGGAAATAATGGGGGCCCATTTCAACCAGTATCCCAAAACGTATCTTTGTGGGCTCGACCCAAGTCGAGGACGGGACACGCATACTGGGTTTGACTATAAGAGGCCAAAACAGGGAGCGGTGGCAACGCAAGTCCAACGGGTTTCATATGCGTGTGTGGACCCGGGCTGGTAGGTAAGACGTTGTTGCATCGTGTAGGTATAAGCCGCGCATCTCCGTTATATCGGGTTGCCACTTTAGGGGAATGATACACCCCACTGTGGGGCCAGCACGGGTATCTACGAGTAGGGAGCCGATCGAAAAATGGAAAGTGGGGTACACCTAGTGGAGATAGGGGCAGGCGGCACCTATGTAGTCAGCTAGGAGTACGTAAAGCCATTAAGAAAGTTTCTAAGTGAAGCTAAGTGGGATCAATCTTTAGGGTGACTGGTGTGGTGCAGTATAGTGTTTATCCTTTAGTATTTAGGAGCGCCTATAACGTTTCCTTTAGCGATTGTCTATGTCCTTAATCTGCTCTTTCATAGACATTTCCTTGTTTTCCAGCTTATGCCTTAGTCCAATTATTTTGATAATAGTATTGTAGAATTATCATTCTCGCCAAACTTTATGTCTGACCCCCTCTTTTCCATCTTTTTTTTCCTTCAGGTCCTCAGGTTGGGCCAAGTTCTAGTGGAATCTAGTTGGATCGCTTATCTCTTGGAAAGCTTGGACTGCAGAAGTAAAGTCCAGCTTGTTATCTTTCTTTTTAATGGCTATTTATTGTAATGGGATTATGTATTTTGTTTTTGTGAAGACGGATATTGTAATTGGTTATGATCTATGGTTTTATGATGTAACCGACATATTTAAATTCCCCTGGTGAGTGACATTAATGGACGTGGAGTGTTACAATAGTTATTGATCGCATGGCATGAATTGTCAATGTGACATGCCACAAGATGCAAATGATCGAGGCTTTTGTTGAAAAGCAGAGCCTTGTGGTTGATGATGAAAGCACGGCCTGTTTAGGCATAGCTTTGTGTATAGCGTTACTTCGCGAGCCTCACACCCCGGTAAGAGTCAGAAACGGGACAAGGGAATGCAGGGAGTGCACACGTTTCTTTCTATCTAGAAGTGGTATCTGGGTTTTGCAAGCCCTGACATTTTATTTATGTGGATGAAGGATTACGAGGCCTCGGTTATATTGGTCGATAGTGACCAATTTATAAGTTCAATAGGACCGGGAAGCGTGTGTTCAGGAATTGCCAATCCACTAAAGTATTTGTGGACCGGCCCTGCAGGATCCAATGGTTGCCCGTAGGTGTGATCCTGAGACATTTGCTAGAGTGTCTCGAATCAGTAAGGAGATCGTCCCTAGCCTTGACTCATGATGGAAACCCAATTTCCAAAACAACATCACGGATTTGATTGTATACCTATATATGGCGACATATTAGGATGGGGTACTATGCCGTCTAGGATTGATACATTTACTTTGAAAGTATTTTAAAACTGATTAGACACTAATAATAATATTAAATATTATTTTCTACGTACCAAGCATGTTTGATCATTATAAGGTAAAACTCTACCCTTCAGTTTGCGTTGCATTGTGTGATGGGACTTGAGTCTTATAAAGATTTAATTTTTCTGAAAGCATTGCATTATTTTGAATTAAATTTAATTAATTTATGAACTGGCAATCCAATGGAGTAAACCCGTCAGTGGCGTGGTCCTGTGATTAGCCTTATTATTATTAAATAGGTTAAGTAAGATTTCTCATACCAGTCGCATAACTGACTCGTAGTTTTTTCATTTGCAAACTCGGGTGCCCATATTTTACACATGGGCAGTCGAGTATCTTACTTTGCAAATATATTGAGCAGGATTCTGGATCGAAGCTTAAAGTTGTGTCCAGAGCATTGATAATCTTCCGCTGTGCTAGTTTATTCATTTACATTGTATTAAGTTCTTTTTGTAAATTAATCTTCCGCTGTATTTTATTCGATGTACTCTGATATTCTGTACTCCGATGTAATATCATTATAATGTTTATAAAAGTCTTCTGTTATTTGTTCTGATGTGTTGTATGCCCAAAGTTAGCGTATGCAGGTTTTGAACGGTATTGGTCGATTAGGTCTGGGCGAAATCCATGTCATTACATCGTCCCATATGTCTAATACAGGAGAGAGGTCCTCGCATATCCGTCGATCTCCAAGTACGTCTGAACGATCACCGCTTATTACCTTGTCTTTGGTGTACAGCCCAATCAAGACATCAGTAATCATCCAAACGATGTGAAGAACTATGGTCTTCAACCACCGTCATCATCTTCGAATTTTGGTCATTGTATTAATTATTATTCAGAATGGGTTAAACCCGGTCTTTCCGAATAACTCACGTATTTTATAATCAAGTGCTATAAAAACACATCATACGCCTCATTCCAATTCAGAATATTCTTTTATTCAAATATTCACCTCTTTAGGGAAATGTTCCCATTAATTTTATCAAAGATAAATTCTTTTAAATTTATTCTTTAATCTTCTATTGATCTCATTTCAAAAGATTTTATTTTATCCTTTATCAATTCTAAACTAAATTAAGGTTTATTAACTAGTTGGGATTAGCGAACCTTACCGAAGTAATCATTTATTATTTATTATTCCAATCCCAACCTATTCATCCCATGGAGCAAAACTAGCACTCCATATCTAACACCCACGGTGTTATCGGTAAATTTAATTACCATTTCACGTTCAAATCTAATTAAAGATTTAACTATCGTCTGGAGTAAAACTGGTATTCGATAAATTTAAGTATCTTTTTGTCTTTTTAATCTAATTAAAGATTTAGTAAAACTCTAGTTTAGTTTTAAATCTCAAAAATCATTACTTAATGATTATTCAAATTTAAGAAATTAATCTTATCTTTGACTGAGATAAAGGACCAGTGTCATTTAAAACACAGTTCACTATAAATCCAAATCATCTTCCATTAACTATGGAATCTTCACGGAAAACGGATCAATATAAAATCGATATAAATTTCTGTATCAGACTAATAATATAAATGGAATAACGGCAAAGCCTTTTTAAATTACATATGTAGTAATGGTCTTCATTCACAGAAGCTCATCTCTATTATTATTAAATCGAATTCCATTCAATTCCAATTTCTTTTCATTAAATTGGAATACTTTACTTTGGAAAATTTCCATTTAAATCTTAATAAAAGATTTATAAATTCCAAATTATATTTTCACTGATAATCAGGTTAAAGAACGAATGTCATTTAAAATACAGTTCACAATAAACCCAATTCACATTTCATTTTATTCCAATTTCTAAATATAATTGGAAACTCTAATAATCTTAATTAAAAGATTTAATCTTTTCACACGTGTTTAAGAACAGTGTTATTTAAGACACCATTCACGACAAACCCAGAATCCAATTCTTTTATTCAATTCCAATTAAATATTAATTAATTGGAAAACTTCACTAAATCTTAATTAAAAGATTTATTCTTTTCTCAACTGGGTTTAAGAACAGTGTTATTTAAGACACCGTTCACGACAAACCCAAAATCCAATTTGACATTAAATAAAAGGTTCTGAATAGAAATTATATCGGTTTATATTCAATATCAAATTCTGAAATTAACAAATATCGTGTTGGGAATAACGGTATTTATATCATCCAAATTTCCATAACAATATCTATATATAATCACGGAATTCAATATTGAAATATTCCAAAGATTATTTATTCTCAAATCCATTCGATATCATACGTTGGAAAATTTGGTTATATTAAAACCATTGCAGATCCAATTTATTATTTATAAAATAACTGGATTATTATTCTAGTTAATAACTAGTTCATTTCGATAAAAATATATTTTTATCTTTTAAAATATGGAATTTTTCATCCAAAATCTTTCCAAATTATTTATTATGATTTTACACAATTTATTAATATTTTTAGTAATTTTATCAAGGCCCGTACAGTCGGTTTCCAACAACGGCCACTGAAGTGCATCCATAGCGAACTTTTCTGAAATTGATTTGGACATAATTCCAAATCTAACTATTAGATTTTTAATCTATTATAATTGTTGGAAAGCTCTTTTCAATACAAACCTAACGGTTCCAGTTTTAGGAGGATCCGACGGTCGGATCTCCCGGTACAACAATTTGAAGTTAATGGTCGAAATTCGCGAACGGTCGCTGCACGGCGCGTTCTATTCAGGCCATTAAATATATATAATATATATTTCATCGATTTCCATTTAAAACGTATTTTATAAATCATTTATATATTCGTTGTAAAAACGATTCCAGCTTCATTTTCAATTTTAAATCAAAATTGAATATTCTATATCTTTATCATATTAAAATGATAATATTTTCAAAATATTAAATTTTGAAATCACTTCTTTTCGATATTCATTATGAAATGAATAAAATCGATCAATAAACCCATTAGGGTTAAAATGGCGTTTCTATACTTAACTCGGTTTCATATATTTATATTTTTGTGTCCATCCAAAACGGACATTAAAATCATAATTTTATTTTTCATTGAATATTATTTTAAAATATCCGTTATTTTAAGATATTCTTTATTTTAAAAGACTCTTTAATTTAAAATAAGCTTTATTTTTAAACATTCTGTATTATAAAACATTCTTTATTTCTGAATCAGAATGTGACTCAATTAATTACCATATAATTTCAATTATATGGATTTCGTACATCACATGTATTTAACAATAATGATAAATAATCATTTAACAAATCAAACATCATCCAGAGTACAATTTACAACTGTGTAAGCGTTAAAATTAATAAATAACGCTCATCACAGTCTGTCGATCCATCGATTGACATATAATTAAATTCAGGGGAGATGTGAATAAATCATCATCCCTAGACCCGTGTGGGGTTTTCAAACAACAACGGTCGGTTTTAAATAAATCACTGGTTAATGAATTTAACCAATTCTAATTTGGTTTGAATTATTTTTCTAATTAACCAATTTTTCACTGTTTAAATTAGAAATGGATATTTATAATTTACTTTCTACTATCACATAATGTTAACATTATTTTTAATACGTTAAACATTTCAACATCACAAACAACATACAATACAGTCAATTTAAATCGTCCATGGTCTGTGAAAGAGGGAGGTGATCTAACAGGGTATACAATTTATAATGATTAAACTAATAAAAATATACACTGGCAATTCCATATAACTTTTAGTTATGAAAATAAATAAATAACTGTGCATAATTTTTAGTGAGGAGTTCTCACCTTGTGTTCCACTCCGTCAGTCTTTATTTCTGAATTTTTGTTTTTAATAAAATTAAAAGCCTTTTAATTTCATTAGAATTTCCAATAGTCGGCATTTCAGTTTTGGTCAATTCCATGTTGTAGAGTTTTCTGTCATGAGTGCAACGCAATTGAAATCGTTCAATTTGGACCTCGTATGAAGAAGATATGAATTTTCAAAGATTAATTACATCAATTAAATGATTAAATAAACAATTACAAATTTATTAACCTAATCCATCGTTCAAAATTTTGGGCCGACGTTGAACCCATTCCTCGACCTGGAAATCCCATCACCGCGCCTACCACCTTCCCCATGACCCAGATCGGAGGCCACCATCCTGACCGTGGTCGCTTCCTCCACCGGCGCCCCCCAATCTCGATGAACTCGAGCTGACCCTCCCCCCTAGAAAACGACATAAGCGCCTTCAAAGCCAATTCTCGATCACCCAAGTCCACCAGGGACGATCACCACCGTACCAAATCAAAGGGCTCGAGGAGTGCTTCCATTTTCGTATAAAAACCATACTCTAATTCGCGAGGGTTTGGAAGAGATTAAGGTTTTAATTTGGGACAATTTCTGCCATTGTTTTTTGTTAGTGGCGGCTCGCTAAAATGATTTAAGGGATTAGGGTTTTTTCGTTTTCCAAGGGTATATATATATATATTAATATTTAATTCACAAAAATACTTTATTATCGATACGAACTCCAATTCAAATCCAACAACTGTTGCGCCTAGCTAAACACCACCATTCCGGACACAATGGAATATGTTTCGCAAGCCAATTCGACTGTTTCGTTCAGTTTTTACTGAAATTAAAATATAAATTAATATATATATATATTGAATTTAAACGTACATTTTAATTTACTTGTGCCACATACTGACTCCAAAAATTACCGAAAAATTATATCTAGCTTTGTTTTGATGATACGGTCTCAACAAAACTAATTTCGTCAAAATTGGAGACCGTTTGAAAAATAGCCATTTTCTGGTCGATCCAAATCAACTGAAATTGACCCAACATGTTTTCTTTTGCCACGCTCACATATAAATTCCAAAAATTATGAAAATTAGAATCTAGCAATAATTTGACATTTCGGATCCAACAAAAGTTGTTTCATCGAAAACGGAGGTCGTTTGCAAAATGGCTATTTTTAAGGGCCATATATTATTTTATAATATTTAAAATTCCATAACTACTATTCTGAATTTTAAACTGGACATAATTTATAATTTATAAAGTGTAATCTCAGTTTCTTACATTCGTTAGAAAGATATCATTAAATAGATTCAAATATTTCTGGTTTCGTCCAATTCTGATTTAAAATGAATTCTGTACATTATATTGAAATTAGAAATCGAATTCTCAAACTGCCGCGCTATTTCAGGCTTGTTTTATAATTAAAATAAATTCTTAGTCGTTATTATTTAAAATAAATCATTTTAAATATCCCAAATCCATTAAAATAGTCAAAATAAATTTTTTAAATTGCATCTGAAAATCCGGGTTGTTACAATCACCTCCACTTAAAAACTTTTCGTCCTCGAAAAGGAACGGAGCTGAAAGTTGTTTAACTAACCAACTGGACTTTCATTCTGGCGTTCATTCTTCAACTTCTCAATTTCTAAGAATTTACTAATTTCTCAAAAAATTGGGCTAACGCCTTAAATTTTCGAAAAATTTCCCCATAACCTCCTTTGTACGGGTTGATCGGTAAAACCACAACTTGCCTCACATGGCCCTCATCATCCAAAAAGGAAAAGAATACGCCAAGCGGCTTTGCCAATCGGCTCATAAAATCATCAAACCCAATGAATAAGTAAACATGTACCTATTTATTGGGCATACAATTTTATTCCTTTTCTTAGCTTCCATGCTATGACTTGTTCAGTATATATACATGTCTATATATGCAATTCCAACAATTTTCAATTCAGTTCCATATTTTACTTGATTTGGCTAAATTTATCTTTCATTTATATATTGGTTTTATTAATTATCATTCCAATATTTTTTTTGTTAAACTAATAATCAAACATCACAACCAGCAATCAATTTGTTGATTAATTTTTCAAATATAAATAACTTTTATGTATAGTCAAAAATCATATTTTTATTGCAAATCACAGCAATAAACTCTAACTAAGTTTTGGTTCTCACACCAGTCAATAGGAAATATAAAATATCCCACTTTCAAAACTCGAAAATAACACTGATGATGGGGCCCCATCATCAGAATCATCCCTCGATGACTAGAGTGTGATTCTATATCTATCCAATATATATGGATGATGGGGCCCCCTCATCAGTGTTATTTTCGCCGAGGGATGATTCAGTCAAGTGAATGAAAGGCCTTTGTCTATTATCGAACTCGTGACATAGTTCCAATTAATATACTTGGAACTACATTTGATTATATCTATTAATAAGCTCTTTCCCAACTACCACGATCTGCTTCGCATCCTCGCTACCTTCTCGTTCGGTTAGTAGGCGTGAGGAAGTATTTCATTTAGATGAAATAGATACAATTCACAAAAAAATAGATTTGTTTTCGGAATTCTCTGTTCTTTCCCGCATTTGATCAACATATCTTATGATTGGTTCCTCCTTTAGTAGTCCCGTACTCCCCGTGTCTCTTTGGTATTCTCCCTTAGTCTCCTTGAGAGGTTCCGTATATCATTGGATGGTTATTTTGCTTAACACTTGAAACGAAAAGTCTTGGCACAAAAATTCTTATTTACAGACCCGCGAGGTCACTCCAATGTTTTGATGAAAGATCCGCACCAGGGAGCGCTAGCTAAGGGAGTCGAAAATAAGGTTTGGTATCCCCAAAGAATGGTCTGTTCCCATTTCCCCACGCTTATTGAGTAAGGCATTGTGAAGGTAGAGATATTGGATCGACCCCATTGATAATTTAACGGACAAATGGTCAAGGCATGGAACTACTTAACTAAAAGAAACTGTTATAGATGTGGCTTCGTGCTATCTCTGACGTCTATTGTTCCCTCCTTCTTATGAGGAGGAAACTATGCGTCTATGTTTCGCTGCGGGAGAGATGTATTTTTTTATATGCGAATCTTAACACGAAGAAATGTCATAACAAAGAGAGGATTACTCGACTAACGGGGAACAAAGGTGACCGTCAGGGAGGTATGAATAACTCCGACCTCAGGGGACCAATCCATTCTTTTCCCAGTATAAACATTGGTGACCTCTTACTAGTAAGGTGCGACTAACAGGAGCGCCAGTATAATAAAGGGTGCGTAGCGAGCTTTTGGGCTACTCAAGCTGGAGGTGCGTAGCGTTAGACCAACTATGAAATGAATCTGATATTCCCAATGAACATATTGGGAATGAATATCCTGGCACCTGGGGAATTGGCAAATTGAGTCACTTTTGACCTATGCTGGATGAAAAAATTCTTCTTTTTCGGGCGGACACATTTAAATGTGTCTCCTAATAAACCTCATTTCGAAAAATGGGCGGGCAAAAACAAGCCAAAAGGGTTTTGGTAAAAAAGATTTATTCTCTAGTATATTAATTGGTGCACTCGTTATACTAAACACAGGACACGGAAAGGTAGACCTATTCTGCTTACTAAATTTCGACCTAGTCTAAATAAGGAAGGTCAGTATATTAATTGTGAAGAACGATGTTACAAGGAATGCTGAAACCAGCCCAACAAACGAATAAGCTGTGACCGGTACGGTACCTCTGAATTAATCAACTAGATATCTATACTATTCTATTAGGTTGTGCCTCATAATTGCCATTGATCTCCCTACGGTCTCAAGAGGTAGCACATTAGTGGTATGGTCGCAATTAATATACTGGCGATGTGTGACCGGATGTCGATTCCTTACAAGAGCACCTTATTAGCACCTTAAAGAACTAACAGCGAATTAAGGCACTAAAGGTGAGCCACATACTACAGTTAGCTGTTACGCTGCTACGCACCACTTGCTTTCGGCTTTGTAGTGGTTACAATGCCCTAAGCCTTAGCCGTCCTACGAATGAAACCCTGTGACGGTTCGAGTCTTCAGGAACCTCCCGTTGGTCGAAGTACACTGGACCTCCCTGTAACAACGGCCTCTTTAACGGCTTATTCGGGTAGTCATTCTATTCTTTTTTATGGAACAACATCTTCAATTCAATAGTTGGACCCAGTATATTAATTGCGCCTCTGGAACTCTGTATTTCGTGCCTTGAACGAAGTGAACAAGCGAACTGTAGAGTTGGCCTCTCTCTCAGTAATTAGAAAAGTGGGAAAAATCAGATTGCTATAGGCTTCTATCACGCTTAGGCCAGTCCTTTGACGTGGTATCCGGACTTCCTCGCAAACATCCCATCAATCCGCACAAGTACGGGGTAACTCGAGAGAGAAGTACGTTCTCAATTAGAAATTCATTGAATAAGGCTTCTTAATTCAATTCTTTGATGGGAGTGTCCTAAACTCTCATTTTGTTGGGCACGGCGATGGTCAATCATTCTTTGTAGGTATTCCAGTAATAGGTTTCTTTAGCTCCATACAGAGAACGTAAGTTCAAACCCAAATTATTTCCTTTTTGCTTATTCACATCGCTACGCAACTTCCTCACTCGAGTAAGAAACAACCTTTCGAACTTACAGCCACTACCCCCAAGCATCTTTCGATGACCCTACATCATCACGAGGGTTGACATTCCTTTTTTTTATGTTTTTCAACCGCCTTTGATGATTGTTTATTGTGAATCCGTTCGACATATATGCGGCCCATCCAAAAAGCAAGCAGAGAAATTCAGAAGTGACGTCCAAGCCCTATTAATACTTCGCAATGCCGCCTTCACACAAGCCCTCGGTCACCGAGTCGACCTCGTCAGCTCGGAAGAACACAAGCCCGGCCAGCCTTCCAAGTGCTACCCCCGCTCCCACAAAGATCACTGCACAGCCACTGCTCGAGGTTACCTCTGCTCCCCCAACTAAGAAAATTAGGTTAAGGACTCGGGAGAAGAGGGAATGGAGGGAGAAGCTGCAGTTGGTTCTGCTAAGACTCAAGTCCCCCTGCCGGAGCTCCCCAAACCTGAAGTGGATGTCGAGGAGCTGCTCAGTGAGAAGAAGCGTCAAATGATTTGGTAAGTTGTCGCGCTGGCGGAGCAGTAAGCCTACATGGAAGATTGGGGAAATGAGTAGCTCGACGAGTATATGTAGACCCTCTACCCCATCGACTACATCTATCGCTGAACCAACTGACTCGTCTATCGAATCAACGACATAATCATCAGAACCAACTGCAGCTTCATTGACTGAATGAACTGGTGCCTATACCTTTATAGGTACCATCCTGATGCTAGTTGTAGCCGTAGGAGGTGGGGGCTGGCTCTACCAAAAAGCATGCAATGACACAATCAATAGGTGAGCCCTTACCCGCACTCCAAGCAGGTGGGTATCAACGGACACAATGACTTAATTAACTGGATTCATCGAAGCAATTTCCTTTAGACAGAATGAGGCTCTCGTTGAGAGATCTATTAGTGATTAGGCCACCCCTCCCAACAAGGCAGGTTCAGGCGATTAATCAAACAAATCATTCCTTCTCTTCGTTCGCGGAACTCGACGGTATAGGCAACAAGATTGTGGAAACGAGAATTCCTGAACCTACCACTGGACCCATTTAACCAAAAGATTGTCTTTAATTGAAATGAAGATTTCCCCAAAACTTTGCAAAGGGGCGTAAGCGCGATTGACAAGTGCCCGCAACGAAATCTCTTAGTCACAACCTCCATATTAATTTAGCCACCGTCGCCTTATTGATAGGGCCTGCATAAATGGAGGCGCTACTCCGGCTGCCTTGTATGTGCGTAGTGACTGCGAAACTTGGTGTAGACGCTCGTGTGGTTGTCTGAGCCAAGGGGATCTGGTGTCGGTGGAAAGGAATCCTAACGTCTAGAGACCGGGGCGAGGGATCATGGACCTAAATAGTTGGACGAATGTTGACTCGCTGTCTAGCTCACAGAGAGGGCTTTCTTTAAATGAGGGGAACACTTTATAGGGAGGGCCGAACGAGAGCCTTTCGCTTTTTCCGGGGGTGCGGGTCCTGGTCATCGCTGCCCCCGGATGCCGATAGCTGTCTCGGGGAGTTGGGGCCTTTGGCTTTCTCTTCTGGTTGCTTCTCGGGACGAGGGGAATGTCCTCTAGTGAGGGGAGTCTTTTCCGCTTCAATCGACTGGAAGCACTTCCTTCTGCACCTACCTCTCTTGGTTGCCTGCTTTTAGGGCTAGTTCTCTTGTCCGCTTGTCGGGCTTAAAGTGGAACTTAGCTTCTCACTTCCCTGGGTTGGCCGGTATACACCACCTCTGCCTACGGTATGTATTATATGCTTGTCATTTTCGATTAGAAGTAATTCTTAGGGTTTACATTTCCTTTTTGCAGCACTATTGGGCAATTAATATACCGGCCTTCCTTTGGGCGCCTTGTTGTTACTGATGAGTCAAGGACTGCTGTTGCTAATGTAGCTCTTGTTGCTAGCTTCTTTCTTTGCTTGTCTGCTACGCACCTCGTTCTGGTAGGAAGAAACTCTCAAGCACCTGAGAATTTATCTGAATTGGAACGGTTTAACAAACCCACCCTTTTAGTGGTAATATACTGGCGGTTTATAAGACTGATGATCATTTAGCAACTGGAATAGCCTCTCGTTATCTCCCGGCTCGCGTAGATGAGCTTAAAAGAAGTTCAACCTCGGATACTGTTGACTACCCATCTTTCCTTCAACTAGCTTAGCAACCGGGAGTCTCCTGCCTATTATTATGAGTTTCCTCCCTATGGTCGCCTTAGGTCGAAACCAATTAATATACTAGCGGAGTTCATACTGGACCTTAGCTTCGCTACCTTGGCTAACTAATACTCTTTCAAGGTCCAGGACCAATACTGCTACCCAAAACGAAGAATTCCTTGGTGTTTGGACAGGGGATGCATCCCCAGTAGTTACTGCCTTATCCCTTCATCCTTCTCTCGTTCTGGTAGGAAGAACACTCCTGTCAGTCCAGTCTTCCAGTTGTTTAGCTTCCCTTGTTCCTCGGTTTATTGGAGAGACAGCTGAGACCGATAGGGCCAGTATAAACATTGGCGCCTAGTATACCAAGTCCAGTATAAACATTGCGGGCGGGACGGTTCTACTCCTGATTATTAGGATAGATATGATATCCAACCGGTTTCTACCTTCTGGCCATGCCAGTTGTTTGATAGTTGTTCAAACATTACGGAACTTCTTTTCATTACTGCCAACTATGCCAAACTATTCTTACTCTAGGCCAAGTATATTAATCCGGGCGTCTTTCAGGCTGCTAAGGTGACTAATGAATTAAGGATGACAAGACCCTTATTCAACGCCCCTGTATTTCCGTAACGGATGTCTCTGCATGAACTAACCCTAAAGAGGTTCGTAGCTCTAGTGAGGTATAATACTTAGATGGAAGATGAGCTCTTACAGACGGAGCTCCAGTACACTTCAATCAACGGGAGGACAAGGTGCCCCAGATATTAACTCCTAGGAGGGAGTAGTCTGTACTATTGACTTGAGCATTTCCGTCCTCATGATCAACGAGAGGCGAGCTAAAATCCTGCAAATAAAGCAAAAACCGCTCCCATAGAAAGTACATAATGGAAATGTGCTACCACATAATAAGTATCATGTAGAGCAATGTCTAGCCCAGAATTCGAGATCGAATCATAGCCAAAGTCTTTTTCTAGGTTTAGAAAGACTGGTTCGAAAGGACCAGGAAAGATATGTTGTTCGCTCTTCTTCAAGGGGTGAGAGAGAAAAAGAGAGTAATGACATCGTACCGCCCTAGAAAGGGAAATTTGATTAGCTTGCTTGAACAAATCCGCTCTTTTCGAACAATCAGGCGAACGGGCATGAGATAAGATGATATTTGCTGTTGGATTAATATTCTGATCACTACGCTTTAGTGGCCAACGAGCGTGAGATATGAAAAGAGTGTACCTGAGTATAGGCCGACGCATGCTCATTCTATTTTCCCATAGTGACATTCTCCTTCCGGATTCCAGAGCAGAGGGAGGAAATCTGTCTCATTCGGGGAGATAGTCAAGCATTTTGATACCGGGCTCAGAGAATAAAGATGCAAAGGTAGGGATTGAGTGAAGCTCTTCCCCTCTCTCCAACTAGTCGCTTTTTCGACTCTAGTTCTTTATACACTCGCTTCAAGTATTCCGCTTGCTCTAGCTATCGCTTTTTTAAAGAAAAAGGTCTTACGCTACGTAAACTACGCTCTTACGCTTAATTGCTCTTACGTTACTTCGTAACTCTGTAGTATTCTCATAAAAAACTAAGATAGATTTACTAGTTCACGGAGAGGCCAGGAGAATAAGAAGATTTGAGAAAAAGAATGATTCTCCCAAGTCTAGTGACAGGGCTTGCCCTTAGTCTTTTTGTTCTTATTTAAGTGGGCTTAACTGATCTAATTAGAAGTACACCGCTAACAGGTTTGCTTGAAATACGCCTTTCAATCTCTTACCTTTTTTCCTAAGCAAACTCTCATCGGTTGGCCGGAAACTTGCCTCGAAATGCTCCCTCGATGTAACAACCCAGAATGTGGGGCCAATTTAAAATTTTCATTTTAGGAGATTTTAGGGGTGTTTAGATATTTAAAATAAATTATTTCAAATAATTATGAATGGGATTTTACTTTGAGCAAGTTAATACAAGTATATTACAAAAAGAATTAGAAATAGGGGGGTAGTTTGAAAAGTCAAGCTTGAACTTTGACTAATTACCCAGGGTGCAGAATAAACCGGATTTTGTTGAAACGAAAATATCTAAATCTGTTAATGAGTATCTTTCTAACGAATCCAAAAAATCGAAGTTTCATAGCAGAAATCAAAAGTTATGGCCAAATGAATTTTCAGAAAGGTCGCTATAGAAAATATATCGCCTTTGAAAATTGGCATTTTGCATACGACCTTGGAATTCAACGAAACCACTTTTGTTGGGTCCGGAATGTAAAATTATTGCTAGGTTTCAAATTTCATGATTTTTGAAGCTAGCATGTAAGCATGGCAAAAGAATCCGTGTTTTGTCAATTTCGGTTGAAATTAATTGACTGAAAAATAGCCATTTTTCAAACAGTCTCAGAATGAGGCGAAATAAATTTTGTTAGGACCGTATTGACATAAGAAAGCCAAAAATAATTTTTCTGGATTTTTTTGAGCTAGTAGGTGGCCCTAGTGGAATTAACAAGTACGTTCGAATTTAAATTAAATGATTTATTTTGAAAATAAAAGAAACATGACTGTAACTTCAGAATTAGACCTTGGTAATAGCGCCATCGCGTTCAGAAGACGTCAAAACATTAAGTTCGACAGTCGTTGAGCTTCGTTTGGAGGTCGTATGGGAAAACACTAATTTCTAGAATTAATTAATTAATTAATTAAAAATAAAAACCCTAAAATACTAGTATAAATACGGCCGTATACAGTACATCTTCTTCCTCCGTTATTTCCACCGCCGAAACCCATAACAGCTCGAATCTTTGAGCTTCGATTTCTCCCTCTCCTCTCAACGAAAACATTCATACGAGTACCTGTTTCGAAGCTCTTTCCGAACTCTACGATCTCCGACCAAAATCACCTCGAATCGTGCCCTATCGAAGCCGCCCCAGCCCCACGAACGGCCGCCAGTCACGCCCCCTGGACCCCACACACCGCCGCCGAACGCCACCCCCCTCTGGCCGGACCTACGCCTCTCTGCTCCAGTCCTCCTCCAACAAACGGTGCCCAAAACCATTGGCTACAGATCGAGAAAACTGAAATAAAAAATTTGAACAAATTCAAAGCTTAAGGTATGAATCTATTTCAGATTTTGTCACGCCTAGAGGCGTCGCTGCGACAGTTGTTAAAAGTCGTATTTTGATTTTTCATATGAATTTGTATTCGAATCATTTCAGATCTGAAATCAAATTGAATACGAACACCGTATCTGATCGAACCTGAATCACCTTCTCAGACCAGACCACGGTGAGAATTTATTTTTAATTTAATTTGATTTATTTAATCATTATTTCTATGATTATTAGTAAGTAGATCTAATAAGACGTGATGTTTAGAACATGGATTTGAACTGTTCACTCCGTATGATGTTGAATCTGATTTACATGAGATTAGATCTGAATGTTTGAGGTTTAAATCTGAATTAACAATTAATTAAAATTAATTATGTGTTTAATCATGCCGTGTTGATTTTACATATGCCAAGTTATAACATCACCTCGTAATTACCTTGATGCTGGTTGTTAGATTTGGACATGTTGTATGCTTGGGTGTTGTTGTTATGCTATGTGATGAAAATTTACATTTTATTTGATGCAAATAAAATAAGAATGCGACTTGTGGTGGAATTTACATTTTATTATGTAAAATAAGAAATTTACATCGTATGAGAAATTAACATTATTTTTGATATTAATAATAAATAATTTACAATGTATGAAAAATTAACATTATTCTTAGTGTAATAATAAGTAATTTTACAGCATGTATAAATTAACATTTTTAATGTTAATATTATAAAGAATTCAACCGTAGGATGTAATTAACATTTTTAATGTTAATATTATAAAAATTCAACCGTAGGATGTCATTAACATTTTTAATGTTAATATTATAAAAATTCAACCGTAGGATGTCATTAACATTTTTAATGTTAATATTATAAAAATTCTACCGTAGGATGTCATTAACATTTTAAATGTTAATATTATAAAGAGGATTTACACCGTAGGAAATTAACATTATTTTTAATGTTAATACAAAAGGAATTTCACTGTATGTACATTTTACATTATTTTATAATGTAATTAAAGAGGAAATACATCGTAGGATATAGTTACATTTATTTTAAATACAATATTATAAAGAGAATTTGCTCGTAGGAAGTTAACATTTTAAATGTTAACATTATAAAGAGGATTTACACCGTAGGAAATGAACATTATTTTAAATGTTAATATAAGAGAAATTTCACCATAGGATAAGTTCACCTTATGTTTAATGTAAATAAAAAGGTAATCTTTACCGTGGGAAAAAGTTTACATTTTTGGTTCATGCGATATATAAGGGGAAATTTCACCGCATGTAAATTTAATGTAAATTGAATACTCATTACACCGTAGGAAAAAGAGGATATTTTAATTTATGTAATATATATAGGAATTCATACCGTAGAATGAAAATTTGCATTTTATTTAATGTAAATGAAATAAGAGGTGACAAGAATGAAAATGTACATTTTATTTAATGTAATAAAATAAGAAGGTGACAAGGAGTGATAAGTCGAACGATATATATATATATATATATATATATATATATATATATATATATATATATATATATATAAAATTAAAATCAAACGAATCGAGCGCGGTAGTTCGCGTTTTGAAATCGAACTTTTAAACGACTATACCGAGAGATCCGACCGTCGTATTTTCCCAAAACTGAAACCGTTAGGACCGTCTTGGAAAAATCTTTCCAACGATATACACTACGTCAAAATCCAACGGTTAGATTTCGAGATATATGAAAATCAAAAGTGATTGAAAACAGCGCTAGAATCGACGTTGACCTGAATCGTCGGTGATTAAGGATTTAATTATTTTTAGTAGGAAACAATCATTATAAATTAAAAATAACGACAAAAAAGAATTTTCATTATATATGTATATATATATATATATATACGAAGGTTATTTGGAAAGGCCGAGTTAATCTCATTCCGAATAATCAAACGACGTTAAGGATTAAAGTAGAAGATGACGAATGAAGACTGTCAATCTTCCCCTCAGGAGGACAGCGATTGAGACTTTGAATTGATTTGCTCCCAATTCAAGGTCATGGTCATTGCCCGAACGAACATGTTGATTGAACGGGTTAGGCTTTCGCTCAGACCCAGAGCATAAGCTATAAAATGGATTGTGTGTCTGACATCATACTATGTCAAATATCACGTTACTGATCTTTTGTCGAAGGTATGGATGTTTGGTGGCGGGGAATTTATTCTCTTGCTTAACACCCGTTCATATATTTCGGCAAAGGGTTGGTAGTATGGTATGGGGTGATGATGCGGCACGCTAAGGTGCATATGATCAAGGTTTGTTGAAAAGCAGGCCTTGTGGGATGAACAAAGCATAGCCTGTTTAGGCATAGCTTTGTGTACAACGAGACTTCGCGAGCCTCACACACCGGCGGAGTCTAAAACAGGAGAAGGGAACGTAGGGAGAGCAGCACGTTTCTTTCTAGCTAGAGTGGTGTCAGTGACCTACCAGCCCTGACATTTTACTTATGTGGGTGATGGAATGAGGCGCCTCGGATAGGTCCTATAAGATCGGGAAACGTGTGTTCAGGAATTGCCAATCCACGAAGCTGTATGTGTGGACCGGCCATGCAGGATCCAAGGGTTCACTGCGGGGAATCCTGAAACATTAGCTAGAGTGTCTCGAATCGGTAGGAGCTCCTCCCTAGCCTTGACTCAGATGGAAATCCAAATTCCAAATACGACCCTACGGATTTGATTGTATTACTAGTACGGAGGCATAGTATATGGTACCTATGTTTCCTAGGATTGATACGTTTATTTTGAAATTTTTTGTTATATATACTAATAATAATATTAAACCCATATTTGCCGTATTTAGCATGTTTAATCACCATAAGGGAAAAACTCTATCCTCTGGTGTGCGTTGCATTATGTGATGGGACTTGAGTCTTATGGTGATTCCATTTTTCTAAAAAGCATTGCGTTGTTGCACGTTTTATTTAACTGCTTGTTCTGACACTTTTAAAATTATGCACGGCAATCCATTGAAATAAATCTGTTCCGCATTAGCGGCATGGTCTTTGGTTTTGCCATATTATTATTAATATGTTAGTTAAGAATTCTCACACCAGTCCCACGACTGACCTGTAGTTTGTTTCACCTTTTTGCAAACTCGGGTGCCCTCTTCTCTACACGGGAAGCCAAGTAAACAGGTTCATCCTTTGCTTGGAGTCTCTTTGGAGCTGCTTATATTTGCTTTTGTGGAGAGGTGATGACTTGGAACTCGAAGACATCTATCATTTACTTCTATTGCATTTTTCTCTCTTTAATTTCATACATTGAACTTGTTTCATTTCGTGTTGCTTATTTGGGAGTTGGAACTTATTTCAATTTCTGTAAACTTGATGTAAAAACTTGGAATTCTGTGACTGTTGGAATTCTGTGGTTGATGACATTATATTTCCGCTGCTATGATGTTATTATTCTATCTTTTTCCTCGGCTATGTTGTATCAGTGATATGTATTGTTATATTTATGTTGTATTCCATATGGTTATTCCTTTCTTTCACCCAGTGGAAGTTTGGGGTCATCACAGTTGGTATCAGAGCTTTGGTTAAACTTAGCCTTGGAATATAGCATATTTATGGTAATTCGTTTACATAGAATCATAATATTCTGTGGCGAACATTTCATGTGAATACATATTAGTCAGTCATTCTATCATTATCTTTTATCCGTCCTTTTATCTTGATCAACTCTTCAAATCACCATTATAGTTGTTCTGACTCTTTCCTTGATCGTACAGAACTAACTAAAAATGAGTACTGCTGCCGCTAGAGCAGCTAGAGCTAGAGCAAGGAGGCAGAATGCTGCTGGAACCGAAGAGGCTACTGTCCAACAAGCACCACCACCCCAACCCTTTGATTTAGATAAGACGGCTAAGAAGTACAAAAACTTGGGAGGGGTGCCATTCAAGGGTACTGAGACTGTGACACAACCTCAAGCTTGGCTGAGGAACTGCGAGAAGATTTTTGGAGGATTGGAGCTGGAGGATCAGAGGAAAAGATTAGTGGCTTCATGGCTGTTACAGGAGGAAGCTCAAAACTGGTGGGACACTGTCATGGTTGGAGGGATTGCAGACAATATGACTTGTACGAGGTTTAAGGAGCTTTTCAATGACAAATATATTCCAAGGCAAGAGGTAGAGAAGCTACATGATGAGTTCGCCAATCTGAAGCAAGGCGACAAGACCATTTCAGAATATGTACGAAGATTTGAAGACCTTTCCCACTATGCCCCTGAGTTGGTTCAAGATGACTTTCAGAAGAATAAGAGATTCATAAATGGGCTTGCGAGGAAGTATATTGATAGAGCCACTGCTCACATCGACCTCTCTTTCAATAGGTTGGTGGAGTTCGCTTGTCGCTATGAGGAAAATGATAGAAAGAATTCTCAACAAGACAGGGAAAGGAGCTTAGCTAACAACAAAAGGAAGCAAACAGAGAAGAAGACTGAGGGAAACAACTCTGGAGCTGCTAAGGGCCACGATAAGTGAAAGGTGCAATGCTACAACTGCCAAAAATTTGGGCACTACAGCAAGGACTGCAAGAATCCTAAGAAGGCCCGAAACGACGACACCAAGGAATGCTACAATTGCCACAAGAAGGGTCACATCAAGCCAAACTGTCCGCTATTGAAAGGAGCGCAGATAGCAGGGGCAAGTGCACCATCTTCTTCCGCTCCTACTTCTTCCGAAGGAGCAGGTATGCCTGATGTTTTAGATGGTACCATTTCTGTTAAAAATATCCCTGTTACTGCCTTATTTGATACGGGTGCATCGAGAAGCTTTATTTCAAGCAATGCGGCCCAGAAATTGAAACTAAAGCAAAGATGTCTTAAAGAGCCAATGAATGTTCATAATCCTATAGGAGGTTCTATCGCTTTTGATTTATACTGTAGGGTGCCTATTTCTTACTCTTACTTTCGGTTCCCTTTTGACTTAACCATTATGAATTTTTCCGAGTTTGATATCATCCTTGGTTTTGATTGGCTAAAAAAATTTGAGGCCAAAGTAAGATGTGCAGAGAGAATAGTGGAAATCAAAACGAAATTTGGAGATGTTATTTCCATACCTTGCCATGGCTCAAAACCTGATAGAAAGGAATTCTGGTCTTCCCTCGAGATCACTCCTATTTCTTTAGAAAATATTCCCGTGGTCAAAGATTACGCAGATGTATTTGAAGAAGTGGACAGCCTACCCCCGCGAAGGGAAATCGATTTCAGGATTGATCTTGTTCCTAATGCAAGACCTATAGTTCATGTTATCAAAAGGATGACTCCTAAAGAAAAGGAGGAATTGCAAACGCAAACCAAGCAGCTTCAGTGGAGGGGACTCGTTCGGCCTAGCTTTTCAAATTGGGGTGCAGCTGTGGTGTTTGTCCCCAAATCGGACGGTACTCTAAGACTTTGTGTCGATTACCGCGATCTTAACATACAAACATTGAAGAACAAATATCCCTTGCCCCGCATAGATGATTTGATGGACCAATTGAATGGAGCCAAGGTGTTTTCAAAGATGGACCTAGCCACAGGTTTCCACCAACTTCGCATAACAGAAGAATGCATACCTTTGACCGCCTTCAGGGGTCCCGATATATTCTACGAATGGTTAGTGATGCCGTTCAGTCTATGCAATGCTCCAGCCTACTTTGTTGACTTGATGAATAGGGTCTTCACGGAGGTCCTAAATAAATTCGTCCTAGTCTTCATTGATGACATTCTAATCTATTCTAAAACTAAGGAGGAGCATGAAGGGCATTTAAGGGAAGTGTTGGAAGTTCTGCGAAGAAATGTTCTAAAAGCAAAGTTTTCCAAATGCACATTTTGGCAAGAGAAGTAAAATTCTTGGGCCATGTTGTGTCAAAAGACGGAATCGCAGTTGATCCAAGTAAAGTTGCCGCCATTCGAGATTGGAAGCGGCCCAGTACGCCCACTGAAGTAAGAAGCTTCGTAGGTTTGGCCGGGTATTATTGAAAATTTGTCGAAGGTTTCGCTAAGCTGTCTAGCCCATTAACAAAACTTACCAAGAAGCATGCCAAGTTCAATTGGACATCAGATTGTGAGGAGGCATTCCAAAAGCTAAAGGTGAGTTTGACTACTGCTCCCGTACTCACCATCATCGATGGCAGCCAAGATTTAAAGGTCTATACGGATGCTTCTCAAAGTGGTGGTCTTGGCGCGGTACTGATGCAAAGGGGCAGAGTTGTTGCATATGCAAGCCATCAATTAAAGCCGCATGAGAAAAATTATCGTGTCCATGACTTAGAGTTGCTGGCCGTAGTCTTTGCTTTAAAATTTTGGAGACATTATCTTTTGGGCAAAAAAATTGAATTATACACCGACCATCAATCTTTGAAATATCTCTTCGATCAAAAGGATCTGAATTTAAGGCAGCAAAGGTGGCTAGAATTCCTTGCGGCATATGATCTCGACATCTTATATACACCGGGGAAAGCTAATGTGGTGGCAGACGCACTCAGTAGAAAGAATGCCATTGTCGCAAGCCTTATCATTACCCCCTCTTTGATCGATAAAATTTTCGCTCTTCAAAAGGATGATAAATTTATTCAAAGAATTATTAAAAGAATCCAAGATGGGGAGAACAAGAGCTTCCAAATTGATGGCAAGGGAATTCTTAGATTGCAAGGTCGGATTTGTGTTCCAAATATCCCAGAGCTCGTAAGGGAAGTTTTAGATGAAGGACACAAATCAAAGCTTTGCATCCACCCAGGTGTGAGCAAGATGTATAAAGATTTAAAGCGCACTTTTTGGTGGAGATCTATGAAGAGGGATATATCCATATATGTGAGCAGATGCCCTACATGCCAACAAGTGAAGAGCAATCAACAAAAGCCTGCGGGGTTGTTGCAGCCATTAGAAGTTCCAGATTGGAAGTGGGACCAAGTCTCCATGGATTTCATAGATGGTCTGCCTCGTACTAGGAAAGGAAATGACAGCATATGGGTCATCGTGGATCGCTTCACCAAGTCCGCTCATTTCATACCTGTCAAATCAACAAGAACTGCTCGAGGTCTGGCGCAAATCTATTTCAAAGAAATCGTCAGGCTACATGGGTAATAAAACTAAATCTTTCCTTCTCTTCATAATTTGAATGGAAGTTTTCTTTTGCAAAATAAATATTAGTCTTTTCTTTTTCACAGAGTCCCTAGTAGCATTGTTAGCGACCGTGATCCTATCTTTGCTAGTAAATTTTGGGAAGCATTCCAAAATGAGTTGGGAACGAAGTTGAATCTTAGCACCGCATATCACCCTCAGACTGACGGCCAGACTGAGCGAGTGAATCGCATTCTTAAAGATCTATTGCGAGCTTGCATACTCGATTTTGGAGGGTCTTGGGAGGATCACTTGCATTTAGTTGAATTCTCGTACAACAATAGCTATCAAGCAAGTTTGAAAATGTCTCCATTTGAAGCATTATATGGTAGGCCGTGTAGATCGCCAGCATGTGGGGTTGAAAAAGGAAATCGGCATGTGTTGGGTCCTGACATGATCCGAGAAGCTTCGGACAAAGTTGACTTTATTAAGAAGCGACTATTCGCGGCCCAAAGTAGACAGAAAAGTTACGCAGATGTAAGAAGGCAAGAGCTAGCTTTTGATGTGGGTGACTATGTCTATCTGAAAGTCGCTCCAATGCGAGGTGTTATCCGTTTTGGAAAATCAGGGAAACTAGCACCCAAATTCATCGGCCCTTTCCCTATTCTTGAAAAGATTGGCACCCTAGCTTACAGAATTCAGATGCCCGACTGGTTGCCTGGAGTGCACGATGTATTCCATGTATCTCAACTTCGAAGGCATGTCCATGATCCGGATCTAGTTGTGGAGGAAGCTGCACAGCAAGATTTGGAAATTACCCCAAGCCTAGCAGTGAGAAGAGAGCCACTGAAAATTATTGGCAAAGAAACTAGAGTGCTTGGAAATAAAAGAATCAACCTAGTCAAGGTGCAGTGGAGTAGTGATCCTAGAGACTGCACTTGGGAAACCGAAGAGAGTATCAAACAGGCCTATCCCAACTGCAGAGTGGATATCTCTGATTAGGTTTTGTTTTGAGGTACGCTTAATCTTTTTAGTATTCTCTGTGTTGTTTCCTACTCTTCTATTTTTCCTTTTTCCTTTTCGAGGACGAAAAGTTCTTAAGGAGGGGAGATTGTAACAACCCAGAATGTGGAGCCAATTTAAAATTTTCATTTTAGGAGATTTTAGTGGTGTTTAGATATTTAAAATAAATTATTTCAAATAATTATGAATGGAATTTTACTTTGAGCAAGTTAATACAAGTATATTACAAAAAGAATTAGAAATAGGGGGTAGTTTGAAAAGTCAAGATTGAACTTTGACTAATTACCCAGGGTGCAGAATAAACCGGATTTTGTTGAAACGAAAATATCTAAATCTGTTAATGAGTATCTTTCTAACGAATCCGAAAAATCGAAGTTTCATAGCAGAAATCAAAAGCTATGGCCAAATGAATTTTCAGAAAGGTCGATATAGAAAATATATCGCTTTTGAAAATTGGCATTTTGCATACGACCTCGGAATTCAACGAAACCACTTTTGTTGGGTCTGGAATGTAAAATTATTGCTAGGTTTCAAATTTCATGATTTTTGAAGCTAGCATGTAAGCGTGGCAAAACAATCTGTGTTTTGTCAATTTCGGTTGAAATTAATTGACTGAAAAATAGCCATTTTTCAAATAGTCTCAGAATGAGGCGAAATAAATTTTTTTAGGACTGTATTGACATAAGAAAGCCAAAAATAATTTTTCTGGATTTTTCTGAGCTAGTAGGTGGCCCTGGTGGAATTAACAAGTACGTTCGAATTTAAATTAAATGATTTATTTTAAAAATAAAAGAAACATGACTGTAACTTCAGAATTAGACCTTGGTAATAGCGCCATCGCGTTCAGAAGACGTCAAAACATTAAGTTCGACAGTCGTTGAGCTTCGTTTGGAGGTCGTATGGGAAAACACTAATTTCTAGAATTAATTAATTAAATAAATAAAAATAAAAACCCTAAAATACTAGTATAAATACGACCGTATACAGTACATCTTCTTCCTCCGTTATTTCCACCGTCGAAACCCATAACAGCTCGAATCTTTGAGCTTCGATTTCTCCCTCTCCTCTCAACGAAAACATTCATACGAGTACCCGTTTCGAAGCTCTTTTCGAACTCTACGATCTCCGACCAAAATCACCTCGAACCGTGCCCTGTCGAAGCCGCCCCAGCCCCACGAACGTCCGCCAGTCGTGCCCCCCTGGACCCCACACGCCGCCGCCGAACGCCACCCCCCTCTGGCCGGACCTACGCCTCTCTGCCCCAGTCCTCCTCCAACAAACGGTGCCCAAAACCATTGGCTGCAGATCGAGAAAACTGAAATAAAAAATTTGAACAAATTCAAAGCTTAAGGTATGAATCTATTTCAGATTTTGTCACGCCTAGAGGCGTCGCTGCGACAGTTGTTAAAAGTCGTATTTTGATTTTTCATATGAATTTGTATTCGAATCATTTCAGATCTGAAATCAAATTGAATACGAACACCGGATCTGATCGAACCTGAATCATCTTCTCAGACCAGACCACGGTGAGAATTTATTTTTAATTTAATTTGATTTATTTAATCATTATTTCTATGATTATTAGTAAGTAGATCTAATAAGACGTGATGTTTAGAACATGGATTTGAACTGTTCACTCCGTATGATGTTGAATCTGATTTACATGAGATTAGATCTGAAATTTTGAGGTTTAAATCTGAATTAATAATTAATTAAAATTAATTATGTGTTTAATCATGCCGTGTTGATTTTACATATGCCAAGTTATAACATCACCTCGTAATTACCTTAATGCTAGTAGTTAGATTTGGACTTGTTGTATGCTTAGGTGTTGTTGTTATGCTATGTGATGAAAATTTACATTTTATTTGATGCAAATAAAATAAGAATGCGACTTGTGGTGGAATTTACATTTTATTATGTAAAATAAGAAATTTACATCGTATGAGAAATTAACATTATTTTTGATATTAATAATAAGTAATTTACAATTCATGAAAAATTAACATTATTCTTAGTGTAATAATAAGTAATTTTACCGCATGTATAAATTAACATTTTTAATGTTAATATTTTAAAGAATTCAACCGTAGGATGTAATTAAGATTTTTAATGTTAATATTATAAAAATTCAAACGTAGGATGTCATTAACATTTTTAATGTTAATATTATAAAAATTCAACCGTAGGATGTCATTAACATTTTTAATGTTAATATTATAAAAATTCAACCGTAGGATGTCATTAACATTTTAAATGTTAATATTATAAAGAGGATTTACACCGTAGGAAATTAACATTATTTTTAATGTTAATACAAAGGGAATTTCACTGTATGTACATTTTACATTATTTTATAATGTAATTAAAGAGGAAATACACCGTAGGATATAGTTACATTTATTTTAAATACAATATTATAAAGAGAATTTACATTGTAGGAAGTTAACATTTTAAATGTTAATATTATAAAGAGGATTTACACCGTAGGAAATGAACATTATTTTAAATGTTAATATAAGAGAAATTTCACCATAGGATAAGTTCACCTTATGTTTAATGTAAATAAAAAGGTAATCTTTACCGTGGGAAAAAAATTACATTTTTGGTTCATGTGATATATAAGGGGAAATTTCACC
Organism: Allium sativum; assembly: GCA_030737875.1. Lineage (NCBI taxonomy): Eukaryota > Viridiplantae > Streptophyta > Magnoliopsida > Asparagales > Amaryllidaceae > Allium > Allium sativum. Next base: position 931,352,927 of record CM060924.1, on the reverse strand, counting down.
ACATGTAAATTTAATGTAAATTGAATACTCATTACACCGTAGGAAAAAGAGGATATTTTAATTTATGTAATATATATAGGAATTCATACCATAGAATGAAAATTTACATTTTATTTAATGTAAATGAAATAAGAGGTGACAAGAATGAAAATGTACATTTTATTTAATGTAATAAAATAAGAAGGTGACAAGGAGTGATAAGTCGAACGATATATATATATATATATATATATATATATATATATATATATATATATATATATAAAATTAAAATTAAACGAATCGAGTGCGGTAGTTCGCGTTTTGAAATCGAACTTTTAAACGACTATACCGAGAGATCCGACCGTCGGATTTTCCCAAAACTGAAACCGTTAGGACCTTCTTGGAAAAATCTTTCCAACGATATACACTACGTCAAAATCCAACGGTTAGATTTCGAGATATATGAAAATCAAAAGTGATTGAAAACAGCGCTAGAATCGACGTTGACCTGAATCGTCGGTGATTAATGATTTAATTATTTTTAGTAGGAAACAATCATTATAAATTAAAAATAACGATAAGAAAGAATTTTCATTATATATGAATATATATATATATATATATATATATATATATATATATATATATATATATACGAAGGTTATTTGGAAAGGCCGAGTTAATCTCATTTTGAATAATCAAACGACGTTAAGGATTGAAGTAGAAGATGACGAATGAAGACCGTCAATCTTCCCCTCAGGAGGACAGCGATTGAGACTTTGAATTGATTTGCTCCCAATTCAAGGTCATGGTCATTGCCCGAACGAACATGTTGATTGAACGGGTTAGGCTTTCGCTCAGACCCAGAGCATAAGCTATTAAATGGATTGTATGTATGACATCATACTCTATCAAATATCACGTTATTGATCTTTTGTCGAAGGTATGGATGTTTGGTGGCGGGGAATTTATTCTCTTGCTTAACACCCATTCATATATTTCGGCAAAGGGTTGGTAGTATGGTATGGGGTGATGATGTGGCACGCTAAGGTGCATATGATCAAGGTTTGTTGAAAAGCAGGCCTTGTGGGATGAACAAACCATAGCCTATTTAGGCACAGCTTTGTGTACAACGAGACTTCGCGAGCCTCACACACCGGCGGAGTCTAAAACGGGAGAAGGGAACGCAGGGAGTGCAGCACGTTTCTTTCTAGCTAGAGTGGTGTCAGTGACCTACCAGCCCTGACATTTTACTTATGTGGATGATGGAATGAGGCGCCTCGGATAGGTCCTATAGGATCGGGAAACGTGTGTTCAGGAATTGCCAATCCACGAAGCTGTATGTATGGACCGGCCCTGCAGGATCCAAGGGTTCACTGCGGGGAATCCTGAGACATTAGCTAGAGTGTCTCGAATCGGTAGGAGCTCCTCCCTAGCCTTGACTCAGATGGAAATCCAAATTCCAAATACGACCCTACGGATTTGATTGTATTACTAGTACGGAGGCATATTATATGGTACCTATGCTTCCTAGGATTGATATGTTTATTTTGAAAAGTTTTGTTATATATACTAAAAATAATATTAAACCCATATTTTCCGTATTTAGCATGTTTAATCACCATAAGGGAAAAACTCTATCCTCTGGTGTGTGTTGCATTGTGTGATGGGACTTGAGTCTTATGGTGATTCCATTTTTCTAAAAAGCATTGCGTTGTTGCACGTTTTATTTAACTGCTTGTTCTGACACTTTTAAAATTATGCACGGCAATCCATTGAAATAAATCCGTTCCGCATTAGCGGCGTGGTATTTGGTTTTGCCATATTATTATTAATATCTTAGTTAAGAATTCTCACACCAGTCCCACGACTGACCTGTAGTTTGTTTCACCTTTTTGCAAACTCGGGTGCCCTCTTCTCTACACGGGCATCCAAGTAAACAGGTTCATCCTTTGCTTGGAGTCTTTTCTTTGGAGCTGCTTAGATTTGCTTTTGTGGAGAGGTGATGACTTGGAACTCGAAGACATCTATCATTTACTTCTATTGCATTTTTCTCTCTTTAATTTCATACATTGAACTTGTTTCATTTCGTGTTGCTTAATTGGGAGTTGGAACTTATTTCAATTTCTGTAAACTTGATGTAAAAACTTGGAATTCTGTGACTGTTGGGATTCTGTGGTTGATGACATTATATTTCTGCTGCTATGATGTTATATTCTATGGTTTTCCTCTGCTATGTTGTATCAGTGATATGTATTGTTATATTTATGTTGTATTCCATATGGTTATTCCTTGCTTTCACCCAGTGGAAGTTTGGGGTCATCACACTCGACCTCTCTTATAAGCATGCTTTATAAGGAGGTCCCGGCACGTGAGACCTAGCTCGGGAAAGATTATGCTTATAGGGAGGCCCCATCCCCAGAAATGAATTGGTGAGCCGACTCTAGCTCTGCGATCATACTAGAATGACGACTTCTTGGTCATCATCCTAGAAAGTTGCCCCTATTTATTTAGATTGGAATATTTATACTGGAACTGGACCGAATTACGGAACTGGACTCGATTAAGGTCATCCCCAAGGGCTGCAGGAGAACTCCAACTAAAGATGGGCTTAGAACTTAAACGAACTTTTTGGCAAAGAACAGGTTAAGACCTTAGGACTTTAGGATAGGTGACGGATACGAAGTCTACTAGATGGGGGACTGGTGGGCCATGGCAGGAGGAAAAACTGTTACGGACATTGAAACTCCCCTGTCTCTTAAACACCTTCTGACATGGCTTATCCAGAAGCAATGGCCTGGCCTAAAATTGGCTTAAAACAAAATGGCTTGCTAACAGGATCTGTAACTGGTTTCAAAAGATTACAAACTTGAAAGCTGTCGCAATTAGTAATATAAACAAAGGCTTGCTTTGCTAGCTTCTGCTTTAGGGAAAACTAGTCAATCTTCAACCTTTGTAGTACTTGTGTTAAGCATGCCTAATGCCTCAATTAATATACTGGACTTGGTGCTACTTTCCTTCATATTTGATAGGATTTAGCTTCTTCTGGGCTAAGTAGCAGTTGCAATTAATATACTTGCCTCCCGTTAGTCGCCTATTGATTTATACTTTGAAAACGAAACCTGTCATGCCAAGCTATTAGAGTTAAGATTTTGCCAGTAAATTAATTTGAATTGTTCACTCTTACTTGACCTTTCCGCTGGGGCTGTGATCGTTAAACCTATTAGCTTGATCAACCGGGTATGCAGATTTGATCGAAAACACACCTTTTCTATCTAATCTCTCTGAATATTTTTCCCGCATGAGTTTATCCTCCTCGGCAAGTCAAGGCAGCCGGAGCTCCAATACTGCTTTTGTGCACTATGATCATAAAATATGTGCCGAAGAATAGGCTCCCTGCAGGTATTTGCAACAGGGTCAATGAGGTCTGCAACCTTGGTTATGTGCGACACACCCCTGGTCTAGGATTGGGCCGAAACCAGGATACCCACGGGTCGTCCAACAACCTAATGGATCGACCATTATTCACTTGGAAAGATAATCACTTCTCGAGCAGATTTTTCACCTTTAACATACCTTTCCAGCACCACGATGAAATAGAAGCCCCAAAGGCATGAAGAAAGGAAGACAAGTACTTTGCTTCAAGGCTCTTCCCCGGTCCACTCCTGAGGCAACATTCCAACAAAGTTTAGTAATTAATGCCCTATTTAGATCGAACATAAGTCGTAATCCAAGGACCCCATAACTGGTTTACAGATGGACTCGAAGCCTTCGGTGTATAGTTCCTCTATTTATCTTCCTCGAACCCCAACCAGATGTCCTTAAGGCTTTTCTCAATAGACGCACATAAAGATTTGGGCAACAAATATGTGGAGTAATATAAAAGGGGGCTGGTATAGCAGATGCAACTGCCCTAATAAGTGTAGTTCGTCCCGCTTGTAATAGAACTCGAGCTTTCCACCTTGAGACCCTCTTTAGCACTCTTTCCATCGATGAAGGCCTCTAAAGGGCGGCAGCCCAAAGTCATTGGTTTGTGTTGAAGCTTAGTCTTTTCGTTGGTAGTGCCCCAATTCCTATTCAACTATCCCAAGGCTATACTCTTCTTTGTCTGGGCCGTGTCAGTATGTTTTTTGGAGCCGGTTAGCTAAGGAATGAATAATGAAAAAGTAATTCATAGCAAGGAACGTTATACGTCGTAGTGGAGCTACGCAACCTCTAAGTATTCAATACATCGGAACAGCGGTGTTATCTATAGATAGAAAGGAGCCTATTATACCAAGTCCAGTATATTAAATGAATTGGGGAAGCAGTCTGACTGATAGTTCAGTAATATGGGTCAGTTACGTTATTATGGGTCTAATGTTAGAAAGATGCCCTGATCAAACCATATCGAAGCAGGTAGCGCGGCTGACTAGAAGGAGAATCCCGGATTCACTGATGGAATAGAGGTGCCTAGTATACCAATAATATATCTCTCGGAGTTGAATCACTTTCCCATTGGGGTTGCCGGAAATCAATTGTAGCTCGATTTGAAGAACTTATATAAGATAAGTCCCGGTCAACTTAATGATTTCTTAGGAGAAAGAGCAAAGTGTTGGAGAACTAAAGGCTCTAGGAAAGGTTTAACTAGCCGGTATGTTATGAATTAGTTCGCCAAGAGCAGGAGACTTATAGGCACACTGTACAAAGAAGACTCCAATTGTTCGCCAGATCCAGATATTGTGTCGAGTGAGGATGTCCTGTTCTCCCGAGCCAAAGATGCCCTAAGGACTTAATCCGACTTAGCGGCTTCAACTGATTTGACAGTTTAGTACGCGGTTTAGTTTGATGAACAAAAACGTTTTTGTTCCAGAGTCCCCATCGGGATTGCCAGAAATCGATGATGCAACAACTATCAATTTTTATGAAGACTTTGTTTGAACAGTTCGACTACCAAGGATAATATGTGGCAAAGTGCTTTAGAGCCCAGGGACAAAGAGAATAAGCGAGGTGCGAAGCGGGATGGGAGAACAAGTGTATACGGCTGAGTCAAAGCAGAGGAATAGCCTTCTGCATTCATCAATGAGTCAGAGTAAGCCATAAATATTAGCACACCTGACTTTTGAATAATAATCATTTCAAGGTGCGTAGCCGAATTGAAGAGCCTGACTATGTATGAATATTGGTAAAATATGTTCGAAGTTCCATCTCAATAAGCGGAGCGTGAATAATCAATCTCGTTAACAATCAGTAAGATCCTTAGTTTGTCTGGGACATCGAATCCGGTCTTAGCTTCAATTCATGGACAACACTAGTTCCACTAGCTTATTCGCGTACCGCTAAAAAGAAAGAGACCTGTCCCGGTTGCTAATAGCGTAATCTACTAAAGAAAGACCCTTTGGACAATTTAGTTGAACCGATGTTGGCAATAAGGCTCTACTAAAGAAAGTACGAGTCTAATCTAGATTGGGTTGTTGTTCAGTCAACCTTTAAATAGCAATAGGGATAACAAGCCTTACTACTCTATTGGGCTGCGCTCTTTGGACTTTTCAAACTTAGAGAACCCTCTCCCCTATTATATATTTGAAAAAATGATGGTCGGGAATTATTAGAAATTATCGGCCGCTACGCACCTTTGACAACATCCAGTTCTTCTGTTTCATTGGGTTGATCATCTAGGTTATTTCCGAGGACTTCTTGTCCAACATTTTTGAAATAAGAGTGGTCAGCAAGGCTGTTTTCTTTTGTTTAGTGAGGTATTGATTTCGCAAGCGCAGTTTCTTGACTTTCAAGCCTTTAAGTCTCTTGGTATTGATTCGATACCATCAAAGGAAGATTCGATACTAGGCTATTATCAATACTGGTACTCTACATTGATAATGTGTTTGATTCGCTACTAATATACTGGTAAGGCCAGAAGCACTTCCAACACCAGCTACTATAGATATGAGAGATCTTCCTACATATGAGGCCCTTGATTCGAATCTATCAGCTGTTTTTTCATACCTACTCATTACGCAAGCACCTTCTTTCGTGTTTCCTTTCCTTCGCGTACCCTGCTGCGTTTTGGCCTGAGGGAATGCATCGTAATAGATGGTTCTATCAAAATTCTTGGGTGCTAAGGCTGCAGCCAAGCCTATACCTGTCATTCTGTCCCTCGATGCTAACCTACCTATTTCCCCCTTTGAGGAACTCCGAAGTACTCCTGAAGCTCCTCATGGTCACTTTTTCTCATGGGGAGTGAATTAAGGGGAGAAGGACACGGCACTACCAGGTGTATTTGACTTATCAGTACCTAAGGAGACGACACTCCGGGAACCCCAGGAATTAATTAACCGTTCCATAAGGACCCTGGGGAAGAACTTATCCGTTCCTAGGTAACCACTTATCAGTATCGAAGGAGACGACACTCCAGGTTCAACTTATACCAGGTGCTTGCAAATTCAATCTCAAATCCAATAATAGCGTGCACCAGCCCCTCATTATTAGTACCGAATCCTCATACCGGGGAAACCAGGAAGAGAGTTATCCGTCCGTTGCTCTTTGTAACCACTTCTCAGGCAAGAAGCGAGATTCTTACACATATTCATCCCCTTGCGCAGTAGAGAAGGAGACTTTCGCCAGTTAATTAATTCCTGGGGTTGCTAGTAATTGATGGAATTGTTCATCTCAATATGTTCTTCCCCGGTAGAGAATAATAGCTACTTCTAATTAGAAATTAATAGGGCGTTATTCAACTATGAAATACAAAAGCGGAGAGAGGAGATGGAGAGCATAGCGCTTATTTGCTTATTTGAGTTGACTTGCGGAAGCAACTGATAAGTCGGCAGCGTCCAACTACTCGCTTACTACACAGTAGGGGGCAGAATCAGTTGCCAGGGCCCAGTATAAACATTGGCAGTTTTGATCTTACCTTTGAGTGAGGGCCCTCTCTCAGCCTCTGATCGGAAATCAAGCAGCTCTCGAACCAATTTGACAGCTGATATTAAACTACAGGTCCTGCGCCAAAGTGGGTTCTATGCAATATATTGGGTTCTGGGCAATCAGAGGAGGCTTGCGCTAATGAATGAGAAGTGTAGGAGTGAGTTCCTACCTTACCCAAACCTCCCCTTAGCAGGAAGATCTGATAGAACTGCTATAGAATCATAGGAGTGAGAAGATTTCACTATGTGGATGCGCCCTTTAGCCCTTTATGGCCAATTCGGCAAAGAGAAGGCGTAACATCCATAGCTAGACTTGAGGCTAGATTAACCCTGTGATGCTAGATCACAAATGATTCGGCTATGAGGCTAGAAATATCTACAAGCTGAATAACTAAAGTATCGAATGCTGCCAATGTTTATACTGGGAGCTGCCAATGTTCTTACTAAGGTTGGTACGGTCCTATAGGTATGGAAGGAAAGTATAAAAGTCCCTCTATTCGCTAGGGCTATACCTTCACTCATTTCTTTTTTATATATATATTAGTCTTAATATTATCTTCGAATTTCTCTAATTCACTCTGTTCACTGGATTTATGAAATGATAACAAGCCATCTTTCTTTCATCTCTTCTTAAACAACCTGTATCCTCCTTCCCTACCATAGCATTTCGTTTTTGATTTCATTCAGAGTACCACTACTTTTTCCACATCTTCCTTCGGGCATAACAGTATAGAAGATGATTTTATGAAATAAATTCAAAAATTCCACTCGACATCGGAAGTGGCCCAAACCTAGGCTGTGACGCTTCCTGTTGAGTACACAATTAAGACTTTAAGTTCGTTTACACAGTACGAGAAAGACAATTATAAAGAATGGGACTAAAGAGCAACTTTTTTTAGATTTTATTCCTTAATATTGCAATAGCATCTACATGACAATAACATGACAAAGCGATATAGGCATTTATCCTATACATCAACTGAGAAAGACACACTAACAGGAGCGCGCTTCTTTATTCAAAACAAAATACTTGATGAAATGAACCCACATATAAAAGTGGGCTGGTCTGCTCATTATTTGTGTTCTACATTCTTTTCATTATTGCAATACAAATAACACCTCCACTATAATAATGATGGAGGGGATTCGCGTCGGATGGAACAAGGCGTTTTCAACCATATATTATTGTTGCTAGAATGAAACGCAGCCTCGAAACAGAATTATGCTGCTTGTTGGGCCCTGATGGTATAGCTGGCATTTTTGGGGGGAAGAAACCGGCCCCCTTTTGCGGCAGAGTGGGCAGCATCGCTTTCCCTCGTGTAGCTATGATGCCATTCAGAAACAAGACAAGAAGAAGAGGAAAAAAGTAGTATAGTATTTCGTGGATTCTTGCCATCACTGGAAAACAAATTGAGTTGTAGGTATCAAGGTAAGGGACCGAGATTATATACTGCTGCAGAAGCTCCATCGAAGGGGTTGGTTGAAAGGTAAGGATAGCATGATTGACTGGTTGCGGGTCATTTGGATCATGGGCCACAACTACTTGAGTAGAGACCGCCGAACATCATTTGGATAGGCCTAAGCCTATATAGCCTCGGCTTGTGATAGGTCTGGGTACAACAGGGAAAAAAAAGGGAATAAGACGGTTCCGGTGAAAGTTTCTGAAACCGGGGAGGGTTAGTATATTAATCGGCCTTCACTTTCTGAGTCATATAGGAGGATCTCTATTGCCACCTGCGTCCCATAGCGAAGCTCTCCTTGCCACTCTATCTATAGCTATAGCTTGTCTGTCCCATCCAAGGTGCGTAGCGGGACGTAAATCTCGAACTCTTTTCCCGCGCCTTGCCTGCTTCTAGCATCTGTCATCTCTATTGTCGAAGAGTATAACAAGGTGGATGTAAAGCCTGATTGCTCAAGTAAATGTGGATTCAATATACCCAAGCACGAACCGGCGCCTCTCTTCCTTCTTACAGCCAACCGTTCACTTCCTCTAACGGGAAAGGAAACTTCGTTCAACACTTACTACGTTCTTTCAAAACCGCTACGCACCTGAAAGCAAAGGTGTGGAATTGCCCTAGCTAACAAGTAAACGAGTGAATATTGCGAAAGTGAACGAAATGATGATGGCATCTTCGAGCCAACCTGAAAACGGGGAGCTACGGCTGATCGAAAAGCGAAGATAGGTGCATAGTTCAGTGATCTATCCGCTAAAGAGGGAAGGTAACGATCCGCTTCTTTTATTTTAACAAGATAGGAAAAGAAAACGAAAATTACAGTTCGAGTGAGAGGATAAGTAAGCAGAGCAGCTTCGCTACCTCGAGTTATGTATATAGAACTAATAATCAGTCTGATCATCTTTAAAACACCTAAGTCCTAACAAAGCTACCAACCTTCTTGTACTTCCAGACAAGTAAGGAAAGCCAGGTGCTGGTGTTGAGTTAAACAAACGGGAGTCAGATAATAAGAAACGAAAATAAATACTTCTAGGAAAAACCCGAAGAGTCAGGATAAAGAGTTTGTAACTCACTTGCTTGCTAAAGGTAGCGCTAACTAAGGTAAACTTGAGCTACGGACTTAGGAGACATCTAGTCGCTTAGCGGGGCTCGTTCTGTGGATAAGCTTTTGAGTTAGGCATCGATTGAAGAGCAAAGAAGAAGGCCAGACTATTGCCCGGCGGACGAGCTGGCTTTGAATACTCCAATATCACCAGTTTCGGGATAAGATAGGCTTCTTTACCCATCCGAGGAGTTTATTTCTTGACCGATAGGGGAACGACAACATATTCGACCATTGATCGGATAATAGACCAATATATCAAAATTTGGAGCCAGTTCACAACATTTGATAGCTAACGCTACCTTGCCTGAAGACATGGGATTGCCGTAGAAGTCACATGCCAAGCAAGAACTTGCTCCTTTCACTTCCCTAGCTGTAGATCGAGCAGGGCGTATGAACGAACTAGCGTATGCGAGCTTGCGATTCCCAAGTGGTCGTTAATAGATAGAGGTTGCTTTCGTTTTCCCGGGAAAGATGCCAATACCGAAGATATCCATGCTAGAAAGAATGTGCTTTCTACGCGTCATTACGGTTACCTATTAATTAGTAATCTGGTCGAAAAAGATCCAACGTCGGTAACAATCCGGATCAATTAGAGGAATGGAGAACTCATCTCCCACAATAAGCAACTATATAACTCTAAGGATCGTGTCAAATAATACATACTTTCGCTGTGCAACTTCCACCAGCAACCTTCTGAATGCTGCTAGGTTCAGGCCCCATTCGATTCCTTTTCTAAAGGAACTTTTATATAAAAGGAAGCCCCGAATTAATATACTGGGATCTTAGAAATTTCTTCATGTTCTCTTAAAATTCCAAATATCAATAAAGCCGTTAGTAGATTACAGATTTTGAAAGCTGATTCTTCGAGAGGTCAGTATAAATATTGCTACCGCATTCACAGACCCTCCACCTATCTACCTACCTCCTATGGGTCCGCGGATTGCTGCCTTGGTCTTTCATTCCGTCATATTCCTAATAACAACTCAAGTTACAACGTATTAACCGCTAATGCACCCTTCTTTTATCAAATCTTAGGGACATGGTCTAATCATGAGGGTAGTATTTTATCATGGTGTTGGATCCCAAGTTTTTATGGATTCCTTCTTTGTTACCGAGGCCAAAGCAATGATGTCTCAAACCGAATAGGCTCTAGAGAAACTTTTCTTTTTTCCTTTGTCTCGAACTTCGTGAAGAACTCCATTATATCTCAAAAAAGCGGGGCTGCGCTACTGGGAAAAGATTGGATTCGTCCCACCCTTGTTGATTCTGAACTTCGTTCGCGAAGGAACCAAACATTTGACGGGCCAGCCTTTTTTGATGCGCTGCTTTACCTTGGAAGGAAAATGAGTTTTGCTCTTCTGGGCGCTGGGCGCTCTCGTGATTCACGAGAAGGAAAAAGGACTACTCTTTTGTTGCATCTGGCATGAGATGAAAAAGAGAGAGCGGAGTCTATCCACTGTTTATCGATAGACGGAGCTCTTGGCATTGCTTTGTTTTTCTCTCCTTTCCTATCAACGAGTTCCGATCCTTTTGTTCGAAATTTCTTCGTTCGTACCGAACCACTTGCAGAATCAAATCCTATTCCACAAGATCCTATATCAGCTATACATCCTCCTCGCATTTATGTCGGAGACGTCGCCAGTGCTATGGGCTTTGGCTTATGTAGATCAAAAATGCTGAATGGGATTGTGGCACTCCATTCGCCGCTAATGCGGAAGTATGCCGAGAATGGGACGCTACTTCGCTCTGCTGGAGGCGTCGGATCCCATCATATAAGAAGCTCGCTCTTTACCCGATCATTCAAAGATTTTGTGGGAGGCGCGCCTGCTCTATTGGTGCGTAGCAATAGAAGCCTGCATTAATATACTGGATCGCTCGCTCCTTCCTTCGGGCTAAGGCTCCTTGACGTCTTCGGGCGCCTCGACCCAATCTCTATGCCACACTGATGCCAAGAAGAAGGACTAGGTTGCTTCATGGGCTACTGCTTTCTTTGCGCTTTTTTGCATTCCCCTCTCACTTCTTGAGGACGTTGCATTCTTCACAATAAGGAATCCTGTACCATTCTCAATGGGAAGGAGGAACTCGTTCATCGTATTCATATCTGGAAAGAAGGCATAAAGAATAGTGCACTATATGATGTGACGGAATAGCCCCCTGCTCACAAAAGATGGAAGCGGCCGGTTGAGGTACCGAGATTGCCTGGGAGACGCAGTCCAAAGGCGGCCAGGTTCGCAAGAATGCTCGTGTGTGAAAATTGCTTCATTCATATCACCTAGAAAACTAGAGCATTCCAACAACGTTTGCACGCCAAACTTGTATGGGATGAGAGTACCAATCTATGTTTGTTTAGCTAGAGTGATGCTTAACACTAACAAGTGAAAGGTAAGTGATCTTGATTCTCATCATAGTGTGAAACTTTAGAGCCAGTATATGAGAACGGAACTATAGGACAGGGAACAACAAACACCAAGCAAGAGAACTTTCGAAGAAATCTTTCATTTTGCTAGGGCATAAATTGGGCTTTCGCTCTGGGGAATTGGTCCAATCAAGGCTGTGTCAGGGGCGAATTCCTTCCTTCTTAGTTCGATCGGAGAGGGCTGCAAGGCTTCAAGCACGAGAAAGTATTCTTATTCAACAAGCAAGAATCAGGCACTTACCTTTTTCTTTCTTCGACCAAATTCTTTTCTTTCACTAGCATCTCATAAATGTATTATACCCCATCATGAATGAGAGACTGGAAGTCTCTTTCAAGTCGATCTATATGCTCTTACCGATCTCCTATTAGAGATGTCTCTTTCTGCGCTATGCTCTCATTCACTCACGTAGCACTCCGAACGATTGGCAAACCAACGCCGACTTAGTAGATCTCAACGATCTCGCACTAAAACAAGAGAAATTAAAACGAATTGGAATCTTCCTTTCTCTATAAGTATAAGGGCACTTCCATCTTTCTTCACTAGAATGAACGTTCTTAGATGCCCTTGAGTGATGGCATCTTTAAGCTGGAGTATCGAATACTTCACAAGCACCTTGGTCTTCCGGGGGACGCTTTTCACTTGTGCTTGTGTAAGTATGTCAACGACATGCTTGCGAAATTCGGAAAGACTAGATGCACATGCCGTTGGACATTAATCTGAAACTAAGGCCAGACATTGCGTATGTCGTGAGCGCGGTTAGTCAGTTCATGCAAGAAGTGATAGCTAGCCCAGGAGAGGAAGCGCTTCGTCTCATAGACTGGTATAGGTCCCAGGGAAGGTTTCTTTGACACTACGGGGACTCAGTCTAAGCACTTGGCTACGGGGAGAGAAAGGTGGCTACCAACACGTACGAGGTAGCAAAGCAGCGAGTGTTTCAAGCAGAAGACGAATAAGAAGCTGCAGAAGAAAAGGAACCCGAAGATACAGAAAGAACCTTCTCCAGCGCACCAATGGGAGATGGGGCCCACGCAAGGACAAGTGCTGTTGAGCTACTGGTTCAACCAAGTGCCCAAACAGCAACAACAACTGAGCTAGGTAATAAAATAATGAGGCATAATAAAAAACACCCAGGTGCTGAAAGCGAATCTTTCGTAACCGGCTAAGGCTTGGCCCAAGCTTACGTCCGGGAGAATGCGACAATCAGAGAAAGGGCAATGTTACAACGAATGAGGATAGGTCCTGAAAGAGGACTGACTCTCCTTATCAAGAGAGCGAGTCCACTGGATGAACTACTAAAAATAGAAGTGAGACCAGATGTTCATTAAAACCGGTAGCATTCACGAATGGAAGAGACGAAACAAGACTTGCTTCTTTCTTATATTAGTACGGGGTTGGTTATCACTTTCCATGCTCGATAGAATGACTACGCGAGCACCTTAATTTCCGTTTGCTTAAAAGCTAAGATTTCTGGCATGTAACTGGCTTGACAGGCGCGAGATGCACTACTATTATTCGTAACTAGCTTATCTTATTTTCACCAAATAAAGGAACGTTATCTTCTCCTTTAATACTTGAAAGCACATTCGTTCGTATCTGACTTTCACCCGCACCTATACCTGGATTCCCCGTCCCGTACCTCAATCAGCCCACGACGCGAGTGAATGAATCTCTTTCTTGCGCGACTAGCTTCTTGACAGCAGCAGAAACTCACTCGGATGACCTTCTTGCCATCTTGGTTCATCTAGCTACGGATTTGCTGCTTCCGTCCTCTCTCCTTCTTGGAATCAAGCTGTCAAGCAACGGATGAGCGTACTACTAACGCTAAAGCCATTAGCACGAACAACCATTTTCTTGCTCCTGCGCACCTGCGTCTGCCTTCACTCTTCTCTGTAGTAGCATCCTTTGATTTGGACAGAAAAAAAGATGAGGAGTTAACATTGGATGTTCTCTCATTCACGACTTCCTTAGCTCAAGCGCTAAGCGATTCAAATTCCGTAGCACTAGCGCGAAAGCCCTTAAAGCGATAGGGCTAACAGGTAAGCTAGCACGTACAACCGTTTTCTTGCTCCCTTTGGCCACTCTTCTCTCTCTCCCGTTTGGTCAACTCACTTGTCTAGTCGTACGACGTAGAGCTACTCGACTGAGCGTAAATGATAGTTGTCGGAAGATAGGATAATACCCCGGGAAACAAGCCTGAGCACTAATGCAAGCTGTCTATCATTAGATCGTTCTTTTGGTTTTCTAAGGGCCGGAGCCTTTGATGAGCAAGATGCCAATGTTGTAATTGTTTAGGATGATTCTTTGAAGCAAGAGTTCTTTCTATAAGCAAGTGCAGAGACTCTTTTACTTGAAAGCTCCGAAGAAGAGTTAAACTGACCCCACTTTAATTGACCAGTAAGTGATAGCTGTCAGGTTCACATAATGACAGATGGAATCAACTAAATCCGCTCTCGTGACATGATCATAGTTCGATCTACCACTTTTGGGAAAGAGATGAGCATTTAATACTTGCTACCCTCCTTTACACATACGAGGAATCACTTGCTGACGGACAAGAGGTGGGTGGGAGGATGTTGCGTTAGACGAAGAAGATTCAGGGGAGTGGAAGTAGTTCAGGCGGGTCGGGCTTCCCACTCCCTCTCACTCAATAAGATGGGTGGCTCCCCGTTCGATCCATCGCCGCGACTACACCTAACCATGGATAGAAGTCTAATCTAGTATGTGATAAAATCAGGAAGTTCACTTGGTGCATCTCCCAGAAGTGAGTCAAACCATTTATTTCAGCGGGCAGGCAGGAACGGATGAAGAAGGAAATGGTAATAGGCACTTGCGATCTTCACTTCCCACCCCATCCCATAAAGATTGGGAAAAGGGGGAAACTATCTAAATCGGGTGGGGGCCGGGAGATAGCGAGCAACTCGGTGACTCGATCATGCACAACCAACGAGAAAAGGTCAACTCAACCTGGTATGTACATTGGTAATGCTGAACGCATTACTCGCAGATTCGCACCAATGCGGGACTTTCTCCTTCCGGAACTAGCTATATGGAGGTGCCTTGAGTCATTCACCCTGTTATATTTTTCTTCGACTGATGTTTCGTTGGGCGTTCTGCTTGCACAAGAGGACGAGGGAGGTCAGGAACGACCCTTGTATGATCTCTCTGTTGATGTTGGTGCCTGCCGAACAACGTTATTCAAAAGCCGAAAAAAGCCTGCTTGGCACCGGTATTTGCACCCAATAAACTTCGTCAAACTATGTTAGCTCACCCGGTTATCCTAAAGACGAAGTCCTATCCGCAATTGTTGTCATGACCATCCGGCCGAGCTGCCTTATTGAAGTAGGGACTACCTTTCATAATTGGAAATTGCTTGTGCCCCTTGTCAAGGGGAAGGCTTTTGCCGACTGGCTTGCAGAAAATCCTGTGAACGATCCTATAGAAATTTCGGATCGTCTGCCTGATGAGGAAGTTTTCTTGCTTGTAGGATAAAGCGGATTTTTCACATTATTTTCGAAGGGTGGTTTTCTTGACCCCGGTTCTACCGTTATCCTTAAAATTGACGTTCCCGTGCACTAACATGCGGGGTACGAAGCTCTAATTTTGGGTCTCGCACTCGCATCGGAAATGAATGTCCATGATATCGATGTCTTTGGAGACTCTCAGCTCATTGTAAGACAAACAAAAGGTGAATACTTTGTAGGGGAACCACATTTGGTTCCATATCATTCCATGGCGACACGGCTCGTGGGTATATATTACAATATCACAATCTAAAATGTCTCACGTCGTTGAACAGTCATGCGGACGCCCTGGCTCATGTGCTGCTATCTCCTCCTCCAGTTTCGGCTACCTCCAGATCCCTCATCGGAGAAGCAACTTTTTTCTCCTTGAAGCTAAGAACCGGGTCCGCTCACCGCTCCGCTCCGGCGACTCAGGCTGTACAAATCCAGACCCGTAAAGGAGAATGACAACCCGAAGGAAATTCTAATGCCCTAGAAAGAAGTCACACAAGGTTACATCGTCACAGTGTTTGTTGTTCGGGGACGTGGGTAGCCAGTCGAGCCAAGTTGAGAATACATGCCTAGCCCCCGGAATCTCAGCCAGAACTTTGATAACTAAAAGTTCGCTCAGGATCCTGAGTAATGTCTACCCCCCGAGAACCCAGATCTTAGCGTCCGGATCGACTACTATAAGAAGCCATGATATGAGAAATCATCCTATAGTTCTACTTCTTTCTAACGTTAACCGAAGAGTCAGAGAACGATCATGACTAAATTAGGTTAAGGATATGATAAGACATATCGATCCAATTTTTATCTTTCTTGATAAATGTATCAGCCGAGCAGCCGGTGACCTTTCAAAACGTAAGTTGTCAATATGTTGAGTATAGAGATGCTTTCTTTGAAGCTTTCCTCTATGATAACGAATTCCGTAATCATTGTTGGCACTCTATCTGGAAGCGCTTTTCTAAAATGACTCCACGGCAGACTGCTTTTTCGAAGTGTGGTGGCCAGCTTTCAGTTTTGTTAACCCAGGAACCTTCGTTTTGAAAGAAGACTACGCCGTACTGGTACAAGCAACCGTGGCCGCTAAACCATGGGAGTTGATATGGAATCCTGAGGTGATGTCATCTTACGACAAAAAAACTGGTCCTTGGACGACAAAAGATCCAAGCAACTGATTCCCCTACCCCCATTCCTATCGTATCGATAGGTGCAATTGCTAGTAGCAGTTAGCTTCCATTCCATCGATCCCAAGAGCATCCCAAATAGTTCAGTTGAACCGGCGCCTCTCCAGCCTTTGCTCCAGGTGTTGCGCTGCGCTGCTTGAGTGCCTAAACAACAATTATGCTACTGGCGAAGCCATTGGGTTCGACTCCTTTTTCCACGTCTGGCTCGGATGGATCTGGTTTCGTAGGGCTAACTCGTGATCATGAAACTTTTTGGCGGTCCCGGGTCCGGCTCTTGAGAGACTGAATCACACTTATCCATTACTGAGGACGAGCATAAGGATTGCCTAGGTCTGGCTCTTGTCATTTTGAATATCGATCCTGGGAGTAAAAGAGATTGATAAAGCGATAGCCTCGAGCTAGTTGGAGCGGTGAATTCAAGGGATTAGGTTTCTGTTCCATAAAAGAAAGAGCGGATTCTCTTATGTCTGTTACGGTCGGCCCTATCTTTGGATAGTACCTTCCCTCCACTGTCGAGTCAGTTCCTTAGCACAAGCGCTAAGCGATAAGAATTCGCTACACACCTATTGGAAAGCTAAGGACCCAATAATGGAGGTTTCCAAGGGAATAAGAGTTCAAAAAAGGGGGGTTAATAGGGTTGACCCCCACAAACTCTTTTTCCCTTTCCTGGCCATCAATCGAAGCATTCCAATCCACCTGGCATCGACTAATCCCATTCTAGCGGGGAATAACCTCCATCCGGAGAAGCTGCATCCGAAATGGGTAGATCCGATCCATCTTATTCCTCCAAGCTTTCCTCTGAGGAAGGGGAAATGTAACGACCCAGGATTTTAGGGCCAATTTAAAATTTTAATTTTAATGAATTTAAAGTATTTTAAATGATTGATTTATTTTAATCGAAGTTAAAACGAATAAATTTAATTTATATATAAAAGGAATTGAAAACAAGCGCTGCAGTTTGAAATTTTGACTTTAAACTTTGACTGAATGTACAGGATTCAAAATAAAACGAATTTTAGTGAAACCAAAAATATTTAAATCTGTTTCAGAATATCTTTCTAATGAATCCGAAAAATTGAAATTTCACTTTATAATTTATAAGTTATGTCAAAATTAAAATTTAGAAAAGTCGCTATGAAATGAATATATATAATATATAAAGGTCAGAATGGCCACTTTTTACATACGAAGGAATCGGAACTCGAAACCATTTCCATTGAGTTTAGAATGACGTTTCTGCATTGAAAAACAGTAAACACTTATATATTTTGAGTTTCAGAAATTATTGTTTTCAAATTGTATTTTTGATATTAAATATATTCGCCCTGAAAATAGCCATTTTTCAAAAAGGCTCAGAATTGAACGAAACGAATTTTGTTGTGATCGTATCGGCATAAGAAAGCCAAAAATAATTTTTCCGGATTTTTCTGACCTCGTATGTGGCCCCGGCAAAATTATATTTACGTTCGAATTTAAAATAAAGGATTTATTTGAAAATAAAAGAAAACCTGAATGTAACTTCAGAATTGGACCATGGGGATAGCGCCATCGCGTTCAGAAGACGTGAAAACATTAAGATCGACAGTCGTTGAGCGCAAATCGGAGGTCGTATGAAGAAATGGTATTTTCTGGAATTATTGGAATTAAAAATAAAAATAAATTAAACCCTAGAATACGGTATAAATACAGGCCGTATAGATGAACAGTACCTTCTTCTCCACGTTCAGGTTTTGGCCGCCGACACCCATTATACATCAAAACTTTGACCTCACTTTTCTCACTCGATACTCGACGGTTTTCTACAAACTATATACCGTTTCGAAGAGGAGATCGAGACCTTCGCAACCATACCAATCTCGGCCGCCACCATCGCCCGAGCCGCCGCCACCAGCGCCACGAACGTGCGCCGCACGCACTTGGACCGCGCCACCACCGTGCGATCGCACCCCCTCCTCTTCCCGGCGAGCGTAGCCCTCTCCGAGCCGGTCGCTGTCCAACAAACGGTTCGCAAAACCATTGATTACAGATTGCGAAAACTGGAATTGAAGATTTGAACAAATTCTGGAAATTCAAAGGTATAATTTGGTTCAGATTTTGCGACGCTTTTGAATGTCGCTGAGTCAGTTGTTAAAAGTCAGATCTATTAAAAACATTGATAACTTATTCGTTTGAACACCGATTCTGAAAATTTCAGATCCGACATGACCGTGAGGACGAGTAGTATTTGCTGAGACCGATTGGAGCCTTCTGAAAATTAATTTGGATTTATTATATTTATTATCCAAGCAAGGTGAGAATCCTTTATTTAAAAATTTTACATTAAAATAAACTATTCAGTATATGATGCGATTATAATATGATTCTGATCTGTTGTTGGTTATGATTTGGTGATGCCTTGTTATATGATTGAATGGCTAATATTAGATCCCTTGATTTCATGTTCATAGGTAAATAGAATTGACTCTGTTAATGAACAAAATTTGTTCAATATTTAAATGGGAATATTTCACTGTATGTTAATGAACAAATTTGTTCAATATTTAATAGAAATTTATTCACTGTATGTTGATGGACAAATGTTTGTATGATAAAAATAGAAAATTGTGCATCGTATGGTAAAAACAACATTTTGTTATATTGAAATAGAAAATGACATAGTATGAAAAAAATAACTTTTTATTATGTTATAAATATAAGAATGCATTGTATGTGAATGGTATTTTTGTCATTTTTATTTAATGTTATAAAAATATAAGTTTGCATTGTATGCAAATAACATTTTTGGTCATGTTATAAAAATATAAGTTTGCATTGTATGCAAATAACATTTTTGGTCATGTTATAAAAATATAAGTTTGCATTGTATGTTAAATAACATTTTTGGTCATGTTATAAAAATATAAGTTTGCATTGTATGTTAAATAACATTTTTGGGCATGTTATAAAAATATAAATTTGCATCGTATGATAAAATAGCATTTTGTAAAAAATGAAAATATTTACCGTATGATTGATTGATACTTATTTTGTTAAATATGAAAATGTCACCGTATGATTCATTAACATTATTTTTAATGTTATGTACTAAGAAAATGAACCGTATGAGATTAACATTCATTTGTGCTAATATTAGAATTATAGAAAATTTTCACCGTATGTTGAATGGAAAATTTTTGTTAATGTTATATAGAAAATTTCACCATATGATAATTTAACATTTTTGTCTATATTAAAAATATAGAAAATGCATTGTATGATTCATTAACATTTATTTCTAATGTTAATGGAATGGAAAATAAAAGAGAAAAACTCACTATATGGTTCATTAACATTTATTGTATGTAAATGTAACATTATTTTAAATGTTAATAAAAAGAGTATTTCTATCGTAGGAAGAGTACATTATTTTTAATGTTAAAAATAAGTAATTTACAATGCATGGGAAATCGACATTAGTTATAATGGTAATTTAAAGAGGATTAACTGTAGGAAAGAGATTACATTTTATTTATGCATTATATTATAAGAATAACACCATTGTATGATATTAACATTTTAATGTTAATGTTAAAAAGAAAATAACACTGTATGTAGTTAACATTATTTTTAATGTTAATATAAGAGAAAATTTCATCGTATGTCAAGTTAACATTTAATTTTAATGTTAACACATAAGAATTTATACCGTATGGTATTAACATTATTTTATAATGTATATAAAAAGAGAATTCACTCCGTAGGAAGAATTAACATTATTTATAATGTTAAATAAAAGAAATGAAACTGTATGTAAGGTTTAACATTATTTATAATGTTAAATAAAAGAGATGAAACTGTATGTAAGGTTTAACATTATTTATAATGTAAATAAAAGAAATGAAACGTATGTAAGAATAACATTATTTATAATGTTAAATAAAAAGTAAGGAACTGTATTGAAACAGTAACATTATTTATAATGTAGATAAAAGGGAACTTACACCATAGGAAAGTGTTCATTATTCATAATGAAATGGGAAAAGAAATATATAAAGAAATTAATGGAATGGTATGTTATAATTTTCATTTTCGAATGTAAATTATAAGATATAAAAATAAATAATAATAAATTAAAAGGAAAGGTTCATCGTCTAATTCTACATTATATTGTCATGTAAGTAGAAAAGTAAAAATAAGAGAAACGACAGTTATATATAGGAGCGACGAGTTAAACGAGCTATTTATATATATTTATATATATATATAATTATAATATAACGAATCGAGCGCGGTAGTTCGCATTTTGAAATCAAACTTTTAAACGAATATACCGGAAGATCCGACCGTCGGATTTTCCCAAAACTGAAACCGCTAGGACCGTCTTGGAAAAATCTTTCCAACGATATAAGCTACGTTAAAATCCAACGGTTAGATTTTGAGGAATGTGAAAATCAAATTTGATTGAAAACAGCGCCAAGGTCGCCCTTGACCTGAAGCGTCGTTAAATAAAGAGATTAATTATACTAAATAATTAAGGCAAGAATTAATCGTTATAAAATAAAATAACGATATAAAATATGTTTTTCTCAAAATATATGAACGCGAGATTATTTGGGAAGTCCGAGTTAATCCCATTCCAAATGATCGTACGATTTCAAGAATTCAAGTATGAAGACGGCGTATGAAGACCGTAAATCTCCCCTCGAATGGACAACGATCAAGACTCTGAATTGGTTTGATCCCAATTCAAGGGTCGGGATAATTGCCCAAACGTACGTGTTGATTTCACGGGTTTGACCCTAGTTCAGACCTAGAGCATGGGTATAAATGGATGGTGTGTCTGACATCGTACCCCACAAAATATTATGTTGTTGATATTCAGTTAATATATAAACGATTGGTGGCAGAGAATTTATTCTCTACTTAACACCCGTTTATATAGTGACGGAAGATCAATAGTACGGTATGGAGTGACGGTGTGGCATACTAAGATGCAATGATCAGGGTTTCTTGTTGAAAAGCAGAACCTTGTGGTATGAAGAACATGACTTCACGAGCCTCACAAACCGGTAGAGTCTAAAAAGGGGGAAGGGAACGCAGGGAAAGTAGCACGTTTCTTTCTAGTTAGTAGTCATTTTACTTTTGGAGGATGATGAAATGAGGCGCCTCGGATAGGTCCTATAGGACCGGGGAACGTGTGCTTAGGAATTGCCAATCCTCTAAGCTGTATGTGAGGACCGGCCCTGCAGGATCCAAGGGTTAACTGCGGGTAATCCTGAGACGTTAACTAGAGCGTCTCGAATCGGTAAGGAGTCCTCCCTAGCCTGGACTCATGATGGAAACCCAAATTTCCAATACGACCCCGACGGATTTGATTGTATTACTAGTATTGGAGGCATAATATATGGTACCTATGCTTCCTAGGATTAATACATTGCTTTGAATTGTTTTAAAACATATACACCCTAATAATAGTATTAGTTTCGTATTTGGCGTATTTAGCATGTTTAACCACCATAAGGTAAAACTCTATCCTCTTGGTGTGCGTTGCATTGTGTGATGGGACCTGAGTCTTATGGTGGTTCCATTTTTCAAAAGACATTGCGTTTTGTTACGTTTTACTTATCTGTATTGACACTATAGTTATGCACGGCAATCCATTGGTACAACCTGTTCCGCGTTAGCGGCGTGGTCTTTGGATTTGCCTTATTAGTATAAGTTATTTAAGATTTCTCACACCAGTCCCACGACTGACCCATAGTTTGTTTCACCTTTTTGCAAACTTGGGTGCCCTCTCTTCTACACGGGCAGCCAAGTAGACAGGTTCTTTCTTTGCTTGGAGCTTTTCTTTGAAGCTGCTATTTTCTCTCTCTTGGATTCTGCTTGGGAGAAGAGGTGATGACTTGGAGCTTGAAGACTTTTATCTTTTGTTTCTATGGCATCTTTTCTTTTCTTTTTAGACATCAAACTTATTTCTTTTCTGCAAACTTGTTGTAATAGCTTAGATTCTGTGACTGTGGATTTTCTGTGATTGATGACATTATATTTTTCCGCTGCTATAATGTTATTACTCTATGAATCTCCTTTGCTATATTGTATCTGTGTTCTGTTTTATTGTATTTATGTTGTATTCCATATGATTTCTCCTTGCTTTCACTTGTGGAAGTTTGGGGTTATCACAGGAAACCCAAGCAACGACCAGCTCATTCACCATAATTTGGTTGGGGCACGATGGGTATTGAACATCTAAGTGCGAGCCCGCTAGCGATCCCTCTTTCCCAGGAACCCATGGTTACGAATCGGCATCGAACTAACGAAAAGAACCCATTACATGATAGGGAAGAACTAATCTTCTAATCTTAGGAACAAAGAAATAAGGATAAGAAAGGCATTTTGATTACACGGACGAGGAAGCTCTTGACGGAGAAAAAACCCTCTGCCCCGCGTTAAAAAGATTTTCAAATTTAAAAAGTCTGGGAAATTCTTGTTGACATGATTTAAGCGAATGGAATATTACCAATGTAAACTGCCATTTGTCAAAATTACGTATTATTCTTTAGATATTTACTTTTTTTTGAAGAATTCATTCCAGCAAGACACAATGTTTAAATGGGCCTTACTCTATGATTATAGCGGGGGGAAGGCGTAGTCTTCTTGATCAGTCAAGAGGTCGAGGCCCCCTTGTCTTAGGATGAGGGGGGCGAAGAAGCGGGAATGTGGGTCTTCGCATCTATTGATGATCCGATTCAAAATGTCCAAGGTTGAAGAAAATGAAGGCGAATATCTCGCCTAAAGGCAGGAGGGGCATCCGGGGTTACCTACGAGAGCCGAAAGCTCAACGAAACGACCGGGAACGGAGGTACTCGGCACACGAGAAGGAGATTGCAGCTTTAGTGCATTGCTTACGGGTAGGTGCAAGGTTTGTGGTGAGGAGTAGCCACAACGTACTTTGTGACACAGAAGAAGTTGTCCCGTCGAGATGCCAAGAATTCTAGTGGGATCTGGTGTTAAGTAGAAAGTGGTTTCGGATGCGCTTAGTAGACGAGCATATTTTACTACAATATGGGAGGGGTAGAAAACGAGCCAGGGTCGTTAGTCAGGTCGTCGGGACACTTGCAGAACGAATCCAGGAAGTTTATTTAGGACATTGAACCGGGATCATGGAGCAGGTACAGAAAGGGACGACTCGGAATTGTTGGCTAATGGCCTTACTTACACCCGAGGGAGCTGGTTGTACGTATTGAAGTCGGCTTCGGAAAGTGCTTATCCGGGTGTGTTGTCATGATACGCCTTGCCTTTCCGAGCAAGTGAACAGTAGTCTTGCTAAGTGGGTTAATCCTCCTTTCACACTTCTTTGCCTTATCTAATGCCTTCTCCCTCTCTTGCTTGGGAAAGAAATGAGTCTTATTCGTGGATCACCAAGCTTTGCTTTACTTGGTCAACAAGCCGGGTTTGCCGGGAACGATTGTGACGAGAATAAGCATTCTTTGTTCGATAAATGCATAGTGGACCCTCTTTCCAGACTTAGTAATGGTGAAGCTCCCGCAGACTAGGGCATAGTGATCACTGGCCCAAGCAGAGTCGTAAATAAAGTCAGTCAAGGCTTCAAAGATTCACGCATGCGGGCGGTACAACTTATCATACCGCAACCACGGACACCATTACATGAGTAAGATATGATTTCGGTGGTTCCGGTTCGTTCACAGGCTAAACCCATTATTCCCTCTTAAAATAGTGGCAAAGCGAGGAAAAGGTCTACATATAAAAAAGAATAAAACGACCATTGATAATTTGCATTGTACCCAGCCGGATAAAGACAACTCTGCTACATATGCTTACCCATATGCCAACAATTAGCATGTTATTTCAAAGCACTAATGGAGAATATGCATATCTAATAATATGTGGTAACAGAGTTAGGGTCGGTACCGAGAGGAGCGGGTCTCTATTCTATATCCAGTGCTATACTTTCCTTTCTAAAACAGTGACAAGTCAAGAGTTGTTAGCCTGAACTACTTAGAATATTGAGCCCCTGAGCCAGCGTGTTGAGTCCGACCTCTCATCTCAAGCTTGGGAGTGCTCATCCTTGTCCTTACAGGTCCTTACCGACGTGATCGGAAAGTTCGGCAGAACTTATATAAGATGGGACAACTGACTGAGGAGAAAGGGTTTCCGGCTCGTCGACATATACGTTCAGCTTTGATTCACACTCAATGTCTTGATTGACTGGAAATAATTTTCCGCTACGCACCTTATGAAAAGCATTGAGAAAGGGGGCATTTGATCTGTAACCAGTGCCTTTCTTTTTTTATAGATATTATCTCCAACAAATGGGAATCTGTTCCAAACATGAAAGCAGCTAAGTCGCTTACACACAGGCCTCACACCGGTTTATGGCTATATGTTATTCCATAGAGCGTCTTCGAGCTCACGTAGTTCCGAAACCTAACTTTGAAGTGGTGAAGCACTCCATCCAATCTTAGTTCTAGGGTGATCTCATCAACATTTTATCCTACAAGACTTAATATCCATCCTCTTGCTATCGGTGGTCCGCCTTTTGAACACATTCCTCTCCCGCTCCCTCAAGACTTAGCCTCCCTTACTTTCGCATATGGAGTGCCATAATTAAAAATAGGGCCTTTGATAACCTTGGGATATGGAGCAGTACTTTGGCTTTGGCACAGACTGACTTATGGCCTGCTACTTAAATTGCCCGATTCACTTAGATTGGGTTTCGTAAGTCTCATCATAAACGAAGGTTGTCCTCACTAAAAAAGGATCCACAAACTCTTATCTAATGAATATTAATTTGCTATCTAATCTTCTTTTTCCTAGATGCTCCTTGCTAGAACTTCCAGCGCTAAGGTGATTGGTATGGTAAGGCAAGCAACTTCTCTTTCCGAAGACGAGTGTTGAGCTATCTTAAAGTAAAGTTCTCTAGGTTAGCTATAGGTAAAGTTCTCTCAGAGTCGAGGCCTACAAATTAAGACTTGGGCTTGTCAAAGAAGTCTCGATTATTGGACCTAATATGCCATTCCATGCCAAATCTCCTTGCGTTAGGCCTATCTCTCATCTTTCAGGCTGGTTGAATGGATCATAAAAGGTCCAAGATGTGCTTCCATTCCTTACGATAAAGAATCGGTTAATTGGAATTACCTTGATTAGGCGCAAAAAGGAAGATTCGAGGCAACGTTAGTTGAGAATTGTCAAAGGCCAAGTCCGAAAGAAATAGAAAGGAATGGCTTAGCCAATGATGGATTGACCAAAGATCAAAACCCTGGTCAGGCATCCTCGCCATGTTTTTTTAGCAGGTCTCGCAGCTAAGGGAGAAGGGGACCTCTTTCGGAGTAAGCTAAAGAGCCCTTCCTTTAGATTGTCACTTTCCGGTAAGGCACTCAATGAAACCTATCCATCCCCTTTGAGGGAATTTCGCTCCAAACCAAAGAAGGAGTTCAGGCACTTCCGTCAGATACGAGATTGAAAGATATGGCTTTGTCCCGGCCGTTAGAGCGTTAAGCCACTCATTCTCTTTGGTTGTCTCAAAGCACTTAGTCGAACTTGGGTCTCCGAGCTTAGCCGCTAGGCGAAGGGTAGACGAAAGAAGGTCTCCGAAATCCCTATTTCCAACTTCGAGAAGAACGGGCACTCAAACCTATCTTTCATCAACTGCTCTTGGCCTTTCTTGAATTAGGTGGTCTCGCTTTGAATAGAAAGGCTGCCTTAGGTTGAGTTTAGGAGTTCTCTCTCCCATTATAGTCTAGATCTAGACTAGACAAAATAAATGTAAGCAGAAGTTTATTAAATAATAAGAGAAAGTAAGTGCGCACGTATGTCGAAAACACCTTTCACAAGCGTGATTTTCTTTCGAATGATTTTCTTCACTTCAATAGTCAAAGGGATGGCACCCGGCCTTGATTGCTCTTTTAAGGTAAGGACTTTCGTTCCCCGTTCCGGTTATTAGAAAGGAGAAGAGGGCTTGTTAGCAGATCAGCTTCCTTTTTCGAGTTTCAAGTTGGGCAGCAGGCCAATGTTTATACTGGGCTAAATTCTTTAATTTAGTTTCCATTTTCCCCGTTATAGGCTTCTATCCAAACCCGAGAGAGGCTCAGTGTGAAATCTGGCCAGAAAAAAGCTACCTTTTCCATTGAAATTTCTTCTCGATGTGATCCTTGAAAGAGGAACGAACTCGAGAACGTTTATCTTCCGCTTTTTCTTTGTTACTGTCTTAGCGTGTGTGCTTCTATTCTCTGCCAATAAGGCAGGGAAAGACACACCTTGTTGAAGAAGCTGAGAACGTTGTAGTGGCAATCATTAGGTAGAGTAGCAGACTCATTAAGGTAGTTTTTACTTGAGAAAAGTCTTTTTTTTCAACTTTGTGTAATACTAAGAAGACTTTTATAAAGAATGTGAAATATGTTCTCTCTTCAACTTTCATTTTTAGATTCTATTCTTTAATATAGCATCAGCACGACTATAACATTTCCGTGGGAACTTCACCCTATCCTAAGGCAGTCTTAAGGACAGACTAGTTCTAGAAGAAGGCGTGTTCTATATTCCAAGGGAAAGAGTCTTACTGTTTAATTCTTATGATCTGACTATTAGTGTATTAAGAGATCACAGAAAGTAAAAGAAGTCCGCTAGAGATCAGAAATTGTTGAAGCCTGTGAATTGCGTATAGAAATAAATGCCATGTCACTTTCAATTACGGAGAAGAGTTTACTCACTATTGTCCCGCTCCCCCTCAGACCACCACAGATCATCAGGAGGCAACTTGAGTTGTTTCAACTCGAGCCCGAATCCGCTCCATAAGTATTCCTTTAAGGTAGGGAGAAAGAAGCCTTCCTATCCACCACTCTAGTTTACCTGAGAACGGACCCAGTAATCGCTTGTGGGACAAAGCTAGGATCCTCTTCCACCATCGTCTGGACATAGTATATTGGATTTGGTTCCCAACCGATGAATGAAACGTCGGATACCCTATCACTTTCAAAGCAGAGGTCTTCAAAGACTAATTGAAATCAGGCTAACAGGTATGATTCGTAAACAACAGTCTTGGGCCGAAGAAGGAGTCTTTGCGAGTGTAGGGTTTACTTGCTATGGTGGAATGGTTCCCCTTGCTGGGATGTAGCATTGTTGCCCTAACATCATAACAATTGAATTTCACTTCTCTCTTAGCACGGTCGTAACCGAACTAAGCGCTTGGGAAGGAATATAATCCGAACTTGATCTCAAGAAAGAAATTATAGAAACTAATTCGATCAAATCTCTAACTTAACGAGTTTTAATTCATCGAGTACTTTTATTGGGCTAAGCAAGCAGCTGTTGAAAGAGAACCAGACATCTTTTATTTCGAGTTGCGCTATCCCCTGAAAAAAGGTCTCGTTCGTGTATGCGCGCGAGATAGTGTAGAATCTCTTACCTGCCTGACCTGCTTCTCTGCGTCCGAAGCTATAGAATCTGCTTTTGACAAGAAAGAAGGGCGTAAAGGTATTAACGCGCTAAGCCAGTTGTTGACTGATAACCCGACTGTAACCCAGGACTTCTTCCAAGGGCTTCTTCTCGGCTTACCCACCACTCCTATTAAATTCATTGGATCTTTAAAAAAAAGAGTTACCTACCAAAGTTTTTTTTTCATGGAGCTCCGAGTATAGTAACCTGAACCTAAGAATTTGAATTCAGTTTATGCGAAAGATTTTTAGTCGCCCAAAGATTCTAGTTAGCCAGGAGAGCATGACATAATGAGTTCAACCGTTCCATAAATATGGATCTAAATCTGGAGAATTATCCCGCTCTGTCCCCATTGTCCCACGGACAAGGGTGTGTAAAGCCCGGCATCGTCCTATCTGCCAACTTCATTCTTCATTGGCTTTCTCGGACGGCTCTTTAGCCTCTTCTTTTAGTCGAGTGGAGAACCCAACCCGAAGGAAATTAGAATGTGTGAAACCTACCCTTTTAGGGCTTCTACGCTATGCTCTAGCCAGGGATGCATTTAGTAAGACCGATTGTATAAGCGCTAAGCTTTGCTTATTCGTTTACCGGCTAACTACATTCGTTTGCTAGCCTTGATCGTGATGAACTTGGGCATGACATGAACATATGCCTTGATATTATCCTCAAATTACCCAGTTAGTTTGACCAGGAATGTCTACGAACGGCATAATCATAAATAATAAGAGCAACTGGTAAACGAGTTCGAAGGGAGCGAAGCGGGGCTTTCTATCTAAGGAAGTATAGTCTCCTTCAGGCGAGTTGAACGAACGGTCTACTCAAGCTCCTGAGAGCGAGCAGAACAGCCATCAATGAGTCTTTCAAATTCAATAACAATAAAATAAGTAGTTAACCCACGTCATCTACCCCCGTCTAAGATAAGCAATTAATTGACTCTTTGTTTGCGTGGATCCATACGATCATATTTTTCTATAGCATAAAAGGTCTTTCTTTCATGGACTAGATCC
Organism: Allium sativum; assembly: GCA_030737875.1. Lineage (NCBI taxonomy): Eukaryota > Viridiplantae > Streptophyta > Magnoliopsida > Asparagales > Amaryllidaceae > Allium > Allium sativum. The sequence goes on along the minus strand of CM060924.1, from coordinate 931,323,943 downwards.
CAGCAGACAACGATCTTCTTACTGAGAACCAAATGTTTAATGAATCAGATGGGGGAATGACCCACATGAGGACCAGAAGATGCATTCTAACGCTCTACAGAGCCCAAAAGACTTATTGCTGAATTCGGGATCAAATCAGATTCCGAATCGGTGAATAAGAACAAGAGAAAGAAAGTAGCTCGCCTAAAAGGACTTCAACAAGAGGAACTACTCTTTACTTCGATAAAGAAATAGACTTCTAAAGAGAGTTGCTTACTACGAAAAGCTAGATGCCCCACTAGTCTTCTTTTATTGATCACTAGCCCTTACTCTCAGTCACTGATTCCAGAACGAATACCGAAATAGCTGTTCCCGTGCCAGTCTACTGCCCTCGGTAATATTACTTTACATCGCTAAAGAATCAGTAATTGACAGCAACAGCTAAGAATTCATAAAAGGAAAGTACCAATTAGATTGGCAATGTGCGCTCCCGTGGGAGTCGAACCCACCTAAGCGATGGCCTTGTTCTACCGAGAGATGAATTAAGGAGCGGCAACCCCAACAATCTCTGAACGACCGAACAAGTCTTGAAGAGCAAACTATTATAAACATTGCTTGGTCAAAGAGAAACAAAATTAGAAATGATCGCTAGGATACATTCGGACCATGAAAACGTTCTAAATCTACTCGTAAGATAAAGAATGGATTTGGATGGTCTTTTAGGAAGGAAGCCGGATAACGATGTTCTAGTGATGTTACTGCCCTCATAGGCAGAGAACGTCCGAACTAATGTTATTTGAACCTATAATTTAGAAATAGGAAAAAAGATACATGAGATCTCAGAGTATGAATAAGATTGGGTCTTTGCATTGGTATCGATTTTGTAGTGAGCTAGAGAACATAGAAACTTTTACTTAGGGATATGCTTCCAAGAGAGAAATTCAATATCCATTCTTTATCTTATTTCTTGGAATAGAATGTGGTTTTTTCACTCTGGTAGTGCTGGAGTACTCCTATATGGTGGTCAAAGCCTGTTGACTCTGGAACTTGAAGGTAGAGATTCGGACCTGGCTGGCAATTAATATACTGGGGGTTGGATGATCGCTGCCAGGGTCGCCTGCATTCCTTCCGTTTCAAGGTCCCACTTCTTTCTCGCTTCGCGCCTCTCTCATTTACTTCAGATCCCACTAGTTCGCACTTTTCCTTTACACCAATGCAGAAGATGGAGAGCCCGCGAAATTACCCTTCCAGACTCTTCTCTTTTTTTTTAAATTTGTTGAAAGGCATCAAGCCATGTTTTAGTTCGCCTCCCCTTCGCCCCATTCCTTTTGAATGGGGGACGAAATTAATATAAACAAAAAAAGAAATTAACTTTGCCTCCTGGAGGTACTTTGTTGCTTTCCCAAAGCCTCATCCCGATTGATCGAAGTCTGTGAACGTAGGACCAAGCCCCTATGTATCTAGTTTTTGTCACTAAGCAGTCCACTAATAATAATAAAAACAACAACCGATTCTTTTATCGAAAAGGTTCTTCTTGTAGTTGCTAGTGGGACTTCACTTCTAGTAGCATTTCATGCTGAATCAATGTCAATGTAAATAGGACAAAAAAACCTTAACCTCGAAACGAAAGTCGTTGGAATTAATTCCCCGCCAACTCCGATTCTTATGGATTTCTTACCAAATGGAGTGAAAGTCAGGCCCAGGCCTTTCCTTCGAGTCTTCCTATTATCTATTAGTATTAGTAAGTAGTTTATCCTCTGCTTAGGGCACACTACTCTTTATAGAGTGAGAGTGACCTCATAGAGAGAGCCATTCCTGGACAAAATACCAACATTTACTTTTTGTGCATTTACTCTCAGCATAGAATAATATTTCAAAACTCACATAGATTTCTTGCAAGACAGGATTTTTCATTACTCAGCACTTAGGTTAGTTTGTTAAGAATAGAAGGCCTCACCGACTTTAGGTTTTGGATTCGCTACGCACCTCAGGATTTTAGTTCAAACTCGACGAAACAAATCTCAAGAATTAGCTAAAAAAGATCGAGGCTGCCGCTTCGGCTGCTTATGCTTCATCTCAGAATGATGGCGTTTGGGACCTTTCTTGGTGGAGTGATCGGGGAGTTAATTCCAGGTCATAGTTTGATGACTGGAAAGACTGATGATTATTAGGCTCGACAATTTCACACTCGACCAAACGAAAAGTGAAAGACAACTTATTCAACTAACATTTAGCCTCAACAAGGGGGATAAAAACCTCTTGTACATAGACTCATAGCTACTAGACTAGAGATTCCCTCTATTTATATGCATTTATTTATATTATTTATTTGTGCGCCTGTAGGAAGAATAGAAAGAACCGACTCTCTTACACAATCAATTGGACAAATAAATAATATAAATAAATGATGTCGCTCCTTCTCTTGAGAGTGACCTCTGGGAGAGAACCATTCTTGTCTCAGGCGCATCTTATGTGCCCCAAATCACTTCTACTTATAAAAAAAAGAGTACTGAAAGTCTGCTTTTCTTATGGATTTCACTAAGAAGTGTTATCTAATAAGGTAGAAAAGAAAGACAGTCTAGGCTCTTAGAAGTGGGCTAGGAATCTACTCCCTATTTTATTCAATTATCAAGTCTTCTTCTTAGGCGGGAACTAGCAAAATCTAATCTTCGGGGACGTGAGATGCTGGAAACTTTTTCTTCTTTTAGACGTCACTGGCCATTGAATAGATATTGAGGCTCTCTCCTCATCTGCTTTTTTTTCTTTTGATTGACTCGCAAACCATGAAATGAGCTCAAATGAAGACAAGCAAGTCCACGGACTTGCTTGATTTAGTGTGCCTCGCCTATTCTATTACGAATTGGTAGACTCGAAAGGCGTTCAAGACGCAAACTAAGAGAAAGTGGGCAAGACGCCAAGCAACGAACTTCTAGCACGACCTTGTTGGAGTTCAACCCTCCAGGTTAGCCATCAAACAAAATCCCATGGAAGAAGTCAAACCCAGTGCGAATTCCAAGATTCGAATTAGTTCACGACGCGACGTCTCATTCATATTTAAAGCATTCCAGTGTGATAACGGTTCTTCTCATCATCATCTGAAAACCAAGAAATCATATAAAGAAAGGGGGTTTTGAGCCAATCCGATCCTGCCATGGATTCATGGCCAATAAGTGAGAACTGTGCCCCGCGCTTCTCGCTCAATAAGGGAGATGCTTTAGCGTCCTTCATTTCCGATTTCTTCGATTTTTGGATTCTCAAAAACGTTGATTTTGAAATCTCTTTTATGTGATGTGATGAACTTATCTGCCTCCGCATAGTGCGCCTACGAATGACGCTACCCTGTGTGTGGCATGAGAATCCCTCTCATAGGAGAAGAGGCTAAAAGGAAGCGCGTATTAGGTAGGATATGGACGAATATCTCTTCTATTATAAATGTCTGTAATGAGAGGATCTCTTTAAGAGGCTTTCACGTCAAATCCAGTCAGTGTTTGAATGATAATCTGGATTTCGATCAAGCTCGTTTTCTCGTCAGCTCCTTTTATTCTTCCTCCAACCTTTGGAAAAAGTACTTTGTCTTCCTTTGTCATAGATCTCCATTTCTAAAAATAAAATCTGAGAATCTATCTCCCCTCTTTTTGAAGGCTCATTCAACTTGCTTATCAATGGATGCTAGCAAAGAGGAGGGAGACGACAAGCAGAAGGTAAGGAGGAGTGGTGCAACTGATCTATGAACACCGTTCGGTATACAATATCAGTATGTAAAGTCAATTTCTCTCGTAGGCCCGCGTCTGAAACTTCTACTTTGAGGGACTTCGCCGCTAACGAGCATTGATAAGCTATTGCAAGCAATCAATCAAAGCGATTCCCTACCCCCGGACCGAAGGAAGGGCTTCAAAAATGAATTGAAAGAATATCAATGAAAGGCCGAGATCTAGCCTGTGCGAAGCAAGCCGGAACTGGCTGAGATGAAGAAAATATCGACACCGATGAAATTTGTTTGAAAACGTAAACAGCGGAAGAAGTCACTCTCAGTCCGATCTAGCAAGAAATGCTCTACCAATAAAATAAAGCGAGAGAGCTCATTGGCCATCTTCCATCTGCCTTACTTAGATAGGGCGGGGCTAGTACGAGACTTTGAACCACGACCGATCTTAGGAAATGGAATGGGACGGGTGGGTGGTCGTAGATCAGTTTGATTCTCTTTTCCAACCCTTTCTTTAGAACCAACCTGGAATGCAAACAAGGTGTGTAGCAGGCTCCACTCAATGAATCCTTTTTTTATACCCGGGAGCTTAGTATCCATGATGGCTGGCGTCAAAGAGGTCCCCCTGAAAATAGGCCAGGTTCGTGTTTACCTGTTGTCTGTTTTTTTATTAAGTGCATGCCCTGTTGATAGTTTGGACCTTCCTTACCATCATGCTTCATCCTCTCCAACTAAAGTACCACATCGACAGGCCCCTCCTTAAGCCTCACCCAACCCAGAAGGTCTCGCATCGCTAACCTCTCTTTTTAGGCATGGGTGGCAATATATTAATTCCTGCTTCGCTACGTCTGTTAGAAAGAAAAGACACATCTCGCACTTGAAAGAAAATATTTATGCATGACATCGCTTCTTTTTCTTGTTAGACCGGGGTTTCTTTCCCTATCTATCAGATATCGGATATTGCTAACCTCTCTTGTTGGGCCAGGTTCTCTTTCCTCTATATTATATGGGTTAGTCCAGGTTCGTTATCAATACAATTATGCTGCCGAATACAATCACTTTGAAGAGGTTCGGTTCAAATGGGAAGTACGAAACACTCAATGGAGAATAGGGATCGCTATGCCTGAGTTGTCGTTGTCTTTAATGAGCATTTATTTTGTTTTTCGATTCGGTCTACTGTCAAGGTGACCAACGGGAGGAGATGTTCTTTAGCCAAAGCTTCGTGGTCCACCAATGTTTATACTGGCCAGGGATACAGTTCCAATAAGGTCTGGATGGGAATCTTCTCGAACATCTTTAGCTGATGCAAGATCTTCTACTTACAAGTTAGCCAGGTAAACCCTTCTTGCTACTAGGTAACTCAACTAAGATGGTGGAGCAGCCTGGCGGGCAGGCGGGGCAGGGGATGCGTATATTTCCTTTGGGAGGTAGCGCAGCTGAAGCAGAGATGTCAGCAAAAGGAGCAGGGTCATGTCTTTCTTTCCATCCGAGGGCTACCTTTTCAGACGTATCTGAGCTAGGATATGCACCAGCCAAGCTCCAGTATATTATTAGGCGAACCCCAAAATGGACGGATCTGGTCTTTCGCTCCGCACCAGTTACTGAAGGATTGTCAACCATGTGATAGAGTTCGGAAGTTGTCTGGTTGGAGATGAACCAACATGTAACCCCGATCAAGAGCAATAGGTATACTGGATCAGGCCTCTTTTCTATTTCATTTTGATTCTGCTTTTCTATTTAGTTCGGTAGCGAATCTCGCTTCGCTTGCGACCCAAGATTAATAGGTTCGTGCTCTTTTCTTTGTTTCCTCCCCAACCCAATTGGGGAGTGAAATCGAACATGAAACCGTGAGCTCCCAAGCAGTGGGAGGCGCCTGTAGGGAGGGCTAGTATACCCAGGGTGCCTGTTGAAGAATGAGCCGGCGACGCCTAATAATATACAGGGGTAGGAATCGGAGCAGTAGCGAAAGGGAGTCTTCATAGGGCAATTGTCACTGCTTATGGACCCGAGCCTGGGTGATCTATCCATGACCAGGATGAAGCTTGGGTGAAACTAAGTCGAGGTCCGTAAGAATCATTTGCTTGTAAATTCATGGTGTAATACTAACTCGTAAAAAAAATGGTTGATGTAATAAAATCATATTCCAGTCAGGTGTGACTTGTAAATCCATGCTCATCCGTGTAAGAATTTTGAATTCCTCTTCCAACCCATCCCAGAATGGGCGTTATGGCAAAGAACAAGAACAAAAAAGACAGAAGAAATTTGTCTAATAGTCACAAATGGTGCCTCCACAGGTTGACATCTAATCCAACCCAATAGTAAGCAATCAGCCATGAGTTGTGTAATGCATAGCTAAAAAAACGCCAGTCACTATTTGAATGCCTAAACAAATACCAGCTAACGAACCGAGCCCCCACTAATAACTAAGATTGCTCGGGGTTGGATAGTCTATCAAATGTTGGTTAAGTTTGGAGGATATAGGTTGTTTAAGAAGAGATAATCGTTGGTTCCTTTGAGTCATTTATCTTTTCTGTCATGACAACTCCTCTTCCCCCTTCTAGTTTCACACCTTGCTTAAATGTCTCGTATTTCTCCGAAAAAGTGATTCGATTGATGGAATTTGGTATGATACTTATGAGATCGATGAGATTTATATTCAAATATTTCTTCTTAAAACATATTGATTTGACCCGTTACATCGATGAATAAGGATTGGAAGGTATTCAACGGTATAGTGGTCTGGTGAGCACCATTGGACCTCCCGTTGGTCGCCATGCTTTCTTCGCACCCGAACGTGGAATAATTATATGAAATCTTTGCCTCGGACTCAAGTTAGTAATAGCACCTCTCCCAGTAATAAATAACCAGCCTTGGTAAGAAGACCAGTCACGAAAGTGCGTATGTTCTCTCTCCGGTTAGATTTCTTTGTCCCATTCCCGGATCCAATCAGTATCATGAGGTTTAAAAACCTCCAATCTGAATGACTTTCCACCCATCCTTGTGAGATCTGGGTACACCAATATTAGAATATTGGAGATTTATTAAGAAAATTTGAAAAGAATCTATAGTATATTAATAAGTTTGGATCGCGAACACACTTCAAGCTCATACCTTGTTTTGTTGGAGCCCAGATTAATATACTTGGACCCCTATCCTTGGCTACCGCTTGCTTGCTCACAGCCCCGCTGCAAGATTTCTGGCTACTGGACTACTTGATTGTGGCAGAAATCCGCTGGCTAAGCTACTCTTTTTGTTTTGCTACCGGTAGGACTGCAGCTATGACTACATACGCATCTAGTGCAGTGGCTTGGAAGCAAGCTACCTTGGCCATCTTCCGAAGTTCTAAATAATCTACTGATCAAAGGCTTTCGTCACAGACTGCTCTACATTCAACCACGCCACAGTGACTTCCGAAGCGTAGTATATTAATTCGGGATGAAATCCGGCAGCCAATTGCTAGCTCTGAATAACCAGCAATAAGCTCAATTCTTCCATAACATAACGGGGCGGGGTTGTGCGCGAGCCGAGTGACGTAGGTGCACAAGAGTACTTCGTGCCACAACCTTCTCTTTTTTATAGGTTCTACAGACCGATGTCTGCTGCTTCATCTGGTAGAAAAGATTCATAGATATGCCTGTAATTAGAAGGAAGAACCGCCATAAAAATCTTCCTCGTGTATCATATGTAGCAGAACTATGAACGGGAGCTAGCAATCCGGACCGTATTGAAGAGGTTCCTGAGACACAACATGGAAGAGTCAAAATATTTTTAAGCGAGGTCCAAGAATGAAGAAGGGGTAGAATTACTGAATGAATACGAGTGTGGCTAATACCCAAGGCATAAAAGACGCATTTTCTATGGGATCCCGAAACCACCAGCCACCAAAACCTAATTTGTGATGAGCCCACCAACTTCCTGGCGAGATGCCTATGGTTAAAAACAACTGACATGTCAAGATCCAAATTCGAATTGGTTCCTGGTCCTAGTCAGAGGCCACTGTGTTCACGGTCCAACAAAGAGGCGGGAGCCCGAAGGAAGCTCTCTTCCCATTACGAACGACACGCTTCGCCTGCTCCCTCCCCGTGTCCATTAGTGCTCCTGTCCAGAGCGAAGAGAAGGCGAGCGTTAGTGAGGCGCCCGAAGGGGACCGAACTTGACCGATGATTTGGTCTTCCGAATTAATATACCTCCCCAATTAATATACTGATGCCTCAGCTAAAAATAGCCTTTCTTCCAAGATAGCCTTTTGGATCAAATTGGAAGGTGCCCATATTTAAGAAAGCATTTCAGATAGCTTATCTTAAAGTGGTTTCCGCCCACTTGTCTATTGGATAGATTCATAAGAATACTATTGAATGCAATGTCCTTATTCCATTGTTATCTGTCTTGCTATATTATATGCATGCCACGTTGTTTAGTTGATTTGCGTGGCCCAAACACGACTTTTTTTAGGCGTAAAGGCAAATTTTTAAACACAACCACTAATCGACCAAAAGATTTATTACCTGCCGATGGTTAAGTAGGGTTGACCAATGTTAGGAGGCCTTCCTTGCCCTTTGTATCTGACTTTATCCTTTCGGATTCCTTTCACTTTTATTACTTGTGCTTCCTTGCCAATTCATTGATGAAATCATCGAGGCCCCAAAGTAAAACTTCCACAATGAAAATGAGATGTTCGCCTTCCACAATGAATCCTACTGAAACTGATAGGTTCCCACGGTAGGCCATATTATATAGGGGAAGTCTTCCTGGCTGTCTGTCTTGTCTAACTAACCAAACATATACCGCCTACTCGTCGAAGTCTCATCGACTAAAGGAAGGCCCAAGTATACTAGGGCGTAAGCTCTTGTTGCAATAATATCGAATTGGGGGATCATTTTCCAATGTGACATCGAATCTCCCTATTTATTGACTGCATAAGGAATTGAAACCCGGAGAGCTCGTAAACCAATGAGGTGAAGTAAGAATAGTTTGCGTTTGCGCAGCAGCCCCTTTCCTCTTGACAACACATAGTTCAAGGATTGTTTCTGGAATCTTATGGGTAGGTAAGGCCTTCCATGTCGGGTCCCGCATCATCCGGGGAATAGTAGGCAAGCAGTGCACGCCGTAAGATAACTGGTAATGATTGTTTCACTTGTCCTATTATCCTAACAACAACATTCTCATGCGAGAGATAAAAAGGGTCGTAGAGACCAGAACAGGTAGTCACTCATGACGCTTGGTATCGTATCTCCACCATACTTGCAATGATGAAGAACATTGCTTTAAATAAAGGGCTGTAAAGAGAAGGCTAAAGCGCCTAACTAAGCGTACTACCTACTTGGCAAACAGGTATGCTGCAGTACACAGTTTCTTAGTCAAACCATTAGTTGCTATGAGGATAACCTAGGGTAACTCCTCATAACATGAGAGTCTTAATCTTTCTAAGATATTAGGTTAAGTAGGCTGTGAATTCCATCTTGAGCGAGAAAGCATGGCTCATTAAGCATATAGGACTTCTTTCGGTTCCTTCTCCCGGGCATACATCCATACCAGATGAACCTCAACTCTGTCCTTGATGAATCAACAATCATCTTCTTTTCTGTCAACTATCACACCATAGTTAGGTGCTTGCGTCTTACAAGCACTGCAGTCGCACCAAAGACATCCCACAAGGAGAAGAGGAAACATGCGATTAGGTGGTACGCTCCTATGTTCCACTCTTACGGCTTCAGTGTAAAAGAATTAGACCTCGCCTGTGCTTCAACCTGATCGTAAGGTAGCCTTGGGGCGAGTCACAAGAACAATCTTCTCTTTTTTTTATATAAAAAGAAGTGCAAAAGTGAATCAACCTCAAAGGAGAGATGCTCTCTCGATCGGTGGAGAACTCACTGCTTTTATATGAACCTAAGAACAATGGCCTTGTCTCAGTGATAGTGAGATTATACTATTAATATAATAGTAGATAAGATCATTCCTCCCGCGCGGTAACAATCGGTAAGCAACATAATGTTGTAATAAAATAAAAGAGCAACTGCCCGCTTATCCGCTAATCATACCGGACCTCGAAAACCTGAAAACTGGGAAAAAGAAATGAATGACATAGAAAAGAAGTGCGAATAGGATGGATCGGTCTCCTCGCTTCGCTCGTAGCTGCCTGCCTACTAAAGCCTTAGCTACATCCGACTCGAACCGCTCACCGGACAACTTTAGCATCATTCTTAGGCTCTCGCTCTATCGCTTCGAAAGCTCTATAGCTCTAGCTCAAGGAACTCTAGCAACATCTAGCTACCCGGACATAGCAACAGAACTCTTACTTGCTTCTCTTCTTACCGTAAAAGGTGCAAAGGTGAATGGACAACTCACAGGTAACTCTAGCTTCTCTTCCCACCGACAGGCTAGCAACATTAGCTCCCTTAGCTCAACTCCCATATCCCGAACTCTCCACTCTCGCTTCGCTCGGTACGCTTAGCTTCCCACTACCCGGAGTGTTAGGAGGCAACTAAACGCTTCACTTCAGCTTCGCTTTCACTTGCTTTAATGCTGCTAGCAGCATTAAGGCATTACGAGGTGGAACCAATCAAGATGACTTCGCAGGAGAGGAACGAATCATAAGGAGAGGTGCCTCCCACTCTCGCTTGCCACGACCTACGGTTGATCATGAGGTTCTATCGCACATTATATATGAAATGAATATTCCTATTTCTTCCGTACGCGTGTAATCATTGGATAAGAAATGGCATCTCACATTATGTACGAGAATAGTGAACTCGGTGCATAGGTTCTACCAGCGATATCTAATGCCACTCACTTTTTATATAATGCTGCTAGGGAACATGGTAATAACACTTGTAGATAGATCCTGATCCGATGTAGAAGGTCTAGAGATGAACGAGGCCTCTTCTTCTCCGAATTGGATTGAGCCAGCGCTTGTCCTTATATGAACATCCTGCTAGAAACGAAGTTGATCGCGTACTTTACTTCACTCGATGATCACCTGGACCGCTTGGCTTGTCTCTTTTCTATTACCGGGAAAAGAAAAGCTAGTTAACGCGTCAACTCAGAGAAGAGAAAGAAGCAACCCACAAGAACAAGGCCCAGTAAACGAAGTCACTCGACAAATGGAATCCAACATTTCTCAATAGTGTGGCGGGAATCATCAGCTTTATAATGTTTTAGTGCTGTGATCAGAAAGAAATATGTCCTTTTTTTTCTTTCGCGTTCACGACATCCCTTGTTTCTCGCTTCGAACGGCTCCTCGGTGGAGAAGTAAACGTGCTGGTCCCCTTCGGACAAGTGCTTGTGTCTGCAGTTACCTACCGTAGGACCTCCGTCCCTGAAGCGATGAAAGAGGAGCAGGAACAACAGGTTGTCCTCTCCTGGCCCAGTAGTTCCGCAACAACTACCGTGGTTGTTGCCAATGGGGATCCCCCATTCCGAGAGGGAAAGGTGCTGGCCGTTAGGTCCAAAGTTGTATGCCACTGCTGTGGTGCCGATAGATTCACTACTTCAGCGCCGTTATCGAGCATTGCAGGCTTAGCATCTATTTTTCGTATATTGCACCGAGAAGAGGTATGTGTACCTCCAGCAACAACAAAAATGGAACCATAGGCTCCTATGGTGGGAGCATTTCGAGGTATAGGTCTAACGACCTTAACTCTCCTGGCATGCTATAGTTCTTATAGTCTCTCGAGGGAATGGGAGATTACTGGTAAGCCAGATGCTTCGTGAACCATCGATTTCGTTGCACTTAAATCACCCTCGTTAAGAGGCGCACTCCGATACCATTGATGTCCAATAGCTTTTATAGTAATGGCTGGATCTACTACTACCTCGTCCATTGAGTATAATAGAGCTAACGATGGTATAGCAATGAACATCGGGATGATACTTGGAAAGATGGTCCGAATAATCTCTATAGTAGTTCCATGAACAATCCTTTGCGGGATTGGATTAGTTTGCTCGTGGAAATGCCACAAAGCTCGAACCAAGATCCATGATATGAAAACCAAAATCAGAATGAGGAAGAAAAAGATATCGTGATGTAAGTCAATGATTCCTTGCATAATAGGTGTAGTTGCGTCTTGAGATCCTAATTGCCATGGTTTCACAGCATCACAGGGAATGATTGTGAGGAATCGCAATTCCAATGTCCTAAATAACTCTGCCATAATTTGTCTTTCAATTCTGTGACTGCCCGAAAATCTCAAAGAGACTGATAGATATTTGCGTTGGTTTTTCCAACAAAAGAAAACAAGAAGCCTGGAAGAGCCTGAAAGCACTGGTCTTCCTATTATAGGAAATCTCACAGATGCACGTGCGCAACACGACCGAGTTAGTGCTATACGTGAATTGGCAAAAGCCCACACAGCAGAATGACGAAAGTCACGTGTCCTCTCTGTCTACACAGATCAACAAAGTCAATACGGGACTGGCGTGGCAAATGAGAGGAGAGGTGCTTGCGATTGCTTCTTCCTTCTTGAGGGATAGTCTAATAGGGAAGCCGGGGAATGCTCTTGGTCCGCTTTCGATGTGGAACATTCGGTCCCCCTTGAATTAATATACTGGCACCTCGCCCTAGCAACTCTCACCCTCGTTTAATCCCTCTCTCGATCGCCTTCGCCCAATTAATATACATGTTGCTTTCTTTCCTACCTTATTCCTTCAAATTCTTCCTTCAACCAGAATTTGATTCCCCGACATTTCTCTACTGGCTTAACTACTTTCTGGAAGTCTGATAACACTCTAAACTCCTAAATAAGAAGGCTAAACTCCCACCTCTCGAATCATCCCCCGCAGGCAATGCAGTAGTAATTTAAGCTTGAATCGCAAGCACCTTCTGAGATCTGCTATCTTGTCTGAAAAGCAAGAAAAAGAAAATAAGGCGACCCTGATCAATTGGAACTCCCAGTATAAACAGATCGATCCAATATAAACATTGGCGCAAGTCCAGTATAAACATTCGGGAGGCTGTATATTAATAGGACTGATCCAAACTATTCTTGGACCGAGGTGGTGCATACCAAGGAAGACCGAAGTGAGTGCTTGATAGAGAAAGTGCTTGTCAAAAAGCTTTTGTAACCAATCGTATACGGGATTTTGGTTTATTATTAGGAATTTTAGGATTTTATTGGATAACGGGTAGTTTAGGATTTCGAGATTTGTTCGAAATAGTTACTAAATTAATTCATAATAATGGAGTAAATTCTTTATTTATTACTGTTTCTGCTTCTTTTTTAATTCCTCGGCGTCGTTGCTAAATCTGCACAATTTCCCCTTCACATATGGTTACCTTATGCTATGGAAGGACCCACTCCTATTTCGGCTCTTATACATGCGGCTACTATGGTAGTAGCAAGAACGTGCAAACCGAAGCTGCTTACTTGTGAAAGTTTGGTAGCGAAGCTGGGATTATTATACTGGGAGGTACAGAACGCACTTACGCAAGCACCTCAAGAAGCGGTCTCTTTACTTTTTTGAGCTCTCATTACTCACCAGTCGTCTACTAGCTTAGGCTTATGCTTTCTCTTCGACCGAGTACTAGTCCTCCAGTCTTGGTACCACCAGGGGTATCCGCTCATCATGTATCTCACAGACATCAATGGGGTGCTTAGGCAGCAGAATCCCAACAGAGACGCAGTTCCAACTAGGCCAGCAGTTCCTAAGCCCTAAGTAAGAGCTCAATACTTGGACCCCTATTATTAACAACAAACGAACTACTTACTTCTTTAGGGGTTCAGGCTCACATCCTTGGTCTCAACGACTGGTAATCAGTCCGCTTTGGCTTTTCGCATCTGATTGAGATACACTTAACAACTGGGAATTCCCCGTTCTTTCTTATCGGGATAGAGCTTGATGCAACTTCCCATTACTGTTGCTTTAGCTCTAATAAAAGTCCCATGTGGTGAAGAAAAACAATGGAAGCCATCAATGATTGAGTTTGGCCGGTTGCCGGCACTATTATTAGTCTAAAGGCCACCTTCGTGGTTTCGGTAGAAGGATTATAAGCCGCCGATTAGTTTTTGCAATAACTCGTATAAGAGGTGGTTAATCGCATGAAATCCAACCATACTTGTATCAGAAGAGCAAGGAGCTTTTGTGCAGGGCTCATGGAGAATGCTCTTATCTACGCAATTCTTGTGGATGAGGGCCAAAATTCTTCCTTATTCTACTTACAATCGAAAGGAAGCACGGTAGGAAGGCATGTCCTGGTGAAGTAGCTATGCCTATGCCCCCATTACTATGGCAAAGAGGTTTTCATGATCGTGCTACGCCCTTATATCTTTCTAGCATCCCCTATTTAGATCACTTTGTCACTAAGTAAGTCAATGTGAAATTTAGGGCTAGAGCGACTCATGCTGCATTCACTCCGATTGGGAATGTCTTCTAAGATGGGTTTTTTTAATAATGAGAATACGAGATGAGGTTGTGGAATGATGAAGATTAGGTGTGAAATACGAACTTTTCTTCCAGGTTTTTATAATCTTTTCAGGGGAGGATGGGAGCGAAGTGACGTGCGACTAAAAGGAGCGACCTCTCCAAACTAATCTTAGCCTAGTATACCAAGTCGGAAGGAAATTTCCTTAATGATCAGAGTAGCTCGTTCTTGTCCATGTACTGTCCGAATCTAAGACATGTATACATAGCTCTCGGAACCACAGTCGGATCGTATGTCTAATAAATCACTCATTCTCGTGCTACTGAGAAAGAAATCTGGTGAAGAACTGGCTTCTGCTTTCTCTTTGAGAGTTCCCTTTCTTGATCAAATATTATTTCAACAAAAAAAGATCAATGAAATGAGAGTAACTGGACATCACCCATAAAAAGGAAAGCGGTCTACGGGACCATACCTAAGGAGCTACTAAATGGAACTCGTGATTGCTAAGCAGTTGGAAGTAGTGAAGCCGTCAGGGATGTACTATAATTGATCAGGCCAGGAGCCAACAACATCATATGTTATATATCATAATACCAATTAGGTAGGAATTATATTACTTGCAACCACTTCTATTTTCTTTACACAAGTCATTTCGTGAACGACCTGCTTCACACCAACCAAAACCAAACCAAATAGTAAGTAGTAAACCCTATGAGTAAACTCATAAGCTTTCTGCGCTTCAGAATCGAGAGCCAGAACCCCCCTTACTTATGAGGAGACAGAAGGAGAATTGTCTAGACTGACGTCAAGAAATGATTTGATTTGCATGAGAAATCGCACATGGACCTAAGATACGAATGGGGAGAAAAATCCTAATCATCACAGAAATATTTATCCGACTTCGGTTGCCTCAGAGATGATTCTCGAGTCAGGGACTTGTGTAAAGAAAATAGAAGTGGTTGCTTTGGTTTAGAGGAAATTCTCGTGTGTCCAAAGGCCAGGGTTGTATAATGGAAAAAGTGATTAAGATTCAAGGTAGGCTTGACGTATCCTATCAAGAGAGTGAACTCGCCAACCCCACAAAAATAAAGAAAGGACAGACGGAGGTAGTTCTTTCTTATAAAAAAGAGTCTTTTCCATCAACTAATTGAATCATAGCTTGTTCGACTAGATAAATAAGGGGGCAGCGAAGTGAATAAGGTGCATTTCCATCCAAGAGAAATCCCATGCGTAAATATACTAACTTCGAAACCTCATATTATATTTCAGTTCACCTGGCTAATAATTTAACACCACTCGTCAAACTCCACTCCCGCTGGTCGTCCCTTACCGGTTATTGAATCCCGATGATAGTCCGCTGCTATCAATAGTCATTATTGGGAAGGTCTTAAGTCAGCTAACTCAAACACTATACATATGGAAAGCTATGCTTTTGCATATTGAGAAGAAATATTGAGTCAAATGAATAATTGACAAATAACATTTTTCCATTGAGTGCTCTAATTGATGGAACTCGTTATATTCTATTACACTCCGCGGAAATTCTTCTTTGAAAGATCGAAGAAGAGTAGAGATAGCGAAGGTTGCGAGGTGAACCTAATCCGCTAAACAATCAGAATCTTGCACAATAGTAATCACTTGTTGCTCGCTAATTGAAGGCGGTTGGAAGTTGGCCTTCTCTCTCTTTCAGTCTGGGCTTGTCTTGTTGATTGACCCGATCCCTTATTTTGAGGTCTTCTCCTCATAATAACACAAAGGAACTGGCAACAGGAAAGTCCAATGATTGGTCAGCTAACCCTCCTGCTTCACTATCCGAACGAGGGAAATTCTTTTACAATAGGCTGCATATGCTGTTGGTGCTAATATATTGGGCCCTTACTATTATATTGGGGCCAGTATATTAATTGGGAATCCAACCAGAATCAACACCTAAGGCCGTCAATATATTATCAAAGTCTGCTTTTTTTAATTGAGAAACCGTCTATTGTTCAGGGCATTTCCCAGTTATTCTGGCATGAAATATAAGATCCTTATCCAAAGCGGATGAGAAGACATTGATGTAATAAAAATGTTCCAAGCACAATTAGATAGTACAATTCACCAAAGCTGCATACATATTTCGTGTCAAATCAGCAAAACAGTAACTTTCCTAGGTCATTTCGCAAGCGTACTCCTTTTTTGAAACCCGAATGATTATTCCCCACTTTCCGAACAGAAGAATTCAATCAGTGAATTGTGGCATGTCATGTTTTTATAAGAAATGAGAACTAGGAGCTTTAATCTCCCCAGTTTAGTATTCTTTACTCAACTCAAAGACAAGATAACGCAAGTGATCTATAGCATGACCGAAAGGAGTGGATCTATGAGAGCACGGCGGAGTGGACGTTGAAGAATTAATGACTGAGATACCAACTCAAATCAAGATTGGTTGGGTGTGAAGCATGTGTCCCCATGGTAGGTTATATCCACTACCTGGCACGTAATATCTCTCTCTGTAGGAGTTTGTTTACACCTTGACTCGCCACACCTTTCATAGAGAAAGGAGACCTGTCCAGTATACTTAGACTAATGCTAGGATACAATGCCCCTGACTTGCCAGTATATTAATTGGCAGGTGCGTAGCGGGAGGAAGGTCGCTATGCCAATAAGGTTGGGTATCTGGACTATGCGGGTAGTGAACTTCCTTATGTTACTAATCATAGTTATTCTCATACTTTGTTCCCCTAAATATATTGGCTCCTCTCATCAATAAAAATCACTTGCGCCCCTGCTCTAGCTTTCTCTCATATTTCTGTTCGTCTGATACCTGATCAAAAACGAATAATCCATACCGCGAGAGAGAATAGCTACTCGTTCGTTTTCTCATTCCAACGTCCTTTTATTTTATTAGTCTAAAGGGAGGTGGTCGATCGAATGATTCATTGCCAGAGCTTGGTTGAGTTACCGGTATTCCTTTGTATCTTCTTATGGCTTCAAGACGTATGCTTGTAATTATAAAGAGACATCTCTAGCGGTTGTTCGCTACGCACCTATGGTCGCCTTGATACCAATAGAAAAACAATAAGGGCCATCACTCATCGTTCGATTAGATGTCCAACGGGTACATAGATATCTATAGCTTCTCTAGCCTAAAATTTTAGATCATAGCCAACTATCTATCGGTCTCAGCTGTACAACGTCTATCTCAGCCCAATTTCTTGTTCGTAAGCCCGTTCCTTTTAGTCGCAATTAATATACTGGCCAATTAATATTTTGGACCAACTACTCTTTAGTCAGTCTATCCGTACATGCAGCTCTTCTCTGGATCTGCTCCTATTGGCGGGGCGCACCTCGTATCTTTCCCTATGCTACTATATAGACCTTGTTGCTTTCGTGTTGACCAGTGATATTTTCATAGAACCCTCGCTATCGTCAACTATTCGTTTGCGTATCACATATGCATTCGAATCTGCAACTACTTTCTTTGATCCAATTCTTCCACATATGCGTAGTGGTTTGCTGAACTGTTGGTGGCCATCATCCTCTGCTTTGCGACCTCATCTGGGCATCATCCTCTACTTTCTTTGAATCAGCTATATCTTATCCATAGGGCAAGCAAGAATTGACCATCTGGGATGGGGAGGACTGAGAATACTTGCTATGGGATCTAGCGGCTTGAACCACATTGATGATAGTCCTTCATTGCGACTTAGATTGCACGAATATCGTCATCTCCATCACTTCCTCAACCTCTAGAGGAGTGGAAGAGAATTTTCTTGTTCTTACTTTGGCTCTTACTTCTTCGAATAGAATTGTCAAGGTAGTAAATATTGGTCCTATCCCAGTCTAGATCCATCTCTTAGTCAGCCTCTAAAGATAGCACTGCCAGGAATAGAGAGTCCATTTCGCTACGCACCTCGTCCTAGTGGTTCCCCTATCCCGTTCTAATGGTTCTTCCATTCAGTGTCATCCAATTAATATACAGGGCATAATAGGGGTAACATAGCTGCTCGTTGACCTCACCGTGCCCTAGAACATAAGTCTAGCGACCTAACAAAGATAGAGGTGCCTGCGAATCAGTAAAAGAGAAGAACGTGCGTAGCGCCCATTATTCTACCAGAAGACTGCAAGATTCAGAAGAAACCTGAAGGAAGAGACCCGAAATGTTTAATATTAATCTCACATTTGGAAACATCAGGTGCGTAGTGAAATGTTTCTTGGTTTCAACCCTGCTCCTGGTGTTCGAACTAGTAATTAATGGTCGGCTACATGGGTAGTTTGCGTTTTTCGGTATGCGTTGCGAACACTTTCATTTTTTTTTAGCGTCTCATCTTCTCTAGAGAAGCTAAAATCGAAGGATAGAGCAGATGGTCCAACTACAGAACATCTTCTTTTTCATTACTTCCATGGTCGTGCCTCGTGGCACGGCAGCACCCGTACTATTGAAATGGTTCTTCGGTAGAGATGTTCCCACTAGTGCCCCTTCTTCTAATGGTACTGTAATTCCTATTCCTATCCCTGAATTCCCTTTTTTGGTCTATGTACATTCCAGGAAATTTATATGCTCCATGGACAGAGCAAAAAGTGAAGTGTTGGTCAGAGCAAGCCCCCCTATTATTAAATAATATAATTGGTAGAAGCTCATCCGCTAGAAATGCTTTATTTCGTTTCGTTCCTGCTCTTCATTTCCTTCTTCTTGAATCCATGGGGGACTAGTCATATTTTGAATCTTTCTGCGGTCCGCTCTGTTTACAATTCTTTCGTACTCTCTTCTCTTTACCCCGTGATAGGTCATTGAAGCGTGAGTGGGTGCGGAGAAGGAAAGGCCAAACACTTCGGGGGAATGAGCAACGACGAAATGACAAGATGAGGTGCCCTGGGCACCCCCATATACAAAGAAGGGTTGAAGGTTTTGGGCCTGTAGCTTTCACCTCCCCCCCTTCATTGAGTGGTGCTTGTTTGGGGGGTGCGCCGCCAGAAATCGGGCTTGAAGCTCTTGCCTTACCAACGAGCCGACTACTGATGGCTGTTGGTCACGACTACTACAAAAAAGTGAAGATGAATCTTCCTATTTCACATGGAGGAGTGTGCATCTTTAAGTTGGGTGTTCTTCTGTCGTGCGACCCGGCGGCTTATGTGTGACCTATGGCCCACGCCTCCTATTTGTCCAGGGCGGGCGGCGTGAACTCTGATTCGATCCGGGTATTCAATCCCGCTGCTGAGATGCTCAGTTTACTCCTTAACCTCGATAGGAAGATAGATGGCTTATTAAAAAATGAGTGCATAAGGGTAAGGCACTTTGGATGAACTAATGTGAATGGGTGTAAGCCTAGCTGCTCGGAAACACCCAGTGCTGACCACACTAAGAGAGATGAAAGCGTGAGTAATGCCAGTTGTCGAAGTGGCATTAAGCATCCCTTGTGGTACGTAAAGAGAGGTCTTGATGATATCATGTACGTTCGTACCGCTCCTCGTGGAGTAGATCCTGCATCCAACCTCTTTTTTTCTCATTTTCCAGGGAACGGGAGAATTCCAACTACCGCTGGTTGGCCAGCCGGGCCGTGAGCACGGTGGGAACGTGCTTCCCAAAAAGCCATCCCCGGCCGAGGTCAGCATAGAATGAAGGGGATGGCCCTAAAGTTGTGTTGGCAAAGAGGGTTGCGGGAGGATAAAAGCGGACATGGGGACTCAGGTCGGGGCGTAGCATAACTAAGAGAGCCATTCCATTTAGGGCGAGCATGATCGTAATTTGGGCGGGCACGAGCGATCTGGTGTCTGAGCCGATTGGGAATGTCTTCCGACGACTACTGCACTTATGAGATTTGTATTAGCCGCCTATCCCGGACCGGAATGGACTAGGCGACCTCTTTGTGAGGCGAGCGTAAGTGAGGAATATACTCCCCTTTAGTATATTAATTAGGTCCACACCTTGCTAGTATATTAACTGCCTTTAGTATATTAATTGGGGAGATGTCTTAATTACCAGTATAAACATTTTCGACCTTTTGCGCCCGAAGAGGGTCGATTTTTTGGGGGTGGGGGAATAAGCTTGCTTCTTCACTAGCTTATCCCCACCCCATTTCCTGTCCGTCCCGGCCGACAGCAGCCAGGTCTCCCCAATGTTTATACTGGACTTGGTATACTAGGCACCTCAACTTCCCCCGGTCTTCGGCCCGAGTTGTATGAGGCAGAAACTCGTCCCACGTACGGTTCGGAGGCCGAGCCCCACCCCCCAGCAATAATGGTGCAACTTAGGTCAACTAATACGAATAAGATACAGTTTTCTCAACGATTGCCTTTGGGTCCCAAACTCCATATGGGTAAGGAGCGTTGTTGTTTGCGAGGTCTCAATCATTTACATTGACCCACTTCTCATTCTATTTGTGGTAATTTGATGATTTATAAACCGTCCCCAATGAGCGATCGGTTCATGTTTGAGCATGATGAATCACTTTGTGCCGACCTGTTGCCAAAAAACCTTCCTGCCTCATATGAAAACGGAAAACTGGAGCATTTTCTGCAATTATTTCTAGGGATGAAGTGTCACGAACATCAGAATTTCTAGTTTACCATGTTCCCAGAAAAAAGATTCTTTTTTTCCATTCGAGAAACGACGAGCACGACTGAAGTGGCTATACATACAAATCTATTTACAGATCTATATGCTCCGACTGGAACTGGAAGTTCTAGAACTGGCGGCTGGTATACCATAATAATGAAACTACCCTTTCTTTTTAGTATTCAAATAGGATTTCTGTTGGCTTCATCGGGAGGCTCGGGTAGTTTGTTACGTCAACTCAAAAAAGAGAAGTTGCATTGGAATCGAGAAAGTGAAAGAGATTTCAAAAAGAGGGTAAAGGGAGTTCATAATTGCATAAAAGGAGTAAAAATAGTGGCTGCGGCGCCAAATATATTAATTGGGTGACCATAGGCGACCTCTAGGCCAGTATATTAATTGTGGGAGCGATCGAAGTGAGGAGACCTTTAGTATATTAGTTGGGTCCACACCTTGCTAGTATATTAATTGGCGTAGTGAGTAGGAGGCTCCATGGTTTGCTTGTAATCTACCACGCTCCTTGACGTCGCCCCTGATATATCAATAGAGGGGGCAAAAAACAGGCTTTGCTCCCCAAAATGAAGAAAGAAAGGTCGAAGTTTAAGCCACTCATTGTAGTTCTACCCATAGAAAAGATCATGAAAGAGGCGATCAGAATGGTCCCCGAATCCATTTACGATCCCGAGTTTTCAGCCACATCGCACTTCCGCTCGGGTCGAGGCTTCCACTCGGCCCTAAGACGGATCAAAGAAGAGTGGGGAGCCTCTCGCTGGTTTTTGGAATTCGACATCAGGAAGTGTTTTCATACCATCGACCGACATCGATTCATCTCGATCTTTAAGGAAGAGATCGATGATCCCAAGTTCTTTTACTCCACTCAGAAACTTTTTTCTACCGGACGACTCGTAGGAGGTGAGAGGGGCCCTTACTCCGTCCCATACAGTGTACTACCATCGGCCCTACCAGGCAACATCTACTTACACAAGCTCGATCAGGAGATAGGTAGGATCCGACAGAAGCACGAAATTCCTCTTGTATAGAAAATCAGATCAGTTCTATGTTGGACAGGTAGTCGTATTGATGACCAAGAAAACTCCAGAGAAGAAGCAAGCTTCAACGCTCCCCAAGACAACAGAGCCATCATTGTGGGGAGGGTAAAGAGCATCCAACGCAAAGCGACCTTTCATTCCCTTGTTTCATCATGGCACACCCCCCCCCCCCCCCCCCGCAAGCACCCCCCCCCCCACGAAGGGGGGACCAGAAAAAGCCTTTCGTTTTCCCCCCGGCCCTTGCCGCCTTCCTTAACTAGCCCTCGAGCCTCCTTTGCGCCGCCTTCCTCATAGAAGCCGCTGCCCCGAAGGCCGAATTCTATGGTGGAGAAGGCTTTCATAAGAATTTGGCCATGAGAGACCTTATTAAGTGTAGAAAAAGAAGGGGCCTGCTGATAGAGCTGGGCAGGGAGGTGATACTAGTTATCAGGTCAGAGAGATGCCTAGCCCTGGCCCCCTTAAAAACCCATGAATTATTAATATTAATTAGGATTTGTTACATGCGATATGCCGATGACTTACTACTAGGAATTGTGGGTGCCGTAGAGCTTCTCATAGAAATACAAAAACGTATCACTCACTTCCTACAATTCGGCCTGAACCTTTTGGTAGGCTCCGCATGATCAACAACCATAGCTGCATGGAGTACGGTAGAATTCCCCGGTACGGACATTCGGGAAGTCCCAATTACTATAAGGGGGACGACTCCCATACAATTCTTGAGAGAGCTGGAGAAGCATCTACGGGTAAAGCACTGTGTCCATATAACTGATTGCCACCTACGCTCCGCCATCCATTCCAAGTTTCGGGACCTAGGTCATAGTATCCCGATCAAACTGCTAACGAAGGGGATGAGCGGAAGAGGTCGTCTACTAGACGCGGTTCGACTAGCTGAGACTCTTGGAACAGCCGGAGAAAGAAGTCCCCAAGTTAGCATATTATGGGGGACCGTCAATCACATCCGGCAAGGATCAAGGGAGATCTCGTTGTTGCATAGCTCAGGTCGGAGCAACGTGCCATCGGACGTTTAACAGGCAGTATCAGATTGGGCATGAGTATCCGGAAGTTTTCATTGGATACTCCCGCCAGTCGAATGGCAACGGGGGAAAGAGGGGGACACTGGGCGGGATCTTTTAGCAGCGAATTTCCCATACAGATAGAGTCGCCTATCAAAAAGATACTCCGAAGGCTTCGGGATCGAGGTCTCATTAGCCGAAGAAGACCCAGGCCAATCCACGTGGCTTCTTTGACGAACGTCAGGGACGGAGACATAGTAAATCGGTCCGTAGGCATCGCTATAAGTCCTCTGTCCTACTACAGGTGCCGTGACAACCTTTACCAAGTTCGAACGATTGTCGACCACCAGATCCGCTAGTCTGCTATATTCACCCTATCCCACAAGCATAAATCTTCGGCGCAGAATATAATCCCAAAGTACCCAAAAGACTCATATCTAGTAAATAAAAAAGGTGGTACGACCCTTGTAGAGTTCCCAAACAACATAGAGCTTGGGAAGCTCTTACCCGGTCAAGATCCGAACAAAGCCATCAAATACATGGCACTCAAATACATGTTTCATAAGTCAAGTCGTTTTTTCTATTAGTTTAGTTACGAACGTTTACATGAGATTAGTTGAGTAGGTTTGCGTTATTTGTCTGTTATAAGATAGCTAGTAATGGGGCTTTCGAAAAACGGGGGCTTGGCTTCGCTATTGCTCATAACTTATATTGTAGTCCTAGTCTTGCGAAGTATACTGGAATTAATATACTGGCGATTTTGTAAACCGGCCCTAATTAATATACTGGCCTGAAGCTCACTAGAGGTCTTTCTAATGCGGAGGCCAGGGTTTGCATTTCCTTCATTCATTTTTCGGTTGCTTACGCGCCGTCACTTCGCTCGCTTCCTTCCCGTCCCGGAAGATCGCTTCGCTTCTGGCATCTAGCTTCTACAGCTTCAATCAATGGCTAAAGCTACCTTTCATCAATCAATGAATGATTGGGTTCGAGGACCTGTTGGTCAAAGGAAAGGGGAGGTCCAGATTCCAGGACGGAGCCGTATGACGCGAGAGTCTCACGTACGGTTCCTTTGAGATGGGTGTGATACCACCACTTATCAGGCCCGACGAGCGGTCCACAGAGCTGCATCCCTACTCACCCGGTCCATGCACATCGCTCTCTAGGAGGTTGGCCACCTATCATAGATCTTCCCATTTCCAAGAAGATCCCGGGCTCGATCTGGTTTAGTATCAAGGAAATTCTTTTTCTCTTTCTATATATATGGGTCCGTGCAGCATTTCCACGATATCTTTATGATCATTTAATGGGACCTGGCCGGAAAGTGTTCTTGCCTCTATCATTAGCTCGGGTAGTCCCCGTTTCTGGTGTTTTAGTCAGCTTTCGATGGCTCCCTTAATCTAAAATCTTAATGTATGGAAGTTTCTAGCGGGCTACTCCCCGAAAATGCCCCGCTCCGCTGCCAATGTTTATGCTGGTGTCGTTGGGGATAAAAATCTTACTTACTCCTTCCTAGGTTCTTTTCTCTTATTGCATGAACTAGGATTGCTAAAAGACTCCCTTAATTTACTGAAAGCTCTTAAGGTTATTGATGTGATTCCAATAGGATTGGAGTTCTGGCAGCTAGGAGAGGAGAAAAAAGAAGCATAACCAGACGTTAGAAAATGTCCCTTGGAACATACTCTTCGCACTTTATGTCGCTAACACGCGCCAGTACGTCGGGCTAACAGGTGACGGGAAAGGTCCCTCCATATTTATAACCTCGGGAGAGGAGGATGTTGATCGAGCTTTTCCATGCCTAGTCCCAGTTTTGGTTAAAGACCCAGAGCGGACTATGGATCTATAGCAAGCCCTTTACGCCATAATTCATTGAGGTTGATCCCGAAGGCCGTAGCAGTAGTCTCTATTTATTCACCCCAAGAATGAACTATCCTTTGTTTCACGGGATGGATTTCATTAACACGGATAGACCAGAAAAGGTCTTCGCAAGCATACCGCTTTTTGTTCAAGAATCGGTAGCGGTTTTAAGGAAGACTACCGAGCTCCATGATAGATAAGCGCCTATTATCTCTATGCGCCATTGCTTTTTGTCTTTGATTAGTATTACTGAAAGCTCGCTCGACTTAATAATAGCTGTCATGCTCGATTTGCTTACTAGCTGCCTTTCTAACTAATATAAGAATTTCACTTGTGAATTTAGAGAAATAAACTGAGTACACTACGAGAACAGTAGTTTCCTCGCTGCGCACCTTTTTATGAACACGGAATGATCGGCATTCCTTCTCTAGAAACCCATTTATCTTCGTCATAACCAAACTTCATATCTCGAACCAAGCCCGAGGGACTTATAATAGTTTGGATCGGTCGGACAATTAATATAGTAAAGCTATGTTTATACTGGCCAATTAATATACTGGCGAGGGTTAATTGCTCCCTTACGCTCGCCTCATGCTTCGGTCTCCTTGCTTCATTCTTTCCTTACGCACCTTTCTTTTCCTTCGGGTCTTCTGACTATGCTAGGTTGCTTAGGAATTAGTTTGCTTAGTTCCCCTTAGTAACTCATTGACTCGTTGCCCTATCCATTCATGTCATATCTTATCTGACTTATGATTATTCGACGAAAGATCAGACTAAGTATGTTAGGTTTTTCTTCAGGGGAAACTAGAGTGGTATATCTATACCAATAGGGGTCGACAAAGAAGCGAAGTGGGTAATCGGAGTATCATTCATCACTAGTCCATGTGGTAGCCGACTTTCTTCTTAACACCCGCACAAGATCACTCACTTCTTTCATAAATAGATTGGATTGGGTCTATGCTATCAATACCAACAAGTACAAAAAAACAGGTGCACAAGTGAGAACTGCTTCGAATTTCTTTCAGACTTGATTAATCTACGCTAGTCGGGACTACCTATCGTTCAACCGGTCCGGAAGTCATTCTTTTATTTCGGATAGCCAGAAGATGGGAGAGGAAGCTCAATCCTCCTCTTCACTTCGCCAATTAAAATACTAGCGTGGTGTGGACCTAATTAATATAAAAAAGGTCGCCTTGTTAGTTGTCTCTGTTTACTGGACCTGGAGGTTGCCTACTTATCTATGTAACTGATCTTCATTCTTTAGTAACGCAGTGCTGAATAGCAAACCACAATCGTAGGTGCGAAGCGTAAAGGTTTCCATGTGCTAAAGAGATATTCTCTACAAGGCTTATGGAAAAGCCGTACATGCCCCAATTAATAGGTTTTAGGTGGTCGATCCAAGATACATAGCTTATAGTTGTTATGGGACATTGTGCTATTTGTCTATCGGACAAGTGCCCTAGCCGAGCATTAATTGATTGCCTGGGGAGGATTAGTGTCGATTACACTGTTAGCTACCTTTCTTCGCGATAGGTTTTTCTAATCAATCATAATGAGGTGGGCAACAAGAAGAAGGTAATGCCTTCGCATGTATGTAGGGTTCAATGGTCTTACGACGGTCAAAGAAAGAGGTAGCTATGAAAGAACCGGTCCAACTCCTTGTTCAAGAATTGGAAACTGTTCCTCCCCAATTAATGCGCCTTATTTCTCATATCAGCTCAGCATATGATAAGAAAAACCGAATTCCTCTATTTGATGTCGATTCATCCACACTTCCATTCCTTGCAGAGGAAAGCGAACTACTTGCTGGTTGGGAGCTGTATGAGCGATATCTCCCACGTACGGCTCCGTGAGAAGGTGGATAGAAATGGCCTTGTTGTACCTCACTCCCGTCTTCAATGGGGTCTGCTCTTTTTTTTGGGAGAGCATGCCAATATGATCTTAATGAGGTGCAGGGCTTTGCATCTGACATTCGTTGGGCTCCCTCTGCGAGAGCCAGCGTCCCGGCTTGTGCAATAAATCCCTGCGACCGAAGACTAGTGATAAGTGGTCCCGCGGAGCTTTCGGAGAAGGGTAGCCTAGTGTGTAAGCACAGCAATGAACCGCAGCGAACTCTCAGACGACCCATCTAAGATTAGGGGGGAGATCCGTGGTAGAGCTTCGCTACCTTTGACTCTTCCATGGACTTATACATGTACCGAATGCTCATACGGGAAAGTGAACTCCTGGGTCTGGAACCAGGGAGGTTGAGAAATCCTTTCTTTCTCGTCTACTCCAGGGGGTGCGGACAAAACTGCACGGATTACAGGTGATGGTTAAAAGAATGGCGGGGAAGTGAACAGTACCCTACGACACTCAGGGATGAATGTAGACCCATTGAGCATGGATAATCATTGTGGTCCTAGGAGAGGTGGCGACACCAGTCTGAGCTGAGGGAGGCGACCAGTATATTAATTGGGGACCGACCCAGTATATTAATAAGCATCCATTCTATTCGTGTATGTTGCTTCGTTGTTCGTTTTCTTTTTGTTAGCTGCTATGCACCTCCGCCCAGGGGGGCGATGTGTCATATAGGGATCTTTTTCTGTTGGGGGAGGCGCCAGTATATTAATTGGATGGATTGCCCGGTTTCTTATTATTCTTGTTAGCACGTGAGTTTGGTCCTTAATAGCATTACGACGGATAACCTAGAATGTGACACCCCATGTCCATTAATGTCACTCACAAAGGGAATGCATTATCTTTTATGGGGCGTTTTAAGTGTGTATAGAACAAAAACTTAACAACAGGACAGATATAAGACAGTACTTAAAAATTTAAAACTTTATTCATTGCAACGGTAACATATAAGTTTGATTACATCGTTAAAAACTAGAGACTAGAGTCAAGTACATAATATCCATCTTGATTAAATCAGAGTACATAAAATGAAAGACGTAACCCAACATAAAATAGCCATATTTGAGATAGGCAGAACTTTTACTTCTGCGATCCCAGCAACTTCCAAAGAAAGAAATAAAGCTGTCCAAATCAAGCTCCACTAGTGCTAGTTCAACCCTAAGCACCTGTGGGGGGGGGGGGGAAGGAAGAAAAGAGGTGGAAACAAGGGGGTCAGTCATAAAGTCTGGCGAGTGCGATAACTTTAACAATATAATTATCAAAATAACTAGGCTAAGGAATAAGCTGGAAAATAAGGAAATGACTCTGAACAAATGGGTATGGCAGAGCAAACTAAGTAAATAAGATGAACAAAGATAACGTTAAAGGCGCACCTAATCACTATAAGATAATTACTACACTACACCACACCAAACACCCTAAAAGTTGATCCTGCCTACAGAACTTTAATAATGATAATGGTAGTTTCGTGTACCCCTAGTTGTCTTCATAGGTGTCGCCTGCCCCTATCTCCACTAGGTGTACCCACTACCCCCCTTTCGATCAGCTCCCTAGCTCGTAGATACCCGTGCTGGCCCCACAGTGGGGTGTATCACTCCCCAAAGTGGCAACCCGATACCACCAATGATGCACGACTTATAACTACACGATGCAACAACGTCTTACCTACAAGCCCGGGCCCACACACGCACATGACCCCGTTGGACTTGCATTGCCACCGCTAACCCGTTTTGGCCTCTTACAGTCAAGCCCAGTATGCGTGTCCCGTCCTCGACTTGGGTCAGCCCACAAAGATACTTATGGGTTACTGGTTGAAACGGGCCCCCATTGCTTGACACAAGCTATCCACCTAAGCCTGGTCCCCACTAAAGTTTCCCACTTAACCCCATTACATGTTCAACTTGGTTAAGTGTTTCTAATCGTATTTCACAAGCCACCCAAGGCACCCACTTAACCCCCATGTCCCACCACATGTTTATTTTGGTTAAGTGTTACTTAATTCATTAACACCGTAACCTTGTAAAGACCTCCCACATTAGATTGGCATTTGTGACAGCGGGATTTGTCGGGCGGGTCCGGGCAGTCTTACAACACAAACGAGCCTAACCTCGTTTCTTTACAACTGTTACGCATTTAATTCATGCCTTTGACCTCTCACATTAGACTGGCATTTGTGGCTGCTGGATTTGCCGGGCGGGTCCGGGCAGTCTTATACCATAAAAGAGTCTAACCTCGTGTCTTAGGCGATTAATTATACATAATTAATTATCCCCAATTTGAATTAATATCCCTATTCAAATTGTCAATCAATTTCAAATTTAGCTATGTCCATAATAGACACCTTAATTATGTCCATTTATTTATGGTATATAAAATTATACCAATTAACACTACAAATTAATTATATGCCATTTAAGGCATTTATGCCAATTCTCAATATTAAATATTTTAATATTATCCCATAGCCCCACCTTGTACGTTCGTTCGTTTAACGTGAAATATACATTAGACTCGGATAGTCTAACTTATAGAATAGAGAGAAAACATCACAACATGCATAGAATATAAATTAGATCTAACTTACGAATAAAAGTCATAACATGAATTGGCATATAGATCTAAACATAAGGGGTGAACTTGCATGTGTGAATAAGGTTTCTAAACTTGCATAGACAATGGGTGTACAACATATGTACTTTCATAACTTATGTAGTTTTAACATAAAGGTATAGACTTGCATAGGAATCTCAAACTTACATTACATGATTCATACCCCCAAACATATATATATACTTGCATATGTGATTTATGCAACATAACCTATGATGTAAACTTGCATCTAAACATGTAAATTAAGATCTACATGTAAACTAGCATATAGAATTTTGCAAAATCCGCATACATACTTGCATGACTCACACATGTCCTAGCCTAAACTTAAGATCCAAACTTACATATAAAATATATGTCATGAAACATGTAAGGATTGTATATGATTCTCATCAACTTGCATATGATTCTTATATAAATTAACACCCAAATTACATGTTGAACTATGAATCAAGTTAAACTTACATATGATTTAACATATGAATTAGTTCCACAAACATAACCAAACTAGCATATGAAGCATCATTAAGAATTGATTGTACATAAGCCAACAATTAACACAGATTTACAACATAGATAATAACACTATAGATTTATAACATAGATAATAACATCATAGATTTACAACATAGATAATAACATAACGATCAATGATTCACAACATAACCATATAACCCAAATCATAACTCAACCTAATTAAATTGTTAATTATCTTATTAAAGAAACCGAACTCACAACTCAAAGAAGGTCTTGAGTTCTGAAATCTGAGTTCTGAAATTGATTAAGCTCTCCTTTGAAGAAGATCAATTCATTGTTGTTTAGATTAGAGTCGAATTGAATTGAGTTGATTAGCTTCACTTTTCCTCTAGTTAGTGACGACTACTCTAGGTTGCAAGGTGACAGCATGACGGCCATGGTTCTAATTTTTATTTGATTTTAGGGTTTGAGTCTACAAGTGTTTATATAGAATTCAGGATTAATTTAGGCCATCCGATCAACCTAGAATTAACCTCAACCATTCAGACCAGATCAGAACTATCCAGAAACCCTAATGACTCAGCAACTAGTCACAAAATCGTCATCTTTCAAATCTGTACGGGGGGGGGGGGGTCGACCCCTAGGTCGACCTGTCTGGGTAGGTCGACCCCCTGGTTGACCTGGCCCCTGGCGGGAATTTTCCCGCCTAGCCCAATCTGAGTTTGAATTTGAATTTTTGAAATCTGTTTGAATTTTAATGAAA
Source organism: Allium sativum (assembly GCA_030737875.1). Classification (NCBI taxonomy): domain Eukaryota; kingdom Viridiplantae; phylum Streptophyta; class Magnoliopsida; order Asparagales; family Amaryllidaceae; genus Allium; species Allium sativum. Next base: position 931,293,701 of record CM060924.1, on the reverse strand, counting down.
CTTCCGATGGCCATAAATTCTTCATGCGAAGTCCAATTCACGCACACTCGGACTCTATCTCAACCAGAATTCCAAGACGAACACAATGGCGCAACTCATTTCCCTTAATTCTCACATCTAAGATTAATTATTCTTTAATTTTTAACATTAATATTAAAATTTACGGGGTGCTACATTCTCCCCTCCTTAAAGGATTTCGCCCCTGAAATCTCCGAGTTAAGGAGAATGCATATCCTAACGTCCAATCATCCATCTACTCAACCATCAAACACAGGCATCCATTGTCCTTACAAAATTTCTAATGCTGTATGAACATATGCAAGAAGTGTGTGTATTGTTCGTATCTAATGCAAAATCAGGCGGTCTACTGATTCAGTTGACCTCCTTAATGCAAATCATGATAGTGCCATGCGTCCATTATGTATGCGAAAGAATCCTATCGATACATATTATTTGTACATGTGTGCACAACCATTCATCAAAATGCAGCATCCATGTGATAACACAACCATTATACATCCATTCATTTAGATATGCACACACATTTATATGCAACATGAAGGTGATTGAGCCGATCTAGTGCCTAAGGTGTGTGTATATGCATCCACGAGCAACCACTAGCAACCACTTGCATCCATTTGCATCCATCAGACATAACATGTCTCAAACACATGTTTCAATCATAGGATTCTACCTACTAAAGATCGAAGATGTCATCGCAAAGATAATACTAAAAGATAGGACAAGTATCAACAAAGCAGTAGAAAAAGGAGAAATTAAAACATACCCTCAAAAAGGATAGGGTACAACGTACGCATCTTATCTTCCGTCTCCCAAATCGCGTCTCTTTGATCATCTCATCATTGCACTTTGACCAACTTGACCTCTTTGTTGTGAAGCTTTTTGACCTCCGATCCAAGAATGCGTGTAGGAGCTCGTCTGATCGTGGCATTGCGCTCTACTTCCACTTCTTCGAGCGTGCTCGGCTCTACCACTTCCGCTGTATAGTATAAACACTTACGCAAATGTGAAACATGAACTCCGCTGAGCTTCTTTGGTAGCTTTACTCTGTACGCCATCTGCCAAATCCTCTCTGTATTTTGAAAGGGTCCTACGAACCTTGGTGCCAACTTCCCTACGGATCCAAAACGGACTACGTTTCTCAATGGTGACACCTTAATAAAAACTATGTCCCCAACATTGAATTCAAGATCGGTTCGTCTCTTATCAGCATATGACTTCTGTCGGTCCTGTGCCATCTTCATTTGCCGTCAAATCAGGTCTATCTTCTCCGAAGTCTCCCTAATCATGTCGGGTCCAAGCAAAACCTTATCCGTGGATTCCCACCAACATGTACGTGATCGGCACGGTCGTCCATAAAGAGCCTCAAAAGGGGCCATGCCAATGCTGGCCTGAAAACTATTATTATAGGCGAACTCTACTAGTGGAAGGTGTTCTTCCCATGTTCGTCCAAAGTCTAGAATGCATAGCCTCAGAAGGTCTTCTAGAATCCGATTCACCCTCTCGGTCTGGCCGTCCGTCTGAGGATGATAAGTGATACTTAAGCATAATTGCGTTCCAACCGCCTCTTGTAAGCTTTTCCAAAATTCGCTTGTGAAAATGGGATCTCTATCGCTCACAATGCTGGAAGGTATGCCGTGCAAACGAACTATCTCTCGCAGGGAGACAGATGCTAACCATGCGGCGGTCCTTCTACTTTTAACGGGAATAAAATGGTCACTTTTAGTAAGTCGGTCTACAATTACCCAAATCCCCGTATTACCCTTCCTCGATCTTGGTAACCAATCTACAAAATCCATGGAAACGCTTTCCCATTTCCAAAGTGGAATCTCTAAGGGATGGAGCAAACCTCCAGGCTTCTTTTGCTCCGCCTTGACTTGTTGGCACACTAAGCATCTAGCAACGAATTCGGCCACGTCCTTCTTCATTTCGGCCCAAAAGAAAACTCGCTTCATATCCCTATACATCTTATCACCACCGAGATGTATGGTCATCTTAGAGCGACGTGAGTCTTCAAGAATTGCCTTCTTCAAACTTTCGCCTTGTGGTATGCAAAGTCTTCCATCTCTACGTAGCTAACCTCTTTCATCTATAGCATATCTATCAAGATGTCATGAGGACTCCCCTCCTATAAGCTTGCCTACTATCTCAACCAACTATGGGTCGTTCGGCTGTGCCGCTCCATCTCGACCCAAAAGTGTAGGTTGCACCTCTAATGATGCCAACAATCCGGGTACATAATCGACAGAGGGTCTGAAGTCAAAGGAAGATATATACTCCAAACTCTTCTGCTCTACAAACAAAGGACTTAAAGTTAACTTCTTTCTACTTAAGGCGTCAGCTACAACGTTGCCCTTGCCAGGGGTATATGCGATCTCAAAATCGTAGGATGCCAAAAACTCCATTCATCTCTGTTGCCTCAAGTTTAGGTCCTTCTGAGGGAATAAGTACTTTAGTGACTTATGGTCTGTATACAACTCAAACCTTTCGCCAAGCAAATAATGATGCCATGACTTAAGCGCAAAAACTATGGCCGCCAACTCCAAGTCGTGGGTAGGGTAATTTTTCTCGTGGGTTTTCAACTGTCTTCCACCATAGCATATCATGCTTTCCTCTTGCATTAAAACTGCGCTAAGCCCTGCCCCGCAAGCATCGGTATATACAATGAATGTCTTTCTCCCGTCTGGCAAAACTAAAACTGGAGCCGTCGTAAGAGCTCTCTTCAGATGTTGGAAAGCATCTTCGTAGTCAACGTCCCAAGTAAAAGTCAAATTCTTCTTCGTTAATAGAGTGAGAGGGGCTGATATCTTTGCGAAGTTCTTAATGAACTTCCTATAATAGCCAGCCAGCCCTAAAAAGCTTCTTACTTCGGTTGCGTTCTTAGGCGTCTTCCAATCTTGGATTGCCACTATCTTAGCGGGATCCACAGCTGTCCCTTCCTTAGAGACCACGTGTCCTAATAACCTCACTTCTTTTCTCCAAAAATGACACTTGGAGAACTTAGCTTTTAGCTGATGTGGTCGTAGGGTCTCTAATACTTCCCTAAGATGTAGGGCATGCTCTTCTTCATTTTTAGAGAAAACTAGAATATCGTCTACAAAGACTACCACAAACTTGTTCAGAAATTCCTAAACACCCTACTCGTTAAGTCAACAAAGTATGCGGGTGCATTCGTCAAACCAAAAGGCATGACGAGCCACTTGAAGAAGCCGCCAGGAGTTCTAAATGCAGTCTTATCGATGCTATCTTCAGCCACCATTAGCTGATGAAACCCTGTAGCCAAATCAAGTTGCGAGAAAACCGAAGCACCCACCAATTGTTCGAATAAATCATCTATCCTCGATAACGGGTGTCTGTTCTTCTTTGTTAGCTTATTTAGCTCTCTATAGTCCATGCACAATCTAAGTGAACCATAAGCTTTTGTAGCAAAAACGACTGGAGCACCCCACTCCGAAATACTTCTTCTTATGAACCCCTTCTCAATTAATTCTTTCACTTGCTTAGTGAGTTCTCTTCTGTCTCTCTGAGTCATGTGGCGCACTGGTAATGCAACTAGCTTTGCATTATCTATTACATATATTCGAAAGTCTATCTCACGCTTCGGGGGTAAACCTCGAACCTCTTCGAAGACGTCACTATATTCACGGACCACACGAACAGATTTCAAATCATCATTGGATGCATCAAGGGATTCTAGGGTAGCTAAGCATTACTGGATCTTTAGGGTTACAAGAAATATCAAGGGTCTTTCCACAATGAGTCAACAATCTAACTACCCTTCTTTCACAATCTAGGATGGCCCTGTATCTAGTTAGCCAATCCATACCTAGAATCAAGCCGTAGCCCATGAAGCCAAGAACAAAGGCATTGCATTCAAACCCAACACCCAAAATATGCACTCTCAAATCCCGACAAACCATAGAAAGATGAGCCGAACCGCCAAGAGGATTTGAGACTACTATGGGATCTGTAACTAGACTAGTATTTAGGTGCAATGTTTCAACTAACGAAGCAGATACAAACGAGTGTGATGCGCCAGAGTCAAACAAAGTACAAACAGGATAATCAAACAGAAAAACTAAACTTTCAACGGAAATTGTTCTACCTCGTTCTTGTAGCGGTGGGGCCATGAGAGCCTGGACCTGCCCTCTTGCCTGCCCTGGTGCCATGAGAGCCTGAATCTGCCCTCCCGAGGTAGACCGTGCCTTCTTCCCTTTCTTTGGCAGTCCTTAATCAGATGTCCTGCCTTGCCACAGTGAAAACAACCAGTCTTCTTCTTCTTCCTACACTCTTTGCTTAGATGGCCTGGTGTCTCGCAGTTAAAGCAGCTTTTCTTTCCCTTGCCATTGTTGTCTTTACCACCCTTCTTGTTTTGCTGTTGTGGTTTCTATTGATCTCCTTTCTTCTCAGGTGCCTTGTTAGCATTGGCACCTTTCTCCTCTTCATGCATAAGCGCCATGTCAACTAGTCTCTCAAAGGTGGCCCCCATAGGGATGTGGGTCATAGCTAACCCATGTAGCGGCTCGTTCAAACCCTTAACAAATCTCAGGGCCTTATTTTCGGGTGTATTCACCAAGTCCAAGCAAAATCTTGCCAACTGATTGAACTTGTTGACGTATTCTTTCACTGATATATTCCCCTGCCTCAATGCCTAAAACCTTTCCATGTATAGATTCTCTTCGGCCCGTGAGAGAAACTTTGCCTCAAACCTACACCTGAAATCCGGCCATGTATCAACTGGACACTCCCCATTAGTGACTTCCCACCAAAACGAGGCCTCATCCTTCATTAACTAGGTAGCTAACTGGACCTTTCTTCCATCTTCTACCTCAAAGATTCCAAACAATTCTTCCACCTCCTTTAGCCAATTTCAAGTTTCAACAAACGTTTCCGACCCGTGAAAAGGTTTCCCGCCCATTGCCCCAAAGTCCTTACATATCTTTGCGAAAGTATCAACACGAGGAGGGGGAGGAGGAGGAACGGGTGCAGCTGGGGGAGGAGGAACATCTGCTAGACCTGCGACGGTGGCCCTAGCCTCCAAGTACCTCCTAAACCATCCTGGTATCGGTACACCCTCCGGAAGGTTAATATCCCCAGACATGCTAAAACGAAAAAGGAAAGATTCAATACAAAAGAATCAAAGGAAAGATATATGGCTCTTGGGGCTATGTTTTTAAAATAAGCTTTTCTGTTGAAAATACTTTCCTTAAAATATACTTTTGAAAGTATTTCTTTACAAAAATGCTTTTGAAAAACAGTTTTTCAAAATCTCTATCTGTTCTGGTAACCTTCAGCTCTGATACCACGTGTGACACCCCATGTCCATTAATGTCACTCACAAAGGGAACGCATTAACTTCTATGGAGCGTTTCAAGTGTGTATAGAACAGCAACTTAACAACAAGATAGATATAAGACAGTACTTAAAAATTTAAAACTTTACATTGCAGCGGTAATAGATAAGTTTGATTACATCGTCAAAAACCAGAGACTAGAGTCAAGTACATAATATCCATCTTGATTAAATCAGAGTACATAAAATGAAAGACATAACCCTAACATAAAATATCCATAAATGAGATAGGCTGAACTTTTACTTCAGCGATCCCAACAACTTCCAAAGAAAGAAATAAAGCTATCCAAATCAAGCTTCACTAGTGCTAGTTCCACCCTGAGCACCTGGGGGGGGGGGGGAGGAAGAAAAGAGGTGGAAACAAGGGGGTCACACATAAAGTCTGGCGAGTGCGGTAACTTTAACAATATAATTATCAAAATAACTAGGCAAAGGCATAAGCTGGAAAATAATGAAATGACTGTGAATAAAGGGGTATGGCAGAGCAAACTAAGGAAATAAGATGAACAAAGATAACGTTAAAGGCGCACCAAATCACTATAAGATAATTACTACACTACACCACACCAAACAACCTAAAAGTTGATCCTGCCTACAGAACATTAATAATGATAATGGTAGATTCGTGTACCCCTAGTTGCCTTCATAGGTGCCGCCTGCCCCTATCTCCACTAGGTGTACCCACTACCCCCCTTTCGATCGGCTCCCTAACTCGTAGATACCCGTGCTGGCCCCACAGTGGGGTGTATCACTCCCTAAAGTGGCAACCCGATACCACCAACGATGCATGGCTTATACCTACACGATGCAACAACATCTTACCTACCAGCCCGGGCCTACACACGCACATGACCCCGTTGGACTTGCGTTGCCACCGCTAACCCGTTTTGGCCTCTTACAGTCAAGCCCAGTATGTGTGTCCCGTCCTCGACTTGGGTCGAGCCCACAAAGATACTTATGGGTTACTGGTTGAAACGGGCCCCCATTACTTGACACAAGCTATCCACCTAAGCCTGGTCCCCACTAAAGTTTCCCACTTAACCCCATTACATGTTCAACTTGGTTAAGTGTTTCTAATCGTATTTCACAAGCCACCCAAGGCACCCACTTAACCCCCATGTCCCGCCACATGTTTATTTTGGTTAAGTGTTACTTAATTCATTAACACCGTAGCCTTGTAAAGACCTCCCACATTAGACTGGCATTTGTGGCAGCGGGATTTGCCGGACGGGTCCGGGCAGTCTTACACCACAAACGAGCCTAGCCTCGTGTCTTTACAACTGTTGCGCATTTAATTCATGCCTTTGACCTCTCACATTAGACTGACATTTGTGGCTGCTGGATTTGCCGGGCTGGTCCGGGCAGTCTTATACCACAAAAGAGTCCAACCTCGTGTCTTAGGCGATTAATTATACATAATTAATTATCCCCAATTTGAATTAATATCCCTATTCAAATTGTCAATCAATTTCAAATTTGACTATGTCCATAATTGACACCTTAATTATGTCCATTTATTTATGGTATATAAAATTATACCAGTTAACACTACAAATTAATTATATGCCATTTAAGGCATTTATGCCAATTCTCAATATTAAATATTTTAATATTATCCCATTGCCCCACCTTGTACGTTCGTTCGTTTAACGTGATATATACATTAGACTCGAATAGTCTAACTTATAGAATAGAGAGAAAACATCACAAAATGCATAGAATATAAATTAGATCTAACTTACGAATAAAAGTCATAACATGAATTGGCATATAGATCTAAACATAAGGGGAGAACTTGCATGTGTGAATAAGGTTTCTAAACTTGCATAGACATGGGTGTATAACATATGTACTTTCATAACTTATGTAGTTTTAACATAAAGGTATAGACTTGCGTAGGAATCTCAAACTTACATTACATGATTCATACCCCAAACATATATATATATATATATATATATATATATACATACTTGCATATGTGATTTATGCAACATAACCTATGATGTAAACTTGCATCTAAACATGTAAATTAAGATCTACATGTAAACTAGCATATAGAATTTTGCATAATCCGCATACATACTTGCATAACTCACACATGTCCTAGCCTAAACTTAAGATCCAAACTTACATATAAAATAGATGTCATGAAACATGTAAGGATTGTATATGATTCTCATCAACTTGCATATGATTCTTATATAAATTAACACCCAAACTTACATGTAGAACTATGAATCAAGTTAAACTTACATATGATTTAACATATGAATTAGTTCCACAAACATAACCAAACTAGCATATGAAGCATCATTATGAATTGATTGTACATAAGCCAAACAATTAACACAGATTTACAACATAGATAATAACATCATAGATTTACAACATAGATAATAACATCATAGATTTACAACATAGATAATAACAAAACGGTCAATGATTCACAACATAACCATATAACCCAAATCATAACTCAACCTAATTAAATTGTTAATTATCTTATTAAAGAAATCGAACTCACAACTCAAAGAAGGTCTTGAGTTCTGAAATCTGAGTTCTGAAATTGATTAAGCTCTCCTCTGAAGTAGATCAATTCGTTGTTGTTTAGATTAGAGTCGAATTGAATTGAGTTGATTAGCTTCACTTTTCCTCTAGTTAGTGACGGCTACTCTAGGTTGCAAGGTGATAGCATGACGGCCATGGTTCTAATTTTTATTTGATTTTAGGGTTTGAGTCTACAAGTGTTTATATAGAATTCAGGATTAATTTAGGCCATCCGATCAACCTAGAATTAACCTCAACCATTCAGACCAGATCAGAACTATCCAGAAACCCTAATGACTCAGCAACCAGTCACAAAATCATCATCTTTCAAATCTGTCCGAGGGGGAGGGGGTCGACCCATAGGTCGACCTGTCTGGGTAGGTCGACCCCCTGGTCGACCTGGCGCCTGGTGGGAATTTTCCCACCTAGCCCAATCTGAGTTTGAATTTGAATTTTTGAAATCTGTCTGAATTTTAATGAAACTTCCGATGGCCATAACTTCTTCATACGAAGTCCAATTCACGCAAACTCGGACTCTATCTCAACCAGAATTCCGAGACGAACGCAACGGCTCAACCCGTTTCCCTTAATTCTCACATCTAAGATTAATTATTTTTTAATTTGTCAACATTAATATTAAAATTTACGGGGTGTTACATAGAATGCATAGCATACTGCCAATAGCATGTGGTAAGGCGACCAATGGGAGGTTTTGTTTTGCTTCTACTCCCATTAGGACAGAGGATAAGATGCTACGCACCTGTCTTGCCACCAAATAATATACTGGGCACTCGTGCTCTCTTAGACCCACGCAGCTACCCTTCTTCGATTCGATGACTTCTGTGAAACAAACCAGTCATGAAAGAAGAGAACTGAATGGGAATCCTAGGCGCGGCTACCAACGGCGATAGGAACGATGACTCTCCTCAGAAGGTACGTAGTCTAAGTTAGTATCTATTAATATTTCTTTGTTTGATCCGCTAATGGCAATCGGAAATGAAATCTATCAAACGGGAGCCCAGTCTTCTAAAGAATCCCCGTTGCCGGTGTTGTTGGACAGAATACCTTTTCCCCGTCAAGGACAACATCACTGTTGAGTAACTCTCATTACTCAAAGAGCTATTCCCAGTGTTTCTACTGGCGGAAATTAATATACTGGTTCATACAGGACCTCTAATTAAGATATTGTGTCCTATGTTTATACTGGGATTCGATTGATGATGAAGAAAGAGAATTCTTGGTTCAGTTCTCCACCTTAATGACATAAAAAAGGATTGATCAAATTCTATTAAGTCTGACTCATAATGATCCTTTATCAAAGAATGACTCGGGATATCAAATGATTGAACAACTGGGATCAATTTACTTACGATACTTAGTTGACATTATTATTATCTAATGAATTATGAGTTCAGTAGATTCTGTTTAGCAGAAAGACGGATATTCCTTGCTCATTATTAGACAACCACTTATTCACAAACCTTGTGTGGGGCTAATAGTTTTCATTTCCCATCTTATGGAAAACCCTTTTCGCTCCGCTTAGCCCTATCCCCTTCTAGAGGTATTTTAGTGATGGGTTCTATAGGAACTGGACGATCCTGTTTGGTCAAAAACCAAGCGGCAAACTTCTATGTTCCTTTCATTACGGTATTTTCGAACAAGTTCATGGATGACAAGCCTAAAGAGTATCTTATTGATGATATCGATATTGATGATAGTGACGATATCCATATTGATGATAGTGACGATATTGATGATGACCTTGATACGGAGCTGCGTCCTATAACGAATGTGCTAACTATGTATATGACGCCGAAAATTGACCGATTTGATATCATCCTTCAATTCGAATTAGCAAAAGCAACGTCTCCTTGCATAATAAGGATTCCAAACATTCATGATATGTATGTGAATGAGTCGAATTATGCTATGCACCTCGGTCTATTAGAGAACTATCTCTCTAGGGATTGTGAAAGATGTTCCACCAGAAATATTCTTGTTATTGCTTCGACTCATATTCCCCAAAAAGTGGATCTCGCTCTAATAGCTCCGAATAAATTAAATACATGCATTGAGATACGAAGGCTTCTTATTCCACAACAACGAAATTTTTCATTCTTTCATATACTAGGGGATTTCACTTGGAAAAGAAAATGTTCCATACTAATGGATTTTGGTCCATAACCATGGGTTCTAATGCACGAGATCTTGTAACACTTATCAATGAGGACCTATCAATTAGTATTACATAGAAGAAATCAATTATAGAAACTAATACAATTAGATCCGCTCTTCATAGACAAACTTGGGATTTGCGATCCCAGGTAAGATCGATTCAGGATCATGGGGTCTTTTTCTACTAGATAGGAAGGGCTGTTGCACAAAATGTACTTCTAAGTTATCGCCCCATAGATCCTATTTCTATCTATATGAAGAAGAAATCGTGTAAGGAAAGAGATTCCAATTTGTACAAATGGTACTTCAAACTTGGAATGAGCATGAAGAAATTAACGATACTTCTTTATCTTTTGAGTTGTTCTGCCGGATTGGTCTCTCAAGATCTTTAGTCTTCACCCGGACCCGGATCCGATGAAAAAAATAGGATCACTTCTTATGGATTCGTTGAGAATGCTTCTAATCTAGTTCGTGGCCTATTAGAAGTAGAATGCGCACTGGCGGGATCCTCACGGACAGAAAAGGATTGTAGTCAGTTTGATAATAATCGAGTGACATTACTTCTTCGGTCCGAACCAAGGAATCCGTTAGATATGATGCAAAATGGATCTTTTTATATTGTTGATCAGAGATTTTTCTATGAAAAATACGAATTGGAGTTTGAAGAAGGGGAAGGAGCCCCAGTATATTAATTGCCGCAACAGATAGAGGAGGATTTATTCAATCACATAGTTTGGGCACCTAGAATATGGCGCCCTTGTGGCAATCTATTTGATTGTATCAAAAGGTCCACGGAATTGGGATTTCCCTATTGGGCCGGGTCATTTCAGGGCAAGCGGATCATTTATCATAAAAAGGATGAGCTTCAAGAGAATGATTCGGAGTTCTTGCAGAGTGGAACCATGCAGTACCAGACACGAGATAGATCGTCCAAAGAACCAAGGCTTTTTTCGAATAAGCCAATTCATTTAGGACCCTGCAGATCCATTCTTTTTCCTATTTAAAGATCAGCCCTTTGTCTCTGTGTTTTCACATCGAGAATTCTTTGTAGATGAAGAGATGTCAAAGGGGCTTATTACTTCCCAAACAGATTCTTCTACATCTATATCTAGACACTGGTTCATCAAGAATACGTAAGAAAAGCACTTCAAATTGTTGATTCATCACCAGAGATGGCTTAGAACCAATAGTTCATTATCTAATGGATCTTTCCGTTCTAATACTCCATCCGAGAGTTATCAGTATTTATCAAATCTCTTTCAATCTAACAGAACGCTATTGGATCAAATTGCAAAGCTAGCTTAAATTTCAATAGGTGAGACAGGGAGAAAGAGATGGCTTTTCCCGGATGAAATGAAATATTTGATTCATGTAACAGGGGAAAGATTTCTCATTCCTTAGCCGTAAAGATATGTGGCCATGAAAAGGGGATTAAGTGGAACAGAATTGGCCGCGTGGTAGAGTCATGGAAACACTTGTTTATTCCATATTTCGGACCTTAGCTCCATGGAGCAATATGCTACTGCTGAAGCATGGAAGATTTGAAATCTTAGATCAAAACTAATATACACAAAAATGGATGATATAAACTGCCTAAACAAGAATTCTTGAACGGTGAACAACCAGAGCCTATTACTCACTACATCAAAGAATTTCCATTAATGAAACCATGGAAATCCGTTGGAAAAGAAAAAATACGCATGTCCGATGAAACAATTGTTGTTATCTGCTCCAATAACGAATCATTGGTTTAACTGAATAACTAACGAAAATAGATATACCTTTCTCTTCGTCTCAGGTCGATGGATCTTCTCAATTGGAAGATCTCCCATATGGATAATACATATTCCGGTTGTTATGTTTCACTCGCAATTAATATACTTCCTAATTTGAATTGTTTTGTACCGAAGCAAAGATATCCATGGAGGTGGTTCGTCCTATTTACGACCAAGAGGTATTGGATTCTCTTTCGGATAGGCCCTGAAAAGAGAAGGAAAGCTGGAATGCCAACAGGCGTCTGTCTATTCTCTAATTCACTCGACCCGATAGGACCCATTTTGGGAACGTCCAGTGCCAAAGTCCTAGTATAATAATTTGGGTAAGTCGCCAATCCCTAAACTGTACTATGTAATGTACTTTATCCGCTGGGTTACGGGTACTAGTGGGTATTTTACTAGAGGTTTCTATCAATCTACCCCTGTGTGATTCCTGTTGAATCATATACTCGGGGGGTGCTGCGGGGCGGACGATTTCCAAACGGACTCCTCATTCATTAGATAGAGAAGATCACCAAGATTTCGTGATCTGCTACCGAACCTGTTCCAATTCCAACAGCTCGGACTCGGCTAGTATATTAATTGGGGGATCGCCGGAATACTTCGTATCAACAAATAAGATACTCGGTATATCAATATTGATTAGATCCGAAATCTGTTATTGAATTGCTCATTTAATGAGCATTCTCAATATTATGCCTTGAAAAGGACTCGAACCTCCATGCTATTTAGCACGAAATTTTGAGTCTCGTGTGTCTACCATTTCACCATCAAGGCATCTTGAAAGTGAATCGTATCCCATGAATATGATATCTATCTAGTGTGATATATGGAATATATGGACAAAGGTGGATGGGGTGTTGGGGTATTTCTATCGATCGGTCATGTCATATAGGCCCGAATCAGACATCAAATTGCTTCGATTTGAATTAAATTAATATACTGGGGATACCCTATATATCAAAAAGATGTACAATCAAACCTATTTCTCGATTCAATAGAAGCCCAAAGAAGTGAATATGGTACCCAAATAACGATAGATATGTCAAAAGCGGGTCTGATTACGCCTATTCCTAATCCTAAATAGAATGTAACAATGTAGGGATCCATATTGAAACATCGTATCTATTTACGTACGCTCGAATGACCCCTTCTCATAATAAGAATGTACATAACCCTATTCCGGTCCGGTCCGGTATGGAATGAACTTATAATATGATGATCGAGTCGATTCCATGATTATAAGTTCATAACCCCAGCCCATTTTGGGCGGAACAGATCTACTAATTCTTTTATTCCAGTTAGTAAGAAAGAGGGATCTTGAACTAAGAAATAGTCCTAGAAGCTAAAAGAGGGTATCCTGAGCAATTGCAAAAATTGGGTTCATTGATATTCCTGGTATAGTAGATGCTATCACACATACTATCATACTCCATTCGATGGAATTGTTTGATCTTAAGGGAGATCTTCTATAATTTCGCACGTGTGGGGTTATTTCTTGGTTTCGTCCAGTCATTAATAACTTGATTATTTTTAGATAATAGTAGATGGAAACAATGCTCGTAAGGAGTCCTATTGAAACCATGAAATATAGCCCTGCCTGCCATCCACACCAGAATAGATGGAGTTTTCCAAAAAAAAAAAAAAACTGCTAGTGGAGGAAGACGCCCTAGGGATAAGAGACATAGGGCTGAAGAGAGAGCCAAAAAAGGATCTTTCGTCTATAATCCTCCATAATCTCGAATGTTATCAGTTCCGGTACGTAGACCAAATGATACAATGCGAGCAAAAGTTCTTAGATTCATGGAGATATAGAACAGCATATAAGTTATCATGCTTGCATATCCATCATTTGAGTCTCCAACAATTATTCCAATAATTACATATCCGATTTGACCAATGGACGAATATGCAAGCATACGTTTCATGCTAGTTTGAGTAATAGCAATGAGATTCCACAATAACATGCTAAGAATACTAGGATATCCAAAAGAAGATGTAACACCCCACGTCCATTCATGCCACTCACAAAGGGAATGCAATAACTTCCATGGAGGTTATAAGTGAATATAGAACAGAAAAATTACAACAAGACTGATAATAAATAGTACTTGGAAATCTAAAACTTCATTTTATTGCAGCGGAAATTAAACATGTTTGTTACATCATAAAACCATAGATCATAACCAAGTACAATATACATCTTCATAAAAACAAAATACATAATCCCATTACATAAATAGCCATTAAAAAGATAACAAGCTGGACTTTACTTCAATAGTCCAAGCTTTCCAAAGAGAGATGAAGCAATTCAATCAAACTCCACTAGAGCTGGGCCCAACCTGAGGACCTGGAGGGGGAAAAAGGATAGAAATAGAGGGGGTCAGACATAAAGTCTGGCGAGTATGATAATTCTAACAATACTATTATCAAAATAACTAGACTAAGGCATAAGCTGGAAGACAAGTAAATGTCTATGAACTCTTAGGAAGATAAAGATAGCGTTTAAGATAACGTTAAAGATAACGGTAAAGGCACACCTAATTACTAATGAATGATTACTACACTGCACCACACCAGTCACCCTATTGTTTGATCCCACTTGCTTCACACAGAAACTTTATAAATAGCCTTACGTACCACTAGCTGACTACCTAGGTGCCGTCTGCCCCTATCTTCACTAGGTGTACCCCACTACCCACTTTGGATCGGCTCCCTACTCGTAGATACCCGTGCTGGCCCAACAGTGGGGTGTATCACTCCCCTAAAGTGGCAACCCGATACAACTTGAGAATGCATGGCTTATACCTACACGATGCAATAATGTCTTACCTACCAGCCTGGGTCCACACACGCATACGAAACCCGTTGGACTTGCGTTGCCACCGCTCACCGTTTTGGCCTCTTACAGTCGAACCCAACATGCGTGTCCCGTCCTCGACGTGGGTCGAGCCCACAAAGATACGTTTGGGATACTGGTCGAAATGGGCCCCCACAAGCTACCCACCTAAGCTTGTCACTTGTATATCCCACTTAACCCTCTTAGTCATGTTCATTTACATGTGTGTTTGGTTAAGTCTTACGAATCGTATTTCACATGCCACTAAGAGCACCTCCTAGATTCCTCATGCCACCCAAGGCACCTACTTAACCCCTATGTCCCACCTTACATGTTTATCTGGTTAAGTATTTCTTAATTCATTCAGGCCATAACCTCATAAAGACCTCTCACATTAGACTGGCATTTATGGCAGCTGGATTTGCCGGGCGGGTCCGGGCAGTCTTACACCATAAAAGAGTCTAACCTCGTGTCTTTACAACCGTTATGCTTTAGTTTAGGCCTAGGACCTCTCACATTGGGCTGACATTTGTGACCACTGGATTAGCCGGGCGGGTCCGGGCAGGTTTACGTCACAAACGAGTCCAACCTCGTGTCCTAAGCATTGATTAACACTTAAAATCTTTTACCCCAGTTTTAATAATTCCCTATTCAAATTATTAATTAAGTCAACTTTTAATGATGTCCATGATTGACTCAATTATGGCCATCCACTTATGGCATGCAAAATCATATCAATTGCACCCTAACTTTTTAATATTAAATCCTTAATATTACCCCTACCCCACATTTATACGTTCGCTTATTCAACGCAAAATATAGGCTAGACTTGTATAGTCTAACACCTAGCACAAAGATAAATTATTACAACATATAGACAATTAAAATAAATCTAATCATAATAGGGGTGAAACTTGCATAAACTACACATGTTAAGGATCAAAAGGTGTCAACTTGTTAAATGTCTCAATTTATATGATATGATCATAGCCCAAATCTATACATAAACTTGCATATGGGGTTTTTAGGCAACATAATGATGGTGTGAACTAGCATAGGATATCACATATATCATAGCATAATTCTCGATGTCATAATAGATGTCTTGGCATATGTTCATAACTTTTCTAATCAATCTAACTTGCATATGTGACTTGTCATATAGATCAACATAACCCAAACATGATGATTTAATTAATATGAACTAACTAGCATAGATGGTAACATCATGGCCTTTTTAACATGTATGATTCATCACAACTTAGCATAGAAACTTTCAACATACATAACATCATCATAGCATGATTTACAACATGTAAGATATCATCATCACATAACATTGGATTTACAATATACATGATATCAAAAGGGGTTTACAACAACATATATCATAATTCACATCATCTACTCATAATCCATTCATAATAACTCAACCTAATTAAAATGATAATAATCTTGTTAAGATCATCATACTCACAATTTAGAGAAGAAAAGAGAGAGTTTTGCTTTGCTTTAGGGTTGACAGAATTAGAATTGAAATTGCTTTTCTTCTTTCTTAGTTGGCGGCGGCTCCATTGATTTCCATGGCGATGGTATGACGGTAACTATTCTGTTTTAATTAGGTTTAGGGTTAGTATTAGGAGTTATTTATAGGTGTAGGAAGTTATTTAGGACCATTAGATTAACCCTGAACCATGAGAATCAATCAAATGCAAAATCTGCATTTGAGCGAATCGGCCCACGGGTTGACAGCCAAACACCCTGGATTAACCCCTAGTCGACCCAGCGGGGCTTGGGTCGACCTCAAAAATGGGCCGGTTCGGTTATTCCCCCTCCCAATTCGCTGTTTTGAACTTTTTCGCATATTTATTTATTTAATTTTTAATTTATATATATATATATATATCAATATATATATATATATATATATATATATATATATATATATATTTCTCTGCGCAACCCATTTCACTTAATTCTTTTCTAAAAAATTAAGTATACTTTAATTTGTGAATTTTAATGTTATAAAATTATGGGGTGTTACATTCTCCCCTCCTTAAAGGATTTCGTCCCCGAAATCTCCAAGTCAAGAAGAATGTATATCCTACCATCTAATCGTCCATCTGCTCAACCATCAAACACCAGCATCCATTGTCCTTAAAAGTCTTCTAATGCTTTAATGTTTATATGCACAGTGTGTGTATATGTCCATATCTAATGCAAAATTAGGCGGTCTACTGATTCAGTCGACCTCCTTAGTGCAATTCATGATAGTGCCATGCGTCCAATATGTATGCAAAAGATTCATAAAGATACATATTAAATCTATACGCATGCACAACCATCCACCCGAATGCAGCAACTATATGATAATACAACCATTATACATCCATTTTACTAAATACATCCATATATATGCAATATGCAATATGAAGTGACTGAGCCGATCTGGTGCCTAATAGTGTGTGTATATGCATCCATGAGCAACCACTAGCAAACACTTGCATCCACTTTGCATCCACCATACATAACATGTCTCAAACACATGTTTCAACCATAGGATTATCCTAACTAAAGGTCAAAGATACTAGCGAGAGGATATACTAAAGATAAGATAAGTACAAGCTAAGGGATAAAGGAGAAATTAAAAGACATACCCTAAAAAAGAAAAGGGTATCGTGAACGCATCTTCTCTTCTGTCTCCCAAGTAGCGTTGCTCTCATCATCTCCCCATTGCACTTTGACTAGTCTGACCTCTCGATTCCTCAACCTCTTGATCTCCGACCCAAGAATGCGCGTAGGAGCTCGTCGAATTATCGCATCACGCTCTATCTCTACCTCTCTAAGAAAGCTCGGCTCTATCACTTCCGCGGTCTCGTGCAAGCACTTCCTCAAATGTGACACATGGAATACGTTGTGTACCCCACTAAGTCTCTCGGGCAACTCCGCTCTATACGCCATCTGTCCAATTTTCTCCTTAATAGGAAATGACCCTACAAACCTTGGTGCTAATTTCCCAACGGACCCAAAGCAAACAACGTTTCGTAATGGAGACACTTTGACAAAGACCATGTCCCCAACTTCAAACTCGAGATCTGTCCTCCTTATTATCCGCATAAGATTTCTGCCTATCCTGTGCTGCTTTCATCCTCCTTCGAATCAAGTCGGTCTTCTCCGAAGTCTCCCTAATCATATCGGGCCCAAGTAAGATCTTAGCCGTAGATTCCCACCAACATGTAGGTGAACGACAAGGTCTTCCATAAAGAGCTTCGAATGGTGTCATACCAATGCTGGACTGAAAGCTGTTATTATATGCGAATTCCACCAATGGAAGATGCTCTTCCCACGTACCCCCAAAGTCTAGGATACATAGCCTCAACAGATCCTCTAGAAAGCGATTCACCCTCTCGGTCTGGCCGTCCGTCTGAGGATGATATGCGGTGCCCAAACATAACTGAGTCCCCACCGCCTCTTGTAAGCTTCTCCAAAATTCGCTAGTGAAAATAGGATCGCGGTCGCTCACTATGCTAGAAGGAATACCATGCAAACGAACTATTTCTCGAACGTATACGGAGGCTAACCATGGAGCAGTCCTCTTACTCTTCACGAGAATGAAATGGGCGCTCTTAGTAAGTCTATCTACTATAACCCAAATCCCCGTATTATCCCTCCTCGATCATGGTAGTCCATCCACAAAATCCATCGAGATGCTTTCCCATTTCCATAGTGGAACCTCCAATGGGTGAAGCAACCCACCGGGTTTCTTTTGCTCCGCTTTTACTTGTTGGCACACCAAGCATCTAGCGACATACTCGGCCACGTCTTTCTTCATGCCGGCCCAAAAGTAAACTCTCTTCATGTCTTTGTACATCTTGTCCCCGTCGGGATGAATGGTCATCTTCGAATGATGTGCTTCGTCAAAAATAGTCTTCCTTAGGTCATTGTCTTTTGGTACACAAAGCCTACCGTCCCTACGTAACCAACCCTTATCGTCTAGGGTATACCTACGGAGATGGCTTGATGACTCCCCTCCTTTGAGTTTTTCTACTAACTCAACCAATTGCGGGTCGTCTCGCTGTGCCTCGCCAATCCGTCCCAAAAGCGTAGGTCTGACCTCCAAGGATGCTAGCAAACCGGAAACGAAGTCAACGGAAGGTCTAAAGTCAAACATCGAAATGAATTCTAAACTTCGCCGCTCAACAAATAAAAGACTTAAGGATAATCTTTTTCTGCTTAAGGCGTCTGCCACCACGTTACCCTTGCCAGGGGTATAGGCTATTTCGAAGTCGTAGGGCGCTAAGAACTCCATCCACCTTTGCTGCCTTAAGTTCAAGTCCTTTTGAGAGAATAGGTATTTTAAAGACTTGTGGTCAGTGAATAATTCGAATTTCTCGCCAAGAAGATAATGATGCCAAGACTTAAGCGCGAAAATAATAGCGGCCAATTCTAGGTCATGTGTAGGATAATTTTTCTCATGCGCTCTCAACTGCCTTCCACCATAGGCTATTACCCTACCCTCTTGCATTAAGACTGCGCCTAGTCCTGTCCCACAAGCATCAGTATAAACGGTAAACGGCTTACTCCCGTCTGGCAATACTAAGACTGGGGCTGAAGTCAAAGCTCTCTTCAAACGTTGGAACGCATCATCACAATCTACGTCCCATGTGAAAACTAGGTTCTTCTTCGTCAAGCGTGTCAATAGAGCTGATATCTTTGCGAAGTCTTTGATAAACTTCCTATAGTAGCCAGCCAACCCCAAGAAACTTCTCACTTCGGTAGCATTTTTAGGGACCTTCCAATCTTGGATGGCCACCATCTTCGCGGGATCCACGGCTATCCCTTCTTTGGAAACCACGTGCCCCAAGAACCGTACTTCCTTCCTCCAAAAGTGACACTTAGAAAATTTAGCTTTAAGCTTATGCGCTCGAAGAGTCTCCAACACTTCCCTAAGATGTAGGGCATGCTCTTCTTCATCCTTAGAAAAGATCAAGATGTCATCTACAAAGACCACCACAAATTTGTTAAGGTACTCCCTAAACACCTTACTCATCAAATCAACAAAGTATGCAGGGGCGTTTGTCTAACCGAAGGGCATCATTAGCCATTCATAGAAACCGTCCAGAGTCCTAAAGGCAGTCTTGTCTATGCTATCCTCAGCCACTCTCAACTGATGGAACCGAGTGGCTAAGTCCAACTGCAAAAACACTGAGGCGCCAACTAACTGATCGAAGAGATTGTCAATCCTCGGCAGTGGGTGTCTGTTCTTCTTAGTAAGTTTATTAAGTTCTCTATAGTCCACACATAGTCTAAGGGACCCATCCGCCTTCGTGGCAAATACTACTGGAGCACCCCACTCCGATATACTTCATCTTATGAACCCCTTCTCAAGCAACTCCTTTACTTGCTTATCGAGTTCCCTCCTTTCACGTGGAGCCATGTGGCATACTGGCAAAGATACTAGTTTCGCATTATCCACAAGATATATTCGAAAATCTATCTCCCGCTTCGGAGGTAAGCCCTTTACCTCCTCAAACACATCCGAATACTCTCGGACCACTCTAATAGATCGTAGATTTTCCTCAGACGCGTCAAGCGATTCTAGATAACTTAGCATAACCGAATTTATGGGATTACAGAAGATTTCGAGAGTGTTGCCAAGGCAAGTCACGAGCCTAACTACTCTCCTTTCACAATCAAGAACGACCCCATTTCTGGATAACCAATCCATTCCTAAAATTAGCCCATAGCCCGTGAAGCCCAATACATAAGCATCACATCTAAATTCAACGCTAAGTATGGAAATTTTCAAATCCAAACACATCATGGACAAATAAGTTGAGCCCCCTATTGGATTCGAAACAACTAAGGGATCCTCTACTAAACTGGTGTTTAAGTGCAGTGATTCAACTAATGATGTAGAGATAAACGAATGTGATGCGCCCGAATCAAATAAGGTACGGACAGGATGATCAAACAGAAAAACTAAGCTTTCAACAGAAATGGTTCTACCTCGTTCTTGCAGCGGTGGGACCGCGAGAGCCTGAACTTGTCCCCTAGCCTGCCCTGGTGCCATAAGAGCCTGCACCTGTCCTCCCGAGGTAGCTCCTGCCCTCTGCCCCTTCTTTGGGCAGTCCTTCACTAAATGTCCTGCATCGCCACAATGAAAACAGCCTGTCTTCTTTTTCTTTCGGCAATCCTTGTTGAGATGGCCTGGGGTTCCACAGTTAAAGCACTTCTTCTTTCCCTTGCCATTATTGTCTTTTCCACCCTTCTTGTTTTGCTGTTGTGGTTTCTTCTGATCCCCCTTCTTCTCGGGTGCCTTATCAGCTTTAGCGCTTTTCTCCTCATGCATGAGCGCCATTTCTACTAACTTCTCAAAGGTGGCCCCCATCGGGATGTGGGTCATAGCCAACTCTTGTAATGGTTCATTCAAGCCATTCACGAACCATAGAGCCTTCTTCTCCGGCGTGTTTACTAAGTCCAAGCCAAACCTTGCTAACTGATTAAATTTATTGACATATTCTTTCACTGATGAGCTTACTTGCTTCAATGTCAAGAACCTTTCCATATATAGATTTTCTTCCGCCCTTGAGAGAAACTTCGCCTCGAACCAACGTCTGAAATCCGCCCAAGAGTCAACAGGACGCTCCCCATTAGTGACCTCCCACCAAAACGAGGCCTCTCCCTTCATCAACCAACCTGCTAAACGAACTCTCCTCCCTTCTTCTACTTCAAAGATTTCTAGCAATTCTTCCACCTCCTTAAGCCAATCTCTAGCTTCCACAACGTTTTTGACCCTTGAAATGGTTTTCCATCCATAGCCTTGAATTCCTTGCACGTCTTTGCAAAAGTATCTACGCGAGGAGGAGGAGGAGGAACGGGTGCAACTGGTGGTGGAGGAACATTGGCTGGACCTGCAGCGGCCCTAGCCTCCAATAGCCTCCTATACCATCCTGGTATCGTTACACCGTCGGGTAGATTAAGATCTTCAGCCATGCTGAAACGAAAAAGGAAAGATTCAAAATGGAGAATTCGAAAGATAAAGATATGTGGCTAATGGGGATTATGTTTTTCTGAAAAACTTTTCTCTTTAAATTTCTCAATAAAACATGTTTTTGAAAACACTTCTTCCAAAAATAACTATTTTTTCTAAAGTATTTTTATCTGTTCTGGTAACCTTAAGCTCTGATACCACGTGTAACACCCCACGTCCATTAATGTCACTCACAAAAGGGAATGCATTAACTTCCATGGAGGCTATAAGTGAATATAGAACAGAAAATTACAACAAGACAGATAATAAATAGTACTTAGAAATCTAAAACTTCATTTTATTGCAGCGGAAATTAAACATGTTTGTTACATGATAAAACCATAGATCATAACCAAGTACAATATCCATCTTCATAAAAACAAAATACATAATCCCATTACATAAATAGCCATTAAAAAGATAACAAGCTGGACTTTACTTCAACGGTCCAAGCTTTCCAAAGAGAGATGAAGCAATTCAATCAAACTCCACTATAGCTGGGCCCAACCTGAGGACCTGGAGGGGGAAAAAGGATAGAAATAGAGGGGGTCAGACATAAAGTCTGGCGAGTATGATAATTCTAACAATACTATTTTCAAAATAACTAGAATAAGGCATAAGCTGGAAGACAAGTAAATGTCTATGAACTCTTAGGAAGATAAAGATAGCGTTTAAGATAACCTTAAAGATAACGGTAAAGGCACACCTAATTACTAACGAATGATTACTACACTGCACCGCACATTACTACACTGCACCACACCAGTCACCCTATTGTTTGATCCAACTTGCTTCACACAGAAACTTTATAAATAGCCTTACGTACCCCTAGCTGACTACATAGGTGTCGTCTGCCCCTATCTCCACTAGGTGTACCCCACTACCCACTTTCGATCGGCTCCCTACTCGTAGATACCCATGCTGGCCCCACAGTGGGGGCGTATCACTCCCCTAAAGTGGCAACCCGATACAACTTGAGAATGCACGGCTTATACCTACACGATGCAACAACGTCTTACCTACCAGCCCGGGTCCACACACGCATACGAAACCCGTTGGACTTGCGTTGCCACCGCTCCCCGTTTTGGCCTCTTACAGTCGAACCCAGCATGCGTGTCCCGTCCTCGACTTGGGTCGAGCCCACAAAGATACGTTTGGGATACAGGTCGAAATGGGCCCCGACAAGCTACCCACCTAAGCTTGTCACTAGTATATCCCACTTAACCCTCTTAGTCATGTTCATTTACATGTGTGTTTGGTTAAGTCTTACTAATCGTATTTCACATGCCACTAAGGGCACCCCCTAGAGTCCTCATGCCACCCAAGGCACCTACTTAACCCCCATGTCCCACCTTACATGTTTATCTGGTTAAGTATTTCTTAATTCATTCAGGCCATAACCTCATAAAGACCTCTCACATTAGACTGGCATTTATGGCAGTAGGATTTGCCGGGCGGGTCCGGGCAGTCTTACACCATAAAAGAGTCTAACCTCGTGTCTTTACAACCGTTATGCTTTAGTTTAGGCCTAGGACCTCTCACATTGGGCTGACATTTGTGACCACTGGATTTGCCGGGCGGGTCCGGGCAGGTTTAAGTCACAAACGAGTCCAACCTCGTGTCCTAAGCATTGATTAACACTTAAAATCTTTTACCCCAGTTTTAATAATTCCCTATTCAAATTATTAATTAAGTCAACTTTTAATGATGTCCATAATTGACTCAATTATGGCCATCCACTTATGGCATGCAAAATCATATCAATTGCACCCCAACTTTTTAATATTAAATCCTTAATATTACCCCTGCCCCACGTTTATACGTTCGCTTATTCAACGCATAATATAGGCTAGACTTGTATAGTCTAACACCTAGCACAAAGATAAATTATCACAACATATAGACAATTAAAATAAATCTAATCATAATAGGGGTGAAACTTTTATAAACTATACATGTTAAGGATCAAAAGGTGTCAACTTGTTAAATGTCTCAATTTATATGATATGATCATAGCCCAAATCTATACATAAACTTGCATATGTGGTTTTTAGCCAACATAATGATGGTGTGAACTAGCATAGGATATCACATATATCATAGCATAATTTTAGATGTCATAATAGATGTCTTGGCATATGTTCATAACTTTTCTAATCAATCTAACTTGCATATGTGACTTGTCATATAGATCAACATAACCCAAACATGATGATTTAATTAATATGAACTAACTAGCATAGATGGTAACATCATGGCCTTTTTAACATGTATGATTCATCACAACTTAGCATAGAAACTTTCAACATACGTAACATCATCATAGCATGATTTACAATATGTAAGATATCACCATCACATAACATTGGATTTACAATATACATGATAGCAAAAGGGGTTTACAACAACATATATGATAATTCAAATCATCTACTCATAATCCATTCATAACTCAACTTAATTAAAATGATAATAATCTTGTTAAGATCATCATACTCACAATTTAGAGAAGAAAAGAGAGAGTTTTGCTTTGCTTTAGGGTTGAGAGAATTAGAATTGAATTTGCTTTTCTTTTTTCTTAGTTGGCGGCGGCTCCATTGATTTCCATGGCGATGGTATGACGGTAACTATTCTATTTTAATTAGGTTTAGGGTTAGCATTAGGATGTATTTATAGGTGTAGGAAGTTATTTAGGACCATTAGATTAACCCTGAACCATGAGAACCAATCAAATGCAAAATCTGCATTTGAGCGAATCGGCTCACGGGTTGACAGCCAAACACCCTGGATTAACCCTTAGTCGACCCAGCAGGGCTCGGGTCGACCTCAAAAATGGGCCGGTTCGGTTATTCCCCCTCCCATTTCGCTGTTTTGAACTTTTTCGCATATTTATTTATTTAATTATATATATATATATATATATATATATCAATATATATATATATATATATTTCTCTGCGCAACCCATTTCACTTAATTCTTTTCTAAAAAATTAAGTATACTTTAATTTGTGAATTTTAATGTTATAAAATTACGGGGTGTTACAGAAGATGCCTTTCATTTGATGAGAAATAAAAAGGAATCTCGAAAATTCGTGTGGCTAAAGCTAAAGCAGCTACTTTTGAAGTAACAGAAAGAAAAGCAACGACTGGAGTGGGAGAGTCAGAGTCGAAAAGAGGATTCCTCACTTCTTTCTCTCATTCAAAACTGTGCATGAGACTTTCATCTCGCATGGCTCCAGAGTGATAAAAGAAAGAAGAACTCATCTTCTTTCTTTTTTGATTACCTTCCTCGCATATGTATAAGACCGAATCCATTCGATTTCTAAAAAGGATTATTAATCCTTAACTCTTCGAGGAATCCTTCATCAGCGGTTGTTAATGACTGACTATTTCAATCGCAAGAACCTTGGTTCCGTAAGAGCACAAGTCAGAAAGATTGATAAATAGAACCATATGATTTGATTCGTTCTCAATAGCCATGAGATGATCATCTTAGGGTGATCCTTTTGTCAACGGATGCTCTTATTACACTCGTAGTCTTTGAAGGATGAGAACCAACTATGTAGCATCTACATCAATAATTCAAGTATTGTATACGTCATTAGTTCGATCCTTTGTAGGAACTACCCATAATAAAGAACTTGCAAAATTGATCTGTTTATCATAAAGAGATTCGTTGTTCCTGACCCTGCTTCACCTTAATTGTTATTTGAACAAAAAATCATAAAAAACTTTTGGTAAAAGTTATGTCTTGGTCCGAGTGGGGATAGCATTTCTCTTTTGCATGTCTATGGAGTTTTTAAAAATCTAAACATCTCAAAGATAGATATAGAGTTAGGAATTTGTTGAGCGAACCGCACTCCTTCGTATACGTCAGGAGTCCATTGATGAAAAGGGGTTGGGAAAGCTTTAACCCAATTCCTACAATGATGGATATAAGTGCAATTGAAATTCATGGGGAGTTATACATTTGTGTATTGATAAGTCCATTCACTATTTCTTAAAGCTCGATCTCCCCCCAGATGAACCATATAGCGAAGAGAAACCATGAACCAGAATAGAAGAGCTTGCCCCACCCATGAGTAAATATTTCGTAGTAGCCTCATTAGACCGTACATCTCTCTTGGTATATCTAGATAATAGGTAGGAACATAAACTGAAACATTCTGGAGCTACAAAGAT
Organism: Allium sativum; assembly: GCA_030737875.1. Lineage (NCBI taxonomy): Eukaryota > Viridiplantae > Streptophyta > Magnoliopsida > Asparagales > Amaryllidaceae > Allium > Allium sativum. The sequence continues at coordinate 931,267,772 of CM060924.1, read as the reverse complement.
AGTTATTAAATCTTAGCACCACATAAAAACATTCCTCCTAGAGTAGCTATTAATACGAATAACAGAAACTCTGTTATAGCCATTTTTGTACATTCAATGTACTCTACGGATAGAGGAATACATAGAGTTGAACATAATAAAATAAGAAATTGAAAGATTTCGTTGAAATTGTTCATTTGAAAATTTCCCGAAAAGCTAATTATAGGTTCTTTTCATTGGAAGGGCCGTTATGCTCATTACTAAAATTGTTGAAGAGATGAAATAGAACCAAGGTCTATCTTTTTGATCAGAGGTTGAATCGATCATCAGAAGAAAAATTAGGCCAAAAATTAGGATATATTCTAGGAAAATGAAACTTGGAAGAGAAGAAAATGAAATACTTTCATAAAAATTCTCATATAATCGGGAATGAAGTTTCCATTCTGTACATGCCAGATCATAAATTAATAACTGCATCCAATCTCCGAAAAAGTCCCAATTGTTTCAAACTTTTTGGATATTATATTCACGGAATCCCTATAAATAGGATCAAACCTTATTCCATGATATTTCCATAAGATTCCTCTTTCTTATTCTAAAGCAAGCCCTCGAGAGGGTTTAGTTGATCCATGATTTACGTTTCATCTTTCTTTTTGTTTGTTTTGAGAAAGATATTGATTAATTCCAATTCTTTCCTTTTCGATTGATTCTTTTCCGATCGAGATGTATGGATCCATGGATCTATGTGTCTATATAGATCCTGTTTGTGGATTAATGAAAATAAAAGCTCTATTTGACTCTGCCATTTTATGAGTCTCTTCCTTTTTGCGTATGGCATTGCCACTCCCTTTGGCAGCATCTACTAATTCGGAACTTAATTTGAAAGCCATATTTCGGCCCGGGCGTTTTCGGGATGCCCCTAATAACCAACGAATGGCAAGTGCTTTTCCTTGTGTAGATCCTATTTCAATAGGAACTTGATGAGTCGGCCCGCCTACACGTCTTGCTTATACTGCTATATCGGGAGTTACTCCACGTATTGCTTGACGTAAAACGGATAGTGGAGTTGTTTCCATCTTTTGTTGAATCTTTTTCACGGCTTGATAGATAATTTGATAAGCCAATGATTTTTTGCCGTATTTCAGAAGACGGTTAACCAACATGTTAACTAATCGATTACGATAAATTGGATCGGATTTTGCAGTTTTTTCTTATGCAGTACCTCGACGTGACATGAGCGTGAAAGAGGATCAAAAATAAGTTTTTTTTATAAGGGCTAAAAATGAATCACTTATTTTGGCTTTTTAACCCCATATTGTAGGGTGGATCTTGAAGGATATGAAAGATCTCCCTCCAAGCCGTACATACGGCTTTCATCGAATACGGCTTTCCATAGAATTCTATTTGTATCTATGAGATCGAGTATTACATTCTGTTTACTCACTTTAGATTGAGTATCTGTTTCCCTCCTTTTCATGCTAGGATATGAAATCCTGTATTTTACATATCCATACAATTGAGTCCTTGGGTTTCCGAAATAGTGTAATGTAAAAAGAAGTGCTTCGAATCATTGCTATTTGACTCGGACCTGTTCTGAAATAGTCGAGGTATTTTGAATTGTTTATTGACACGGGCAAAGTAAGGGAAAATATCTGAAATGATTTCAATATTGGGAATTTCCTTGGACATATAATAGTTTCGAATTGAATCTCTTTTAGAAAGAAGATCTTTTGTCTCATGGCTCGAGTCCCCTTACGAAACTTTCGTTATTTGGTTAGCCATACACTTCTCATGTTTCTAGCGATTCACATGGTATCATTAAATGATACAAGTCTTGGATAAGAATCTACAACGCACTAGAACGCCCTTATTGACGATCCTTTACTCCGACAGCATCTAGGGTTCCTCGAACAATGTGATATCTTACACTGGGTAAATCCTTAACCCTTCCTCCTCTTACTAATGCTACAGAATGTTCTTGTAAATTGTGGCCAATACCAGGTATATAAGCAGTGATTTCAAATCCAGAGGTTAATCGTACTCTGGCAACTTTACGTAAGGCAGAGTTTGGTTTTTTGGGTGTGATAGTGGAAAAGTTGACAGACAAGTCACTATACAGAACCGTACATGAGATTTTCCCCTCATACAGCTCCTCGTTCAATTCTTTCGAAATAATTGGATCCTCTTCTTCGTTCGAGACTCTCTTCCCTTCTTCCACTCTGCCCCGAAGAGTAACTAAGATCAATTCATTCACGTTTTCATGTCCAATTGAACACTTTCCATTTAGGATCAAAGATGAAGATTATTCTTTTTTACCAAACATATGCGGATCAAATCACGATCTTTTATTCTAATCTAATAAGAACAAGAGTTCTTTCTCGATCAATAGTTTGGATTGCCCCCCATTCTTCGAGGATCAGAAAGATCCTTTTCGAGTTTGAATTTGTTCATTTGGAATCTGGGCTCTTCTATTTTCTACTTTTTTTTATTCTTTATTTCATTTCTATTTTCTTTGCCTCCCTTTTCTTTTTATTTCCTTCCATCATTCCTTAATTCCTGTAAGGTTTGGTGATCCCGAAAAATTTGACCCATTTTCTCATCGAGCGTGGGGTACGAAATAAATCAAATTGATTTTTCGATCAAAAAAAATACTATGTGAAATCTTTGGTTTCTTCCTCTTCCTCTATCCCATAGGTACAGCGTTTGGTTTGAATCAATAGAGAAACTTTTCTTCTATATGAATCGATATTATTACATTCCAATTCCTTCCCGATACCTCCCAAGGAAAATATCGAATTGAATCCAAAATTGACGGGTTAGTGTGAGCTTACCCATGCGGCTATGCACTTTTCAAATAGGAATCCATTTTCTGAAAAATCCTGGCTTTCGTGCTTTGGTGAGTCGTCCGAGATCCTTTCGATGACCTATGTTGTGTGGAAGCGATATCTATATGATACCATTGATTGCGTAAGGCCCGCGATAGCAATGGAATCGGGGCAAGTATACATAAAAGATAGTTCTTTTCTATTATATTTAGTATTAGTTAGTGATCTCGACCATCTTAATATACTGGGGTCCCTTCCTCCGTGATGAACTGTTGGCACTAGTACTACATTTTGTCTCCGTGGACCGAGGAGAAAGGTGGATCAGCGAGAAGAGGGTTGTACCATGAGCGAAGCAAGGGGTCAACTGCTTCAAATATACAACATTTATTCTGGCAATGAAATGGAGTTGGACCCTCATGTCGATCTGAATGAATCAGTCTTTCCATATAGGTAAATCTTTGCCTGCTAGGCAAGAGGGCAGCAAGTTACAAATTCTGTCTCGGTAGGACATGTATTTTCTGTTACAATGAAATTCATAAATGAAAATTCAGTAGTTAGTGGTGGGGTTACCATCATTCTTTTTCTTGTATGTGTTCCTAAGAAAAGGAGTTTGTCCATAATAGTGCGAAAAGAAGGCCCAGCTCCAAGTTGTTCAGGAATAGTGGCATTGAGTTTCTCTAACGTTTGCCATAGGATTAGTTAGTTCTATTTCTCGATGGGGCCGGGAAGGGATATAACTCAGCGGTAGAGTGTCACCTTGACGTGGTGGAAGTCATCAAATCGGGCTTGATTATCCCTAAACCCAATAGGAGTTTTTCTATTTTGACTTGTTCCCCGCAGGGATCCAACGAGAATGGATAAGAGGGTTATGGGACAGCAGTGGGGAATTTCCCACAATGGGCGAACGCCTGCTATTAACACTTGTCAATGCCGCGTGGAGGTAGAAGGCCCACGGGTCATGAACTTCTTTTCTCAGAGAAGAAGCAATGACTATATCTGAGGAATAAGCTTCGACTAACTCTGTGCTAGCAGCCGCGGTAAGACAGAGGATGCAAGCGTTATCCGGAATGATTGGGCGTCTATAGGTGGCTTTTCAAGTCCGTTGTCAAATCCCAGGGCTCAACCCTAGATAGGCGGTGGAAACTACCAAGCTGGAGTACGGGAATTTCCGGTGGAGCGGTGAAATGCGTAGAGATCGGGAAGAACGGCGAAAGGACTCTACTGGGCCGACACTGAGAGACGAAAGCTAGTGGAGCAAATGGGATTAGATACCCTAGTAGTCCTAGCTGTAAACGATGGATACTAGACGACAACCAACAAGGCCAGTATATTAATTGGGCGGCACATCAAGTGAATGTGACTGATTAGTGAAGTCTAGTCGAGAACGTAACGGAGCCGAACGACCAGTATATTAATTGGGAGGTCCAAGTATATTAATCTGGGCGGGTTGGAGAGAACTAATTATGCCGGTTGGCTCCGGGGTGAATTAAAATACATCAACTGGTTTTCTACTACTGCTTAGGCTGGTTCGCATCCAGGATATGTTGAACACTCCCGTATACGAGACGTCTTGGCAATGAAACAACCGAGTTGTTGAACTGGTGCGTTTCAGCCGAGCGTTTCGATTATACGACAGAGCGAGGTGCGTAGCATATACTGGGATACTAAGTCCAGTATATTGTGTTACCACTTCATCTTAGATGAGGGTAGAATTCTAACGAATTCCTACCTTGAGATTAAGGGTGAAGATATGACTGTGCATCCTTACTGATCGCTACACACCTTAGGAAAGTAGTAAGAGCTTGGATTCGGTCAATAAGACAGACTTTAGGCGCACCTGAGCGTATAGTCTGTCAGGCTAAATTACTATGGGGGTCTGACAGAATATCTTCATTCTTCCTAATCATGAAGAGAACCCCTGGGGTATAGCCAAGTGGTAAGGCATCGGTTTTTGGTACCGGCATGCAAAGGTTCGAATCCTTTTACTCCATATTATAAAGACCCGATAGGATTTGTCAAGAACGAGCTGACAACTACAAGGGAAGCGGCTTTCTAATTAACTCTTACCTTGAAACTGCCAATTTTGGAAGGCTGGTTTTCAAGCCAACAAACACGGTTTGAATCAAGCTTGAGCAATTTCGCTCTCCTCCCGAAGAGAATCATAGTTTGGACTTGGTATACTAGGCACCTCAGCCAATTAATATACTAGCGAAAGTGGACCCAATTAATATACTAAAGGTTTGTTTATACTGGCCAATTAATATACTGGCCTAGGGTTAGGTACTGTAATTTATACAAGTAGGGTCTAACCGACAACCTACCAGCTAGCACTAACAGCAGAGACCAAGATTTTACCATCAGCTAGAAGGTTTTAGTACCTTTGCTAGCCGGGCCCATGGTTTATGTTAATATTATTCTATAAGTCTATCTTATATGCTATCCTAGTACAAGCGTCCTGGCGTCGGGCCTAAGTGAGCTTGTTTCATACAGCACGTGCCGTACCGGCTCTGCGACGTTAACCTAAAGCTATAGTTCTCACTTCGCGTAGCTCCGTTCACTCCCTCGGGGGATTCTTCTTTCATACGTAGTCTTTCAAACTTGATTCAATGGTGTAACCTTCTGCGCCGCTAGCGCTACTACTACTATTTTGATTTGAAAGCCCGCCCCTGCTTAGTGTCCGTGAATGAGGGAGGAAGGAATTTCTGCTTTCTGACTCTTTGTTCAAGGAGACAACACATCGGATTTGCCGAAAGAAGGTTGAAGAGTGAAAGCACTCTACGATTAAGATTAGCTCTAAGTTAACCAGTCATGAGCTAATATCACAGCTCCAATCAAAGCAGTTCGTCCCCCTTCTGGTGGCACTTCACTTGGTGTTCACTATTCTTTGGTATTGGCACTAACAATGGCACCGACTTGAACTTCGACTTAGTCCTCCGCTCATGAATCTAGCTATCTCAAGATATCCGGATTCCTTTCTGAGGCGCCTTATGTTTCCAAAAGGTAAGACTTTCCCCTTCCAGGGTGACCCCATTTGGCCGAGCCCAAATCGAGGAATGGCAATATCGTTTCGGCCTGGCATTTTATCTTCTCTCTTCTCTGAAGGCTATTCCTATTCATATTCAAATCTGTTAGATAGCTTCTATCTTCCAGTTTCTATCTTTGGTTCTCGAGGTTATCAAGTTTCAATCCAGATGGTTTGGATTGCCCTCGCGATAATAGCTATATGGGTAAATTGCTTGATGATCTATCCAAAGGGAGCCGTGTCCATGCCCACAGGAATAAGGCCCATTAAGATGTATAGGTGCGGTAACGTACATTATATATGAGATTATGCAAAGTGGGTCGCCATATCACCCAATATCCTCTGGCGGTTGTGACTAACTCAATAAATATTATTAATCACACCTCATCGGTGACAAACTACGACACTTGAATCCGTGTCCTGTGTATCGTCTTTTGTAGAAAACAATTTCTCTTTACCCACTAGCGACTGATACTGGCCTGGTATAAACATTTGGGAAGCAGCAAATCAAAAACCTCTCTCTACCCTCTTCCAGCTTATAGTTCCTACTGTAATCGACTCTTGGCCTATCGGATGACTACCTAGCGGTGACTCCTCTGACTCTTGCCTCTCCTTATGTTTATTATGCCTAAATTATCTTGAAAAACCTTCACCTGGACTTCATTTCGTCAGGTCCTGCTTTCTTCGGTTTCATAGTTTAGTGTCCCGCACAAAGCTCAAGAATGAATATTAGTCGTCCTCAGGAATCCATTTTCCCTTTCTTTACGGATTCCCGTTTTCTTCCTCTTTCTCAAAGAAGTGTATTACACCTTCCTCATCAAGGATAGAAGCCCGTTGACACACGGAATGGCCTCTGAACCCCATTTCACGAGCCCTCACTGCATCTGCTTACTTAGTTGCTTAAGGGACAATTCCTGGCACTGCAACCAACCTTTCCAGCATGAGCTATTTTACAATTCTCTCTCTGCTAGTGCAAAGGGCGTAAAGTGATTTACCCTTTTAGGCACTGACCTATTTTGGTCTCGAGAAAGCCTGAAGTCTTTCCTGGCGAGGTGATGGCTCACCGTTTAACTAGCCGAGATGAAACTTCCCTATAGCCGAGAAAAGAGGCCTGTGACGACGGCGTGTACAATGATGATCTTCTAGCCACGGCGCCCTGACTCGATTCCTGATGGCATAGTTGCTTTTGTGGTATGAATGTTATGTCATACTGTGAGAGCAGTATCGCTACTTTTGCGAGTTGGGCATTCCGCTAGTGTCATTTAGGAATAGGAGCCAGAAGCTACCATAAAGTGAAGTGAATAATCGCTCATTGAGAACGTCTTGCTACCTAAAATGAATTTTTTTATGTTTTCCTAGCATAATTTAGTGAATGTTGAACCGATACTGATGCTCTCTTCCCTGACTCAAACTCAAATAGGGCTCTGGCTGGAGGGCTACCTACTACCTATCTCTTAGGGAAATTCCGCCTTTCATAACATAATAAGAAGGGTAACCGATTTTCCTTTGAGGAGCTATTTGTGATTACATTCCCTAAAAGCGAAAAGCGGCATACCTTCCGGTCTGCAATCCCTTTCTTCTTTTCCTTACTCAGTAAGAAACCTACTTGAGACTATTGCATCCTTTTTTCCGGGGTCCCTGAGATTCACCGCTATAAAGAAAGTGGAAAAGAATGTTGATTTCCTGCATTAATATACTGGGTAAAGTCTTGCGTCCACTCAATAGGCGAGTTCAAACTGAAATGAATAGACTACTTTCGATTCCCAGTATAAATATGGGTCAATAGTTATGTATTACTTCGAACGAAGAATTACTAATAGAGGAGACTCGACCAGATCTCTTACCCATTCTCATTTCAAGAGGAAGGCATCCTTGGTTAAGGTATAGACCGAAACCGGTCAAACTGGTCAAGAAAGCAACCGTCCATTTGCCCTCATTTCACAGGTTGAGCGAAGCTTAGGACAACATTCAGCTTTCATATGCATTTCTTACAGATCGGGATTTTTTGATTACAGCATAGCTATCATCAGAAGCAATACTTTCAAGTCACTCTATAACTGAGAGCTTGTAGTTGGGGATTTACTAGATCACTAAGATAGACTCTATCCGACGTATCACCCGTAATTGGGAGTTCCAATGAGGCCTCAACGTAGATGCTGGATACGAACTTCTATTCTACCTGGCTTATTTATATTTGTATTTGTATCCCTAACTAATAACCAAAGTAATTCCACAAGAACATGAATTACTGTTTCTATGTTGTATGACTGGATGTGCATTTACCTACTGAGTCCATCAAAGAGTTATTTCCAAGTTTCAAGCATATGGATGTGGAAAACTGGGCCAATGAGGTTGAAAATCTGGAATATGTGCCATTGGTATGGTTTTTATATGCTATACTTCCCTATGGTCTGTTATCGTTAGTATATTAGTCCCTTTTATATATTTTGATTCTTATTGTTCGGAATAGTTTGGATCCTTACGTCCTGATTCCTGTACCGAAGCAATTCCTGAAGAGGAGTTCCCTGTGTCAGTGTTGTTCAAAGTTTCCCTTTCTTTCCCTTCAGTCTAAGTAAGGAGTTGTTCAACTTTATTCCTTCAATGGATAAAAGCTGTAGGTGCAAAAGCAAGTTCTACTCCCTTTTTTTATTTATTAGGTTGTTTCTTATTCTCGGTCCTTAGCCTTCCGGCTTCAGTACCATTCCAGTGGATGTAAAAGCAAGTAAGCTCTTAATTCCTTGTATGATTGAGTTTATTAGGTTCCTTTCTTTCCTGTAAGTTTACTAATGCTGGTTCTCTTCTAGATTGAATATTGATTTAAACTTGCCTATGGTATTTCTTTCTAAAAAGCGTAGTTTAGGTGATATGAAGGGTTGTATCTGTACCCCTGTAATAAGCACCTTACGAGCTTCCCGAGCCAATGACGCAGAAATTCGACGGGTCCCCTACATCATCAGACGAAGGACACACTTTCTCCGTTGACCTAAATATGTTACAGGCTTAAGAAGGGATGGAGCTAACGAGAGGTTTGTAGGCCCCGAGCGACGTACGCTGAGGTAGTCAGCATCTGGGCCGGTCGGTAGAACAACCCTCGTAGTATAGCGATAGACCGATGCTAGAGTTCCTTCTTTTTGTTTCGAGGTACCTTCCTTTTTTTCAGTCTCTCGTTTATTGCCCTTCAGGCTAAGTAAAGAATTTCATCATTCTTTCTCTAAACAAGTTTTTTTGCTCTTTCGAACCTTCGATTCATCTGGTAACTCATGTACCTAATACAATAGGTCCTAGACATTATTCCATCCAGGGATAAGCCCTGTAGGCATAGAAGCAAAAGATGATAGGAGATAATCTAGTCGTCCTTTGAAGTCTTCTTCTTTTCCCTCCAGGTTCCCTAAGTTATTAGCTGAAGAAGTCCCATCAATGGATAATAGCAGGAAAAGCCACGAGCAAGCTTTACCTAAATCAGCTAACTTCTAGCTTTTGTTCCGAGCCATTATTGCCTCCAGGGAAAAGACCTATAGTCACATAAGTGAAAGATTCTTTCCTCTCATCTAGTGGAACGGGGCCTTAACCTGTTATTATTCTTGAATGGACTTATTTCGGAGGGAATGCTTCAGTTAAGAATAATTTGTAAGGGATTGGGCAGATGAAACACTACTTCTTTGGGAGTTATCCCTTGTTACCCCCTACGATCGGTCGGGAAGGAGACTTGGACCGCTACTTACTTAGAATGAAGGGAAAGGAGGGAGACTGAAAAAGACGGGAGGTCTGTATCTCATTCTTATGATTGGTTGCTTTGCTAAGAATGATTTAAGGGTCTAAGTCTGCGTAACATCCCCTATCTAATAAAAGAAGTTAAGAGTGAAATGCTGCGATCCCTTATAGCTCGACCATAGGGAGAGGAAGATTCGATAGGCCGCATGTAAAACAAAAAAAACCTACCATGAGCCAGACCACCAAGATGCTTCAAGCCGGGTGCTTTTTAGCCATCAACAGCTAGTGTTTCCGTTCCCTGGACGAGATCAAGGATTCTTTCCATCGGATTAGTAATAGTCTGTTCTCCAAAGGACAAAATCAAAAGGGCAAAAGCATGACTTCCTTAAGGATAGAGACCGGGGGGGATGTTGCTCAGTTGGTTCAAATAGCAACTTCCTGATATCTAGAATCTCATTCAATCAAAGTCCTCAGATCGAAAGGAAGTAGTCCCAATTAATATACCAGGAGCTTTCAGTGCGTAAAGGTTAGTTCAAAGCACGAAAGCACACCTCCCTCACCCTAATATACTGGGGTCAATGTTTATACTTGGGCAGGAGAGGCTTTACTAACCCTGGGTTCCGTTAGAGTTTAATACTTGCTCATGCATGGACTATTCTTTTACCTGAGGAGGACTGCTTGCAGAGTTAGATGAATAGTAAGGCTTATGCCGAAGTGCACCGACTCCTTTCTTCACTCAAAAAGGTGGAGACCCGTTCTCTAAGTCAGTGGCCGGCTTCGATACGACGGGCTAGGAAGTCTATTCCCAGTTGTTCTGCTAGATTCTATAAATTTGGGATTTTTCATTAAACATCAATTTCCCTTCATAAGCCCCAGATAGATAGATCTAAAGGCATGCACATATAGATGAAAAATCTGTGATTGGAATTTCCCCAAGGTTATAGAGGTCGACGGAGATGCAAAGTGAAAAAGTGCATTTCATATAGCTGTGAAATCAGTGAATTTCTTTTTAGCCCAAGCTCTTTCAAAATGAGAAAAGGTTATCTCATATAGCTGACAAATGATATATTTGGTTGAACTATGCAGAGTCCCGTTCTTCGGTTGATTTAATTGATTGGCCAATCGAGCACAAACTCTTAAGAATTGTCGTGAGCGGGAGGGTGGATATTAGTTTCGGGCAAAAGAAAGACCCGGCGAATTACCTCTATTCCTTCACGAGTAACGCGGTTCAGCCATGAAATCCATTCTATAAGGCATAGTCTGTGGGCATAATCGGATGCCAACATCATTAGATGCTAATGTGTCCGTATAGGAGATGGATGAGCATGATTTCATTCACACAGGTGATTCGACTTTCACTTGTTTGAGTTGATGAGTTCGCAATCAAATAGGTAAGCGCAATTTAAGTTTATTTTGCAAATAAAATGCGCCAAAGCCAATTAATGTACGCTTGGCACAGTAATTCCTGAGATTTGCTCTCATTTTACAAAATCTCTAAAAGGGAAACGAAATCCCCTCGGCTCACGTCATCGCCCGCTTTGACCATGTGAGCAAGTTTCTATGAAAGATCGATCCAAGTAAATTTCGAAGGTATCACTTCATGGAAGAAGGATGCCTCTAAGATAGCGGCTACCTTCTCACGGAGTGTGTCCATGGAATCCGAAGGGAAACCTGCGGCATATCTGCTTCTAAGACATAACTGGGGGTTGGAACAACAAAAGAGTTTCTTCCACCCCCTGGTTCTCGGACGGATAATATCCGCTCAAGGGTGTTTCCTCGAGTGCCCCAAATCCCAAAGATCCTAATAATATACGTTTACAGATGAACCCTACAGAAAATAACATAGGTGTTTTGTATTGCATCGAACCTCCAATAATCACATGAAAGCCATGAAAGCCTGTTGCTAAGAAAAAGGTAGAACCATAAATACTATCCGAAGTTGTGGAGGGTGCTTGGTAATATTCCATTCCTTGAAAGCTAGTGGATACTATAGCCAGTGAAACGGTAGCTACTAAAGCGTAAATAAGCTTCTTTTGTTTTTCAATTGGAAGTTCAAAATAGGAAACATAAGTCAGACCGGCAAAGAAACTAGCAGATAGTTTCTTTCCACGAAACAGATCAAAATAGGTGAAAATTCCGATATCACCAAAGCTCACTGCGTTCTTTCGCTCTGCTCGCCGCGCTCCTTGCTCGCGGAGCGGCATACCGAAAAAGAAGTGTGATCACTGGGCTTTGACCACGTCTCCCGAACAATTTCAGTACATATGGCGTGAGACGATTCCACATATCGAGGTCGGAATGGGATCAGATCTTTTCACGTCTCACCGTAGTGCTCGGTTTGTCTTGATTGGAGATTGATGTACAAACAACTGTAAGCTCTGATTCGTTAGCCGAGCTATTTCCTGGTTCAACAGAAATTAACTCATGAGCAAATGCATCTTGACTTACCGGTAAAGAATACATGAGAGTGGAGAAATCCGCTTTTCTAAAGGATACACATGAACTGAAAAGGATCACTTGCATTCGAAGCAAATGATATCAACGTAGAATCATCCTGAAACCTATCTTTATGTTGATTATACCACTCACAAGCAGCCTTATATGAAGTAAATTTCTGATGCTTAAAAGCAGCTGTAGCGTATAATTGTAATAAAAGCGCATTCTTCTGCGATCAGTTACTACCTGAATAATTTTCATCCTCAATCTTCGAAAACATAATCAATGATTTAGAGATACCACGCTCGTGAAAATGTAAGAGACCGGTATGGTAGATTCGACCACGGAAGTCTAAGAAAGCGGGAAGATAAAACTCGTAATTTCTGTATGCATCCACCATAGTGATAATAAAATCTTCAAACCTAGCTTGCTGCACACGCTTAGAGAATTCTGATTCCATTTTCGAAAGAGTAGAGTATGTTTTTTTCGCTATTTCACTATTCTAGTAGCAAAACCTTAATATTAAGATTTATCTCCCGAACAATTTCTTGTTATTTATACAAGATCGTGAGAAAAATTTACTCGAATGCCAATGTTTATATTGGGCGAAACAGTTCTCTTATATTTCACTTGCAATTAATATACTTGTTCAACAATCCCTGTATCTCACTACGCACTGCATAAGCAGCTTAACTTCCTCGCTCTGATGTCTCACTCGTCTCCTACACAATTGCTCCTGGTGAGTACGCCTTTACGAGAAAGAAAGGTTTGAATCTACTCCATATTATTAGGACAGAGAACTAGCAAATAGTTCTAACCAACCCTATGGCTATTTCCGTTAACCCAGGCCAAACTCGGGCAATAGCTTATTCGTTTGTTTAGACTATTTCATGAACATTTAGAAAAGAAGGTCACTAGACTAGAAACCGTAACCATAGACTAATACCCAACACACGGCATTTGCTTGCTAGGTTGATTTGATTGGATTTCTCGCAAAGAGAACCAAGATAGATAGGTTTTGTGAGTAATCTCCAGGGTACTTCGCTTCCGAGCAAAAGGTAATCCTAAGTCATGGATGCTCTTCTTTAATCACCTATCCCGCCATGTGGAGTCAAGGAGAACTCCTAGCTAAATGGGATATGAGATTCCCGTATAATTAGACTTCAACATTTTGAATAGACCGATCAACACTTGGAGTGAAACAATTGATGTTGTCTAGCCAGAATTACCCTTACTTACCTTAATATGCCACATCTTCTGTCAAGGCACGACGGTCTATGAGCACGATCGGCGGAAGTGGATGTTGCTAAGCATGCCGCCTAGACGTCAATAGATATAAGTGCTCATAATGCGCGCGTAGTCTGCTCATCTCTGGGAAATGAGAACACTTTTCACTACGGCTTATGCTTATTCATTTGTTCAGGCTCGTTATTCGTTCTGGCGTCCCTCCTCCCGCGTACCGCCTAGTAATAACTAAGGCGTTCCCTTTCCCGATGTTTCTCTGTCCGGGGCGGTCAAGTGTAAGAGAGAGAGGTGCTTGCGATACAACCACGCCTACTTTATAATCAGCTTTGATAGTTCCGAAGCGTAACTATGCTTATCGTCCATTTGTTTGTTTCATAAGGGCAAACTACCTCCCCTAAGAAACCCTGGTCGAGTGGGTTATTTAATAATAGGGGTACCAAAATAGAAAAACATGATTTTCCCACCCGCTTAAATCATGTCAACAAGAATTTGAACGAATTTACATCAATTTGAGTATTCTCTTATATTACGTCATACCAAAAAATGGAAGTCAATTGGCTCATGCCTAAAATTCTGGAAAATTGAACTTGAGGATATGATTTTCACATTCAAGTAGTTGGAGGAAGCGTAGCTCCGGGAGAAGGTGCGTATTATTCCATCGGTGCAAAGTCTCCTAGCAAGAGATGAATGACGACTGTAATGGAAGGAGTATTCCCCACTCCCGGTAGTCTTTCTACTCGCTCCTCCGGTAGTCCTTCTACTCGCTCTGCACGCTCCTCGTTGCTGCCATCGGTCCATCCTCCCTGTCGTACTCCTCAAGTCCTTGCTCTAGAATTTACGGCCCCTCAGACCCCTAATTTACGCATGAGAACGTCAGCTTAGCCTCCTCAGATGTGCTGTTGTGTGCTTGCTGTGCTGTTTTGTTGTCCCCAAGAAAACAAAGAAAAGCTATTGCGGTTTTCATTCAAACTTCTGAACGCCTATTGAAGGAAAAGCCCCGAGAGTTCGGGTTAGCCCACTTGCCCCAGCACACTAATATCCTCTACAGCTCTCACCACCGAAGGAAGGCATATCTTTCTAGGGCCATAGATAGATTGGATTGGGTCATTCGTAACCATAGCAATAACCGATGCTACTACAGCCATATCTGATGTAGCGCATTCCCCCTCTTTCGCATATCTCCTGTTTAGCATATCTTCGGTCAGATAGCAAGTAAGTTGTTATAGCATTTCCAGTTGTGATAGTTGTTGTCACTTTCCTCTGTGATTCAAGCCAAAGAATATAGGCTAGAGTTGCTAACCCGAGTGAAAAGGGTATAGTGGAATCCGAACTCCCAATATAAACATTGGTCTGTATGCTCGTGCTTTCCGGGAAGGCGGGTCCGGTCAGTCCTTCTCCCATTAGCATCTCGCCTAATCGTCTGCTGAGTGAATAGCTGCCAGTGCTAGTTATCATCAGTAATCATTTGATGCGCGGCAGTGACGAGTCTAAAAAGAAGGTTGAAGTACCCAAGAAACTTGGGGATATCAGATATTTAGTTTCACTGATTCAAATCAGTGAACTGTACTCGTCCAAGCCAGCGGGTAAGGTGAACCAGACCAGGAAGGTGAATGAACAAGGCATGGTGCTTGCGAGGTGGTGTATACCGGTTCGGATAGGTGAGTCAAGGCGACCTCTTCTAGAGGTCCACACCTCGTCCGTAGTATATTAATTGGAGAGCTCTTTTTGAGACAGATAGAGATGGGGAAGGTGGTCAATCAATAATGAATTTTTCACTAGACCTCGCAAGCACCTTTTTTAGTCAACACCATAAGGGAAAAGCCAAAAATATGATGAATAGAAGGAGATCAGAAAGATATGTGGACGACTTGGCCATAAGGTCGGATGTTTCCGTGAGTAGTAAGCAGCGGATCTCCCCTGGGGAAAAGCTGGTGGCCCGCGTGTGAATTCCGGGGCGGCCTGATTACTGATTCGTTCGGTAGATCCAGTCGAGGTGGTTTTCGTTTACCAACGCGTAGGTGGTCTAAGTTCCTATGACCGAGTCTTTCTAGCACGTGTGAACATTTTCTTTTTGTATTAAAGAGGGCCTCTCTAACCAGTGAAAATTAGTAGGTGTCCACTAACGGCTATTCTCGGCTCGGCTTCGATAATGCAATTCCGGGAGGAGTCGGTAGTTGGGCACTGGATCCCTTCGGACCTGGAGAACATGTGACGCTGGGTCGGGGTTTGGTGAACCAACAGGTCGCTCCTATAGTTAAAGTATCGGGCCCCTTTTTCGTTGCCTAGGTTACATCTTCGGAATACCCCAGATGTGGATTTCGCTCTACTCCACCCAATCTTCACTTTACGCCACGCCTCGTCGTGGAATTAGACCAAGGGGAATTCCCATAGGACCCCCCTTTCGCACGTAGGAGATCGAGACACAACCTCAGGGCAGGGCTATGTGGAAGTAGATTGATTGCCCTAGATAGACAACTAAATAGAGGAACAAACCATCTAAAAAGAAGTAAAAAAGAAAGGGATCGGTAGTAATCCGGTCGCACCCGAACAATAATATTCCAGAGGAAAATGAACCTAAGATCAAATATTTCGAGCCGGCTTCCATGGAAAATCCAGACTTTCTTTTTGATGCTGCGATCACATAAAAACATAAACTTTGAGGCTCAATAGCTAAATACATGGCAATTAAATCATGAGCCGAGATCATTAAGAGCATATTGCGAGTAGGAAGTGGAATTAATACAATGGATTCAAAAGCATCAAACCTCTCTTGTTCGGAAAAATCGTAATACATCGAAATGGTACCTACCGTACTTAATAATGGAAGGATTTGGCAGAAATATGTAAAATTGTCCCTCCTCAGAAAATGATTCCAGAATAAATGGGCAATAGTTAGGAGAAGCAAGGTTATTAGATACCGAAGGCGGCCAGAACCACACATGTAAGTTTCCCTGCATGTGGCTAGTCCGTGATAACTTCTTCGGATTTGCGTGAACTAGCAGACCGATCACTAAGTGGGATGCCCCCATGATCGAACCGGAACTAGTGAGGAATGGGCACCACTATCCCAGCCCGCATTCAGCCATGTTCTATGTTTCATGTCCCCTTACTTCCGTTGGTCACCTGCGGCTTTGTCTTGTGGCGTCTTTGGCTTTACTCATCAAGCCCGAAAAATCTTTCTCTTCCCGGGTGATAATGAGGCGGAGGTGCTCCACAGAAGAGGAAATCGCAATTCATCTTGCTCAGCAAGCGCCCGAAGGGGACCCCCATATATTCATTGGCGACCCCGATCAATTGGGGGGCCAGTATATTAGTTGGGGTGAGGAGACCGAAGCATGAGGCGAGCGTAAGTGAGGAATATACTCCCCGATAGGGAGGCGAGCGTAGTGAGCAGGAGGACCCAGTATCTTAATTAGAGGTCCAGTACACCCAGTATGTTAATTCCGGACGCTATTATATTAATTGTGAGGCCAAGCATATTAATCCGGGTGGAAGCCAGGCGCCAGTATATTAATTGTGACCGGGACCGATCCAAACTATTCTTAGACCGGCGATGCCCGCTGGTCGCCTTGAGGGAACTTAGACAATCGGGAGGAAGGAGCCGGCTCTTAGCCCGAAGGAAGGAGCGGTGGCCTAAGAGAGGAAGCCAAACCAACCA
Source organism: Allium sativum (assembly GCA_030737875.1). Classification (NCBI taxonomy): domain Eukaryota; kingdom Viridiplantae; phylum Streptophyta; class Magnoliopsida; order Asparagales; family Amaryllidaceae; genus Allium; species Allium sativum. Next base: position 931,250,896 of record CM060924.1, on the reverse strand, counting down.
GGGCCTATTGAGCGTTGCTAAGCTAATATGTATGCAGAAAGCTTACGGAGGTATGCTCTATTCGGTCCGGAGCATTGATTCCCCATAACGAATAGGCTAACTCTATCTCGCAATTGCCTATCCTGTGCTCGATAAGGTCCCGGCTGCACCTCGAGGTGCATTTAGTTATCTAATAACTTGGGGATTCCCCACTCCATGGGCACCTTTCGCTCATTTATTCAGCCAGCCCGTCCAGACGCGGAGCCCTTTCTCATTATCATATACTAATCCTTTCTTTCCTCCCCTCCCTTCGTGCATGAAGATCGTCGTATGTATGTTCGACTTTGGTTGCCGGTGCAATAGAATAGGTAGGAGTAAATTATGGCAGGATCAGTCACCTGGCGCCCTCCTCCAAGAAGAATTGTGCTATCCCTCCCCCTTAGATCCCTATAGAGCGAAAGACTGGTGGTCCCTAGGTTGCAACACGTCTGGTCTTCCTTCGGGCGCCTCACGCCGCTACCGCCGTTTCTAGGACCGACCGACGAAGGGACCGTCCCGGTTGTTCCCGCTCACTTCGCTCGCCTCACCTGCACAGGCGACAACCAACAAGGCAATCAACGGGAGGTCACACATTCATAATAGAGTTTGGACTCATGTGCCTTCCAGAACCAGGGGAGTTCCCTTGCTCCTGCTGCATACGATTAACTAGCCTTGCGGTGGCAAAAGAAGCTGACGTCCCCCCATGCTAAGGTTCCTTATGGTTCGGCCGCATTAGGGTAGGGAGTTGGGCGGTACGATAATAGCTCCTCTGCATCCCCAAGCGCGCTGCCCTCCTAGGCGCGCAACACTAAGTAATCCAAGCCAACCCACATTACTGACTAACGGTGGATAATCATCTTTCTTAGAGGACTAAATACAACTCCATGAATGAGCAAAATGAAGGTTGCGTTAATGACAAATATCTCTTGGGAAACCGCTAAAAAAAGATTGAACATGTGGTGCATAGCGAGAGATAACGAATTCTGCTGCTTTCATTCCCCCCATCTGGATCCCCCTCTTTATCTCATTGGTTCTCAAGATCAAAGCTATTATTGGAATATCACCCCGAAAGAATGACTATTAATGGGGGTGTGTAGCGAATAGTTTGGACTTGGTATATTAGGCTCCTCCCGGTTGTCTTTTAGTCGCCCCCGGATAGTTGACCTATAATTGATATCCGTTTGAGCGCCCTTCTTCAAGAAATTACCTGCTTCTTATCTTAAAGTAGCTCTTACTCTTCCCTGAGTTCCAAAGAAGTTAAACTGAGCTTCCCGGCAGTTTATCAAAGTCCGTCTGTTAGTAATCCATTGCTGTTACAAACCGCAAGTAAAGAAAGTCGCTACGCACCTGCTTCTTTCTTAGCTGCTCTTTCGCTGCGCACCTGAGTTCCCACCCAATTAATATACTGGGGTTCTTTCCTGTGTTTAGCTCTTGTAGAGAAATCAATTACTGGACTCCTCTAAGAAGCCTCTCTCCTAAGCTACCTTCTGAGAAGCCTCTGAGAAGTCTATGGCCTTTTTGAGGACAAATATTCTGATGTGCATTCAATACTTGCTAAGGGGTAGTCGGAATTTTGATTCGATAGCTTGGCCCAAGCCTAGTGGAATAGGCATCAACATTAGAATCGGAAGAGGAAGGGATTAGTTGAGCTCTTGTAGAGTGGTAAAGAAGAGTAGGTCTCCTCGGGGAGGCTTACTAGTACAACGTTCGAGTGTAACGTGTTAAGCAAAACAATAGTGTTCGAAAGGCGCAACGAAAAGTTATCTAGTTTCCCTATAGTATTCTCATAAAAAAGCTAAGACAGATTGCATTTTCCTTAAAAACAAATGGCGAAATGGCGTACTTTGGAGATAGATCAATTTGAGCTCAATTTCGGGCTGATTTTGTTGACATTTTTCATCGGTCGAAAGTAAGCAAAAACAACCTTGGGAAACCCGGATCTAACATTTATATGTCGCTTAGGTTCGAGATTGGGAATAAACATTAAATTTGGATCGCAGAGTTCATCGACTTGATCCGAGAATGTTGGTTGGGTAGTTTCCGGTGACCTAATATCTAGTTGAGATTACACTACGATGTGAATCCCACGGGCCCGGGCCTTGATTTTTTATCATCTGATGCTTTTGTTCGTCCTCTTTTCTTGGTTGGGACTTTCCCTTGAGACGACCTTTTTCCATTGGGAAATCCCCAAAACCCGATGATTGAGCAGTGGACCCTTGAATATGAATTCCCTAGTTGAAATGAGAAAGATGGTTTCCGCTCTCCTCTCCAAGGTTTGAGATCCCTAAATAGCTAAGTGGGCTAGTCCATGAGAAATAGGCGACGATCCCTCAAGGTGCATAGCGAACCATAAAGAGTTTCCTTTTTTCTCTTTCTTCTTCTTTTGATGGAGGAGTTGTGAGTCCCTCGCTGATTGAAGATTCGTGATTCGACTGAATCCTTTCACTTTGATTCCCATCCCAAGTAGTCTTTTATATATAAACTCGTAGCTCGAATTGTTATTCGTTCTTATCTTAGGAGTTCAAACGTCCGGTTAGAGGTAGTGAGAAATGGAATGAGTGGTGTCGCTAAAACAATGTAACGACGTAGAAGAGCTTGAGTGCGATTGGCCTAAGATTCTTAACACATGAGGGCCCAGACAGATATTGAATTAATGGAAAGGCTCATTGAGACCCCGACATTCAATCGATTTGCTTTGGCTGCTAGCTATGCCAATGAAGAAGTTGTTCTTGTTCTCGAATCAGCAGTTTTCGTAATTGAATCAGAACTAGTCCTTAATAGTTTGGATCGGTCCCCAATTAATATTAAGCATTCCTTTAGCAAGGCTACGCACCATGAGAGAGAAATTTGCCCTACGAATAGTTTCGATAAATCGTTAAGCCCTCCCGTTGGTACTAATAATAGTAGGTCTCCTCATCTGAGCTACACTTTAGCACTACAAGAGCTCTGCTAGCCTCTCCTTTAAGCCTACCCAAGCTCACCCAACGGTTTAAACTAATGGGTAGTGCTACCTTTAGGAGGTATGGCATCACAAGAGGAAGGACTCCTTCTCTCTTGAGACAAGAGTAGGAGTTGAACCTACAAGATGTGCTTTCCCATAGAGCTACCAATATGCTCATCCCCATGTAATTCCATTCGAATTTGCTCATGTTTTGACATTTTGATCAATTGGAATGAGTGATTGCACAGTTTTGAATGAGAGGTCGATTGGAAAGACATTGATTGACAGTTTGAATAGAAGTCCCACAGTAGTAGTCCTATTGATTTGGACAACAGGTCATAGTCATAGTAAAAAAGATGGGGCTCGAAAGCACTAAACCATATCTAGCTGATTTAGCAAGAAAGTAGTACGTATCGTCAATATTATAGATAGTCATGACTTCTGGAGCAGCATATTCGGGAACTATGTCCATTAATATGTCAATGGTTCCGACCATGTTTTTCTACTAGTCACGATCGAATGGAAGAGATCTGTCAGTAGCCCCCGTTTATATGGGAATGTAGTTTCAAGCTATGGAATGACGTCCGTGGAACTTTTGTTTATGAGTTTTGATCCGCTATGCTCCGAAGGAGGTGGCTCCTTAGAGCTACGCTCCTCCTTCCAGTCTGTCCAATGTTTTCTAAGTACGACAAGGAGAACTAATGAACTCATCTCTTCCCCCTCTCCCTTACATATTATACTTTTTTATTAACCAATTATCAGGTATCAAATCTACCTAAAAGACTCTATAATAATATCTAATAGCTGGTCTGTCATCTAAATAATTCTTAACTAAGTTATTCTGGTAGAGAATCGGTCTAATAGCTGGTTAGGATAGGGAGTTTACTTTGTTGTTGCATATGAATATGGTGCTTGCGGATTGATCTTTCAACCGTAGGATAGAATGCATATCAAGAATCTGTTGACTTGACATCGAGACTGGACTTATAGTTGACTGAGTTATCACTGGACTTGACTGGGACTTTTCACTGAGCTATGATCCGGCATACGAGTCTCCTATTAATATGAGCCAATATAAACATTGGCAGCGGAGTATATTAATGGTAGCTAGGCTTTTGCTAATGCATTAGATATGCAAGTATATTGATTCGGGTTCATTCGGGTAGTGAATTGTGTTATTCAAGATCAACGCCTTCTACCAACTTCGACTTTATTGTGTTAAGCATAACGAGAAAGGGAAAGAAAGAATTTGTTTCTTTCTTGTTATCTGCCCCGTCATGTGCATCTGGCTTTCAGTCAATGATTCAATCACAAATACCCATCTGAGCCATTCCCATTGCACGGACTACTCGACGGTGGACTTACTTTGTGATTGAACCAGAAAGAGTAGCCAATCAATGATTATATCACGGGAATATACTATTCCAGCTGGTAACCCGACTATGCGAACCCCTCGGGGCTTGGGCAGAGAAGAATAGATTGGACTCTCCCCAAGGCACGTTAGCCCTGTATGGATTTGCTGGTTGTTCAAACCCGCTCTTTCATCATGAGTGAGTTGTGAACACAAACGAGGATACTAGTCTCATACGAGACGTCTTTCATATTGTCTCTATTAGGAGATTGATGCCCAAGATTATTCCGAAACTCATACTAAATTGATTGGAGAGACCGATCTAGTATATTAAATTCAAGGAGGCGTCCAAACTAAGGGATGGGGAGCACCCAGAAAGACCAAATGGCGTATTAATACCAAGAAGTGAACTAAGGAGCTAGTGGACCCGGACCTGTTAAAGAGTTTAGTTGCCTTGACTTGTTCTAGTCTTTGGACTCATGGATGGAGTGATCCAATATATAGGGAAGTCCAAATGGGAAGATCTTTCTTTCGCTTACAATCCCTGTTCTGAAAGAAACCAATTGATTGAGCCCCACTCATATTCAAAAGGCGCCTAGGTTACGAAGTAAGGTCTCTCGTACTCAACTTAGAATGATTGATCTTCGTGATTTTGAATAGATTCCAAGCGACCTCTACTTGTAACGCATGGAAAGCCTCATTGACTCGGTTCATTCATTGGGGCCTTGTGGGATGACTATTAGTGTTGGATCTCGAAGCAACTTCTTATTTTTAGGCTTCTGAGGCATCCATACCAGGGAAAGGCGGAGAGAGGCGCTATATATCAACATTCGCGAGGCAGGCTCCTGGAACGCTTCCCGTTCAGCCTATCCTATTAAGTCGACTACTTCGCTTAAAACCGGTATTCTCGGTTTACTTGCTTTAAGAATATGTTTCTCAGCAGGAGTTAGATCTCCACAACACCACAACCTGGAACAGTAGGTGCAGAAGCTCTCACTTCGGAAAGCCTCACATAATGAACCACGCCTACTGCGTAGTCTTTCCCATATTGGAATACAAGTAATTACCTCCGGTCTAGCACACCTGTGGCGTCCCTGCCCGCACCGGCTCAATCGAGTGAGACTTTTACTTCATAGCAGCAAGAAATCAATTGATTTCTTATGGTTATGGTAGTAGATGCGCATCGCCTTAGCTTAACCGGTCAACAAACATTCTCTCTCTTTTTCACCAAATGAATCAACATGGCACTAGGTTTCGGAGTAGAGTCAATAGTAAGTACTCATACTCGTTGCAATAGTAGTGGTTTCCGTAGTAGTGAACACAACACTTGGTTGTGAGTCATATAACTGGTAGTAGTTCTAATGGCACTTGGTTTCGGAGAATAAGACACAGTAAGGCACCTCCTGTTGCTTGGCATGGTTCGGTAATTTGACCGAACTAGCAAAGGTTGAGTCATGCTATTGGCACAATGGTTATCCTAACAATAGAAACCTGGCTTAACCTAGATAGAGAGCACCTCACGATTCAATCCGTAGCGCCTCCCTTAGCTACCTTGCTACGCACCTTGAAAGGAACAATAGAAAGAACATGTCACGTCACCATTCTTCTGTTCGGCTCTGAAGTGCCTAGTGCGAATGTAAGTCAATTCTGGTGAAACTAAACAATAAGGCCGCCTAAGAACAGGTGCTTGCACAAAGGTTTAAAGCTACCAAACGTAATAATCGAAAGAGACAGAAGGAGACCGGAAGGAAACCACCACCAGGCTAGACTAGGAGTGAAATTGGACCTCTTTACTACCTTATAGACAAATGAAACAGAATTTATTTCACATGATGGCATTGTGTTCAGAGAGAAAGATTCAAAAGGTGTGGTAGCTCCAACCGTTGATCCATTGGTGGTCACAGTCGGAATAGGTCCAGCAATGGTCAAAAGAGTGTTGGTTGATTGTGGTTCTTGTGTCAATGTCCTTTTCCGAAAAATGTTCAATCTGATGAATCTATCAATGACTGATGTATTGTCCTGTCAGGTGAAAATCCAAAGGTTCTCAGGCGAGCCAAAGCAGCCAATTGGAATGATTGACTTAGTTGTGGAGTTAGGAGAAGGAAAGAAGAACGCTGTCTTTAAGAAATTTTTTGTACTAGCAGATGAAACTTCGGCTTATAATGCATTCCTGGGAAGGCCCGCTTTGGCTAATTTCAGAATTGCACTAGCACCATGGCGTTTAATGATGAATTTTTCCATGGAAAAAGGTGTGGTAAGAGGAGACTAAAATACTGCCCGGGAATGTTATATCATCGAACTGAGGGAAGCTAAGAAAAAGGACAAAGGCAAGAGTGTGGGGCACCCCTCCGCATTTGTGAACCCGTCTTATAGCAACTAAAGCATGGCCCCTGCACTGGTGAGCATAGCGGGGCTCAGAAAAACTGGATCCTTGAAAAAATAGTGCAAGGGATAATCGAGCGGAGCCCGCAGAGATCACGATCCTATTGCAGTTCATCCGAAAGATCCTAATCGAGTCTTGAATGTCGGATCTCAATTGGGCCAAAAGTTGTAGAAATAGTTGATTGTTTTTCTGAAAGCTAATTTGAATTGTTTGCTTAGAGGCATGCCGATATGTCTGGCATATCTCCTGAAGTGGCAGTTCATGCATTGAATATAGACCTCTGCATTGCACCTGTAAAGCAGAAAAGAAGAATCCAAGGCCTAGAAAGATCGATGGCTCCAAAAGAAGAAGTGGATAGATTGATGGAAAATCGCTTCATAAGAGAGTCCACATATCCAGATTTGGTGTCCAATCCTGTCCTAATGAAGAAGCCAAATGGAAAATGGCGTGTACGCATAGATTACCTAGATCTCAATAAGGCATGCCCAAAAGATAGCTTTTCGCTTCCTAAAATTGATCATTGGTGGATTCGACAATAGGCACGAATTTCTATTGTTTATTGATACTTATTCGGGATACAATCAGATAATGATGCACAAGCCAGATCAGGAGAACACGAGCTTCGTCACGGATGTGGGATTGTATTGTTATAGAGTCATGCCATTCGGATTGAAAAACGCGGGGGCAACTTACCAACGACTTGTCAGTGCGATGTTCAAGTCACAAATTGGCAAGATTATGGAAGTTTATGTTGAGGATATGCTTGTTAAGTCAAAGAAGGCGGCCGATCACATGGAGGATCTGGCTGAAATGTTCAGTGTTTTGAGAAGAAATGGCATGAAGTTGAATCTGCTTAAGTGTTCATTCAAAGTTGCATCTGGGAAGTTCCTTGGGTTCATGGTAAATGCCAGGGGCATTAAAGCTAACCTTACTCAGATTTTAGCATTGAAAGAGGTGCGAGATCCTAGAGCCAATAAAGAGCTTCAAAGTCTGAATGGGAAGATTGCTGCATTGAGTTGCTTCATTTAGAAAGCAACCGATAGGTGTAATCCATTCTTTGATGCATTGAAAAAGGGAAAGAATGGTTTTAAATGGACTCCGAATTGCCAAACGGCCTTCGAGGAGTTAGTCAAACACATAGAGACACACCCGATGCTTTCCAAGCCTAATGATGGAGAGGATTTATTTCTATATTTAGCAGTATCATCCCATGCTTTGAGTGCAGCCTTGGTGCGAGAGGATTCAAAGATTTAGCGACCTGTGTATTACATCAGCAAGAGACCTAGCGAGCAGAGTTGAATTATTCCAAGCTGGAGAAACTCGCATATTGTTTGCTCATCGCCTCAAAGAAGCTCAGGCTGTATTTTCAGGCCAATTCTATCAAAATGCTTACAGATCAGCCGCTAAAGCAAGTCTCGTTCCGTCCTGAAACTTCGGGCCATTTGTTGAAGTGGAATATTGAGCTTAGCCAGTATGATATCACGTACCATCCCCGAAGAGCAATCAATGGACAAGCCTTAGCAGATTTCATTGTCGTGTTCACAAATAGAGGCAGTGAAGAGGAAAATCCTATTAAAGTGGTGGTCCAATGGAAGTTGTTTGTCAATGGAGCCATGAATGACTACTGTTTAGGGGCAGGAATAGTTCTAGAGACTCCAGAAGGACGTTCAGTGTGTTATGCATTAAGATTGGAATTTCCATCAACAAATAATGAAGCAGAATATGAACCATTGATCGCTGGATTGAAAATAGCAAAGGAATTCAATTTGAAGACTTTGCAGATTTTCAGTGATTCGTGGTTGGTGGTGTGTCTGGTCCGAAGAGAAATTCAAGCCAAGGGAGAAAATTTATCTGCTTATCTGTCAAAAGCTTGGGAACTCCTGAACAATCTTGACTATTACACCATAACTCATATCCCAGAGAAGAGAACATGAAGGCAGACTCACTCGCCAAATATGCCAGCACATGAGATGCTCAATTGTTGGGATTAGTGCCCGGAGAGGTACTCTCCATCCCAGCACTAACGATATCGATGTTGATTGGGTCATGGGAATTGATGAAGAGCCAAAATCATGGATGAATCCAATAAAAGAGTACCTTCTCAATGGAATACTCCCAACCGACCCAAAGAAGCGAAAGAAGTTGCTGCGAAAAGCCTCTTTGTTTCTCATGCAGGATGGTCGTTTATACAGGCGGGGCTTCTCTATGCCTTTGCTTCGATGTGTTACCAGAAGTGTCTCCAGAGTTCATTTGGCAGAATTGCATGGAGAAAAATGCGGAGGACATCCGGGTGGTCAAACGTTAGCAAAAAAGATTCTTCGATATGGTTATTTTTGGCCTGAGATGAACCGAGACTCTGTAGAGTAAACCAGAAAGTGTGACAGATGCCGAAAGGTTTGCCAAGATTTCACGAGCACCATTCACCAAATTAACTCAAATGGTCAGCCCATGGTCATTTGCTGTTTGCGGAATTGATCTGATTGGAGCATTACCGACTGCCAAGTCCAGCATGAAATATGCCATTGTAGTCGTTGATTACTTCACTAAGTGGGCCGAAGTAAAGCTGCTTGCTACCATTACCTCAAAGGAAGCTATTAATTTCGTATTAGAAAATATTATTTGCAGGTTTGGTGTACCTCAAAAAATAATAACGGACAATGGAACTCAGTTCGAGAGTGAGGAATTCAAGGGTTTCTATGGAAAGTACAAGATCCAGAAGAGCTTTGCAGCCGTGGCCCATCCGTAGGTAAACGGGCAAGTGGAAGCAGTGAACAAAATTATCAAATCAACCATCAAAAAGCAACTGGAGAAGGCTAATGGTGGTTGGGTAGATGAGTTGTCGCTTGCACTATGGGCATATCGAACGATTCACAAATCTGCAATTAGGCACACACCATTCTCTTTGGCATTTGGCTCCAAAGCAATGATTCCTGTAGAGTTGGAAGTTCCCACCCAGCAAAGAATTCACTTCAATCAAGCAGAAAACGAGCAGTTACAATTCGAAGCTCTTGATCAGCTTGAAGAAAAAAGAGATGAAGCCGAGCTCTGAATTGCAACACACTAGAGAAGGATAGCCAGGCACTTCAACACAAAGGTCCGATAGAGAACTCATGCTAAAACGGGTGATGACTGACATTGGAGTATTTGGGCTTAATTGGGAAGGACCTTACATCATTAGCCAAAAGCTCTTGGATGGCGAACTCAATTTATCAACGATTGATGGAGTTCCTATACCAAGAGCTTGGAATAGTTACCACCTACGTTGATATTTTACTTAAAGCATTATTCAGTTCTTGTAAAAATTGTTGTAATTTTTCTTACAAGTATAAACCTCCTATGTTTAAAGGGGGTACGATAATTGAACATCATCTCTATTAATGAAAGATTGCACCTGCTTTTCTCGATCACATATTTGCAATGTTTTGTTAAATAATTCAAAATTTGCTTAAAATTGATTTGACATTGTAGGCTATCTAAAGAGCGCTTTCTTGCTCACGGTCCGATAAGACCTGGTGACCCTTACAAAACATCCTGACAGAGACAACTCAAGTATCGAGTGTCGTAAACATCATTCTGCACATATGCGAGGATGTAATGCACCACCTTGTAGATCTGAAGGGGGAGTCACTAAGAGTCAAGAGGCCAAAAGCGCGGCAAGTGAACACAAAGACAAAAGACCTCTCTAGGGACACCCAATGAAGTCTCCGACGCCTGATTTACTCGGTTGGATTATAGACGAACATTAGGATAAACAAAAGTCCTCCCACAGTGAGGCAAAAAGTCCTCCTATAGTGAGGCGAAAGCGCTCCCACAGTGAGGCGAAAGGCCTCCCAAAGTGAGGCACATAAACCCAAGACCTCCTTGAGGGGCACCCAATAAGATCGCCAGTGCCTCATTTACTCGGCCTGATTGGGATAAATATTGGGCCTAAATATTAGACCTCCTAAGCGGGGAAACATAAACCAAAGACCTCTCCGGGGGCACCCAATAAGTCGATAAAATCGATTAGCTTGATACATTGATGGAATTGGGCTAAACCAAAGACCTCCCCAAGCAGGGGCATAAGAACTAAAGACTCCCAAGAGGAAGCACTTGATCAACAACTAAAGTCGAGTTTCCTAATGCATTGCAGAAGTTGTACACACGCTGGCAAAAACAAAAAGATGTCGCCAACAAAGTTGAAAACTTCTAGTGCATCAATCAAAATCAAAGAAACTTGATAAAGTTGATCACATCTAGCTTATGCAGTTCTTGATGACCAATGGTATGGGTCAACATAACCACATTGGAATGGAACAATGCTTAGAAAACATACCACAAACTCATCACGACATTGCAATAAATAAAAGACTTACACTTGACAAAGAAGTGAAGACTTGCACTCGACAAAGAGGTGAATACATGAAAGTACACAAGCTAAAGTACAACAAACAAAGAGCAATTTTATTTCACTAAGCAAGTTTTTTACAAAGTTCAGAAGCGAGGACCGGCACTCGCACAAAATCCGATCAAAAGAGATTACAAGCAACAAAACTACATAAAGCAGAATAAGCAGTCTAAAGTATCAGTCCTTCTTCTTCCCACCTTTAGAATAACCAACCGACTTTAATGGGAGTTTGCCAGGTCTGGTCGAAGGAGTTTTGATGATGGACTGACTCACATCTTTATCTTCTTCATCATATTTTGGAATATCAAGAGCAGGCGAAACATGTGTCTTCTTACGGGCACTACGTCTCCTTCCGCGTCTTCTCGATGGAGTCTTAACGTCTTTATCTGAATGGTCCTTAATATCTCTCTCCAGACTCTCTTCTGGATCTTCGACTCTTCTATTCCCCCTCTAGATAAGACGGCGTGTCATCTAAATTATGAAGTGCAGCAATTTTCTCTAATTGTGACCTAGGATGAGAAGCAGAAGTAGGGGGTAGACTCGAGAGCTAAGGAGGGATTTCCTGACGGAGGGGTAACAATCAAAGCACTTGTTTTCACTTGTATAGATGGAGTGAAGATAGCTTCAATTTCCGTCCCTCCAGGCACGACAGGAGAAGGCTTCGGATTATCCAAGCCTAATTCAAATAAATAATAATCAAGGAATTCATCGTACCCATATGGAGTGAATAAGAAGTCCAAGTCTGATAGGACTGGATCAATGCTGGTTTTACCTAAAATGAGAGGCCATCTTACGTTTACTTCATAAACATTCGGGTCATCATCATTACCATCATCGCCCTTTGAATGTTCCTCAACAACCTCTTTCTTTTCGCCAGGACTAGTAGTGGGCTTAGTGGAAGGCATAACAGAAGGCTTGTGGTCAGAAACATTGGCATCAGTGGAAGTAGTATCGATAGTGGTTGCAGCTATGTCCGGGACATGCTCCCTAGAAGATTCGGCTCCAACCGCTAAAGCATGCCCTTTCCTAAGCACTTCCTTCCCTTCGGAAGGGCAACATGGGATTCATTATCCAGGTTGCTCCAAGAGCTCCTCTTCCATGTAACCGCTACCCTCGAGTTGCGCAAGTATTGCCTCCTAAGCCTCAGCCAAATTAATCAGATACTTATCCTCCAGGAAAGATAAACTTCCTTGCCCTATAACACTAAGAGTGTAAAAATTGAATAAAGTAGAGTTAAATACAGCCTTGGTCTCAGCATGTGTTTGCTCAGCAGCTACCTTATCCGAAAGAGATTGATCCCTCTCTCGCTCAAGTTCTTCCACTCTAGCCTTCAACAAAGAAATTTCTAACTCCTAAGAAGCAGTCTTTTCCTATAGACTGGCATTGTTTTTTCGATAAATTTCAATAGCTTGATGTTCCACGACCAGTATATCTTCGGCATTCTTTTGGGCTGAGTGAGCATCCTTAACCTGAGTGGTTAGCATGGTTTCCCTCTGCTTATGGGAAGAAGAAGCAGCAGCAGAAAGCTCTTTCTTAACCCTCTTATTTTCAGCCTCTAGCTCCTCATTCCTCTTGGAAAGAAATTCAATGTCGGTATCACGCTCCTTGAGTACTTTATCCTATTCGGCCTTGTCATCTCAATAATCAGCAGGGCCAAAATAACCTACTTTAACTGGTCTCGTAATAACACTGGTAATAGGTAGTACCCTGTGGGTAGTCCAAATGATGCTATCTCTTCGGGAGCTAGATACCAAGTCCAGTTTAAGACCGATGGGAGGTATGTCAGTTCACGATTCACTCTCCTATCCAGTAGATTAGCCAGTATATTCATTAGGTGGGAAGTATGCCAATTCACTCTTTAGTGTTCACTCTGCCCTAACCAAATCCAATATGTTCATCATGTCCAGTAGAGAAGCTCTATCTTCGAATCTCTTTTCTCACGGATAGAGGTTGGCCCACCATCATGCTTAAGATTTCGGTATCCTTCTCAGCCTAATAGGGTTATATAATCAGGTAAGCCCTGTAGATGCAAGTACTCGCATTTGCTCTGGCAAGTGAGGCATCACAGGTATTTCATTAACGGAATATGGCTAGGTATATTCATTAGGGAAGTGAGATATCTCTCTTCTAGTTTGCTGAGATGCTAGCCAACCGAAGCTCTACTGATCAAACACTTGCCTACCTAATATGACAGATGGCGCACTAAGGAGACTATATAAGCTATCACACAGAAGCCTATAGGACAGACCGAAGCATAGATCAAGCACATATGAAACCAGTCGGAGAGACGCACCCATCGTTGCTTAAAGTCTATGCGGAAAGGAGACTCTCTAAGCTTGAACCTGTTCCCTACCGGAACTCATGGTGAGGAAATGCATAGTCGCTCGTCTCTCTCTTCTTATCTTAGTAGACGCTCTAGAAGGGACTCCCTTAGAGAATACCTTAGCTCGAAGGAAGACAGAGGTAACCGGAAGAACGAAGTCCTTCGAACCTCACCCCTAGCATACCCAAACCTCACTTAAAGAGTGACTTATGCATCTCAATCTGACAGAGAGGAAGCCGAAAGAAAGAACCTAACTCACTTCTTCGCTCCTCGCTAGCACCTGCAAGTGAGATTCCTTCCGCCCTTCGTTTTAATGAAACTACTTGGGGACGAAGCAATAAGAAAGAACTCACTCCTTCTAACAGCTCGCTACATACCTCACAAACTGGGTTAGATGCTCGATAGAAGCCTGTACTCAGAGACCCTTACCTAGCTTTATGTGCGATAGAAGCGAATCCGCAGATGATCCGCAGAAGAAGAGCTAAGCCTACCTAACTAAACTAAGGGGCGGGTGGAGATAGAAAGGTAAGAGGTGCGTAGCGTTCATTCACTGACGAAGCAAGGGGACCGATCCAAACTATTAATTGCGGAATGTGATAAAAGCACAGCTGTCACGAGTCGATCTATGAGTGAAATGAAAAGACAAGAGGGGTTTTCCAAAAGGTATAAAGGAGAAGTATACCTAGATTGGGGGCTCGGATTTGACATTAAAAGTGAAGTTTACAATTTCATATTTTATACACCTGTTTGTTGGCTAAGTTCTTAGCTAAAAAATAATACTAGAAGGAGCCCAATGAATAACGAACGAGGTCGCCTTGGGCTATTGGTGAAGCCTATTACTCTTGGTACTACTATTGATTTCCCCTTATTTGACGCGAGAGCAGACGGGTGATATTTCCCGGCCAATTAATATACTAGGCCCCTGTATACTGGACTTGGGTGAAAGAAAAAGAAATAGTACCAATGGAACAAGGCTATATATTCTATATCTGGGCCATTTAATATACCTCCGCTCTATCTATCCCAGTATATTAATTGGGGAATCCAAGAGTTCTATGCATAATCGAAGTTACCAAATGTAAAGGAAGAAGTGGCGACGTGGGTCATTACAACCACTCCCCATAGTCGTGCCCTCTTAGATCTTTCACGGAATTCTTTATATCAATTTGGCACTCGAGTTGTTCATTTGACTTAGCACATTTCTCGTATAAATCGTGATTTTCTCACCGCGGGCTAAGCAATAAACTGTTGAACCGAGCGCTCTTGCTGTTTGATTGCCCTTATCGGGTACGGCTTACCTCTTCTTCGACTTTCTCTAGATCAGGTGAAAGGCAAGTGTTTGGGCGAATGCTCATCGACCGGAGTAGTGAATTCTATATATGACCACCGGGGTCATATGTGTAACAAATAACCTGCCCTCCCGAATTAATATATTGGCACCTCGTTTCACTCCCTTTGGTAGAATAATACCTGCTGTTTCCTTTTCCTAGGATTGCCCATCCAATCCAATAGTAGAAGACTTCGCTACCAAGACTATTATAAGAGGCCTCTTTTTCAACGAAACACATTTCCGATCCATGTCTCGTGCACCTAACGATTAGGTCTGTGGGAAAGCAGCAAAACATCGGGAAATGAAACTCTGTCTATTCAATCTTGGGCCCCTGGATCAAATATCGCACGACGCATAGGCTACGCTCCTTTGGTAATCGCTTACTAATCTTACTTATCACCCTCAAAATCAACATTTAGACAGATAACAGGTCTCAGATGTGAAATTCAAAAAATCGGCGTAGGGAGTTGAGGCCAAGCGGTTTGAACACCGATTCTAGCTATATTTTTATGTACAAGTATTGGGGAAAGGCCAGAGTATATTAATTGGCATCCTTTGTCTTGTCATTTCACAATCGAAGCTATCAATGAGAGTATAACTCCATTTGTGGATTTCGTTCTTACCCGAATTGTTCTTTACACTATCCATTACCTAACTAGCTATCAGAGATTGGTGTTTTGTTCAATCGCCAGACAACCCTAGCGTAAATTTCATCCCACAACCGAGTCCCCTCTTTAGACCCTGCCAAGCTCTTTTAATACAAATTTTTTAGACCAAGGAAGCGAAGAAGATTAAGAACTAATGTTGTCGTGCGTGAAACTGGGCGTTGAACAGGTAGATGGGGAACTAAAGTGGGGGTATACTGACTAAACTGATACCGTTGCAGAGACTGCAACCAGATAAGCAACTTCTCCCTTGTTTGGCCCAATTAGTATACTAGGCCTCGCATATTGAAAAAATTATTAACATCTGCTGGCGTAAACGAATACTTCAACTAAAAGTAGAAGCCTCTCATTTCTTATTCGAGAAGTCAGCCCAATAATAACCGGTTCCACGGGGGGGCCTTAAATTTGCTGCCCCTAGCCCTTGAATGAGTGGTTTTGGGTAAATAAATAAGGAAGATTATTTGATCGGTGATACGGTATCATCGGGGGGTAAATGATAGATAAGACATGGGGACGAGGCGACCTCTTCATGAGGTCCACCCAGTATAAACATAGGCGACCCAGTATCTTAATTATAGGTCAAGTACACTTCGCCAGTAAAAACATTCGGGGAGTATTAATAGGGAGTCTGGGTAAGCGAGAGTATTCTCAATATGCCATAGTAAAGTGAACATCATTTGAAGCGTGCCAAAACGCCAGAAACACCATTGGGTTCGGTATGTGGGAAGAAATTAAGTCTGCTTATCACATTCATCTTAGATTGAGGCATGATTCTAGATGAAGCTACCGATTGGGAAGTTATAGCGAACAACACTTAGGCACTAATTACTATGACGTTGGGAATATCAGAGGTGAAATATGTTACGTGACAGGAATGCTATTTTCTTATAGTTGGTTTAAAACCAACGCAATTTATTTGCCACTAATGTCCTTCTTTATAGTATGCATTTCGTGTAGTGATATTTGAAGCAGGGTAGGATAAATGTAGAACCAACAGCTCTGGTCCCCTCTATAGACTGATTGAAATAATTCAACCAGTATGACTGGAATTACTACCAGTTTGTATTCATTTGCTTTGTTCCATTACCGCTCTCGTCGAAGTAATAAAGATTGCACATTCCCGGTTTTCTCACTTGTCTTGCCCAATTAATTGGTATGAGTATCCCCTGCTGTCTGGTGGGATAATTGAAATCAATTCTGCGTGCAATCTGCTATTGCCCAGTCTACTTATTGATGTTCCGTTGGCCATAGTAAATAGGTCACCCCAATTGATTGATATATACCTCCCAGGGTGTTCGCAAAGCTCAGATGTTAGACTAGCATGTGTTAAGCAAAGCTGTTTGCAAATAATCTATAGAGTAGGCAGAGGAATATAACATAGAAGAATGGCTACCCGGGCAGGGGTGATCCATTAGCACCTAGCAAGTCAAGAGTCTGGTCTGAGAAAATTTGAATGAAGCTATCTTTCCTACTAAATGTATGGTATGATCTATCTTTGGACCTATCATTTGATCCGTTGAATCCAAAGCTAAGTATGGAACATGAGTTGTCCATAATTACTATTACTATGAGTTTACTCCCCTGATATGTGGGGTCGCCAATGTTTATACTGGATGAAGAGGTTTCCTTCAGTCGTCTGTTAGCATAGAAAGCCTGTCTTCGCTTGTTGTAATGTTCATTAACTGACATGGCCCACCAATCACGTTAGATTGAATGCCACATTCAAGCTGTAACACACCCTAAGAAAGAAAGGCTGGCAGAGGCTTAGTGGCACGAGTTCCCCTCAATATCAATTCCCTAAGAAACCCAATATCACGACAAGCAATAAACAAGCACTAGTAAAGACTAGTGCCGATACCTAGTCTATTCATGTTAATCGAGAGCATTGACCAGTTGCCCTAGGAAGCCCTGTTGTTGTTTAAGCCCTTCGGATGAACCAACAAGCGTAGTAGGAGGACTTGGCATCCAATTGAGTAACCCCCGTTCACCGGGTGTTCGATTTCTTGGATCAGACAAGTAGATGCGGGCTGACCAAATCCTTAACTCAACCTATCTAGTAGTGATCCATCTATCTTTCCTGGTCAGTTCTGTAGCCTTGAAGGTTAGTAATAGCAACGAAGGGGAGTAGTATTTATTCTTACAACAGGTCGCCTAATAATTAATATACTGGAAATGGATTGGGAATAACCAGATCGGGAAGAGTCCAGTACTTAATCAGAATCAGATAGTATACTTGTGCGTACAAGTCCAGTATATTAATTCGGTAGGCTACGGAGACATTACAGGGGGAGCGAGTGCGCAAGCTAGTGAAGTGAGAACTACACGGAACATCAAGCCTAAGTCTACAATACAGGGGTAGACTGCCCGAATTGGCCCCAACTAGGCCTAATTGCGCTGTGAAGTCAAGTCGAGAGTCACGAACGAGGCAACGTTTGGTCGTTCTACGCTAATGCTGCTTCGCTTTACTGTACGTCGGAGTACTCTTTCGTTTGGTCGATATCTTCTATGCTAGAGTACTCGCAAGCACCTTTGGTCAAGCGATTCGGACTCCTTTCCTTCAACAGGAGGCACTATGCCGCCTAACTAGTGAGTAATGACTTAACGAGACTGATCTTCTTCTGATGTACCACGGTCCCTGATCATTCCTGGCTGATATGTCTCATACCCTGTGCGATAAGTCAGGTCGTCGCTCTCCCTCATTTCTAGGAACCTCCCTACCTAACCGGAAAGGAGCCATGCCCCTACCAATAACCAAGCAAAGAGGAGTGTTTCTCACAAAGATGAGGCCCCTATGATACCTAGGGCCACTAACGTACCACCTCTATTGACCGTGCCAATGTAATGTCCACTCATTCGTTTGCTGCTATCGGTCAAAACTCTTAAGAATAATCAAATCACGATTATTGCCTTAGGATATATTCTAGGGCAAGTTAACTATACATAAGGCGGCTCCTCTTGCTCACAATTAATATACTGGCGCCTTGCACACGTTCGGACCCAAACCCCGAACCATAGCTAGGAAAATGAGAATCCCTTCCTTTATGCTTTATTGGAGCAGTTGCCATAAAGACGGCTTATCCTATCGCTTGACAGCACCTATCTGCAGGTGCTTGCGCCTGCTATGCCTAAGTCTGCCAAATCTAGTAAAGAAGCTCTTGATTCTAAACTCCATGGTTCAAATCAGAAACCGCTTTCTTGCTTCTCTTAAAGCTTAGGATAAAACCGAATTGGTCATAAGGTAGGTAATATAGAATGGATCTCTTTCCACTAAAGAAGTATGTGCATTCGCTTCTGCTTGATATTATACGAAAAAAAGAAATGTAGTTATCCTCTTATTATAGCGCCGCTTCTTGCCACTACCTTATAGAGATAAAATTCGGACTGCCTCTGGTTGAACTAGTTGACACTCTGAATCAAGAAATTGCCTATCCCAATTAATATACTGGGAACCCGTGGGCCGCTTTCCATAACCGATTGATCAATGGAATTATTCTAGTGGTACCAGAGGTGCTTGCCAATTCAAAGGCCCCTGATATCTCGACACTGGTCTGATTATTGGGACCGATTTCCTAGAGGATTTCCTATTTTATTTAGTAACCCTACGCAGATCCCTTCTTGTTTGTCCTTCTTCTTGCCACTTCCTTAGGAAGAACCTATCAAATTCTTTCTCGGGGGCATGATGTATAGTTATGCAAGTCGGGGGTGTACTTTGACCTGACTGGACTGGTTGCGAAGGGCAATCTATAGTTTGGGGCAAAGCCAGCCAAAAAAATGGAAGATCTGTCTACTGAATCGGGTTATTAGATGGCACTGCGCACCGGCGGCCCAATGATATAACTCAATCACTTTTAGCTTTCATTAGCTGCAAACAATAAACAAAGAACAAAAGCAGAATCAATGGATGGTTAGGATAGGGCTAAAACCCCGCCTCTGCTTTCATAATGCCTATCCAACATCGGGGATTCTTACTAAAGAATGTTGTTCTTTCCACTTGTCTAACCTATATTGGTAATCCCATCTCTTCTCTAGCCATTCAGCACTTTCAATAGGCCAAGCACTAGTGGGATAAAAAAACCTCTCATTCGCTGTCCGCCAGTATATGATTAGCCAGGAGCGTATCAGAAGAAAGCCGAGTATAATCCATGGCCGAGTGAATGAATAAGAAATTCATTCTAAGTCTTTCTGAGAAACCGAACCAGATTTAACAACAGATTAAGGATCATCGGAAATAGTATCCATGGCAATAATCATTCTCAATTGCCCTGGAATGTTAGGGAAGAATCTTTCCACGAAGTTCTCCCTATAGCTTGAAATGTTGGGGTTTCCGTAACAAATATATAGCAATAGAATGGATCGATCCACAAATTAATATACTGGGCTCTCCTAAATGTTCAAAAATATGTCCCCTTCCGTTAATAATATACTAAGGGTGCGTAGCTAAACAACTATTCGATCTGGCACGTGGGATAATAATAGCGAAAGGGGATATTATTATAGAGGTGTGTAGCGATCTAAGCAAATAAAGGTTATAACACTCCGGCCGAATGGGCAGATCAACCTAGCCAAGAATGCACACGAGAGTGATCCAATATATAGCATCAATAATCACTCTCTCTAAGGCACCTTTTGTTCCCCAATTAATATACTGGCGGGCACCTCGAAAAGCTAATCTTTCTCTGGATAGAAAGAATTGATGCTCGGCCAATAATTTACTAACGCTTTGGTATCTCATATGCCCACCTGGAATAACTAGAATCCTTGCTTCCCTAGAAGCTGTTTTTTGCTGCTTACCATAGCTCCTACCTTACGAATAACAAGACTTTCTAGTCATGCGTAAATTTCGCTGTGCCCCTTCCTTCCTGGTTTGTTTGAGAACAATGATCCGTGAAGTATTAAAGCCTCCTTATTATTTATTATAAGACCACCTCACCAATTAGTATACTAGGAAACCGCGAAATAGGCTTTTGTTAATTACAATGTTGGATTCCAATATAGGCTTTATTGCATTATTATCACAAATAGAATGGATTTTTATACTAGTCCCTCGAACTAGAAACTGAGATTCAAAACTAATACTTTTATATTACGGGTAGATAAAATGGCAATAACGGGGATTATTGATTTATTTCTAATGCACCCGACACCTCTGGTTTCATAATATACCATGGAACCTCTCATCTTGATGAACTGCACCAATCATTTGAATTGCATTCGTTATTCCCATGTCAGTCACCATATAAACCTTCCCGCCTTAGTCTAGTTCCCCTGGCCAATCAATCCTATTCGACGATGCTATTGCTAAGCAGTTCTTCCACCAATGGCCTGAGCAAACCTATTACCTGCTTCCTTCAGGCTAACAGCGGAAGCGGGGAGTCCCAGTATATTAATTGGCGCCAGTATAAACATTGGGAATCCAAGAATTGATATACTGGGTTAACAAAACTCAATAAAACAAGAGAATCTTTAACTCACATTTATCTAGGGCACGATAAGTCGATAGAAGGAATGAGGACAAAGCCTTAGCTGTCGACATTTCCACCTAACTAACTAGGTAATCCATCCTCGCCTTGTTGGTTGTCGCGTAATGGTTCTTAACTACTATTGCATGGGGAAGGAGTTTTTTGCATGGATGATCGGGCAACAGATCCAGCCAAAGGTTTTACCGAGTCTACGGCCCAAGTAAGGTATACTCAGTTGTCTATTGACCAATAACGATGTCTTAGATTCAACGGTACTCTGCCTAGTTTTCCCCACCTATTCGGTAAGTCAGTTATGTATTCAATTAGACCTTACTTAGCTCGAAAGTGTGGAGTTCGTTGGAACATTCTTCGCTTGGGGCCCCTTGAATTAATGAAAACTGATCAGTGCACTCCTTCCTTCTGATCAGACTCATACACAAGCTTCGCTTCTTGATAAAGCGCTATCAGTTTACTAATAAGTAGATTCCTTAGGTCGTATATTATCGATTACCACAACTATTTTATATAGAGAGATAACAAGGACCCCGCCCAATTACTCAAGAGTAAATCGATACATTTTCAATTAGACCAGAACGGAAAGAGGTCAGTAATGACTAGGGTTTTCCTATCCAACTTAACACTTGTGTTGACTAAATTGGACATGTCAACAAAGTAAAGCATAATTAGCAAGGAAAAAATCGAACTGAAAGCCAGAATAATTATTCGCATAATTAGTTCCTCCCGTTGGTCGCCTATCCTCGAATAGACCATGGTTAGAAGGATGAGCGACCTGATCATACAATAATAAGTGAATACGCCTCTTCCTAATTTGACCTTTCATTTCCCAATTGATATTATTGCAAGAGCGCACTTCAATCAGCGAAGGAACAAGTGGAAAGGCTGTGGTTCGGGTTTTGGTACTGGCATATGCAAAGAGAGAAAGCAACCGAATCCCCATATGCATAATCGTTTATTGACTGAAAGATTTGCGTAGCACGAATCAATCTCTACAAAACTCATGCTAACCACGTGAAATCTTTGAGTACCTTCGTTCGGTTTTTGGTCAATCATATGCGGTCCTCTATTCTAGGCTATTTATTATAAGAAGCGGCCTATTGTATTCCTAGGGCTTTGATTCATTTTGAACATCATTCTCTCACTTTACCAGGGCTAGAGCGAAAGGGTCAACGGACTAGCGATGATAGAATGGATTGGTCCCCTCACTAGGATTACGGACTAGATCATTTACTTCCTTTTGTTCGGCCAGTATATTCATTATCCGACTCTGCAACCAATAGTTGTTCACTTGGTTGCTTTCTATCTGTCTAATCCAGGGCCAGGGCTCCCTCCCTTGTTCGAGCTATGCTACCCAGTTAATATACTAGGCATAAGAATGTGAAGTACAGAAGGAATCTTTTGACAATCAACTATGGGGTACTCCGAGCCAACCACCAGCCCGGGCTCGCTGCCTATGCCAATTGATCCTTCTTTGGTACTACCTTCCTGGCTAGTCTTGCCTATGCCAAATGCATAGTAAAACTGCTACGCACTAGGCATATTAGCCCTAAACTCTTAGAAGAATGTCTAGGTTCAAATTTTCTTTAGCTTAAAGTCTCTCTTTTCCTAGAACTCACGTTAGCCGGTCCGTTGGAAAGGTAGATGACATTTCTGCTCCTTCGGTTCCCTTCCTTGAAGTTGAGAGCTTAGACCCGAGTTCTTTCTTTGGCTTCTAGTATGAGTGTGCCAAGGCATTCTTTCAAGTAGCAAGGCCAGTATATTAATTGCGGAACTGGACCTCTAATTAAGATACTGGGGTCGCCTCTCCTGTCTCTTCTATCTATATTATTAACAACCCAGCGAAAAAGAAGGATCGAACATCCACCACCTGGGCAGGCGTCAGCGATAGACATGGGGATCAATACTACTGACTCTCAGGGTGATAATTACCTCGGGAGGACGCTGAGAGTTTAGGAATGGTTTGAGCCTTGGGAGGATGGAGACCGTTGAAATTGGAAAGAAAAACAAATGTGCCCTTCTTTCAATTTTCTACTTGCCCAGTATATTAATTCGGTTGTCCGCTTCAAATAAAAGCGCCTTGTCACAGTCCTATCGAGTTCTTGTGTTTGAACGAGGTGGCGTTCCCTATGGCAATACCAATTTGATGACCCAAGAAGGATTCTTGGCCAAAATCACAGATTTTGATACATTTTACTCCCCTGTCCAAGCCTTCACATCAGAGGATGGGGTCTCCAACGCTAGAGGACGTATTCTTGGTGGCAGCAGTGCCATAAATGTCGGCTTTTACAGCAGAGTAGACCAGGAATTCTATTAGAAATCGAGTATCAATTGGGACTTGAGATTTGTGAACGAGTCATACGAGTGGGTTGATAAGGCAGTTGTGTTTAGTCCGGAGCTTAGGAACTGGCAATCATCGGTTAGAGATGGGTTGTTGGAGGCTGAGGTACTGAGACAAAATACAATGATACAAATAATGTTGAATGTTTTGCATTATATAATGCCGCCAACCAGATTGTGTCAACATCATAATAGCATTAGGGACACATTTTATTAACTAATCCAAAGTTTTTGCTTCAAATGGCCGAACACTCAAAAAGAATGTGAGACTTAGGGATGCAAGGTGAACTAAATTGTGGAAGTAGCTAGTATTCAATTGATTGGCCACTTACCTACATGATTCGGCCCATGTTTCCTCAATGATAAGGTACAAAGACATTGCTGCTTAGTGAGACAATGTAGTCAGTAGCAGCCAGAGCAGAGGACTTATTGATATATGGTGACAGTTGCCTTCTTGTGCCAACATCTCCCTACTAACTAGATTCGGAAATTCTGCCGCAAGTGGCTGCAAAGCTTGGGTGCACCCAAACGGCTCTTCTCTAGCAATGTATATTCATGCACTGCTTGAGGCCCCTAAATCCTTCAAAAGCCTACACAAAACAAAAAATTCAGAAGTCTCTATAATTGATGGTTCATGCCTAAAAATGCTTAGTTAAAAAATCTACCCTTTCAAGTTTATGTTTGCCTTTGCAATTTAGAATCCATTAAGGGGACCTCTTTACTTTCCAGCAACTCTTCGCTGAATGTTTAACCTTCCTGTGAGTGGTTGAGACTCCCGAACTTTGATGATAATCTCGTCGTATTCTTGGCCTAAACCAGTGAGACATCCACTTTTGACCCATACATTCTTTTCTAGCCGGAGATGGAGGGTGGACCTACAATCCAGATTTTCCTTGCAAGTCGATTCCCCAGCTCCTGACTGAATAGGTACTGCAAATCTTAATGCATGGAAGATTACCTGTAGTATACACAGTGCATGAAGAAAAACTAAGATGGTATAGTAGGTGATATAGCTTTAGAAATTTCTGTCTGATGACAATTTGGTATTTTTCCTATTTTACCTTGCATTGAAGATTCTGCAGATCAAGTGGAAGATTCTTGGAGAGCTTAGAGTCTATTTTAGTACAAGAAGACCTTCTTCATTCAGCTACATGAACCATCAAGAAGCATAAGAAAAAATGTCTCTGGGTTGAAAAAGTACTTGAAAGCAACCTCATAGAACATAATATGACTTCTGCCACCATAACAATTTCTATTGGTGTATACCAAATTTTCATGCTAAACTAGAAAATGCCCCAAAATGGAGTGTCTATTCAACTGTTAGCTTTAATTCACAGCCTCTTAAAAACCTAGTTGCTTGTTAATAGTAAGAGGAACATCATCTAGGAATTCGAAAATGCAACTGTAGGTGAATGCTGTCTTTGTTTAACTCCAAGCAGACCCTAACATCACTTCAGCTATCAAGATTAAAAAAAATGCAACAGACGGCATTTGTTAGCAAAAAGAAAGGAAATAAGATTTCTATTTGCTAACGAATAGAAATGACATAAGGATTCGATTTTCCCTCTGACCTGTCTAGAGAACCTGGTATGGATCAAAAGTGGAGAAACATCATGAGGAATTTGGTTTTCAATGGACGGTCTTGACATCAAATGTGTGGAATCCTGTATCCGCGTGAAACCCTTATGAAAACAACCAAAAGCAGCCGCCAAAGCAAGAGGGTAGGTAGGGATACGTTCAAAATTGTGCTACTTAAATCTATTTTTCATTGTTACCGGTCTTTGTTGTTTAGCCGGCCGATCCATAGCTTGGCTTGCCGTCGAAACAAGCAGCACAGGGCACCTATGGGATGTGCTCCTTACTACTTGTGGAAGTACAACAGCAAAAAGGGGGAATGTGTTGAGAAGATAAATGACATGCTCATGTCATGAGTTCAACTTTGTCATGAGATACATGGTTGAGGAGCTTGGTCAGGGGCTCCCTGATGTCAAAATAATTTTACGTGATGTGTATGAAGATTCTATGGATATAGTTAAGAATCACAAACATTATGGTAAGATATCTAATCATTTCTTTATCTCTTTTTGTTTTAATAGAAGGATCCAACAATTTATGCCTTACTTGATCATTATGCTTATTTCCCAGGTTCGTTTTCTTTTTTGAAACATTGGGGAGTTCTCGAGCCTTATTAGGAGTTCCTACCTTTGTTTCTTATGTTTGTTTAAGGGGGGCAAGAAAGTATGAAGTGAAGGCAGAAGATGAAATAGGAAAGACATCGGTTTAACCAGGGAATCCACCCAGGCTAGTAGAAGAGCCTCCATACCATAGATATGCCTCAATTGCAAATAAGTACTCAAAACGAATCGAATCGGAACCTTTTTAGGACAGGGCAGAAGTCTAACCCAGAAAGTAAACAAAGGTAAAGAGGAGCGAACGACTGGCGAATAAAGGGTGTGTGCAAGTATCCGAAAGAAAAGCCTTTCTAGAAAAGCGAGGGGGGAAGGGTGTCACGAAACCCGAGAGGAGAGTTCTTGCTTTTAAAATAGGTGCGCTTACTTCAACTGAAAGCGTGGGTCCAGGTTACTCTTTCTTTTTCCCAAAGAGAGGAAAGATACGGTACTCGAAAGAAGAAGGCGGATAATAATAAGAAAGAGCAGAAATCGAAATGGAAATGAGATCGACTCAACAGAGACTACTGCTGACGGAAATGCCCCTATTGGTGATTTGGGCTACCTCTTGCCGATGCGAATCTAATTCACCGGAAAACCTAGACCCGAACTAATTATTTCTTTACCTGGGTCCGATAGAACAACCAGCGAGGGCAGCACAAGTCGCATTACATCCTGTGGAGGATTTTCCTAATGGATAACCCAGAATAAGAGCTGGCATAAGGTTTTGAATCACCAGTCCCGTAGCAGATCAATCACTAACTTATTCAATGATAGTGTGTTCCCGTAGCCTTGGTGGATTCGTTCTCGACTGCCCTTTGATTCCGCTTTTTGGCGTCCCGATTTTACGTTACACTCTACAAATCTGGATTTTGTTGCATTTCCTATTGAGGTGCTTGCGTAATAAAACGCCAGATGCGTAACGAATCGACGTACTAGGGGTCCGACATAAGCTGATACCTTACTGCCTGTCGTGTTCACGATCGCGTGTGTTCGCATATCGGAGTTAAACCAAAAAACCCATAAGCTATTGCCACTACTATTGAAAGCGAAGTCTATCCTTCTATGTCTAGGTATACGACAACGGGAAGGCAATACGGAAAGTCAGGTCAACTCTTTTTTTAAAACGATTGAAGAGACGGATTGAACGACTATTGGGGTAGCTGAAGTATTTGACTTGCCATGGTTTGGACTTGCACCGGTTGATTAGTATTTAAGACTGATAATGGAACTATTTCAAGTAATTCCTAAGAAAGAAGAGAGCCATATCTCCGAAATGCATCAACGGAGGACCTCATCATGTAAATTTCCTTAATCGATGTCCCTTCTTTAGTTTAATGCGACCCCTGAAAGTCTGAAGTCAGGTTTCACTACCACTTCCGTAGATACACCATCGATCTCGATACCCAGACCATAGTATTAGCTTATTATTCCAGTGAACTCAGCTACGTGAACCTTTCTGCCCTAGATCCGCTGATATTTATCAGTCTTCCCCCGATTGCAATTGCACGTATACCGAAACCGGTGCTAGTGTATTAATTTCCTGCCTTCGTGAAGTCCATTCTTTTCTATTGCACTATTGGCTTCTATAGGTCAAAGAGGTTACCTAAGCCGAGGGGAAGGTAAGAAGTAAAATAGGCAGCAACTGATGAACGAGACAAAAGATTACCATCCGCTGGCCTAATATACTGGGTTCAACATCAGTAAACAAATTATGAGTTCGATGCGTGGAACTAAGAGAGATCCATTTCGACCCAGTATATTAATTTCAAGGTGACCACGATCAATTGAACAAGGTAGTGAACCAGCTAGTTAGCTTATGAACTTCTTGCTCAACCATCTGGGATAGGTTTCCTTTGTTAATGCCACTATCCAATCACAGAGCGAGGTAAGACTGATTCTTGGGTGCAGCTAAGTAGCCTATGCACCTAGCCTCTAAGTTAGGTAGGGAGTCGACCTGAAGCCTACTTTCTCGGTTCTGATCCAGCACTAGGAAGGACTAAGCCTATGATTCTAGGTAGAATATCTTACCCTTACGGCTAGTGAATCTCTCTTCTTTCTTCGCTATCGCTCCGCACCTGGGTATAGAATCAATTAGCCATAATCTCTTTCTTTACTCTACCCCAGGAAGATTATCAATCAATTAGCCATAATCTCTATCTGGAAGATTTGCAATCAATCTTTCTCTCTCTCCCCAGTAATAGAATCTCATTTCATAAAACTGTTGGTTTCGATTTGCATCAATCTCTTTCGTTTCTCTTTGAATCCCTCGGGTAGATCATCTATTAGAAGTTTGAGAACCTATACTACTAGAGAATCTTTCTTCCGGCGTATACGAATAACTGCCCCGCCCCAGGGGCGATGATGAAGTATCCATGTACGGGATAAGAACTCTTTCCGTTGAATCTTTCTTATTCCTGACTTAAGCAAGAATCTGCCCAATTAATATACTGGCTCAATCTAATTTTGGCTTTAAGCGAACACTCTCGAACCACAAGATCTAGAGTATCTGAGGGCTCTAGAAGGAGAAGAGCCACTGTAGAAAGCTTCGGTCTAGGGACTCGAAAGAATACCTCCGTTGCGCACCTGAATAGAGCAATCTCTTATGCAAGCGCATGGGAAAAGTATATGCATGGGCACGCACCTGGAGAAGACCCTCCGTAGATAAAGAAAGCCTCTTTCTCCCATCCGACCTAGTTTGCCTAATAAATCAACCAATCTGAGTCTAAGCCATTAAGAATCGAACCATCAAGCTAGGGAAGAGCTGGGAGGCCTTCACTCTATGGAATATTACAGAGGCTCCTTCCGTCAGTTGAATCAAACCGGTCTAGTTCCATGCTAGGGCCTTCTTATATAAGGCTCACGTTGGGGAAGAAGACAACTTCAGTTGAGAAAGAAGGGTTGGCGTTCGGACGCAACCAGCTTGAAAGAGAATATCATCTCTGCTTTATTGGACTATGCTACGAAGAAAAGATTCAACATCTCGTGTTAGAAAGCAATCGCAGGGACTGCACGCACAATAAGTATAGGAGTTGCTCTGGAGAAGAACTCCGTCCGTTGAATCAATCTCCCTCCTCTCTAGTTGGGGGCTTCGGTTGAAAGATTCCCCTTCTTCCGGGCCATAGAGCTTAAGACAAATCAGATCAGTCTGCTAGGGCTCCACAGCATGTAGGGAAGCAATTTATTGACTTGAAAGCACTCCATTCCCCTAGTGAACACAGTCATACCTCATCTACTAGACATAGTTAGCAAAATCGCTACGCAGCTCTTATATACTGGATCGATCCAATTAATATACTAGATCGCTCAATTCACTAACCGGATGAACCCGGATTACTATACTTCCATACTTAATATTTATAGGAGAGAGCGCAAAGACAGTCATACTTCCCATTGACCGAAGGCTAGTATACTTAGGACGGATGCTTCACACCTATATGATTCTCTAGCACTTCCACTTACGAAGAATTTCTCCAAGTTTGCTTAAGGAGCCTAGTATACCAAGTCGTCCCCTAATTGTTCCAGTCTCACCGGACTCAAAACTCGTAGAAAGAACTGCTTCTCATTCCCCGACCTCCAACAGAAAAACAAGTCCACTCATTCGCTTCTTTACAGTGTTGCACCTCACACTTCCTGTCAACTCACCGGACAACTGGAGGAGGAGAGCTTCGATGCAGAGAACGAGCCCCCATGAATCATTGAGCTTCCAATCAACAAGTCAAGAAAACAAGGCAAGCTTCGAGTCAAATCCTTGCCTTAGACAATAGAACTCCCGCCTCACTTCTTCCCGCTCACTTCGCTCACTCCTTAATGAATATACCACGCACGTCCCTTGGGGTATTCAGGTGCCTCAGCTTCGCACTCACTACTAACAAAAGAAGTCTCCCGACCCTTGGGGTATTCAAGCGCGTTGGATAGATAAAGAAATAAGTGAGAAGACTGGATATTAGCTGATACAGGGACAGGACTTGCACCTGTTACATCTAGGTAATGAGCCTAGTGAGCTACCGTACTGCTTCCGCTTCTCCTACGGATTTAATCAAGATCCTTGAAGAAAGATCGAATCCCAACAGAAAAGAATCAAAATACTGGGCCCCCGGATTAGTATACTTGGGCAAGTGAAGTTGGAACCGCCTACTACTGATGCCATATAAGCTCCTACCTCTGCTAGCCTTAGAACAGATAAAGTAGAACCTTGATAGCAACCCCTTGTCGCTCCCTCTGACTTAAGTGGAATCTCTATGGTAGCTTTTAAAGAAGGTAGGTTGCGAGACCATAAACAAATGCCTTGGACTTCGCCTGAGAAGCGTATCTCCCCTCCCACTTAGCTGGAGAAGACCTTTGGCTTAGAGAACTTAACTGGAGGCTTGGACAGGGTTCTAGTCTTCGTTATCTAGGCCTGGCTAGGAAATCTCAACCTTGAGTTTGCGTTAATCTTTCTCTCTCTCCCATAATCCAGGGCTCATTCGTGTATATTTGATACTGATACGCCTTGTGAAACCTACCCACTCCGGAGAATAAACCCTTTGAAACTCCTTAGCTGGCAATCACTCCGCCCCTGCATACCTTGGCCTTGCTTTGCTCGCCTTGGTTGATAGGGGCTGAGTTATTACTCCCATTGACCGGGGGTAGATTCTTGAAACCAAAGGTCCAACGGATCATTGCGCGTAAATACCCCGTAGGGTCGGGAGAGTATAAGCCACGCATCCATCCAATGAACATTTCCGGGTCACTTTTTACATTCAATATATTACTATAATTCCCCCGGCGAGGTGAATGTGTTTTTAGTAGTGCTCTAGTCTGAAAGAGGACCTAGTTCCCGCTTGGTGGCCGACTAAGCCTGTGGCTCGGACGACTTTTCTACGTCGAAAACACTGTCATCTAGCTACATATAATCTCATCGCCTCTATTTGGAGACAGATCATCCGTTGGAATTTTCACTATGGTAAAGTCTTAAGAAAGCTTCGACCCTTCTTACTTCCGTCTATTCCTCCTGACATGTATCCAAGACAATCCATCCTCTATCCACTTCTCAATGCCCCCGTATACCTAAGGGAATCTCCAGTATATTAATTGGGGGGGGGGAGGGGGTGGAGACCGATCCATTCTATTTGCCGGTCCCCGTTACGCATAACACATCAAAGTCAAAGGTGCTTTGTTCATACTGGATTTCATGGGCCAAAACCATGCATTTTTTAGATTTCCCTAGGGACCAACGAGTCGACGATCAAGCTGTCGAGTCCAAGTTGTTGTTGCATCCAGCAAAACAAAGGCCTAGGTATGTAGGGGCAGATTTTCTATTGTTAGTATATACGCGTGTGATTCAACATAAAATAAAAGAAAATAAATAAGTAGTATGGAAATAATAATGTTTGAAGTGGATGGATATACGCAGTTTCTTAAATTACTACCTCTTAATCAGCCCAATGTATGTACCAGGGAAACTATAGTGCCTATAGTTGTATACTCGCCTTTGGGCCAAGAATTATTCATACCTCCCTCCCGCCCAGGAAATGAACCTTCTTATCCCGGATGATCATGAGAAGGACTATGAATTGGGATAGTTACGCCTTTACTCTACTGCTTCCGGACCCAATTAATATACTGGGGAAGTATACTAGGCAAATCTTTATGTACTCTGAGTTTCAATAAAGGAAGAATCCCCTCTGGTGAATAAATAGGACCTGGGGTATAGCTTTTAATATTTCAATACGAAAATAAGACTCCCCCTTCTCGCTACCGAAATGAAAAAGAAGGCGGCAACCAGTATATCCAGGCGGACAAGAGCATCCATAGAGTCTCGTTTATTAAAAGAATCCACTGGCTCAATAAGGCAACTCGTGGAGAACCCTGATCTGTGCGTCTTTGAGTCAAGAACAAGCAAGCCTAGAGTGCATTCTTTCTAACAACCTACCTGCTACCACTAACAGAAGAGATCAGAGACCCTTTAGAGCAAAGGGCTACCAACGTTAGAGTGCGTAGCGAACCTCTGGCTTATTATGAATCATTGGGCATCAGGTCTTCACCAATACAGCTACTACCAGTAGTATCAATAGCAAATCCTTACTTGACTATATCAATGAAATTGCACCGAACTTGAAATCATTCATAAAGAATAGTTTGGGTTTTTTCTTTCCTAGGCACGACAAACGGGGGGTGCGTAGCGACTTGCTTATTTCTAGCTGGAATTACTTACTTGCTTACTTGTGGGCTTACCTCGCAGGACTTCTGAAGCTTCCCGGAAAGAATAGTTCGGATTGGGGAGTATATTCCTCACTTCGATAGCCTCTTCGTCTACTTCAAAACACGATCATGGCTACCACAATATGCCTCTCCTGCCGTGCATGTATATGATAATTGTCTCACGTACTAATATCCCATGGCTAGGGATTCGTATCAATAGTGAGTGGGGTGGCATTTTGGTAGCTAACCGAGAGGTAACTGATTCAAATCCAGTCCCCATGCAGTCTCTTATTAAAATTAAACATACTATTCTATTACTTATGGTCTAGCTATTCCTGGTATTAATTCCAGCTACACTTGTTTTGTTTATGAGCGAACCGCAGGCTCTATGAAAGGAATAGAAAGAATCTTGCTTCTGTTGACTCGCCTGAAGCTACTCTACTGGTTTCCTTATCGAAGCGGGAGAGCGAGTATATTAATTGGGCGAATAAGTTCTTTCTGAATTAGAAGATTTGAGTTCTGAGTTATGTAATTATATCCTTGCTAACACTTTTTCTTGTCCAGTTATTGAACTATAGGTTTTCTTGCTTGCAATTAATGCTGCTCCCTTGTTTGGCTAGGTGTTTTCACTATTGGTTTAGTAGCAAATGACTGGCTGAACAATTAGTCTTGCTTCAGTTATGGTTCAATAGGTGTAACTGGTCTTGCCCACAACTGGTGTTTAGGCGGAGTGAGCCCAAGTGAAAGAGAATCGTAGAGGAGCGAGTTGTCCTTGAAAGATGTTGAGCTCTTTCCGTTCAGCAAGGAGGGCCCAATATCTCAAGC
Organism: Allium sativum; assembly: GCA_030737875.1. Taxonomy (NCBI): domain Eukaryota; kingdom Viridiplantae; phylum Streptophyta; class Magnoliopsida; order Asparagales; family Amaryllidaceae; genus Allium; species Allium sativum. The sequence continues at coordinate 931,218,508 of CM060924.1, read as the reverse complement.
TTCGAATGAGTAGTGATGAGGGTGCTCCGCTTTTATTAGGAATACTTCCCACCCAGTATATTAGGCTGAATCTCCTTTTCTTGAGGCCAAATATATATCCTCTTCATGCATCTTTTTAGACCCAAGTCATAATTTGCTTCGCTTCTAAGTCGTTCTATCTCCGACTCCAGTTCATAAACTCTCTGTTCGAAAGTTGTCGAGTTTGCCTTGAAGCCAGTATATCCAGGAGATGATCGAACTTTAATAGTTCCCCTCGGCAGAAAGCGGTTCTTTTCATTCTTTCTCCAGCTCACCCACTTTTGTATTCAACCCCGCATTAGTCTTGGATAGGCCTCCACACACAGAAAGACGGAGCGAGCGGCGCCTACCTCCCGCTCACCTCTATTCTCATGATTTCCTCTTCTCTGGTGAACACAGTAAATAAAGACCCGCATTATCCTCATATCCACTTCATTTTCTAGTTAGGATTGCCATGAGCCCTAGTCCTTATGGCGAATGAAGATCAGGCCTGGTAGACGAAGAATTGGTAGGATGAAGATAAAGCCCGGTCGTCAAGTATTCTAGTAGTCTTTCCCTTCCCGAACATCTGTCAGATAGCTCAATCGATTAGGACCTTTTTAGCGGTATTAGGCAGATCAATTAAGCATTTCATTATTGAACCAACTCTATCATATAGAAGCAAATAACTAAAGGAGCCTAATATACCAAGTCCAGTAATTAATTGAATGAGAGATCAGTAAGGAATTATGATTCTATGGCTTAGAACGCAGACCAAGGAGAACGTTATCAGGCTAGTCTTTGGAAGGTATTATTATTCCATATGACTCCTATATAACATTGGCTGCAAAGGCGAACCACAGAATTGTAGATTCTCTGGCAGCTCTGAGTCTAGCAAGCCAGCAGTGGTCTAAATCGAGACGAGGGATGTTGAACTATTCCAAAAGCATTCTCATCTTGTCATCCTTTAGGTTGGAAATGTTTACAAATTCTTAGAATATTATGAGATCCACTATTCATTCATTTTTCATTCCAGGCCCCTTGAACCAACTGACCCAAACTATTCGCCTCAATTAATATACTGGCCTTGTTGGTTGTCTAAGTATACCTATGGCTTGGTTTCTTCTGGTGGTGCGAAACAACATGTTCCTTATTGGCTTGGGTTACCTCTTCTTCGGCTCTACCAGTAGTCGTGGAACTCTTGTCCATTAACATTCTAACTCCCTATCGGTGAGGTAGCGTAGTTGTATAGTATACTTCGAGCGAAGCTCAGATGCTACACACCTATTGATCATTTACTTTCCGTTAATGAATGCGAAATTCCCGGCCTTACTGTATTCCTCTTTCCATTAAAATCCCTTCTACCGCCTCTGGATTTCGTACCAAATGGAGATCGAGATGCGTAGCAACCAGGTAGCCCCTTTAAAAGAGCTAATGGCTTAGCAAGCCACCAATTCAAAAGAATGTTTAAGACAGTTCCAGATTCTATTAATAGCTAACTAAGTCCCGATTCATCACTATCCAATTATCATGCTCTCAAACCAGCACACTCGCTCGCCAACTGGTCTAATATACTGGATCATTCGCCTAACTAACTTTACTAAGACTAATCCGCTCGCTTCTTCATTCCCGCCCCGAATATACTCATAAGCTTGCCCTTCTCAAGCTTGTGGAGGTTTAGAGAGCTCTTTCCGAATGACTTCGCTCCTTCAAATGGAGCCTGATGCAGATTTGAATGTGTAGCTCAGTAGGGGTTATACCTATACGGATGAGGGAGAGAGAGTAGTAAGGGATAATTAATTGGAACAAGAGGAGTGTAGCTCTAAGGAGCAACCTCCTTCGGAGCGACTGTCAAGGAGCGGGAGTGATTGAGCGATGGGAGGCCCGACCAATAAAGGATGACTAGTATACGCCTTGTTGAGTGAAGTAAAGAGCCCAGGTACTGGTCTAAGCCAGAGCATAAGGCCCAAACGGAAGGAACGACGCGAAGTTGGAGTGATGATGGAGCAGTGGAATGATCTAGTATATTCTACCACAACTTAAACAAGTGTTAGGTTGGCGGGAATAAGAATGGACTCCCTTATGGTCGATTAGCTATCGCTTCGAAGAAGGAGTGAAGCTCCTTTTAATCGCTACCTCTCACTCATTTCGATGGGCTTATAGACTGGGACTTATTTCTGTTGATTAGTTGCCTTTGCTTGGTGTTGATGCGGATTGGTAATGACTGATTCTTGGTACTAATGCACCTACCGGTTGGTAAGCACCATATACCGAGAGAGGTAGCGTTATTCACTGGAATTTCTTCCAAGGAGCTCCTTGCCCGTTCGTTTCACTTTCGCTCCTCTCATCGAGAAAGCAATTACACATCCTGACTAAGGAGCACAGACAATAGGTTCGTAGGAAGAGGCAAGCATTCGCACATCCGTCTCTATCATATGTGTTGGGTGAAGAGCTAAGTCTATGCCTGGCCCAGGGCCAGGAAGATAGGCAGAAGGAGTAAGCAGCTTAAGCAAGAGACCCTATCTTATATAGGAAATTGATCATATCCAGTAAAGGCCAGTATATTAATAGGGCCGAGCAAAGAGAATTTAGTTCGTCTAATTACTTGACTTTCTTTCTAGCCATTTTTTTGCCTAGAAAGAAAGGGAACTTTGACTGTGTTAAGCATAAGTTGAGAGAATAGGGCTAGTATACCAAGTCCATTATATTAATAGGGAGGACGAGATTGTAAAACCCTTGGACTTTTTCGCTATAGCTTATATATACGATGTCCTGATCTTCGAAAGAAAGGTAACGTACGAATGATAACGTACGTTACGTAAGTGCCCACTTCAAGCATCTAGAAGCATTTCGAAAAAGTCTAACAAAGTTCGATTTGGTCAAAATAAATCTTTCTGAAAATTCTTGTTGCCGAAATCCTTAGGATTTACGTTTGGCGGTTGGGTAACGGGTACCTGATCCAGCCTCATTCAGTGATTTGTAGTTGATTACCAACCTTGGCCCGGACTTGATCGTTTCTATTATTAATATAGAATGCCGCGCAGGAGCCCCTTTTCGGGTCGAGTAAGGTATCACATTTTTTAAAAGCAAAGGAGGTCCCGGGAAGCGAGAGCTAGCTCGACCAGCCCTTCAATCCTAACGTTTTCTCCGCTACCACCCTGCCTGTAGTTTTTCATAGAATTCCCTGGCTCATTAGAATGTTGCATGTTGGCAAGAAAGTCATCCGATAGGGCAGAACAGATAGGACATCCGAAAAACAAAAGAAAAATCAATAGAAAAGACGCTTTTCACTATCAACGTCGAAAGCAAGCTCCCAAGCGCAATCAAAAAGTCGAATGAGAGAAAGCTCCCGATCTAAGCGGCAGTCATAGCTTCGGTTCCACAGGAGGTGCTTGCGACAAGGATTCCTGTGTCTACTAGAGAGTAGAAGTCTTGGCTAGGGATTATGCCCTACCAAGAGCAAGAGCCGTGTCTCTTAACAAAGTATTATATTTTTACTTCTTCTACGAATATTTCTCATCCAAGACATAACTTTCTTTGGCTTCCGCGAATTGCTTCAATATAGTCTCATGGCTCGACTGGGCCTCTCGATGTTTTGACAGGAGTCAGTATTAGGGCGATATGGTATCAAAGAAGAATTTGGTACCAATTGATTGAACTAAGTTCGGGCTAGTCGCGAAATGGATTGCGTACCTAGTTTCCCAAGGGCCTTGGCTTAGTTTGCTCGCTTTTTTCAGTAGGGGAGAAACATGACTTCCAATTAGCTAGCCATGCCACCTAACTAGTGTAACGACTTAATAATGAGACCAATATTCTTCGAAGGTACATAACCGCTAAATAAAGATATTTTGCCTATCCCCAATCCCAACTCTAATGAAAACAAATCGATCTTACGCTTCCCACTCAGGAAAGTCTCACTAATGCCTGGTTTATTAATTGGGTGGGCGAAAAAAGAGTTACACAATCTAGACTATTGGCCATTCGCGGTCAAAGGCGACATGTCAATGAATGAAGAGAAAGTGAAGATTTGTGTATGAGAAGGAGCGGTTCCCCTTAAGATACTTGGGTCCTACCTGAATAAAAAGTGGGGAAGGGAATACCTTAGTAGCGAGGGGCGCAGAAGTTCTCTACATTTTCTCGTTTCGAAATTCAAGGGCCGTGTCTTGCTGTGGGTGGTTATAAGGTTTCCCAGTCTGCAAAGAGAAATGTTCATTCATGAAATAGTCTAAACAACCAAATAAACGCGCCTCCTTTTAATATACTGGATCGGTTAGAGTATACCTCCTTCGTTAATCAGTTCTCTGCTCCTATCAGTGAAGTGGACATTAGTAAGATGTCGCCTCAGCTTCCAATTGTCGATCGACTAAGGTGGAATGAAACCACTTGACCAAGGAAGAGGTAAACATTCCACTGCTTTGACTAAATTCAACGCAGATATCCTTTCACATCCCCACTTTGAATTATTATTTTCCGTAAACTTAAAAAAAAGGATGAGAAAGCAGCCCCGAAGATGTATAGAAATGACTAGGCAAGTGACTTACGCTTGTCTTAAAAGAAAGAATTTCCAATTGATTCAGAGGATGGAAATTAGTTAATAGCCCTTTTCCAAAACATCTTGGGAGAGGCATCATAAGCAACTTCGCCGCGCACTCCTGACAACTTTCTTTTCCTAATTTCTCGCTATCGGTTAAGCATCTTTCTATTCTTTCTCCCAATCTGGATCCCCAAAGGCGCGGGAAGGAAAGAACCGAGGTTACGTCAAAAGTTGGGACGGAGTTAATATCTGGGGTGCCCGAAGGAAAGCAACAACACTCGCGGAAACAGACCGGAATGCCAACTAGAGAAGAAAAAGAGTCCCGACCTCGCAACATGGAATTTAGTTTGAAGAAAGAGACCAGCCCTTCGAAAAGCTGTTCAATCTAGCTATAGCGGACTTGCAAGACTAATGAACGACTAGGCCAACTGGGACAACAATGACGGGAAAGCACCTAGGACTGCCAAGGAGCGAAAGAAACTCGAACAAGAAATGAATCGTTTCCTTCAAGGCTAATGTAACATTTTTTTAACTTCAGCTATGTACTTAGGTTAGTTGCTCAGTTTCTCCTATGTCTATTTGGATGTTGGAAGTGGGGTAATGGGCAGACAAGGAGGTCCTAATAATGGTGAATCGGGTGCGTCTTCCGTTCCAAGGCTTTTATGCCCCCGTTCAGGCCTTATTTAAGATAGGAGAATGGGGTTAGCAAGAGACTCTAGGTTTTGCACGAGTAGCATACTCCGATTTCAGTGAATGTGTGGAAGTCTGTTTAGCCAGCAAGCATAGGAAAGAAATCCCCCTGGTAACTTACTATTAATGCTAATCTATTAGTTCTAGCTCGAAGTTTTCCCTTAGTGGTCTCGAAGTTAGCTGCTTGGCATGAGTAGCTTAGGCAGTCTTAGTGAGTAGCTAGTCTTGCTCATGCGGGGCTTTGGAAAGAAAGTAAGCATATAATTCATATACTAATTTTCGAATCCAGCTCGGGAAGCTTTTTTTTGTTTAGGGAGTTCAGGAAGATGTTAAATTAAGGTGAGGTTTACTATTCTAGTCTACAGGCCATTTTGCTAAAAGAAAATCTTGAGTATTGCCAGTATAACTTACTCTCTCTCGACTAATGTGTAGCTGCGGCTAAGTTACAAGTAACGGCGTTCTCAGTGAAGATAACAAGATTCAAGCTTGCTTGTGTGTACGTGCTTTTTCTTTATGATGTGAAGGCCAGTATACTAATTGCGACCAATAAGGGACGACTAGTATACGGCTGGTTGAGTGAAGTAAAGAGCCCCAGGTACCGGTCTAAGCCATAGCATAAGGCCCAAACGGAAGGAATGGCGCGAAGCTGGAGTGATGATGGAGCGGTGGAACGATCCAGTATATTCTACCATAATTTAAACAAGTGTTAGGTTGGCGGGAATAAGTATGGACTCCCTTACGGTCGATTAGCTATCGCTTCGAAGAAGGAGCGAGCTCCTTTTAGTCGCTAACTCTCACTCATTTCGATGGGCTTATAGACCAGGACATATTTCTGTTGATTGCCTTTGCTTGGTGTTGATGAGGAGCCGGAAGTACTTATTGTTTTGTTCTACTTGTCGCTCTCTTGATGAGCCTTAGAGACCAGAATCAGTAGCTAATGTATCGAAATGTGTTGGAGCTTCTGGCGTGGTGTTGTTATAGCAGTTGGATTGCCTGGTTCCGCTAGTTTGGATCGGTTACCAAAATATTCAGGGATCGGACATATAAATCGGACCGAGGACACAACTATAGGTAGGACAGCAGTTAGCACTCGTACAGAGCTCCCGTCGGTCTCTCCTTTTAGTCTCCCGCTTGGTATTAATTAACGAGCTAATATACTGGTTCTTACTGGATAAGTCTAATCAGTCCCGCTAAGAGAGGAGGGAATATTATTGCCGCCCACTTCAGTAGAAATGATTGGTTTGCCTAGCATTCTGATTCACACGAAATTGGCGTAAGCTGGATCAAGCTTCGGCAAGGAAATGAGCTCTACTTCCCTAGCAAGAGAACTAAGGTAATGAAGTTTCCTACAACTGGAGAACTGACGGAATGAGCCTATTATCAAAGGGAGGTATATTTGTTGGGACAATATAATGCCGATGACAAAGCGGTATGTAGATGTGAAACAAAGAAACCCATAGAGATGTGAAAACAATCATTTGTACTCTCCCCTCATTCCCCTTCCCTTCTTAGGTATTCTTCGGTCTAGCGGAGTTAGCTCTTGCTCATGGGCCTTTTTCATGGGTTTTCCGTTATGAGTTTATCTAATTGAAATTTCTATGTGCTATGCTTTACCCATTCAAGTAGAAGGTGTTGATCTACTAACAAATGAAAGGCTCTCTTTGTAAGCAAAATTCACTTTCTTTGATCATTTTTGTTCGCCCAGTATAAACATTGGCCTTTGTATCACACTTCTTTTCAGATATGCCGCTCCGTGAGCAAGGAGCGCCACGAGTAGAGCGAGAAGAACACAGTGAGCTTTGGTGATGTCAGAATTTTCACCTATTTTGATCTATTTAGTGATGAATCTGCTAGTTTCTTTGATCCCACTCGATCTTACTTTTCCATTTGCTTCCTATAGTTCGACCTATCCAGAAAAATTGTCGCCCCTTGAATGTGGTTCCAATCCCTGCGGTGATGCCAGGAGTCGTTTCGATATACGATTTTATCTGGTTCCTATTTTATTTATTATACCTGATCCAGAAGTCACCTTTTCTTCTCCTTGGGAAGTACCTCCCAACAAGATTGACCCGTTTGGATCTTGGTCCATGATGGCCTTTTTATTGATTTTGACGATTAGATCTCTCTATGAATGGAAAAGGGGTGCTTCGGATCGTGAGTAACCACCAGTGATAGGGCAAAGGGGGGAAGTACATAGAAAAGATCAGATGCCTACATTCAATCAACTGATTCGTCATGGTAGAGAAGAAAAACGGCGCACGGACCATACTCGAGCTTCGGATCAATGTCCCCAGAAGCAAGGAGTATGCCAGGTGTGAAATCCCATTGTATTCGAGGAGTCAAGGATTTGCTGGGAATTTCAGATCGAAGAAGAGGCAGATCTAAATATGGTGCGGAAAAACCAAAATCCAAATGAATGGAAGATGCCTCTAGCCAGTATATTAATTAGCGCTCGACCCTCGTTTTCCTGGGCGAGGTGTGTAGCCCACAACGTTACGCCCTAAAAACTCCCAGTATATTAATTGGCCCTTCCAAATGACCAGCTACGCTATCTCGCTTTTCAGGTTGTGCCCAGCGTAAGTTGTTCACGAATCGGATTCGTGTCGCTAGTATATTAATTGGGGGTTTGGCTTACACGAGACCGAGCATCAATTTCCTTGGGCAGTCAAAAGACGAGTGGAAGGGGGCTTTTTAACCGGAAGCAGGCACCAGCATAAACATTGGGGAGGTACAAACATTGGAAGGATCAATTGCAAGCTGCTCGGGAGGTTTGGATTCATAGATGGGCATAATCCGCTCTTTGCGGGTGGATGCAACTGACACCGGTGAATCAATAGTAGTGATATCCACATCCCTGTCCCGTTTTGATACTATGCATTATGCTCCTCGAAGAAAGAAGGATGGTAAAATGCCTCTGCCAAGATCGATTACGTAGGGATCGACATATCGATGTCACGAGAGCTTATGTTGTTGTCGCGAAGGGTGTATATTTCATGGGCACTGATCGGACATGGGAACAAAGCCTGATTCTTTGTTACAACACTGGAGAATCCTAGCGTGCTACCACCAAATTGCTTAGCTCAGTGGGAACAAGCCTGATTCTTTGTTATAGCACCAGACCTCTTCTTTCTCTTTATACATCCCCCTTATACTCCGAAGTCAATAAGCCTATTCATCCTGGTCATGTAAAACCACCTCTGGGCTCTGGGCCTCCTATTCAACCTAATCAATTATGTTTCTTCATTGTTGCCCGGAAATGATTCAGGGTCATGATTCTTTGTTATGAACCACGTCGTTTCCCTCCTCATGGCCGGATATACCGGAGATCTATGTCGACCGTTATTTCTTAACAACATCTGTTTCTCTATGCGCAGTTTCTCTAGCTCTTATATCTCACTTTCTTCATTTGACCCACCGAAACACCTTTTCTCCCATAGGGTCACCACCTTCTTTGCAGAGAGGTTATAGCACCAAAGGTGCATACTCTTTCCTGTTTGTTACACCACGAGACAATTCTTTAATGCTTTCAATATACTGGACTTGGTATCTACGCCCCTGGTTGGTTCATCCCATTGGCCCTTGCTCCCAGGTAAGAGTTCATCCCATTGGCCCATGCTCCCAGGTAAGAACCCGATCGAGTGCCTTTGCCCTGCCTAGGAACAAACAGTCATACCTGGAGTCAGAGTAGCTCTAAGACATCCTCCCTTGTTAGTTGTCGCCTGCCTAGAGGTCGCCTTGTTCTTACTTTGGTCACCTCACTACTAAAGCTTCTCGAAAACAACGTTCGACTTGCATGTGTTAAGCCATGGGAATTACCAATTCAGATTTGGGTCCAAAAGCGGTTAACAATGACCATTGAATAAGTCTCTTCGGCTTGGGTTAAAAGCACGGAATGCCGTCACCATCTTTGAATAAAGTCTTTTCGGCTTGGGTTAAAGGCACCATAAATAGCGCATAGCAAAGCGGTGCCTAATACTCCAGCAACTCCCATCATATGAAATGGGTTCAATGTCCAATTATGAAACCCTTGGAAGAAGAGGAATGTTTATATTGGACTCAACCCTAAAGTAAAGTGTTGACTTCTTCTATATACTTAATAAACTCTCCTGGAGACTGGGATGCCTCTCCGTATGACTGGAATCTTGGCGGAGTTCGAGTGTCTTAATGCTAGTACCTAGTCTAAAAGCGACTAGTGCCCTTCCGTTTGGCCGGCTTATAAATAAGCACCTGTCTCGTCGGGTTTTCTTCGAAGAAAACACTCCTATCTCGCCATTTCATTCCATCTCCGTCTATTAGATGATAGATCATCAGAGGTAGCGTAGCTCTATGCGACCAATGGGAAAGTCTGGAGAAAGGTTGAGTGACCAATGGTAGTAGGCGCCAGTATATTAATTCGGGAGGTGACCAACAGGAAGAGGGATTGAGGTGCGTAGCCTTGTAGGATAAGTAGACGCTGCAAGAGGTCGGAAAGTAGGACCAATCCAAACTCGGAAGGAAAGGGATATTGGGACTGTTGCTCCGACCATGTCAACTAATGATGCTCTCATCCCCGTCTTAGATTCTTTCTCTATTAATATACTCACATACCCTTTGTGGTAGATTAATGCAATACCATCGGACTAGCTTATTATATAAGACATATCTACAGAGACTTGTGATAAAGGATTCAATCTAAGGCTTTTGCCTATCCCGTGTATCCACTTTTCTTTTACGCTACCTTGTCCAGAGCCGTCTAGCTTCCTCAAATGAGTCGGTTGCTTGTTCCCATATTGCTCGTGTAACACCCCACATCTGTTAAGGTCACTCACAAAGGGAATGCCTTAACTTCAATGGAGTATTATGGGTACTGGAACAGAAATATTACAAGACAGACATATATAAAACAGCGGAAAATAAAGTGGAAGTACTTCAAATCATTTATTAAATATAAATGTTTACAAGAAAAGCCCATCAACCTCCAATACCCAATTTCATAGTTAAAATATTTGTCTTGCTCAAAAACAAAGAAGCATAAAAACAAACTGCAGTATTCCCCAATAAAGCAAAGCAAGCCATAGCCAAGAGAAATCCAAGCCATACATGAAAGAGCCTTGGAGCTTGGTAAGATCCGAACTAAGCTGTCCCACCCTGTGAACCGGGGGGAAAACGGAAGAAAAAGAGGCGAAACAAAACGGGTCAGTCATAAAGACTGAGTAAGTCCTAGTGACTTTCAGCATAAAAATAGATAAAGATAACATGGCATGAATAAACTGAAAGTAAACATAAGCATGATGACAAGGTAGGCAAGATAAACTAAGATAACAAGATAAACTATGATAACAAGGTAAACTAAGGTAACAAGATAAACTTCGGGCACAATGAAACAAGTATAACGTCCCATAATTCCTATCAAGTATCCCACCGCATGGTTTCAATTAAGAATAACATCGCAAGGTTTCTAAGCTTTACCATTAAAACGATATCTATTTGCTCTGCACCACCTAACTAGCATCCTCATAAGTGTCTTACATGGAATGATCTGTACTCCTACTAGTATCCCAACTAGTATCCTGTGTAACAAGGATCCGTACCCCCTACTAGTGTCCCAACTGGTAGCCCGTGTTATATAATAATTACAACATGATCCCAATCCCCGCAATTATGGTAGCCTTCAGGTGTACATCGATTTTGAGGATTCCACCTCGATCACCCCAATGGCCATGTATATATTCGATGCACCCTTACTACCTTATCGATCGGCTCCCTACTTGACCTAGTTCTCGTTTGTGTCACGCGGCCCCCTACTTGTAGATACCTGTACTGGTCCCACCATGGGGTGTATCAAGTCCCATGGTGGCAACTCTGAAACAATCAAGATGCACAGCTTTATACCTACTGATGCCCAGTGGCTAAATTTTCTGCGCCGAAGTGTGTGCACGCCCGCACTCTGTTAGAACCTGCACTGCTGCACCAACCGCCGCTAATTTGACCTCTTATAATCATCCCAGTAATCGTGCCCCACCCTGCCTAGCTCAGGGTTCCGTTGATACCTAATGTGGGTTACTGCTGAAATGGGTCCCCGTTACTAGGTTTTTCTAATGGTTAAGTCTGTGGGCCTATATTCTCTGATATTACCCACCAACCCTGATGTGTACTTAACTCCGCTACTGATGTGTATTTAATGGTTAAGTCTGTGGGCATATATTCTCTGATATTACCCACCAACCCGATATGTACTTAATCCCGCTACTGATTCAAGCATGTGTATTTAATGGTTAAGTGTATGTGGGCCTATATTTACTAATATTACCCACCAACCCGATATGTACTTAACCCTTCTACACGTTATGTTACCATGGTTAAGAGTTTATCTTAGTTAATTTAACCTTTCTCTCTTATTATGTTTGATTGGTTAAGTGTGGTTTATTATTAACCCCGTTCGTCTATCTGGTTACATTGGTTAAGAATTTTCTTGTTAACTTAACCCTACTAAGCATCACATCAGATTGGTTAAGTGCATGTTAACTTAACCCCATCCACTAGTCATATTATAATGGTTAAGTGTTCTTATTTACTTAACCCTACCCACTGGTCTAATTACCATGTTACGTTGGTTAAGTATTACTATTCGTATTTCCATATGTCACCCACTTAACCCCCATGTCCCACCACATGTTTATCTGGTTAAGTATTTCTTAATTCATTAAGACCGTAACCTTATAAAGACCTCTCACATTAGACTGACATTTATGACAGCTGGATTTGCCGGGCGGGTCCGGGCAGTCTTACACCATAAAAGAGTCTAAGCTCGTGTCTTTACAACTGTTACGCTTTTAATTTGGGCCTAGGACCTCTCACCTTGGGCTACCATTTGTGACTACTGGATTTGTCGGGCGGTTCCGGGCAGGTTTACGTCACGAATGTGTCCAACCTCGTGTCCTAAGCATTGATTATCACTTATAATCTTTTACCCCAATTTGAATTTATTTCCCTATTCAAATTATCAATTAATTCCTAATTTAACGACGTCCATAATTGACTCAATTATGTCCATCAATTAATGGTATGCAAAATCATATCAATTTTACCACAATTTATCTTATGCCATTAAAGGCAACTTATCTCAATTTATATTTATCCCTCTTTTAAGGCTATTACATGCCAACTAATATATGTACCCAATTCTAGTCAGTTTACATATATACCAAATTTCATGCTTTTTACATATGTCAAGATCTAGCCAAAATTACATATATCAAGTTTCATACCCAATAAACCCAAATCCGATGATTCATGATGTAGTTATCCCAAACTACAATCTTTTTATTTCAATACATGCCAGTTGCCCATGTTCATAATACATGTTTATGCAAATTATAAAGTTTACAATCGCTTTCATGCTCAAATTTCCAAGTCTACACATGCCTAATTAACATAAGCCCAATCTTTTGATTTAATTTACATAGGCTCCAAAACTCATAATTTTATTTTACATGCCAAATTACATACATGTTATACATACCAAATTTCATGTTACATTACATAGATCCAATTGGTGTCGAATTCCATGTATATAATATTTATGCAAATTTTATCATAACAGGATTATACCAAAATTTATAGATCTACCCAAAACTTGCAAATAAAATGATAACATCCAATTTCATGTTGCCAATTATTAATCATATTCTTATAGGCAATAATCCCATTATTCCCCCGTATACATCTCGTATGCGAATCGCGATTTTAGGCCAAGGTCCGAAGTTGACCAAGGTTCATCAAAAGAAAATAAATAGGGGAAGGTAGAAATTTGCATAATAAATAGATCAGAGAGAAAACAACATCATGATAGGCATAAAGATTACAACTTGATGATAACATCATTACGAATCAAGGAAACTGCTAAATAAATCACAAACTTGTCATGAGAATAAAGGTAGGTAAGTCCCAAAACTAAAGATTCAAAAAGCAACAGGAATAGATCTGAATCGATAAACATACTTAGATCCAATTCCACTTTATTTCATGCCCATATTAAAATTAAATATTTAGATCTGAAAATAAATAGCACTTACAGAGAACGGCTAATGAATTAAGAAGTGAATTTGTCTTAGAAAGTTGCAGTGTCATTGATCTATCCCCTTGAATTTGTTGTAGAAGCATTGATCTTTGATTTGATTTGAGTTTGGACGCTTAAGCTTTAAATTTGGAGACGGCGGCCATGGCTCAAGAGAGATTTTAGCAGCATTTTGGTGTCATATGAATTTGTGTGAGTTAGGCTAGGTCTAGGTGTTATTTTATAGGTGTAGCAATTCATTTCAGCCATCGGATTAACCCTAAAACCTATCCGGACCATCAAAACTCGTCCCGGGCCTCAAAAATGGGTTCTGGCCCGAAACAGGCCGACCAGGTCAACTTGCAAGGGGGGGAAGTCGACACTATAGTCGACCCCCATGGGGGAAGTCGACTCCCAGGTTGACCCCCTGGTCGACCTGGCCCCCAGGTCGACACCCAGGTCGACCTGGCCAGTTCTGTGCTGACCGAAACCTTTTGAATCTTGTTTTGGCCATATCTTGGTCATACGGACTCCGATTTTCGAAAACTCGGACTCTATTTCATGTAAAATTTCGAGAGGAATGCAATGGTGATGTCCATTTTTTCTATTTCCTGATTCTTAAATTAATTATCCTTATTTTACTATCTTTTCTGTTACATACATCATTATCGAACTAGTTTTTCTTTTCTTCCATGTATTAATTAATTCTTCTTATGCATCACCATTATTTACCCATCATAAGCATATTTTTATATATTTTATTTTATTCTTAATTATATTAAAAATACAGGGTGTTACAGCTCGGGTGCCTACCTTGATTCGACACGACGTGGCTCGTCCAATTCTAGATGTCGCATCAGTGGAATCCTATTCTCTGCTTTCTTTTTCGGCGTTGGACGGGATCGGTCTGGGTTTTTTGAATCTGAAGCCGAGAATGAGCGAGCACAACCTGACTATGTGAAAGAGGTGTGTAGCGAGCTAAACAAGAGTCCTCCCTAGGGGAATCTAACTATTTAATTCTATAGAACGACAGGTTCAGTGCTAGTTTAAACTTTTCGCAAAAAACATCTCAAATCCGAGCTAATTTTAATTAATTATTTATTTTCTAAAATTAATGCTTGTCGCCCTAACCTAATTAGTAGGGGGATGCTGTTGCATTGAGCCTACACAGGCGAGTGGAGTATACCTAACAAACGATCTGAGCCGAGACTAAGTTGACCCTAAGCCATGAAGCTCTTACGCAGCTAGCCAAGTAGCTCGAAACCTACGAGTGTAGTAAGACATAGCCAGGAAAAACTAACCAAGAGTACGCTCCACGCTGATATGAAATATCGAGCTAGGGTTCTACAGATAATTGATAAGTCAAAATAGAAAACTTTCTTTCATAAGCTTTTTTACCATCTCAGCAATATAATATAGCGGTAACCTATTGATATAAGAATAACTATGAGAAAGCTCTTTCGGATCGAATTACGAAAATTGCTTGGAAAGCGCTTAGATAACTTAAGCATCAGTTGATTGGTCAGGGAAGACTGAATCATATGCCGAGTCCTTAGCTTTTCAGATGCAGACGAACCTCTCGCTTCATGTCCGGCTCTGTGCGATGGAACTTTCCCATGATCTGTAAGCGTAGCTCATGTCCAACCAGATGAGGCGAAAAGCTTAGTTTGTAGCTCGTTTCCCATCTGGAGTAAAAGGGATCGAATGCATGCCGGTACAACCGGTGCCTTACCTCTTGTCTATACCCCATGGTTCTCTTCATGATTAGAAAGAAAGAAAAAGTATATTACAACGCCTCTTTGCTTGCTTTTCTTGTCCTTATGTTTGATCGCTCGAGAGTACGGAATGGCTTGATCCTTGCGGAGTTCACAACGCATAGGTCGTTCTTACAGCTACGCTACCTATGGTCACCCCTTTGTTGATACTGCCTATTCAATCAGCGACTTGGCTTCGCTACGCTTCTAATTATAAGATACGATTGGTCACCTCACTTCCCTTAGGAAGATTACCGTTGTACCAACCTCTGACATGCTAAGCACACCACGGGTCAATTCATACCTGATCCCAACCGCTGTCACTTCGTTCTCACCTTTGTCAATTCATACCACGGGTCAATTCAGTGTCAAGGATTAGCATCCGATCCTCAACTGCAAGATAAGTGAGAGCATTTGTTGCATCTATTAAGTCAAAGCTAAGAAACGATTCGGGTTGATACGACCCTCAGTCTTCTTTTTGGGAGATTAGGTGCATAGCCTCGGATGGAGACTTCGGAAAAACAATATGAATGAAGTTCCTGTTCTGGTTTCACTAAGGGGCATACTAGCGGAATAAAGGCTTAGGGGACTGGATAACCGGGGGACTTCTTACTTTACTTGAAGCGGGTGGCATAGATGCCTTTAATGGAGCTGCTTTGGGCCTCCTCCTCGAACAAGTGAATCAGAAGGGCTTGCTCAGTATAAACATTAGGAAGCGAATATCCGTGGGTAATAGAAGTTCCTGGTGGTGCGCTTGGTTATGTATGCTGCCTACTCTTGGGTGGAAGAAAGAGCATAGGAAGCCGACCCTGCTTTCCAAACCTTTCCTAGTGAACTGGAGATTCTCGGATCTGGCGAATATGGTTGTTCACGACTATTGGTAACGACGGACTACGCTTACTTGTTTGAGTAAGGCATTGCTATTGGCAGTTTGCTATAGTGTTCCCATGCACATGGTAGTTTACCTACTCGACCGATAGGGAGTTGAGTAAGGCATTGCTATACTATTGGTAGGGGCGGAGCATGAGTGCTTGCTCGATGTCTATTCGCAACGCAGGAAATCCCGCTAACCGTCGCTACGCACCTATGCCAGAAGTCCCAAAGAAACGGAACCCGAGTGCTACTAGAACCAGAACAGAGAAAGCATCTTCCTAAGCCGACTAGTGTCATCACTTCCCATATATCTCTCTCTGGTGCTTGTGACCATTTGCCAAGGTGGGTATGGCCCAATTTATATACTGGCATTCCCAGAGCCAGGCAACTTAATATACTGGATTCGTCTCTTTACCTATTTCCAGGAGATTGACTAAGCGTGCCCAAGTGGTTGACGACTTCGCTCCTAATCTGTGGTATGTGAGGTGACCTCTTCATGAGGCGAGCGTAAGTGAGGAATATACTCCCCTTTAGTATATTAATTAGGGAGGTATATTCATTGGTGACCGATCCATTCTATTGACCGAAGGAAGGGCCCAGGTACGCTCTGAATCTCTGCGACAATGGATTCCATAGTGGTTGTTAGGGAAAAAGCCCTAGAATGTGGTTTTGAGAGGAAGGTCTCGTTCCCCAATTAATATACTGGCCGGACAATCGAGATGATAGAGGTATAGCTCTCGGTCAAGGAACCTCTGATCAAGCGTTTGAGCGGAACAGGCCAGGCTAGTTCCGAAATGGGATGCCAAGGTAGCGAAGCTGATGGACGATTTGTTATGGAAGAGGTTCTTAATCTCCCCGAAAAGCATCCTTCTCTCAAGAACTACAATTAGATATAGAAGAAAAGAAAGGGCCTTATTCATTTTCATTCCCTGGCAGTAATAGCGGCCTTGAAAAAGCTAACTTCTAGCTTAGTTGACATGAAAGAATGGGCCTACAAGCGCGTAGGCGAAGGAGATGCATTTTTAGTACTGGTGGTACTGGACAAGCTCTTGGGGAATAATCTCTTTCTTATTCCGCAAGCACCTTCCCATGACGACTAGGAACGGGCAAATCAAGAATTTCACTTCGAATTCCGGACCTCAACATCCTACTGCTCATGATGTTTCACGACCAGTATTCGAAATGAACGGAGAAGTGGTGGAACATGCAGAACCACATATTGGATCACTCCAGTGCGGCATGAAGCCGCTGACGCTGAGTAGGCACCTATGCCACTAGCTATGCCCTGCTCGGTCCCTCGACAAGGTGGGGGTTCTGTAGCACGTCATGAGCACCAGGCAATCCAAGCTATTGGTTGAGCAACTCAAGCGAACCGCCCTACCGGGATAGAAGGGGGAAGGTTGTGAAGGTGGCCTCATTATCCACACATCTGGTCGGATGAATGGAGGCGACCTCTGAAAGAGGTCCCTCCCTTGTTAGAGCTACGCTACCTCAGCCAATTAATATACTAGTAAAAGTGGACCCAATTAATATAGTAAAGGTCTGTTTGTACTAGCCAATTAGTATACTGGCGAGGATTAATTGCTCACATCCGCTCGCCTCATGCTTCGGTCTCCTCGAAGTATACCTCCCTAGACTAGACCTTCGGTCGTCTCCTCAGCTACGCTTCCTCCGGTCGCCTTTCCTGCGACTCCCGCAGTTAGCATTGCTACTGCTCCCGAGTTTCGATCAGGAGCAGCTCCTGTCTTTGCCCTCCCTCCGCCAATTAATATACTGGCTCCCTCAAGGGAGAAACTCACTAAGGATCACCTCATCCCTTCCTTCGGTCGCCTGCCTAGAGGTCGCCTCCCAGTTGTCTCCTTCGAGCGAAGTGAGGGGCGACTAAAAGACAACCAACAAGGGAAACCTGGGTTTTCACTAGTGTTGGTGGGTCCTGGAGCGCCAGTCAAGGGCGCTAGCGCATACCCCGGGGTGATCATCACCACCTGCACCTCACATCTCGGCACAACGGAACGTGTAACCCGCTTGCTGTCCAAGTCATGCACTTTATTTCCTGTAATCCATAGCGCCTAACAGAACGTAGAAGCAAGGGACAACCCACCCATACAGACAGCCTGCGTGGAGGATGGCACTACTGGCAAAGACCGTCTGGCGAAAACGCCATAGGCGCGAAGCGTGGTAGGCTTGCGCTGGTGGAGCATAGGGAGGCGAGCTCTAGTGAGGCGACCTCTTCCAGAGGTCCAGTTCACTCCACTTTATTATATCAATTGGTGAGAGTTCAAGGACAACCGGGACGAGCGATCCAAACTATTCCCGGACGGTGGAAGAGCCAGGGGAGGCCGGGTTATTTGACAAAAATTGAAGGCGAGCGGCTCGTTCATTCTTGGAAAGGGAGGGAGCCAATGGATCAATGAATAGATAGAGTCAACGGTAGCTTTTGCAATACTTAATAAGGTCTCTCAGCGCTGCCTACACGCGAATTCACTTCCAAGGTCGAGCAGTCTTAATTTGAAAAAGGATTTTCGAATGAATGCTGGGCTACCTCGAATGGTGTGAGCCGCATGCGGGGAGTCCCGCACGTACGGTTTTCAGGGGGATCCAGCCGAAAGACCGACTGGCGCCCACCCGACTAGAGGGACAGAGAAATTAATAGAGTACAAAACTTATCTTCAATCTTTACCTTATTTTGATCGTTCAGAGGGCGATCGCAGAGTCACTGAATGAAGTCCTCCGTTTCTTTTGGAGGTGCTGACCCGCAGCGAGGCAGCATATATGACTAAGTGACATATTGAATATGGCGACAACAACAACATGTCATAGAAAGAGATAACAGGTGGAGCCAACGACCCACTAAGACTCACGTATCTACAACTACATCACCGAGCGGCAGTCAAACGGGGGCTTGAATACAAGATGCCAGCGGAATGATCGTCCGGACAGAGGCTAGGGCTGCTTCCTTCCCACCGCGTCCTTCCTAGTGCGTCGGAGATACAAAGCGAGTGCACCGGAAAGGGAACAGGCCCTTGGCAAAGCATCCGAAGCATAACTTCACACTCACACGATCTTTGTCGAGGGATACGAGCATTCGGTGGAACCGGTGAACTACACTTGCTTCTTGATAGATGTGTAGGATAGAGGGCTCGTGGTACTTGTTGCCTACCCTTCCTCCGCTTTGAGAACCGTGTGAACGGAGAGTGGGCAGAGCGGGAAGGAGGTCCTCATACGGCGTCGCACACTTGAGCAGTGCGGGAGACTGGAGAATGGGTCAAGCCCTTGAGGCCGACAAAATCACAGACGAAGTCTTTCTTCTTTTTTCTTGGAAAGGAGGGCGCCTTGGTATGTTGTCAAAAATGGAAGGAAGAGGTGCGTAGTGACTAGTATATTAATTCTTTTAGCAAAGAGAGGCGGCGATCTATAATAGTTGAGGGGGGAAGGAATGGTCAAGGATGACTTCTTTGTTGGCGACCAGTATATTAATTGGGGAAACCACGCCAGTGATTCTCTGAGCCGGTCTTGATCTCACTTCGATCGCCTTGGGAAACTGGTCGAGATAGATGACAGCACTGCTCCTCTTCCTTTTGGCTCCACAAACTCGCCCCGCCTAGGCGCCCGGGAGCCCCACTCATATTTAAAAGGCACCCTGCTATCGACAACGATTATAATAAGTAGTTACGCTGCCATTTTTCCAATATCATGGCTGGGGCGGCAGGTAACTCCTGTGGGAGAGCCATGTTGTGGGTGACATTATTGCACGATTCAGATAGCACTTGTGTATGTGATGCAAGTGAACGTGTACGAAAAAGCTGTCGTAAAGTTTCGTTGTTCATTCCGTCGTTGACCCTATCTATGTTTCTATGATGGCCCAAGAACACGCTCATTCTTCAGCCGTAGAGAGACTTTTTGAATTGTGAGGTACCATTACGAGCTCAATATGTACGAGTGTTATTCCGTGAAATAACTCGAATTTCAAATCATTCACTTGCTTCAACTACTCATACTATGGATGTGAAAGTATCAACTCCATTCCTTTGGGCTTTTGAGGAGTGGGAGAAATTGTTGGAATTCTATGAAAGAGTCTCGGGAGCCAGGATGCATGCCAGTTTCATACGACCTGGTGGAGTGGCACAAGATCTGCCTCTTGGCTTATTTCGAGATATTGATTCCTCCACACAACAATTTGCTTCTCGTATCGATGAATTAGAAGAGATGTCAACCGGCAACCGTATCTGGAAACAATGATTAGTGGATATCGGTACTGTCACTGCACAACAAGCAAAAGATTGGGGATTCAGTGGTGTAATGTTAAGAGGTCGTGCGACATGAAGACATTGATAGCAGTATGGGGGAAGTTCCCATCAGGCAACAACGGTTCTGCCTGACCCCACTCAAGCATGCATATGTTGTCAGTGAAGATTTTGTGTGAAGCCTTGGAGACCAATTAATATACTGGCCAGGGCTAGGGTGAGCTGAGGGGGGACAGTGTAAGTGAGCGAATGTGTGCAAACCCAGTCAAAGATTTCTATTCTATGCGGCGAGGGCCATCCACCTTCGAATGGTGTTGGTCCGTAGGACCGTGAACGGATTCGCCTCTGGCCTCTGGGCACGTCGGAACTGCATGAGTTCACCGGGGTGGAGCATGGTCCGCCAAAATCGGCATAGGTTAGGTGCTATTGATGGAACATGGTAAGCCCATCTTTCTCCACATGGGAGTGTTGCGGGCACATAGCACATAGAGATATGGGTAGAGGAAGTCTCTAAAAGCGCGAAGGCCGAGCTGTAGGTCACGTGACCTGCACCGAAAAGGTGGCTGATTAGGCTTTCTCCTAGATCAAAGCAGATCAGCTCGCCGAATTCGTCGATCGAATCGGGCGCCCCGGAATGTCGAATGAAAATAGGTTAATATACTGGATGGTAGTTGTCTAAGACCAATGTTTATACTGGGAATAGAATGGGAATTTAGGGGCTCAACTTCTTAATATACTGGCGAAGCTCACTACTGCTCGCCTTCGCTTCTCCCTTCGAGAATCGAACAGCGTCCCGCCGCAATTAATATACTAGCAATTTTGTAAACCGGCCCTAATTAATATACTGGCCTGAAGCTCACTAGAAGTCTGTTTATACTGTGGACTCAAGGAACTGGACCTTTGGAAGAGGTCGCCTCTTTAATAGGCCGGGGCCCCTTCCCCTCCCTTATGTTTAGGAGCGGGATCTACCCAAGAACGACCTGTGGTGGTACGGAAGGCACAGACTCCGCGAGCGTACCGCACCCTCAGATAAAGAAACTCCTCAACCATCACAAAAGAAGTATGATGCTCTATGTCTGAATCTATTGGTAATAAAAGAGTTCCTTGCTGTTGCGGCCAGTGCTAGTTTTTGCGTGCACCCGGGAATCAAAGGAAGGATGCTCCTCTCGGGGCATCTAAGAATGATTCGAGCCATATGAAGGGAAACTCCCATGTACAGTTTGTTTTTGGGGGGGGAGGAGCCCGACAGGGTCCCCTCACTGACTCGGCCCAAGCGAGGGAGGTGGTGGGCCTACCCATCCCAACCTGGGGTATGCTGGGATTCACGAAGAGCAGCACCTTACGATGTTCATGACCAATTGGATCCTGACGTACCAGTAGGTACCAGAGGAGATCGCTATGATCGTTACTGTATCCGTTTCGAAGAGATGTGACAAAGTGTTCGGATCATTGTGCAATGTCCTAATCAAATGCCTAGTGGCATCATCAAAGCCGATGATCGTAAGCTATGTCCTCCATCACGATGTTGAATGAAACTATCCATGGAATGTGCGCCGTGTGAAATGTAGATCATCGCCGTTCTTAACCGAGACTCGGGTTAAGCTCCGTCTCGGAACCGTCGTAGGGTTAGGAGTAAAGCATCCCAAGGTTGGCGCATCTCGTTGGGCGTGTAGAAGCATTGGGAACCTCAATATCTTTCTTCGGAGCAGTTTCTTTTTCGGTATGCACCACCTCGCCCCGGCATAGCGATTCGCTTTCGGTTCTTCGGAAGAATTCACCGACATCTCCCTTCTTCATTGATCTGGGAAAAAAGGAACCGTCTACCAGTTGGGAAGCTAGACATCAAGGTTGTGGCTTGATGAGGATAACTAAGCTGACACGCTGGAGTTGGCTGCTGGCACAACAGGGTGGTGCCTTACAGCACTGCAGGCGCACACGCGGTAGCGTTCGTGGTGGTGCTTTAGGATTCCAATGTACTGCTTCCAAGATCAGAACGAGCTTGCCGGTGGACCACTACCGTCCCATTCTTAAGTGAGCTTGGAGCGCAGCCATCTTATCCACTAAAAAGGCGTCAAGCTATCGCTTTGGGTCGAAGCACTAAAAGAAAAAGGACCGGGAAACACGGTGGAATAGGAATCACGGGAACCCAGGAGGAGCTTGCGACGATGTACGTGATACGGGATCCTCGTAGTAGGCTGGACCAAAATCCAGCCGAGAGAGGGCATCCTTTAGAAACAACAGCGTCCCACAATTAATATACTGGCCTCCCGTCGGTCGCCTTGTTAGTTGTCTAAGATTGGATCGGTCCAATTAATATACTGCCCCCCCCCCAATTGAAAGGGGTCACCAATGAATATATGAGGCCCGGATTAATATACTTGGCCTAGAGTAAGAATAGTTTGGATCGGTCCCGGCTACGCACCGCAGTATCTTAATTTGAGGTCTGTTTATACTGTAGACCCGAGGAACTGGACCTTTGGAAGAGGTCGCCTATGGTCGCCTTTTTTTAGCTTCTTCCCATAGCACAAAAAGAGGTGCTTCAAGCGCATTATTGACCCCAAACCACTAACACCTTCCTCATTGGGGCTCCGCGCAACGGGAAAAGGCTTCCATGACGGGAAACCGACCACTAGTTACGAAGTGAACATAAGGTATCGAGAGGTCCTTCACAGTCAGGTGCGACGCAATTGCCCCTTATTAGTAAAGTACCCCTCTTCCTATTTAGTAGGGGGTTGAGGCGAGCTCTCTTAGAGAGCTCCCGGTCGCTTCCTTCGGGCACGGAAGTTCCGTTCGCCACGCACCGGCCCCATTCACTTGCAAGCAACTCATTGAGGCTGTAAGTACACAGTGCCCCACAAATACTAAAGTAATGTGGGGTTGAAGAGAGTGCCTACCTCTGAGCCAAGAGTGCCCGCCCCTTCTGTCAAGTAGGCAACTCTCTGGAACGCAGTCCGGGATAACTGTGACTGTGTAGAGTAAAATATCTTCGATGCTGTCATTTCGAAATGTCCGCTTCACTCCCTTAGCATTCCCAATTAATATACTGGCGCTCCCGTCCCAATTAATATACTAGATGTTAGAGCTATGCTACCTCACTCCGGTCGTTGTATACAACGTCCCTCCCTTGTTAGTTGTCGGCTCCCGGAGTTACGCTACCTCCGGTTGAAGTATACTGGACCTCTAGGTCGCCTATGTTTATACTGGGTGGGCCCGATGTCGCCTCGGTAGCGAAGCACTTAAGATGAAGCATCGGTAGCAAAGCTGACAACATAACGCATTAGTGAAGCGTCATTCTCATAACGAGGTGATGCAACCGAAGTGAGGTTAGCGAAGTGTTGTAGTAGCGCCGAAATGTTGAACCAAGGACGCTCTGCCTTATCTATAGAATTTGTCAACTGAGTTCTGAACGAATGGGATCCTTGGTAGCTCAATCTATAGATAGAAAGCCTTATGATGGGAAACTACCACGTTAGGTTTGGAGAGAGATGGGACCGGTTATAGTTTAGGGAGAGCAGATGTAAGCTTTTTCTTTCCATAGCCGGCCATATGACTACAAGATCATTGGTCTACTCTACCTCAATTCACCATTTCGAACCTTATATAGAAGGTTTTTCCGTACCAGCTCCTTCTACCTATACCGCAGTTGAAGCACTAAAGGAGAATTTGGTGTCTTTCTTGTCAGTAATGGAAGCAATCGTCCCTACCGTTGTAAAATAAGAGCACCTGGCTCTTCCCATTCACAAGGACTTGATTCTATGTCCAAACATTACATGCCAGTAGATGTAGTCACCTTCATAGGTACTCAAGATATTGTGTCTAGAGAGGTAGATAGATAGGACTACGTCTTGCTCGATCAGGACCGTCTATTGCGTGCCAAAACACCCTCAAATAATCGATAATACCGCATTTAGAAGCAGTAATGAATTCTAGGACTCCGGATCCCCTCCTCGATCTGTTCAACTGCGACCTGCAATCGCATTCTCTGGTCCAATTGCTGTTTTTGTTTCTGTATTCCTGATTTATCCATTGGGTCAATTTGGTTATATTGATTATTTGCTTCTCTACCTTTCTTCTATCTATCTATCTATTAAGTACTGGCATGGGAATTTTGTACGGTCTACTGGCCATGAAAGAAAGAGTGAATTTTAATTGATGCTTGGGAATCTATATCTACAAGAAGACGCAAAGCAAACAAAGAAATGGTTCTTTCGTCCCCCTTTCACTCTATCCTGATTAGGTCAAGATTGTGCGTACAAAGCGAACTAAGATAAGTAAATAGAATGGACGATACTACACAATTGGCACGTTTCACTCCCAACTACATCTCGCAGTGAACCGGGACAAAGAATCGGAACAGAAGAAGCAAAGATTTCCTTAGACGGTTCTTTCCCATCTATTGTAAACTAAGTGAACGAGCGCAGAACAAAGAAAGATTTACCCTATAGCTCAGAGAACGGAAGAAGTACTAAAATCGGGGTTGCCAGTATATTAATTGGTATAACAGAGTCAATAGTCACTCTGTCTAGATTCTAAGTTGAGTTGAGTATGGAGTGAATCGAGAGAAAGTCAGTACACACTAAGGTACGACTAAGCAACCGATCTCTTCTATCAATAGTCACTGGTAATCAACAATATCTAGTACGAATAGTATAATACCGAACCTTTCTTTTATATATTACCCAGTAATATTCGTTTTAGTTGAGTTTAGTTGATAGTTTCGTTTCGTAGAGTTAACCGAGAGAGTTAGTACATGCGGTTGAAGCAATTGGCCAGGATATTAATTCCATTCTATTGTTGTATATTCATTGGGACTCACTACAGACCGAGTTAGCGAACTATGTTGTACTAATCTACTGATACTTCGTTGGATTCACACTTTCTTATTACTTTAGTAAAACAAAAACGAAAGAATGCCGAGCCAGTATATTAATTTGGGCTTATGAGTCATGTGTTACTATAGTCTTCATTCATAACCGCTTACCTGGACTGATTGTTCACTGACTAGTTCTTTCCTTTCTATTTTGTTGTCGGTCGGTCGATCGAACAGAGGTCGGAGGGATATGGACTCGTCGTGCGAAAGAGGGAATCCCTAAGGCCATAAGTGCTCCTTATATGACAACTGGGGTTATAGAAGGCACAACCCGAACACCTACGCACATCTCTAAAACCCAAGATGCATCGGCATCCTCCGAAGATGGTCTGTATCCCGTTCCCGAGAAAGAGTTAGCATAGTAGACAGGTAGACTATGACTGGCTTAACGATTTACCTCCCTATCGGTCTAAGAAGCATATGTGCCCTCCTTATCCTTATTTCTGAGCCAGGATCAAACTCAGATGTTGGACTATGATTGGGCCCTGTACACTTAACACCCACCCAATATCTTTTTGACAACAGCTAATCCTGACTTGAGAATAACCATAACAAGGCAGGTGCAAGTATATATATTTGTTCAGGAGTGTAACACCCAACAAGAATGAGAATACCGGTAAGGAAACAAAGCTCGCAAGCACCTTAGTAACCGAGCCTCCCCTGAATACTGTGGGACTGGAATAGGAATGATTATAGTTCTTCCCGGTAGAGGTATCCTATTGGTCAAAGTGTAATAACCAGTGAGAAAGCCTCTATGAACTGGTCGTAAGACCTAAGGTGCTTGCCTACTTTGTTCTACAGAGTGAAGGTGCATAGCAGTAGCCCCAAGTGAAGACTCCAGGTTTGTTAGACCGTTCCCCTCCATAGAGAAACTATAGAGAGCTTAGCCCCGGAGTGATGTTGATTCTTTGCTTCGACTAAACGGGAGTTGGGGGGTAATTCCAATCGTCCTCATTGAGCCACATTCGATCTCCATCCGGATAGACACAAGGTCGTTGCTTTCGATCATAGGGTTGCGAAGCCAGCTTTGTTAGACATGTGTGAACGCCAACAAGGTGCGTAGCAATTCGGATATGTATGACGTATCGAACATCGAACTCTCATGACTTGACGAGTAAGATAATAGACTAAGGGCTTCTTGTTGCTATAGTCTGCATTATTAAATATTAGAACAACAATCTGTCCATAGTTTATCCCCATATATTAATTAAGGTGGAGGTTTGTTGTATAATGCATCGAAGACCCCATCCTTAGTTTGTTTGCCTTGTCGGGGCGCTACGCACCTGACATCCTTCATGGATAGCTGAGTCTCCTCATAAGTGACTTCCCCACTCAATTAATATACTGGGAATTGGGATTTCACTCTGGGGATTTTGAAAGTTGTTGACCTTCTTGCCCATCAAATTGAATGCATTGCGGCCTGTATCACCACCCCCAAGTTCTCGGTCTCCATCAATGGGGGGCTTGAGGGCTATTTAGGGATCCACTTTCCCCCTATCTATTTGTTCTTGCTACGGAATTTCTAGGATCCTTGTCAAAGCTTCTAGTAATGGAAGGCCACCCGAGATGTGCTAAGTTGGATTTGACTCACCTTTGTTTTGCTGATGATCTCCTTCTGCCAAGGCAATCAAATCAGCCCCAGTATATTATCATTAAAGAGAGTTTTTATTCCTTTTCTGCTCTCTCAGGGTTAATGGAAAATCCTGACAAAAACGAATTTCTCAGTGCTAGGGCTAAGCATAATGTTGAGAACCAGCTTCAGGGACCTTGCCCATCAAGTTTCTTGGAGTGCCCCTTATTTCTTCTAGACTCACAGCCAGAGCCGGGCTATTAGATGGCCTCTCATTGAGAAGATTACCAACAGGGTTGAGGACTAGCAAACGGCTTTCCTATGCGGGTAGACTTCAGCTCATCAGATCAGTGTTGCTCGGTATTCAGGTCTACTGGAGTAGCATTTTCATTTTGCCGAAGGAAGTGGGTTATTGACCAGATCCTCAGATCTTTCCTCTAGCATAGCGAAGTTGGGATCTCTAAGGCTACGTGGTCTGCCGAGGGAGGGCTTCTTAGACTCTAAACTTCTATAGAACAACGCTTAGAAAAACAACGAATAGCGAAACGCTGCTAGTATCCGCTGCAACCGAGAGCTAGGAGTTCTTTGACAACCGAGACTATTGAATGGCCTACCGATAACGAGATAGGTCATGAGCAAAAGAGGAGTCATTGCAAAGGAAAGGGGTCGTTGAACTAGGGACTGCCTTCTTCTAAGAGGCTAGATGGAACGAGAAAGATTCGCTTTTAGCACCTAAGTATATTGGGGTTTTGGAGTTCGCCCATTCTCTTGTGAATGAAGCTGGTGCTCATTTCTCTCTCATAGTAATAAGAGTCAACCAGGGAAAGTCCCGTTAGGAAGTGCAAGAGGCACAGCAGATGATTTCCTTAGTCTAGTTTCGTGTTGTTCTCATTAAAAAGAAGAATCACAGGAAGAGTAGTTCTTTCTTTACTGAGCCGCTACGCACCTTCCCCTTACATCGTACTGAGAGGGATGGACGTATAATAGCACGGGGGATGAGCAGAGAGGAGGCTTAGGAGATATAGCCCTCCGCAATTACCGGAATTTAGTACTGGATTGGGGAGTATATTCCTCACTTACAATCACCTCTGGAAGAGGTCGCCTTAGGTTAGAGAAAGAAGAGCATTCTTTTGAAATAAGAGCGCCCCAAATCGCATTTCATTCCTTGTCCCTATTCCTCTGTCCAACTGTCAAGCCGTCATATCTCTCTTTCGATCAATCAGCCAAAGTTTTCCCTATCCAAACTATCGAAACCAACTACTATACTTTTCTCTGAGCCAGGGTTTCATTGGCAACAGGCGAACCCGGTATCCTAAATCACTTAGGAGTCTGGGTAAAGTTAAGTCAGGGTTCGATTGTTTTCCTCTTACGTCCAGTACTGAGAAACAAGATCCTTACCTTTAACTTGTTAGTGTTAAGCATCACTCTAGCTGAAGAAACATAGAAATGAAATGGATCGAATTATCTTATTTGATTAACTTAGATCCAACCGACTGGCGGATCTGTATCGCCCCACATATGGATTCTGCGGATTGCAAGCCTGAAATAACGCTTTTCGGTAAAGCTACCTCTGGAAAAGAGGAGATCCCGGATGGCCCGGCAGATAAGAAGTTCACCATCTTCGTGGTTTTCAAGATGAGCAGATTTTGAGGACACAACAAGTCCCAATTAATATACTAGGCCAGAGAAGATTCCTTTTTTTGGCACCAAGTATGAATCTATCTCGACGCAAAGTTGATTGATCTATCTAAAATTCTTCTCTTATACGATAATACCCGGCGCACTAGCCATACGAGTCTGGAGGTACCAAAGTTGGATTGTGGAGCTACCGGATGAGACTGGAAATTGAGTGGCAAGCTTCACGGGTAATCTCATTACCTTAACGAGCAAGATCACGTCCCTCATTACGAGCTTGTACACACGCTTCTAAAGCGACTCGATTAGCTACCGCACCAGGTGCATTTTCGATGCCCTAAAGTTCCTCCACCGAACTGTAGGACGGAATCATCTCTAAAGATTTCAATTAGGGCAGGCATATGCCAAACATGAATACCCCAGGAAGCCACGGGAATAACACCTGGCATAGAAACCCAATCTTGAGTGAATACCGCGACTTCGATCTTTTTCAATAAAATCATCACGTAATAAATCAACAAAACCTAAAGTCACCTCACGTTCCCCTTCCAGTTTACCTACTACTGTACCACTGTGAATATGATCTCCACCAAACATACGTAATGCTTTAGCTAGTACACGAAAATGCATACCATGATTTTTCTATCTATCAATAACTGCATGCATTGCGCGGTGGATGCGAAGAAGTTGACCATTGTCTCGGTAATAATGAGCCAAACTAGTATTTACAGTGAATCCCCCAGTTATGTAGTCATGCATGACAATAGGAACTCCCAATTCTCTAGCAAATACAGCCCTTTTGATCATTTCTTCACATGTACCCGCAGTTGCATTCAAGTAATGCCCTTTGATTTCACCTGTTTTAGTTTGCGCTTTATAAATAGCTTCAGCACAAAATAAGAAACGGTCTCTCCAACACATAAAAGGCTGGGAGTTCATATTTTCATCATCCTTGGTAAAATCAAGCTCACCACGTAGACATTTGTAAACTGCTCTATCGTAGATTTTTGCGGGTAATCCCAATTTTGGTTTAATAGTACATCCCAATAGGGGACGTCTATACTTGTTCAATTTATCTCTTTCAACTTGGATGTCGT
The DNA here is from genome assembly GCA_030737875.1 of Allium sativum. Classification (NCBI taxonomy): domain Eukaryota; kingdom Viridiplantae; phylum Streptophyta; class Magnoliopsida; order Asparagales; family Amaryllidaceae; genus Allium; species Allium sativum. The sequence continues at coordinate 931,189,209 of CM060924.1, read as the reverse complement.
GAGGCAGGCGGGCCTTGGAAAGTTTTAGAATAAGCAAGGGGAATTCGAAGAACCTCTAAACGTAGAGCTCGCAGGACTTTGAAACCAAATACATTATCCACAATGGAAATAAGCATGTTAGTAACAGAACCTTCTTCAAAAAGGTCTAAAGGATAAGCTATATAAGCAATATATTGATTTTCTTGCCCAACAACGGTCAAGTATATTAATATGGGTGGTAGCATCGTCCTTTGTAACGATCAAGACAGGTAAGTCCATCAGTCCACAATGTTTTCTAGGTACCAGTATCAGATTCGGCGGCTACCGCAACCCCTGCTTCTTCTGTGGGAACTCTGGGTTGAGGAGTTACTCGGAATGCTGCTAAGATATCAGTATCCTTGGTTTCGTAATCAGGAGTATAATAAGTCAATCTGTAATCTTTAACACCAGCTTTAAATCCAACACTTGCTTTAGTTTATGTTTGTGGTGACATAGATTAGGCATGAATGAAAACTTTGACAAAAATCTTGAATCCAACACCAGCTTTAGATCCAACACTTGCTTTAAATCCAACACTTGCTTTAAATCCCTCCCTACAACTCATGAATTAAGAATTCTTACAACAACAAGGTCTACTCGATATAGATTAGGCATGAATGAAAACTTTGACAAAAATCTTTCAAAAAGATATTCAACTAATATTATCGTAAAAGATTTTTTTTGAAATTTGGAACAAGGACCCTGATTGATTTGGTTCTGAATGCACAACTTCCAAGTATAGCACATCCCGAGAGTGTGACCTAGACGCCGAATGATCATGAGGGTAAGGGCAGTCATTTAGATTGTCCGTCATGTCCGCCTGTTCAGGGACGGTGATTGGGGGACGACAACTGTAAGCTCTATTATGCTTGCTTGTTTAGGGTAAAGGGCGACTCATTCCCATTACAATCAATCAGTCATCCCATGAAAAGTACTATACAAAAACACCGGGCTGGTTCCTAATACGCGAAGGATACTCTATTTATGACATTTGTTTTTTTCTGGAATATATTGCTCTAGCCTAGCTAGAGGAACATAAACACAAGGAGACATGATAACGAGGATCGTAACGAAATCGAATGTCATCAAGCAATTCAAGGATTCCAGTTTCACAATGTGAAGGAAAACTCCCTGCTTTTTCATCAAGGAGTTCTCGCAAGCCACTTTGGAGCTCTTTGCTTGACCTGATCATTATGCGGCTGGTGGTGCGTTGAGCAGCTCTGAAGTTCCGTTTGTCGGGCCCCTGACGGTAGGCTATACAGCAGAGACTTATGCTGTGCGCTGCCAACAACTACGATTCATTCTTGGCTCCCGCTAGTAGGGCTAAACAACTAGACCATTGGGTAACTGCTCTCTTTGACTTCTGAACGACTAGCCAATATACATACTAGGGGGCTAGACCATTGTTCCAAGGGGATTCTTACTCCACTGCAGATTATGAACTTCTTTCTTCGAGGAGCACAACCAACAGCACTTCCAACGCCTTCATCGGAGCAAAAGCGGGCAAGGGAAGTCGCCTTTGAAATTGTTGTAGGATCCGCCTTGTTCTTGGATGCATTTCACAGAAGTCTACATCCCCTTCCAATGTCCCAAGGTGCTTGCCTAGAGACAAAGTAGATTGGATTTCAGGTTAACTTAGGCTTTGTTGGTACAACACCTAACATAGTAATATAAGATGGCATAGACGAATCCTTCTTTATTTTCTCAAAGAGAAGATTCGGAAGATGACTATTTGTAGGAAGTGGACCAGCATATTAATTTGGTTGTCCAATGAAAAGAAAAGCGTCTTGCCCCTGGGGATACCAATCAACGCTTTCGGTCGCCTACAATTAATATACTGGGCCCGGATTAATATACTTGGCCTTGATTCCATCTATTGCGAAAGACGATGCCCTAGTTCGGTGCATTAGGATTGTAAACCCGAAAGCCAACAGGGTAAGGAATCTTCTCAATCTCTCCCCCCTCCCTAGTGAACTCACGCCCGGTATAAACATTGGCCTGCTGGCTTGCAACATGGCTTTCCTTATTTTTTTCGCGCCCAATATAAACATTGGCTTATTGATTGTTTTTTCTACCTGGTCAATCAAGCTTGAAAGAGTGACTCTTTCGTTTTGGGGAAAGTGTCAAGCAGGTGGGCACTTCCTTCCTTCGTCTATCGCAGTCCCGAACCATGGAGGAAGTATCACTGGTGCGTGTGCCAACTGCAGAGACTACAAGTCGACTCGCTTCTATTCTTGTTGGGATTGGATATAGATGGAGAATCTCTATAGATCGTAGCAGTTCCTCTCTAACTAGTATACGATACAATTTCACTTCACGTCCAAACCATCCTAAGGTGACGCCTACTTTCTCTTCTCTTAAGTCAACAACAAGTGGGAGAGGTAGGATTCGAACCTACGTAGAAAACCTTCAATAGAGTTATAGTCTGTCGCTTTTGACCACTCGGCCACTCTCCCCTTCCCGAGCCGACGCCCCCTGGGTTCCTGAATAAGAAGGATGGCGACGCCTGGGTTTATACTAGCTTATTAAGTTAAGAAGATTGATCCAATCAATATACTCTAAACTCTTCTATATGCTAGCGTTCAGGGAGAATAAGGTCATTTAGTAAGTTCATCACAAATTATGTAAAGCAAGGGGAAGTACTTCATAGACCCCTCATTGCCCTAGTACATTAATTGCAGCCTTCCCCGGCTCCCCTCCTTCGTCGCTTCCGGCTAAGCATCTGGGGGCGACCAACGGGAGGTAGCGTAGTTCTTCTGGCGAAGCTGCGAGTTCATGAGCAAGTGAATGAACGAGCTAGCGAGCTGCGAGTGAAGTACAACTGTCGCGAGCCATGTTCCTAAAAGAATTCCTCTTGTCTAACAGATCAATCTTGAAATATCTTTCTACCATAATTCTCATTACAAATAGAAATCCCCATATATATATATATATATATCTGTTGGACTAAGTAATCGTTTAGTAATCCAATGGCGCACACTACTCATCCAATCCAATCGTAGCCCATGGGATTTGGAAAGTGCAATTGAGACTGATGCCTATGAATAGATATCTGAATAGGGACTTGCTCAATAGCTTCTTTCTACTTGAAAATGTTGTCGATGAGATTCTGATAATGGACATATCTATTAGAACTTCCTCCATAGACTAGGATTCTTTCAGGTCCAATAAAACAGAGAGATGCTCCTTCAACTTGAAATGAAGGAATAGAGAGCAGAGCGACTAGTACAGACAAAAGAAAAGGACTAGTCCCTCGAAATAAAGACATATTATGGCATGACTTGTCCACTTTGGTCAAAGGAGACTAGGTTGATAGCCTACTATCTGGTATAGCCAACTATAGACGTAGGATTGCGAAAAGAAAATCGCTACGCACCTAGCCTTTCTCTTTGAATCTCTTACTAAGCCTTTCGCTACGCACCTTCTCCCGTCGCAATTAATATACTAGGGAATCGAACAGCCTCCCGAATGTTTATACTGGACTTGGTATACCCTAATTGATTGGGGTCGCCTCCGTTTGTTTTAGCAACTTCTCCTACGGTCTACTCGCCAAGAGCTCCTCGGCGACGATAGAGGCTCCCTATGGTCGCCCTGCCTGCTGTGGCGGGGCGGCTTGTTGAACAATAAGACCTGGACGATTATCACTACCATCGGTATCTTACGAGTTTACGTCCATCCCTGGTCGGGTACAGTTTCCTTTCTTGTTGCGCCCTTGTAGTCGTTACCCGAATTCGCGCAAGTGTGTCCACACCCCCTGACTTGGCGAGGAATCCATTCTCGCGAACAAATACACCCCCTACACATACCTAGGAGCACCCCTTCCTGCATATCCATACAAGACCCGAGTAGGTGGGTCGAGGTCCCCAGTATATTAATTGGGTACCCACTACTCGTAGTACCCTCCCACAAAAGATGTGTGGTTCAGTGGCTCGACCAGAAATGCTATGCTTACACATAGGACTACCCCTCCTCCCGAAAGCTTCGCGGGGACGACTTTACTCTTTAATACTTTACGACGACGGAGGACCGCCCGTGGGGGTTTTACTGCACAAGGCCCCTGCAGAGGAAAAGCTTTCACCCAACGAATAGAAGATGCTCAGCTCCGCACAACATAGGGATTGGCACGCTTGCGGGAAGAACATAGAATAGTAGAGGATCCAGCATGCAGGACACGGCGATCATTAGAAATTCACGAATGAGAGATGCGGTAATATACTCTTTCCCATAACTTCTCATACCAGACCAACCCACTGAAATGCAAATAGGGATAAGAAATGTGGTCAATATCACGAAGAATAATGAAAGATCGTCTATACCCATATACAAATGGATGTTTTCATAAGGAAGCCATCAAAGGCTTTCCACAAATTGAGATTTGGCCGTAGAAGGATCGAATTGTATCCGAGGAACAGGGGGATACAAAAAAGTAATAAGAGAAGCGCACAGACCAATCAATCGTATTGGTCGTATTCTTGAATTTGGAATGAAAAGAGGAGTAATGCTTCCTAGCACGGGACACAAAATAGGACCACTTAGATTGGAATAAAATTCATAGAAATATTCTAACATAGATGAAAATCGAACATGGAAAAGATTAGTTGACAACAGTAAAAAGATGGGGCGTCGAATTACTAAACAATAGGGTTCTTTCTATGCAAGTCAGCTGAACCTAATGACCAAGGGATTGGTGAGTGGGTCGGTGGGTTAGGTGCACCTCTCGCCTAGTGGGAAGTCATGAGGCCCCCTGAATGAAGAAGTAGTAGGGCCCCCCACGTATGCGCCTTTATTTAGTTTCGATTCAAAATATTGGACTTTCGAGTCTTTCTAAAGAATCCATCTAGCAAAGCGAAATTCGTCGATTTCAGGTGCACCTTGCCTCAGGTAGCTTTGTTGCGCCTATTTAGCTAGGTGGGGCATTGGTCATAGCCGAAATTCAGAGAAAACATCAAATTGTAATGATCCATCAAGAAGAAAGAATATTTTATATTCAAAATAAACAAACCAATGCCCCGAAATATGCCAGTATATTAATTCGGGGCTTCCATTTACTGAAGTCGGAGTGAACATAACATCTAGTGGTCCGTTAGGTGATACCATGAGAAGCCTGCTATTTGAAGCTAAGTATACCTCCCTAAGTATACAGCTACGCTACCTTCGGTCGCCTTTTCCTGTCAGTAAGGTTTCCGGGTGAAGGGAGAAGGCACACAATGATAATCTAAGGTGTCTATAGAGATATCAAATCACTCTTTTTCTTCCGGGCCTTAGAGAACTTTTCAGGCAAGTGCTTTCCTTCTTGTTTGTGCGGGATATTGACCAGATGAGACAGCTGATACCCAACCACCACTTGCGTATTTAGTCCTTCGGACCTAGTTTTTGAGATAGGGTTGGGGAGAGGCGAGTGCGGCCTACGTCTAGCTTTAGTCCTGTCCCAGTATAAACATTGGCGGTAGGCAAGTCAAGTTGGTAAGCCCAAAGTTCGTAAGGCACTTCAGTGCAAGTGGCTCATAGATCAAAACTACCTTCGGTCTTTCAGTCGCTCCTTCGGGCACCTTGGAAGTCTCGACCGCATAGTAGACACTTGGTTATTCGCGAGGTTCACAAGAGGCACTCCTTGCTCTTTGTCTACTCCTTCATGCCATGCTGCTGGGATGGAGACCTCTCACCATGTGCCAGAGCAAGGCTCAACCCAAGTCACAATCGAAATCTCAGGAATCAAATGAGACCTAGCTTCTTCTGATTCTCGGGATGACGAAGTAAAGCATCACGTGGTGTGAACAGTTAAGAAGAAACCCGCTCCTTTGGAGCCTGGTAAGGTAACATACGTCTCGCTGCAACCACCCACCCTTTTCTTATCTTATTGGAAATAATTCGCGTTAGAACATTCCATTTTTCAGAAAATGACTCAAGATAATATGTAATTATATCCTTTATATACTTAGCTTTGGACCAGCTATTAGATAGCATGACTACGATCCCTATTATGGAAGAATGGAACCTTTATCTATAAGTTGGTGGTGCTCCTAGGTTGCACACTTTACTTATACGTAGTTATTGGTCTCTTGTCAGCTTAGCCTCATTTACACAACGCGTGGGGCCTAGACATGCATTAGGAGACGAATTCTCTCACATCAAGGTGCGTAGCAGCTGCAACAAACCCGACTTTCATGTTTGAAGAGGGCAACGATAAATGATTCCAATTGGAATCCCTAGTATATTGATTTTAAGACAAGAAAGAAAGCGGTAATATACTAAATAGAGACCCTGAGACTAATAAATAGTAGAGAGAGACCCACTGTTACTTTCTGGCCTCTACCCTATACTAATTAATATACTGGACTTGGTATCCTTGTATACGCTAACGCACCTCACTCTATAATCTTGAGACTAATAAGAGGAAGATAATGCTAGCGGATTTCACAAAGATTCAATTTGACTAGCTAGAATATAAAGTCAAGTGCTCAATAATATGATTAGGGGCAGATTTTTCTTAATTCCAGCACTACAGTTTTTATACAATACATAACATAGGAGTACAATAAATAGGAAGCTTACACACTAATAATAATAAAAAGGGCCTTCAACCACACAACATTACTACAAATTAACTAACAACATTAAAGATATAGAACTTGATTAAACATAATAATGAACAGTGTTGGAACCTTCTAGGGACCTTGCTAATTTCTTCCAATCTCCTCGTCCCCAATGGGTGGGTCACGGAGGATGGCAAACTCCACAAGGAGCCCCTCCTGTTCTTGGAGCAGCGCCCCCTTCCTGTTTTCGAGAGCGCGAATTTCGTTCTGGAGAAAGAGCATACGATCTCGTATGATAATAGGATCGATAGCAGGCATATGCTCCCAGAACGCACCTAGCGTTTGCTCCAGTTGAAGCTTCTCGTTTTCCACCTCTAGTATTTCTTGCTCAATTCTCGCAAGTCTGTTAGCGATAGCCATGGCTACTCAAAGCTCGCTTCGCACCTACTTCTAAGATAAGAGTTTGGATTTACAAAGATTGACCGAAAGAACCTTCTATTTATAGGTGCATAATATCATGAAAAATGCAGTATATTAGGCCCTTTTTTATTAGATTGTCTTGTCAAACCCAGCTTTTCATGAATATCGTACTCAAGGCCCAATAGTTTGGATCTTTTTCGCGGGTAACGCCACGTAACCCCGACCCCCCTCATAGGATAAGAGACCGGTCAAAAGCTCTCTGCTCTATTCTGTAATAGAGGGGACCCCTATTCTTTTAATAAAATAGGTATTTTTGGCTCTTTCTCTCTCTCCCATAGTCCAACCTAAACACCCCCAACCCCACTCAAATAAGAACAAAAAGACTAATGAAATGATCCAAACTCAAGTATTAATTATCAAAAAACATGTCTTATTTTCTCAATAATACATATTTGTTGCAATGAAATACTATGATACTGAACTAATTAATATACTGGGCGAAGCAAGTAGGTAAATAGTATATATGTGTAATGAGTTTGAGTATCAGTTGTCGACTTAAGAATAGGGTTCATTTTGTATCTTATTTTGACCCTTCTCAGGTAAAGTCTTATGAATGGTGAAACGACCATTTAGGTCAGGTGAGAAATCCATAGTAAACTTCGACGCAGCTAGTAGATTTTAGCAGCTAGGGCCCTTGGTTACTGGCCTTACCCTTCATGTGGTACCTTGAAGTATTCCTCGCCATTTGAGCTTGAGTTACCTTCATGTGTCTTCCTTACGAAGGGGTGTTTTTATTCATAGGTAAGAATACATGGTATGGGCCACCCTCTCCCATTCGCTAGTGGACACAAATTTGGAGGCTGATAGCTAATTCCAAAAGGAGGCAAATGGCTAATTCAAAAATGGAGGCTGATAGCAAAAATTGCCCTCTACAACTACAAGTTGGGTTGTAGCAGCTCAAGTTTTTGAAGTGAGATGAACCTCATCTTACTGATGTGTGTCTAGGGAACATGCATCGATTCGGTGGGGCTAAGCTGATAATAGACCTGTAACTACGTAGTAAACATACTAGATAAATATCCTTTTCTTCCCGAGAGGGAGCATAGTTATGCTCGAGAGAGAGAGAGAGAGAACAGAGAATCACACTCCTCTCTTTCTTATAGATGGTCGAACTAATCATTTGATATATTTTCTATATCATTTGATTAGCAAGATAAAATATATCAAAGCTAAATAAATTCAAGTATGAATGATATAGTGCTACAGTTTATTAACTCTTTTAGTTCTATAAATCATTCCAATTCTGGTGTTCGTCGTCGTAAAATGAATCGGCGTAGTTATTATCGACATTTTCTTCAATGGAATTTTGATATAGGTGGTAGTAGATCTGTTGTAAATAGGGATGCGGTTAACTCAAGTTGTTTACCTCAAGCATCACTGCTTAGTTTGGCAGCTTTAAGTGGTAATCAACGAAACTCTAAGTATATTGAGTTGGGTTCTAATGTTCTAAGACGGGATTACCTATTCTTTCTAGGCATGGTATTTCTTCACAGAATCATCCTTCTAGTGTGCAGTCAGTCCTTTCTTCCATCGCCCGCTCACTTGGGCTTACTACAAATCCACTTATCACAGGTTTTGTTATTCAAATTCTCAGAGAGATGGTTAGAAGTGGTCCTCCCGAAGGAGTAACCTTTGATAATTATACTGAAGCAATTAATACCATTTTACAGTCGGTGTTCACTGGACATCATGAAGACCCTTTATCCCCTCAGTCGGTGTTTACTGGACCTCATACAGACTCTTCATCCTCTCAGTCCAATGTAACCACTCTTCATGAGGACCCTTTGTCCTTTCAGTCGGTGTTTACTGGACCTCATACAGACTCTTCATCCTCTCAGTCCAATAATACCACTCTTCATGAAGGCCCTGTTGTAGAGAGCTCTCTACAACATTAAAGGAGTATCTGGTGGTGGTTGAACTACAGGAGTATCTAATATTTCTTTAGGTAAGTACTCTCTTTCACCTCTTGTATTCAAACCTGTAGTTCAACCGCCACCAGATACTCCTTTATGTCGAAGACTCTTATTTCATAGTCATGATGATCATTATTACTATATAAGACCTACATTAGAGGATGATCTAGTTCTGACTTCTTTAGGTAATCTTCTCTATTCACGATTTTCATCTTTCTGTTTTAGTCCATATTATATAAGCATATGATACTAGAAGTTGATGATCATTATTCGTTTGTATGCAAGAATGCCTTTAGTCATCATTATTTATTAGATCTATCCAAAACATTCTCAATAGTTGATCGTGATTCAATCTTATTCTTTTTCTCACATTTTGTTGAGGATTAATTTTTTTTCTTATTAATCAAAGAATTTCTTTATCTAGATGAGAAATCAGTTAATAAATCAAGTCAATCACTCTTTGTTGGTATCCCCCTATAGGCTTCTTTAGTGATATTATAATGAATATCTTTTTTCAAATTTACGACGTTGCCTTCGAAAAAGCATATCCATCCACTTACTATACTAGGTGTATGCATGAGGTTGTTATCTCATTGAATGACTCTATCGAGAAAGACGATCTAGATCAAAATATCTTAAATATATTATCAAATAACCTCTCAAGCAAGAGCATATATCAATTCTAGGTCACTTTGACTGAAATCGAATCAGTAAGAAAATGTTATGGTGGAGAACTCAGTGTTAACCAAAATGACTTGTTATCATTTCATAAATCACGTGAACAAAGTCAATTAAATGAACATAATCAATTAGAAGATCCTTAGGACTTTCTTATGGAGGCCCTTAAGTACCCTTTGGTGACCTCCTTTAGCCACTGTGCTGTCTGATTTGACTTTCAATGGTTTGGATTTGTTTAATTGTTCTGCTATTTCCTTACTTAGTTCAGCTATTTCCTGACTTTGTAAGAAGATTTGATTCTCCTCCTTGAATAACCAAAAGAGCGCAGCAGGAAGAAGACTTTGGTAAGCCTCTTAGTTAGAATACCTAGTCTTTCCATGAATAGAGTACCTCATTCTTTCTTTTTCATAGCAGGCAAAAAGTTCGAAAGGGCTCTCTCATCTGCTTTGTACCAGAAGACTCAAACAAGGAATCATAGACTTCCGAGACGATAGGAAAGAGGCTGAGTGTTATAAGATAAGGCAGCTAAGGCAATCAGTTAATCTCTTTATGAAATAGATCTCCCCCAGTATATTAATGGCTTAGCTCATGGAATAGTAGCTCTTCTGCTATAGTAGCTCGGAGTGAAAGAAAAGCCCTGTTTTGTCCTCTACCCTCTTGCCCCTATTTCTGAGCCTTCCCGTCCTCCTTTTGACTCATCTTGGATGAGAAGAAAGAGACCGACTTCACTAACTTCCAATGTCCATGTGGAATGTTCGCTGAAGTGGACACGCTGGGAATGACCATTCTTGTGAGAACGAGGGCTGGTCCAATCTGAGGTCTCTCTTAAACCAACCAACTCTCTAGGGAAAACGACTAGCTATAGTATCTTTGAGTCAGAATTCGAACTTGTTGACGCGGAGAGCCATCAAATGATAATATACTGGGGCTGATTTGTGAGATGAGAAACCCGCGAAAGAGGATGGGATAGCGTCGAACCCTTTCCTTCCACCTTTTGGTCGGCTATCTAAGCAGTGATCCTTTCTTCCAAGCGGAGATTACCCTCTATAGAATGTAGTATGTCCACTGGAAAGAAGAAGCAAGCAATAGAGCAAGCTATATATTAGGTGCTCATTTGGTACAAAGTAGCCAACGAGTAGACGCACCAACTGCCAAAACATCAAGAACTATTTGTTCTTATCTAAGGAGCGCTGTATAGCGGTATACTTATTTGCCAGGTGGCTTCATGCTTTCAGGCGTAAGGCTGGATGGTTAAACACCGCCTTGTACCGTAAATGTTGTGCCCCCCATATTAATACCATTGGTATTACAATGGCTCCTTTAAGCGTACGGCTGCAATCCCCCCTTTCCTGTAAGCTTGACACGAACTGGTCTTCCGAAATGCATTTCATAGAAGAATGATAGTCCGTAAGGATGATGGTGCCGATAGGTTAGTGGAATTCTACCTATATGTTTTCTCTCTTAGTAAGAAAATAATGTTTTATAAGAGACAAAACTCTCAATATACGTAAATACTTTCTCCTTCGTCTTCTATGCCTACTGAACTCTTATCTTAGTTGAGTTCCGTAGTATGTATGTCAGGCTTGTCGAGAGGTATATCTCTCGTTGCTTCGAGATTCCTATTGGTCGATAACGGCTGAAAAGTAATATCATTATTATATATTTTCTACAACAACGGCTGTTCCTTTCCTTACGTAAATACTGTTTTCATCATTATTTCATTGCTTGAATTACTGATTAACAGCAAGTGCATTGGAGTCAATTAATGCATTCAACAAAATCGCTTCATTAACCATGGTCTACAAAATTTGGTACCAAAATCACTTTAGGTTTTTCTCTCTGCATGTTTACCTTTTGTTTTTCCTAATTGCAATTTATTTACATTTTCGTATTATGTAATTAACTGAGATTATTGTAACGCGTTGTTAGTTTGGTTAGGTCATATAATCACTTGGATTAAACCTTTATTTTTTTTTCTTGCGTGCACTTAAGATTGATTTATCTTATAATGTATTGAGCCTGCATATCATTATTCAGTTTACTAAACATGGCTAAAATTGAAAATTAGGCCTTTTTATTGCATACAGCCTTGGATGGCCATAGATGATTCATGTAATGTGCAGCTGCTCGACTAAATGTAATATGTGTTTGTTAAGTGGAAATCGAGCTCCGCTGAGTTAAACATGAGTGGGGGAACTCTGTTTGGTTCAATATTATTTGTGTTAGTGTTACATGTCACGACTAGAATGAATCATTGCTTAAAAATACGATGTATGAAACTAAATAAATTGTTCTTAATTGATGCTTATAATGTTTGCGTCTGAATTGAATACCTGGATGGCTTTTTTTTTTAATTGAATTTTGTGTTTGAATAAATGGTGTAAAGTTAAATAGTGCCTGAAATTATGATGAGTATGTATTGTGTAACTGATACGTTTTTGTGAAACTTAAATGAGCTTTGACTGACACATTAATAAACTATTTTAGATGTTTAAAAATCTTCTTGCATGAAAACTTGCACGGAAACTTGAGTTACAGCTTAAATAAATTAAGTCAGTGAATGACATAGTTTAATTTCAATGCCTGTACAAATGTATTGCTTGGACTTTAAAGCTTATACAAATCAAGGCAATAAATAACGTTTAACTCCAACACCTGAATGAATTTAGTGCTTGGACTTCAACGTTAAATTGTCAATCCGTATGTTATTGCATGGACAATAAATGCATAACATTTCAACTCCTATAATAAAATGAAAGAAGATATCTTCATAATTTTATTAGCTATGCCCAAAATTATGAGAGTCTTCTGGGAGCCCAATCTGTTTAACGTGGGCCCTCCGTTATGAGAGTTAAGTAAGGAAAGAAAGCGGTGAAGACTATATCCTTCCACCCATCTCAGACACTTCATACTAAGGGGCTATACTATAGTTTTTTTTTTCTATAAACTGACAAAGATCCTCGAAAAACCAACTAGTGGCTCCCCGTAACAAAATCTCATAATTGGTATCTTGGGGATACCCTGGGATTTGAACAGCTTCGTTTCCCATTAGAGCCTGACTCGGGTATGCTCCACTCCGGTGGTGTTTATTTGAGAGGAGAACCAACTCCGCGCATTTATCGACGTGAAAAGTAATATCATTATTATATATTTTCTACAACAACGGCTGTTCCTTTCCTTATGTGAAAGATAGTGGGTGGTAAGAATTTGACTGAAACCTTCCCTCACCTAAGACCCTACAAATGTTCCATACGTATCCAGAATGGAAACAAAGTAGCAGAATTATTATAACCAACCGTGCCATTACTAATGAGATCCAAATAGATCTGTTTGAATAGTAATGTTGCAAAGAGAGCTACGCATGAAAACGGATCTCTGATCCTATTCTATTTGTTGATTGAGCTTATGCTTAACATAGGAAAGTTCAAGTTGAGATCAACCATAGTACTCATTGTGTCTGATCCAGTTAGCCTATGATACCTAGGTCCAGTATATTAATTCGGGAGGAAGGAGTTACTTTATATACCCGGGTAAGGGAAGAACAACTATTCCAGTCCGGATGTCTTCAAAGGAAGTAGCGGAAGCGTCTGTCGATAAGGAAGTAGCTGAAGTAATAGTTCAAGACGGCATCCAGTATCTTCAGGAATAGTTTCAGACTCAGAGAAGCTATTAATTGGGGATATATTTGCCTCAGATCCGGTGGAACTTCTGTCGATAAGGAGGATAATTTCTTCGGCTCGGAAGTAATAGTTTCAGACTCCCATAATCCAGTTTCAGACTCATCAGATTCAGGTGAAATAGTCATTGGTCCAGTACGAAAGTAATATTCTATCTGTTTGTTCACTTAACAAAATACGGCAAGCCGACTACTTACTGCTTAGATTCTCACTCCCTAGGTTCTCTAACACTCTATCAGAGATCCTAGCTAAGGTGCGTAGCGAGACTTCAGTCTGGACGGTGCCTAGTTCGAGCCAACCCACCATAGCCTAATAAGATCTTTTACAATGAGAGCGCGCGACTCCGCGAATGAAAGAAGATCTTTCCGCTGATGCTATTCACGCAGCACTGGTTCCCATGGTTGTGAGCTATTTGAATCGTAGCTACAGGTACTTATTAGCTTGCTTGTTGCGCCTGTCTGAAAGGTTTTGAGGGGCTCAGTATACGGGGGGATAGCATCCGGGCGGCAAAGCAGGATGTCTCATGCCTTCGCTGGGCATGGGCTACGTGGAGAAGCATAGTCCCCAATTGATACGCCAACCCATCGCCCTTGGCTGGTCCACATAAAGCAGAAAGTAGACTAGATTCCCTATGCATAAACTCATAAGTTCTCGAAATCCCTTCGTCTCTTTCTTCTTCGTTCGTCTAGCCCACTTGGACCATTTCAAATTCACCTGCTAGGGGAACTCGCTTTATACTTGCTTAGCAGCCTCTATTGACTCCTGTTAGTGTAGTTCGTTAGTTAGTTGTTCGCACCACTTCGCTGGAACACCCGCTTGCGCGAATGCCTGCCGGAACCATAAAGCACTCTTCCTCTTTCCTAGCCGCCTGAGTTGCTCCTCCGCGAACGAATCAAAAGTCAATCAACACGCGCCAGCCATTTCATTACGGAACTTCACTTAAATGAAAGTGAGCCAGTCGAACTAGATCCGTTGATGCGCGTAGACGGGTGAGATTATGAAGTAGCAAGTGAACTGAACGAATAGTTAGTAATTACTTTCTATTCTATTATTCTTTCCTTGGCTTCGGCACCTGTTGCTGACTCCGCCAGTATATTAATTCGCGTGCCACTTCGCTCGCGGCTAAGACTCAAGCTTCCCTAGGCTCCTAGAGGAAGACTCCTCGACTTAGAGCTGACTCCTATATCTATGATTCTGTGCTCGTTTAGGGTTCTCTTAGAGCTGAGTCCTATATCTATGTGTGGTTCGGATTCGTAGTCTCTAAGAAGCAGTAGCTTACGGGGTTGCCAGAACTGCCCTGGGCTCTCTCATATTAGTTATGTGTGGTTCTAGCAGCTGACAGGGAGATTCGGTTGAGTGAGGTAGGAGCAAAGCGAAGAAGGGCTTAGTGATCCTTCCGAATAGAATGGATCGGTAGAACCCACCTCTTTTCCCTTTATGGTGGTTCTTTCTTGTTCTTGTTCGCTAACGCACCTCTCGCTTTCCTTCTCTTCTTACTTGAGCTGGACTCTTTCGCTACGCACTTCCCGTTGGTCGAAGAAGAGTGAGGATCGGAATAGTTTGGATCCTTCCGGTCGTTGCTTCCCGTCACTTCGCTCCAAGAATAGTTTGGACCCTCCCGCTCACAATTAATATACTGACCAATGGGAGCGCTCCATTACCGAGTGAAAGAGTCAGTGACATAGTTGACCGTCAACAAGTATAGATTCAGCCGGTAGTGATAGCTTACTGCTTTTTCTTTCTGATAGCGGCAGGCAGCCTTTACCTGGTCTTCAAGTACGTTGTCTATTGAAGAAGCAAACGAGTGCCATTGATGAGTTGCAGAATATGCAAGCTTCCCAAGCAGGTCACATAGCTCTCGGGTGCCAGAGAAGATATTTATATCAATTGTTGACTCGGCCTTTCTGATCTTATTTGTCTTCCGAACCAAGAATAGAAGGCAGCTACGAACCTTGAATCAAAGGATGAGTCCTGCCGTTCCGGTTGAGGAGAACCAAGAAGCAGTCTGCCCAATTAATATACTAGGGAAGGGGTAGACCCCAATGGTTCTTAAGGGACTAGCTGCCTAGGTTCGGTAAGTCAAGCCCAGGCATGAAAAGAAGATAGAAGAACTTCCTCCCTAACTGATGATTCCCGCCTAGGGTGCACCGCTTCCTCCCTACGTAACTTAGGGCGCCTACTGAAAAGGTGGAATCCGAGCCAGTAGTGAAGTTCACTAGTTAGCCTGAAGCATCAGTCAAAGACCCTTCCAATTGAAAGAGATTAGGATTCGCCGCCTTCTCTTAGAGAACTTAACGGTCGAGCCCTATTCGCCCTATCTAACTAGCCCTCTCCCTGAGGCAACATCCGCGCTAATTCAGTGGCACCCTTCCTGAACTCTCTCTCAGCTCAGCTTAATATAATAGTTATTTACTGCCCCCGGGGTCAGCTCACAATTAATACACTGGCTACTTTCTTAATTATTAGCTGCCTCGAGCTACCGCTAATAAATCGAGCAAGCACTTCCTAATTGAGCAACGTTCCCTTAACAATTGCCTACTATCATTATCTGATATCCTACCTTCAGCCCAAAGAAAATCGTATCCCAAATTTCTTTAGCAGTCGCAAAAGAGGTGACGGTGTATATGGGGCACAAAGGAAGTACACAAGTCATCCCATTTAAAGCTAAGCACTTTTCATCTTTTGTAGGAAAATCCCCTTCTCTAGTTTTGGAAAATGGAAGCCCACATAAGCACAAGATTTTTTCCCGAGCAAATCATTCTTCATCGCATAAGCCCATGACAAGTCATTTCCAGATGCTTCTTTCGGAAGAGCACGGGAAAAGCCTATGGAATCCATTGTACTAAGACCCGAAAGATCATCCAAGGACTGAAAATCGGGACTCAAAACTAGTAAAGAAGGCTTAACTCAAGCAATCACTCAAGAGAAGAAAGGATTTTCGCTTGCCGGATTCGTAAAAGAAAGAAGAAGAAGCCGGGTCTTCTTTTTTTTAGGGCAATAAATGGGTTTCAATTAAAGAGCTAGGGCGGCGGCAAGAGTCTCTCACAAACTCGAGTTCAAGACCTCCGATTCAAATCTGATCGACTAGATTCGATCACATGATCAAAAAACGATTCATGAAGAAGAAGAAGTTCCAGCCTATTTCTTTTTTTTTTAATGATAAGGAAGCGCTGGATCCGGGCCTTATAAGGGCGTCGAGATCGTGGGATCAAAGTGGACGTTCCCGATTTCAATGGCCGATTGCATCCCGAGGACTTTCTTGATTGGTTAAGTAGCGTGGAGAAGTTCTTTGATTGGAAAGAACTATCCGAGGTGTACGAAGGTGAAATTCCTGAGCACGGGTCATGCCTCAATTTGGTGGGATCAAGTCCAAGCAAGGCGTGAAGTCTTCTGGGAGCCCAATCTGTTTAACGTGGGCCCTCCGTTATGAGAGTTAAGTAAGGAAAGAAAGCGGTGAAGACTATATCCTTCCACCCGTCTCAGACACTTCATACTAAGGGGCTATACTATAGTTTTTTTTTTCTATAAACTGACAAAGATCCTCGAAAAACCAACTAGTGGCTCCCCGTAACAAAATCTCATAATTGGTATCTTGGGGATACCCTGGGATTTGAACAGCTTTGTTTCCCATTAGAGCCTGACTCGGGTATGCTCCACTCCGGTGGTGTTTATTTGAGAGGAGAACCAACTCCGCGCATTTATCGACGATTTCATGAAAAGTAATATCATTATTATATATTTTCTACAGCAAGGTGTTCCTTTCCTTATTTGAGAGGAGAACCATCTCGGATTTCGGTGGGTACCCTTGTTGATTGCGTCCTCCGTTAGGACTCAGAAGAAACCGTATAATCCTTCTATTAATGGTTCTTCTCCGTTCTACCGTGTGATGTATTTTCCTTATCGCTATGGGATAAAGCTTGCTTCTTGTACCCGCAATCCTGCGGTTTCGTACTAATATACTTGCGTCTTTGGCCTTTCAAACACGACCTTCGTGAATGGGCATATCGATACTATGCTATCTAATATTTCCTGTGCACTCTTTCTTCTCTCCTAAACGGGTTGTGTTCTTAATGCGAGGGGAACCACTCCCTGATGAGGATAGTTTTCCATGGTCAATAGACTAGAAGAGAACTAGGATTCTATCTTTTGTTAGGCCGGGCGTTCTCTTCATGAATTGATATGCCATGCCTATACTATAAAGTGTGTCTGTCAATGATTGAAGGTGTCCATGTTTCGGATGATGAATTAATGATTCCCCTGGCCGATTGACCTTTAAGGCAGAAGGAAAACGAGGATTTTCGCAATCCCAAATGCTGTTAAGCAAGGTCTCTTACGTCCTACGCATGATTGGTGTATGTCTGTCTTGAGGTTAATGCCGATGGATTGTACATTTGATCAGATCAAGTGCGTCCGGTGAAGAAAAGAGTGAAAGTTGCGCTCCTTCGATCTATCCTCGGCTACGGATCGCTTTCCATTAGCGATTCAGGGTGTAAAGATTGAAAGCTGCTTATTTAACAAACTAACTTCGTTTGCGTGGGTGCCGTGTGGGACAAACTGCTTTAGTTGCCCTGGTTCTGCTCATTCATCCCCTTCGTTTTCTCGGCTTGTACGTTTTGCAACTGGACAATCCTTGGGTTTTCTGTCTTCTTGGCCTCTCTTCGCACTATGCCATCATTTTGTTCTACGGTATTGTGCGGATAAAGTATACCCTTCTCGGGTATTCTGTAAGTATGCTCTCCTCGGCAACGATATTGTCATTGCGGATCCACGTGTGGCTGATGTCCATCAAAGTGTGATTAACGCACTTGGTGTCAAGATTTCTTTACCGAAGTCTTTGATATTGGACATTGGTGGCTGCGAATTCGCTAAGTGTTTTCGTATATGCGACCGTGATTTGATTTGTCGCCTGTTAGTGTGAAAATGCTTCGTGCGGCACGTCATGCTATTGCATGGACGCCAGTGTGTAAGTCAGTAGGATTCAGCTCTCTGCAAGTCTCTCTTAGACTTCGGGGGCGGGCTATAGAAGGTACTCTTCTCGCTCGGAGAACTTTTATCCTTACTACTCAAGACTTTGGTTTTGCCATGTCCTAGTTGCCTTCTCTCCTAGTGGTATAAGACCCATGCTGTTTGAATTTTGGCTAGGATATCCGTAAGGTTTCTTAGCCTCCCCTTATCAAATGGGTATGATTCGTGGTATGTTATTTGAATCGTGTCGTCCCGATTGAGATTTTGCTACCCGTCTGTGTATCGATCTTTAGTCTAAGTTAGATGAAGACACGCTTCTCTTACTTGAGCAGTCTATGGTTCGCCATTGGCTTGAAGCCATGCTTGAGTATGAAATGTGGTTCGTAAGACCTTGTACGAATTACTGCATATGACTTGCTACACCCTCCTTTCTCTTTCGTCCTGATCGGAAAGACCAACTGCATAAGTTCTTCAAGTACGGTTGGATGTTTAGGTCTGATGAACAGAATCATTAAAACCTTTAGACCCGTGTCTTCGTAAGCAAGTGTTCGTAAGCAATCAATTCACATAGTAGGAAAGTGCTGTTATCAATCTTAGATGTCGAAGCTATTGAAAGACTTACCAAAAGTGAGAAAATCGATCCTCAAGTGCAACTTCATAAACGATGTTGGCTGATAGATTGATTGTACCCATGGTTGCTTCGAATGAGGATTCCGTATCAGTTTTGCCCAGCACAATCCTCTCTATCTCTCTTGCATATTGAAATTCGACCAAAGATGTTTTGCACTCATTAGGTCTCTAAAACTCAATATTCAGGGACCCAAATTTGGATTCCTGGAATCTTATTTAGAACCTCTGGCCAATAATTTCGCAAGGCAACACTTATTGCTTGCTTGTCTTCTGCTTTTGTTCGAGACATCTAACTATAGTAATTCGACTCACAATCTCAGGTACCAACATGGTTGACTATTCGATCAACCAACTGGAATCTCTATCAGTAATGGGATTTTCTTTAGTTTAATTACCTTTGACTAATCAAGTGTTTTTTACGCTTCGCTAGCTACAACGGGTGGTAACCGGGCTTTCTCCATTTCCCAAGGCAATACAAAGTACCTAATATGTAGCAAGAAGCAAAGTGAGAATTTTGATAGATTTCGTTCCACTTCCTTCGGGCGCCTCCGATAGAATATATAGCGATTAGCGCCTCAAAATAGTGAAAATGGTAGATGCCCCATAAGAAATAGAGAACGATAGAGTCACTTCGCTATCTAAAGTCTAAGCCCTTAATAGACCACCCCGA
Organism: Allium sativum; assembly: GCA_030737875.1. Taxonomy (NCBI): domain Eukaryota; kingdom Viridiplantae; phylum Streptophyta; class Magnoliopsida; order Asparagales; family Amaryllidaceae; genus Allium; species Allium sativum. The sequence goes on along the minus strand of CM060924.1, from coordinate 931,169,645 downwards.
GGAATAAGAAGAAGTGGAAGTAATTGGGAATCATACTCTATGGACGAAGAATCGGGCTTGTGATATGACTCATAAGCAAGTCCCTGTCACCAGTCAACAAGAATAATGAGTTTGTCATACTGAATAAAAAAGAGAAAGGCTCTATTGACTATGGAGATAGAGGTTCGTAGCTCATTCGAGAAGCTATCGCTGTTTGTTAAACGAAGGAGGAAGAGCTATTCTGGTCTTGTACATGAGACAGACCGGTTATTCAAAACTGGGTAAACTCTCCTTTTCGCTTAGAGAAATCTCGAAAACCATGATAGCTACGCTACCTAGTTTCTTTGGGAGTTCAGGTCATTGTTCAGTTAGTTAGGTCTACTAATGAAAAAGGAAAATTCGGTCAAGCGAATGAGAGGTCTCTGTCTATTATCGAACTCATCAAATAGTTCCAATTAATATACTGGGAACTACATTTGATTATATCTATCAATAAGCTCTTTCCCAACTACCACGATCTGCTTCGCATCCTCACTACCTTCTCGTTCGATTAGTAGGCATGAGGAAGTATTTCATTTAGATGAAATAGATACAATTCACAAAAAATAGATATTTGTTTTCGGAATTCTCTATTCTTTCCCGCATTTGATCAACATGTCTTATGATTGATTCCTCCTTTAGTAGTCCTGTACTCGCCGTGTCTCTTTGGTATTCTCCCTTAGTCTCCTTGAGAGGTTCCGTTGATCATTGGATGGTTATTTTGCTTAACACTTGAAACGAAAAGTCTTGGCACAAAAAATCTTATTCACATAAACCCGCGAGGTCACTCCAATGTTTTGAAATAAAGATCCGCACCAGGGAGCGCTAGCTAAGGGAGTCGAAAATAAGGTTTTATATCCCCAAAGAATGGTCTGTTCCCATTTCCCCACGCATATTGAGTAAGGCATTGTGAAGGTAGAGATATTGGATCGACCCCGTTGATAATTTAACGGACAAATGGTCAAGGCATGGAACTAGTTAACTAAGAGAAACTGTTTTAGATGTGGCTTCGTGCTATCTCTGACGTCTATCGTTCCCTCCTTCTTATGAGGAGGAAACTATGCGTCTATGTTTCGCTGCGGGAGAGATGTATTTTTTTATACGCGAATCTTAACACGAAGAAATGCCATGGCGACCGTTAGTGAGGTATGAATAACTCCGACCTCAGGGGACCAATCCATTCTATTCCCAGTATAAACATTGGCGACCTCTTACTAGTAAGGTGCGACTAACAGGAGCGCCAGTACATTAATTGGTGCGTAGCGAGCTTTTGAGCTACTCAAGATGGAGGTGCGTAGCGCTAGATCAGCTATGCAATGAATCTGATATTCCCAATGAATATACTGGGAATGAATATCCTGGCACCTGGGGAATTGGCAAATTGAGTCACATTCGACCTATGCTGGATGAAAAAAATCTTCTTTTTCGGGCGGGCACATTTTAATGTGTCTCCTAATAAACCTCATTTCGAAAAATGGGTGGGCAAAAACAAGCCAAAAGGGTTTTGGTAAAAAAGATTTATTCTCTAGTATATTAATTGGCGCACTCGTTATGCTTAACACAAGACACAGAAAGGTAGACCTATTCTACTTACTAACTTTCAAACTAGTCTAAATAAGGAAGGCCAGTATATTAATTGTGAAGCACGATGTTACAAGTAATGTTGAAACCAGCCCAACAAACGAATAAGCTGTGACCGGTACGGTACCTCTGAATTAATCAACTAGGCATCTATACTATTATATTAGGTCATGCCTCATAATTTCCATTGATCTCCCTATGGTCTCAAGAGGTAGCACAATAGTGGTACGGTCGCAATTAATATACTGGGGATGTGTGACCAGATGTCGATTCCTTACAAGAGCACCTTATTAGGACCTTAAAGAACTAACTGTGAATTAAGGCACTAAAGGTGAGCCACATGCTACAGTTAGCTGTTACACTGCTACGCACCTCTTGCTTTCGGCTTTGTAGTGGTTACAATGCCCGCAAGCCTTAGCCTCCAACGAATGAAACCCTGTGACTGTTCGAGTTTTCAGGAACCTCCCGTTGGTCGAAGTATACTGGACCTTCCTGGAACAATGGCCTCTTTAATGGCTTATTCGGTTGATTCGGGTAGTCATTCTATTCTTTTTTATGGAACAACATCTTCAATTCAATAGTTGGGCCCAGTATATTAATTGGACCTTTGGAACTCTGTATTTCGTGCCTTGAAAGAAGTGAACAAGCGAACTGTAGAGTTGGCCTCTCTCTCAGTAACTAGAAAAGTAGGAAAAACCAGATTGCTATAGGCTTCTATCACACTTAGGCCAGGTCCTTTGACGTGGTATCCGGACTTCCTCGCAAACAACCCATCAATCCGCACAAGTACGGGGTAGCTCGAGAGCGAAGTTCATTCTCGATTAGAAATTCATTAAATAAGGCTTCTTAATTCAATTCTTTGATGGGAGGGTCCTAAACTCTCATTTTGTTGGGCACGACGATGGTCAATCATTCTTTGTAGGTATTCCAGTAATAGGTTTCTTTAGCTCCATACAGAGAACGTAAGTTCAAACCCAAATTATTTCATTTTCTGCTTATTCGCATCGCTACGCAACCTCCTCACTCGAGTAAGAAACATCCCTTCGAACTTACAGCCACTACCCCCAAGCATCTTTCTATGACCCTACATCGTCATGAGGGTTGGCGTTTCTTTTTTTTATGTTTTTCAATCGCCTTTGATGATTGTTTATTGTGAATCCGTTCGACATATATGCGGCCCATCCAAAAAGCAAGCGGAGAAATTCAGAAGTGACGTCCAAGCCCTATCAATACTTCGCAATGCCGCCTCCACACAATCCCTCAGTCACCGAGCCGACCTCGTCCGCTCGGAAGAACACAAGCCCGGCCAGCCTTTTGAGTGCTACCCCCGCTCCCACAAAGGTCACTGCCCAGCCACCGCTCGAGGTTACCTCTGCTCCCGAACTAAGAAAATAGGTTGAGTACCCGAGAGATGAGGGAATGGAGAGAGAAGCTGCTGTCGGTTCTGTTGAGACTCAAGCCCCCCTGCTGGAGCTCCCCAAACCTGAAGTGGAAGTCGAGGAGCTGCTTAGTGAGAAGAAGCGTCAAATGATTTGGACAGTTGTCGCGCTGGCAAAGCAGGAAGCCTACAGGTAAGATTGGGGCAATGAGGAGCTCGACGAGTATCTGCAGACCCTCTACCTCATCGACTATATCTATCGCTGAACCGACTGACTCATCTACCGAATCAACGACATAATCACCAGAACCGACTGCAGCTTCATTGACTGAATGAACTAGTTCCTATACCTTTATAGGTACCATCCTGATGCTGGCTGTAGCCATGGGAGGTGGGGGCTAGCTCTACCAAAAAGCATGTAATGACATAATCAATAGGTGAGCCCTTACCCGCACTCCAAGCAGGTGGGTATCGACGGACACAACGACTTAATCAACTGGATTCGCCGAAGCAATTTCCTCTAGACGGAACGAGGCTCTCGTTGAGAGATCTATTAGTGATTAGGCCACCCCCCGGCAAGGCAGGTTCAGGCGATTAATTAAACAAATCATTCCTTCTCTTCGGTCGTGGAACTCGGTGGTACAGGCAACAAGATTGTGGAAACGGGAATTCCTGAACCTACCACTAGACCTATTTAACCAAAAGATTGTCTTTAATTGAAATGAAGATTTCCTCAAAACTTTGCTAAGGGGCGTAAGCGTGATTGACAAGCACCCAGAACGAAATCTCTTAGTCACAACCACCATATTAATTTAGCCACCGTTGCCTTATTGATGGGCCCTGCATAAATGGAGGCGCTACTCGGGCTGCCTTGTATGTGCGTAGTCACTACGAAACTTGGTGTAGACACTTATGTGATTGTCTGAGCCAAGGGAATCTGGTGTCGTTGGAAAGGAATCCTATCATCTAGAGACTGGGGCGAGGGATCATGGACCTAAATAGTTAGACGAATGCTGACTCGCTGTCTGGCTCACATAGAGGGCTTTATTTAAATGAGGGGAAGGCTTTATAGGGAGGGCCGAACAAGAGCCTTTCACTTTTTCCGGGGGTGTGGGTCCTGGTCATCGCTGCCCCCGATGCCAATGGCTGTCTCGGAGAGTTGGGGGCTTTGGCTTTCTCTTCTGGTTGCTTCTAGGGCCGAGGGGAATGTATTCTAGTGAGGGGAGTCTTTTCCGCTTCAATCGACTGGAAGCACTTCCTTCCGCGCCTACCTATCTTGGTTGCCTGCTTTTAGGGCTAGTTCTCTTGCCCGCTTGTCGAGCTTAAAGCGGAACTTAGCTTCTCACTAACAGAATCGTAAGAATCATTTCATCAAACAATACACAGATCGAGGAGCAAATAAATACCCTTCGGATGAACATTCCAATCCTACCTGTAACACCCCGTATTTTTTCTTTTAATATAATTAAAATAAAATAAAATATATGAAAATATGCTTATGATAGGTAAATAATGGTGATGCATAAGGAGAATTAAATAACACATGGAAGAGAAGAAAAATTAGTTCGATAACGGCGTATGTAACGGAAAAGATAGTAAAATAAGGATAACTAATTCAAGAATCCGGAATTAGGTAAAATGGACATCACCATTGCGTTTGTCTCGGAAAAATACGCTAAATAGAGTCTGAGTTTTTGAAAATCGGATACCGTATGAAGAAGATATGGACGAACGAAGTTAGGCAGAAAAACCGAAAACAGTCCAGAATACACTGGCGCACTTGTGAAGTGCGCCAGTACAAAAATACACTGGCGCACCTGCCAAGTGCGCCCGTACAAATCGAGCACCGAATTCTGGAGTGTTCTGAGGTGACGTGTCTTCTTTTGAGTGGCTAGATGATGTGTATTCGAGCTGTGCGATTCTGATGACTTCTGGACTGATCTGAAGGCTCTAAATCACCCTATTCACCTATAAAATAACACCTAGACCTAGCCTAACTCACAACAAATCATTCTTACACCGTTATGCTGCTGGACTTCCTCTTAATCATGGCCGCCGTCTCTAATCTTCTTCCTAAGCTTTCAAACTCAAATCAATTCAAAGGTTAAAGCTTCAACAAAGGATCAAATAATAAATCAGCGACGCCGCAACATTTCTACAACAAATCCAATTCTTAATTCATTAGCCATGCTATGTAAGTTCTAGTTATTTTCAAGTTTAAATATTTAATTATAATGTGGCCATGAAATAAAGTGGATTTGGATTTAAGTATGTGTATCTATTCAGATCTATTTCTGTTTCTTCTTGAATCTTGATCTTTGGACTTTTCTATCTTTACTCTCATGCTAAGTTCATGATCTATTCAGCCTGTTGTAAATCAATTTTCTTGATTCATGTTGATATTATTATCCAGTTGTAATCTTAATATGCCTGTGATGAAGTTTTTCTCTCCGATCTTGTTTTGATGGAAAATTCTACCTTTCCCCTATTTATTTTCTTTTGATGAACCTAGGTCAATTTCGGACCTAGGCCTAAACTGCGATTTGCGTGCGATTGAATACGGGGGAAATATTGGGATATTGTCTTGTTGGATATATGTGTTTGATAGAATCGAAGGCATAATATGAAACTGGATATTTGGGTATTATTGCCATTAACATGAAATTGGAATCTGGGTATTATCGTTATAATTAAAGTTCGCTAGCTTGGGTAAATTGGGGTAAACATGGAATACATGTAGTTTGGTATGAAACATGACCTATGAAAAATATGGCAAGAATATTGATATGTATAACTTGGCTAAAATTTGACCTATGTAAATTGGGCATAGCTTTGTAAACATGTAAACTCTGAATCTTGACATATGTAAAAAGGCATGAAACTTGGTATATATGTAAATTGTCTAGGATTAGGCATATATAAATTGGCATATGAAATTTGGCATGGATCTTGATATATGTGTAATTTGGCTAGAACTTGATATGTGTAAATTGGCATAAACTTGGCATACATGTAAACAGGCAAGAATTAGACATATGTAAACCAACTAGAATTGGGTACATATATTAATGGGCATGTAATTTGGAATGCGGGCATATGTTAATTAACATGTAATTGTCGTGTTTAGCATAATCATGGTTAGTGACATTTAATTTGGTATGATTTACGTACCAAAAATTATAAACATGATTTAAAGGGAAGGTGGGCCATAATAGTAAATGTTGATTAATGTAAATTATGGACATAAAGATAATTGGTAATTTTTAGGGAACTTGCCATAAATTAGTCATTAATCACATAAGTAATTTATGGCATAAAATTGTATTAATTATATACCTAAATTAATGAGATTGATTGGAAACAAATTGGGCAGTAATTTGAATTTGAATAATTTACATAATTAATGTAAATTGGAAAATACGAATATGCTTAGCACGAGGTTGGATTGAGTTGTGATGTAAACCTGCCCGGACCCACCCGGTTGTCCAGTAATCACAGCAATACCTATCCAATGTGGGAGGCTAAGCATTAGGCCCAATAAAGACCCGAGGTTAGACTGAGTTGTGGCGTAAGACTGCCCGGACCCGACCGGCACACCGGCAGCCACAACAATATTTGTCTAATGTTAGAGGTTGGTGCCCTAATAAGACAACTAGAGCTGAGCTAGGGTTGGTAGGGTTAAGTTAACTAGAACACTTAACCAATTTCAACATGTTAACTAAATTGGTGGGTAGGGTTAGGTTAATCTGGACACTTAACCAATTTAATATGTTGACTACAGGAGTAGGTAAGGTTAAGCAAATGTTTAACCATTATAACATGATTAAACTAGACTAGAGAGTGGGGTTAAGTTAATGAGAACACTTAACTAATACAATGGGTTAATTAGACAAGTGGTTGCGGTTAAGTTGTAACACTTAACCAACATAACAAGACTAGCGGGTGGGCTAAGTTAACTTGAATAAGTTGATAATACTTAACCATTATAATATGACTAGTGGATGGGGTTAAGTTAACATGCACTTAACCAATCTGATGTGATGCGTAGTAGGATTAAGTAACACAAGGGGTTAAGTTAACAAGAAAATTCTTAACCAATGTAACCAGATAGACGAACGGGGTTAAGTTAATAAACCACACTTAACCAATCATAATAAGCGAGAAAGGTTAAGTTAACTAAGGTAAACACTTAACCATGGTAACATAACGAGTAGAAGGGTTAAGTACATATTGGGTTGGTGGGTAATATTAGTAAATATAGGCCCACATACACTTAACCATTAATTACACATGCTTGAATCAGTAGCGGGGTTAAGTACACATCAGGGTTGGTGGGTAATATCAAAGAGTATAGGCCCACAGACTTAACCATTAGAAAAACCTAGTAACGGAGACCCATTTCAGCAGTAACCCACATTAGGTATCAACGGAACCCTGAGCTAGGCAGGGTAGGGCACGATTACTGGGCTGATTATAAGAGGTCAAATTAGCGGCGGTTGGTGCAGCAGTGCAGGTTCTAACGGAGTGCGGGCGTGCACACACTTCGGCGCAGAAAATTTAGCCACTGGGCATCAGTAGGTATAAAGTTGTGCATCATGATCGTGTCAGGGTTGCCACCATGGGACTTGATACACCCCATGGTGGGACCAGCAAGGTATCTACAAGTAGGGGGCCGCGTGACACAAACGAGAAATAGGTCAAGTAGGGAGCCGATCGTTAAGGTAGTAAGGGTGCATCGAATATATACGTGGCCATTGGGGTGATCGAGGTGGAATCCTCATAATCGATGTACACCTGAAAGCTACCATAATTGCGGGGATTGGGATCACGTTGTAATTATTATATAACACGGGCTACTAGTTAGGACACTAGTAGGGGGTATGGATCCTTGTTACACAGGACACTAGTTGGGACACTAGTAGGAATACGGATCATTCCATGTAAGACACTTATGAGGATGCTAGTGCAGAGCAAATAGATATCATTTTAATGGTGAAGCTTAGAAACCTTGCAATGTTATTCTTGATAGAAACCATGCGGTAGGATACTTGATAGGAATTATGGGATGTTATACTTGTTTCATCGTGCCCGAAGTTTATCTTGTTACCTTAGTTTATCTTGTTATCATAGTTTATCTTGATATCTTAGTTTATATTGCCTACCTTGTTATCATGCTTATGTTTACTTTCAGTTTATTCATGCCATGTTATCTTTACCTATTTTTATGTTGAAAGTCACTAGGACTTACTCAGTCTTTATGACTGACCCGTTTTGTTTCGCCTCTTTTTCTTTCGTTTCCCCCCCCCCCCCCCCTCCAGGTTCACAGGGTGGGAATACAGCTTGGTTCAGATCTTACCAAGCTCCAAGGCTCTTTCATGTATGGCTTGGATTTCTCTTGGCTATGGCTTGCTTTGCTTTATTGGGGAATACTGCAGTTTGTTTTAGGCTTCTTTGTTTTTGAGCAAGACAGATATTTTAACTATGAAATTGGGTATTGGAAGTTGATGGGCTTTTCTTGTAAACATTTATATTTAATAAATGATTTGAAGTACTTCCACTTTATTTTCCGCTGTTTTATATATGTCTGTCTTGTAATATTTCTGTTCCAGTACCCATAATACTCCATTGAAGTTAAGGCATTCCCTTTGTGAGTGACCTTAACAGATGTGGGGTGTTACATTTGGTATCAGAGCAGAAGGTTACCCGACTGGGCAAAAGTTTTCAAAAACCTTCTAAAATTATTTTCAAAACATTTACAAAGAATCAAATTTTCAAGAAAATTTTGTTTTAATTAATCCCCAAAGCCATATGCACTATCTTTTGATTCTCTTTTGAAATCTCTTTTCTCTCTTTTCACCATAGTTTCGTAGGCATCCGACACATGTCGGAGGGCAAAGGAGTGCCCAACCTCCATCTGTAGCCGTAGTAGTTCCATTTGCGTCTAATCTTATTTCAAGTTGGGTAGAGTGCCGTGCGATGGAGGTAGCTTCCGAGAAAACTTGTCAACAAGCTATACAAGGATAGTAAGAACGAGGATAAAGTACACAAGACTAAGGATGAGAAACTTGTTGAAATGGCTTAACCCACGAAGGAGGAAAAAGTGAAAGGAAAGAGGCCAAAGTGAATGAATAGTAAAACCCATGACAAGAGAGAGTATCTTTAGTATGGTAAGAAGGGACATGCAGTTATTATAGGACAAGGACAAGGGCAAAGGACAAGATCGTCGAGAGGGCAATTGTATGCTCTCACTACTAGCGTACCTAAGAAAGGTGGTAACGTTTCTGTTAAAGGTTTAGCTTTTCTTTTCTATCATCCCACCAGAACTCTGTTTTTGTACATCGCATCCTTTCTATTTTGCTTCGATGATTGAGTCTCTGCACCTTAGTACTAACGTAGCAGAGGATCCCATTTTTGTCTCAAATCCTGTTGGGGAATCGGCTCATTTATTCATGACTTGTTTGGATTTGAGAATGTCTATGCTAAGTGTTGAGTTTAGAAGTAATGATTCTGTTTTTGGGCTATGAGTTGATTCTAGGGATGGAGTGGTTATCCAGAAATGGTACCATTCTCGAGTATGAAAAGAGGGTAGTTAGACTCTTGACCTGCCTCGGTAATGCCCTCGAAGTCTAGTGTAACCCTTAGGATTCTGTCAGGTTTAGTTACCTAGAATCTCTTGATACATTCATTGATCCGCTCGAGTAGTGTTCGCCACTAAGGCAGAAGGTTCATTTCGCTTATGCATAAGTTATAGAAAATCACCTTAGTAAGTACATTTGGCAACATGGTTGGCATTTGTTTGTTTTCAAGAGATAGTTCTTCTGCGTGGAAAACCTGATAGTAAGTGAACGAGATCCAAGATTCACTAGTGAATTTTGGAGAGCTTGCATGAAACCATGGGTACGCCGTTATGTTTGAGCCGAGTATACTAGAAGTAGAGTAAGTGAAAGAGGAACGAGAGGCAACAGTGAAATAGGTTCCAACTCATATTTTGGAAACAAGAATTAAGAAGCTACGAAATTGTGAAGTTAAAGACGGACAAAGCACAATGGAGTTAAGCTCAAGGAAATGCGACTTAGAAGATTGAAGACTAGATTCGTGCATCATATCTCTTCTTAAGAGTATATCCTTGATCCCTCTCTTCCTGTAGAGCTTACTTGCATGTTATCTTTTGTGTATATCCTCTCAGTCCCATTCTCAATCCAATTTCTGTTGCAAACCCCATAGGGAATATGACTCATCTGTTAGTAACACATGTTGGGGCTTGAGGGTGTTCATTGGTTTGACTAAACTTTTTGGGTTTATAGGATACGGGTTGGTCTTAGGAAGGGATTCCCTTGTGACCTAAAAGGAGTCCATCATGCTTAGTTTCCTAGAATCATATATAGTGGTTGGGTTGAGTAATTCTTTGGGTGTCAGTCTGATGTTGATTTCGGTCTTCGGGGCTGATGCTTAGAGAGTTCTTCTCCTAATCAATATATATGTGGCATAGATTTCCAGTTTTGACATTGCCTAATGGGCACAAAGTTTTTACTTACTTCTATCATTCGACTATACCTTTAGATAGGAACAATTGGGTGTAAACATGTGTTTGAGACATGTTATGATTGATGGTTGCAAGTGGCTGCAAGTGGTTGCTAGTGGTTGCTAGTGGTTGCTCGTGGATGCATTTACACACATTAGGCACTAGATCGGCTCAATCACCTTTCATATTGCATATGCACGAGTGTTTACACTTGTTTGTGGATGAAATTGAATGTGTTATCATGTGGATGTTGCATATGGATGGATGTTTGTGCACACATATAGTCTTTATGTGACTAGGACTATTTGCATACATGTTGGACTCATGGCACTAAACATATTTTGCATCTAGAAGATCAATCAGGCCTGATCATTTGCATTAGACAAGGAATATATACACACACTTCTTGCATATGTTCATACAGCATTAGAAATCTCTTAAGGACAATGAATGCCTGTGATTGATGATTGAGTAGATGGATGATGGATGGTAGGACACATTCTTCTTAACTTGAAGATTTCGGGGACGAAATCCTTTAAGGAGGGGAGAATGTAACACCCCGTATTTTTTCTTTTAATATAATTAAAATAAAATAAAATATATGAAAATATGCTTATGATAGGTAAATAATGGTGATGCATAAGGAGAATTAAATAACACATGGAAGAGAAGAAAAATTAGTTCGATAACGGCGTATGTAACGGAAAAGATAGTGAAATAAGGATAACTAATTCAAGAATCAGGAATTAGGTAAAATGGACATCACCATTGCGTTTGCCTCGGAAAAATACGCGAAATAGAGTCCGAGTTTTCGAAAATCGGATACCGTATGAAGAAGATATGGACGAACGAAGTTAGGCAGAAAAACCGAAAACAGTCCAGAATACACTGGCGCACTTGTGAAGTGCGCCAGTACAAAAATACACTGGCGCACCTGCCAAGTGCGCCCGTACAAATCGAGCACCGAATTCTGGAGTGTTCTGAGGTGGCGTGTCTTCTTTTGAGTGGCTAGATGATGTGTATTCGAGCTGTGCGATTCTGATGACTTCTGGACTGATCTGAAGGCTCTAAATCACCATATTCACCTATAAAATAACACCTAGACCTAGCCTAACTCACAACAAATCATTCACCTTTATGCTGCTGGACTTCCTCTTGATCATGGCCGCCGTCTCTAATCTTCTTCCTAAGCTTTCAAACTCAAATCAATTCAAAGGTTAAAGCTTCAACAAAGGATCAAATAATAAATCAGCGACGCCGCAACATTTCTACAACAAATCCAATTCTTAATTCATTAGCCATGCTATGTAAGTTCTAGTTATTTTCAGGTTTAAATATTTAATTATAATGTGGCCATGAAATAAAGTGGATTTGGATTTAAGTATGTGTATCTATTCAGATCTATTTCTGTTTCTTCTTGAATCTTGATCTTTGGACTTTTCTATCTTTACTCTCATGCTAAGTTCATGATCTATTCAGCCTGTTGTAAATCAATTTTCTTGATTCATGTTGATATTATTATCCAGTTGTAATCTTAATATGCCTGTGATGAAGTTTTTCTCTCCGATCTTGTTTTGATGCAAAATTCTACCTTTCCCCTATTTATTTTCTTTCGATGAACCTAGGTCAATTTCGGACCTAGGCCTAAACTGCGATTTGCGTGCGATTGAATACGGGGGAAATATTGGGATATTGTCTTGTTGGATATATGTGTTTGATAGAATCGAAGGCATAATATGAAAACTGGATATTTGGGTATTATTGCCATTAACATGAAATTGGAATCTGGGTATTATCGTTATAATTAAAGTTCGCTAGCTTGGGTAAATTGGGGTAAACATGGAATACATGTAGTTTGGTATGAAACATGACCTATGAAAAATATGGCAAGAATATTGATATGTATAACTTGGCTAAAATTTGACCTATGTAAATTGGGCATAGCTTTGTAAACATGTAAACTCTGAATCTTGACATATGTAAAAAGGCATGAAACTTGGTATATATGTAAATTGTCTAGGATTAGGCATATATAAATTGGCATATGAAATTTTGCATGGATCTTGATATATGTGTAATTTGGCTAGAACTTGATATGTGTAAATTGGCATAAACTTGGCATACATGTAAACAGGCAAGAATTAGACATATGTAAACCAACTAGAATTGGGTACATATATTAATGGGCATGTAATTTGGAATGTGGGCGTATGTTAATTAACATGTAATTGTCGTGTTTAGCATAATCATGGTTAGTGACATTTAATTTGGTATGATTTACATACCAAAAATTATAAACATGATTTAAAGGGAAGGTGGGCCATAATAGTAAATGTTGATTAATGTAAATTATGGACATAAAGATAATTGGTAATTTTTAGGAAACTTGCCATAAATTAGTCATTAATCACATAAGTAATTTATGGCATAAAATGGTATTAATTATATACCTAAATTAATGAGATTGATTGGAAACAAATTGGGCAGTAATTTGAATTTGAATAATTTACATAATTAATGTAAATTGGAAAATACGAATATGCTTAGCACGAGGTTGGATTGAGTTGTGATGTAAACCTGCCCGGACCCACCCGACTGTCCAGTAATCACAGCAATACCTATCCAATGTGGGAGGCTAAGCATTAGGCCCAATAAAGACCCGAGGTTAGACTGAGTTGTGGCGTAAGACTGCCCGGACCCGACCGGCACACCGGCAGCCACAACAATATCTGTCTAATGTGAGAGGTTGGTGCCCTAATAAGACAACTAGAGATGAGCTAGGGTTGGTAGGGTTAAGTTAACTAGAACACTTAACCAATTTCAACATGTTAACTAAATTGGTGGGTAGGGTTAGGTTAATCTGGACACTTAACCAATTTAATATGTTGACTACGGGTGTAGGTAAGGTTAAGCAAATGTTTAACCATTATAACATTATTAAACTAGACTAGAGAGTGAGGTTAAGTTAATGAGAACACTTAACTAATACAATGGGTTAATTAGACAAGTAGTTGCGGTTAAGTAGTAACACTTAACCAACATAACAAGACTAGCGGGTGGGCTAAGTTAACTTGAATAAGTTGATAATACTTAACCATTATAATATGACTAGTGGATGGGGTTAAGTTAACATGCACTTAACCAATCTGATGTGATGCGTAGTAGGATTAAGTAACACAAGGGGTTAAGTTAACAAGAAAATTCTTAACCAATGTAACCAGATAGACGAACGGGGTTAAGTTAATAAACCACACTTAACCAATCAAATATAATAAGCGAGAAAGGTTAAGTTAACTAAGGTAAACACTTAACCATGGTAACATAACGAGTAGAAGGGTTAAGTACATATTGGGTTGGTGGGTAATATTAGTAAATATAGGCCCACATACACTTAACCATTAAATACACATGCTTGAATCAGTAGCGGGGTTAAGTACACATCAGGGTTGGTGGGTAATATCAGAGAGTATAGGCCCACAGACTTAACCATTAGAAAAACCTAGTAATGGGGACCCATTTCAGCAGTAACCCACATTAGGTATCAACGAAACCCTGAGCTAGGCAGGGTAGGGCACGATTACTGGGCTGATTATAAGAGGTCAAATTAGCGGCGGTTGGTGCAGCAGTGCAGGTTCTAACGGAGTGCGGGCGTGCACACACTTCGGCGCAGAAAATTTAGCCACTGGGCATCAGTAGGTATAAAGCTGTGCATCTTGATCGTGTCAGGGTTGCCACCATGGGACTTGATACACCCCATGGTGGGACCAGCACAGGTATCTACAAGTAGGGGGCCGCGTGACACAAACGAGAACTAGGTCAAGTAGGGAGCCGATCGTTAAGGTAGTAAGGGTGCATCGAATATATACGTGGCCATTGGGGTGATCGAGGTGGAATCCTCATAATCGATGTACACCTGAAAGCTACCATAATTGCGGGGATTGGGATCACGTTGTAATTATTATATAACACGGGCTACTAGTTAGGACACTAGTAGGGGGTACGGATCCTTGTTACACAGGACACTAGTTGGGACACTAGTAGGAATACGGATCATTCCATGTAAGACACTTATGAGGATGCTAGTGCAGAGCAAATAGATATCATTTTAATGGTGAAGCTTAGAAACCTTGCGATGTTATTCTTGATAGAAACCATGCGGTAGGATACTTGATAGGAATTATGGAATGTTATACTTGTTTCATCGTGCCCGAAGTTTATCTTATTACCTTAGTTTATCTTGTTATCATAGTTTATCTTGATATCTTAGTTTATCTTGCCTACCTTGTTATCATGCTTATGTTTACTTTCAGTTTATTCATGCCATGTTATCTTTACCTATTTTTATGTTGAAAGTCACTAGGACTTACTCAGTCTTTATGACTGACCCATTTTGTTTCGCCTCTTTTTCTTCCATTCCCCCCCCCTCCAGGTTCACAGGGTGGGAATACAGCTTGGTTCACATCTTACCAAGCTCCAAGGCTCTTTCATGTATGGCTTGGATTTCTCTTGGCTATGGCTTGCTTTGCTTTATTGGGGAATACTGCAGTTTGTTTTAGGCTTCTTTGTTTTTGAGCAAGACAGATATTTTAACTATGAAATTGGGTATTGGAAGTTGATGGGCTTTTCTTGTAAACATTTATATTTAATAAATGATTTGAAGTACTTCCACTTTATTTTCCGTTGTTTTATATATGTCTGTCTTGTAATATTTCTGTTCCAGTACCCATAATACTCCATTGAAGTTAAGGCATTCCCTTTGTGAGTGACCTTAACAGATGTGGGGTGTTACACTACCAATGAGGAGTGCATCGGTTTCTCTGACCCTTTTATTTTATACTCTTACATATAGCCACAATTTTGAATTCTTAAAATTGCTAGGATCTGGTACCTTTGTGGATTTGTAATCCTAGAATCTTGAAACTTACCAAAGACGAGTCCTATCCATGTCCCCCTACTTCATCAAACCTTGGCGCAACACCCGAGCCGATAGGCATCCCGAAGCGAAATACCACTTGTCCAGTCAAATTCAAGCGTAGTTGAAGCCTCGCTAGAAGCACGACCGCTTTAAACTCTCGTTCTTTATCTCTCACTTCCCTGGGTTGGCTGGTATACACCACCTCTGCCTACGATATGTATTGTATGCTTGTCATCTTCGATTAGAAGTAATTCTTAGGGTTTACATTTCTTTTTTGCAGCACTATTGGGCAATTAATATACTGGCCTTCCTTCGGGCGCCTTGTTGTTGTTGATGAGTCAAGGGCTTCTGTTGTAATGTAGCTCTTGTTGCTAGCTTCTTTTCTTGTCAGCTACGCACCTCGTTCTGGTAGGAAGAAACTCGCAAGCACCTGAGAATTCATCTGAATTGGAACGGACTAACAAGCCCACCCTTTTAGTGGTAATATACTGGCGGTTTATAAGACTGATGATCATCTAGCAATTGGAATAGCCCCTCGTTATCTCCTGGCTCGCGCAGATGAGCTTAAAAGAAGTACAACCTCTGATACTATTGACTACCCATCTTTCCTTCAACTAGCTTAGCAACCGAAAGTTTCCTGCCTATTACTATGAGTTTCATCCCTATGGTCGCCTTAGGTCGAACCCAATTAATATACTAGCAGAGTTCATACCGGACCTTAGCTTCGCTACCTTGGCTTACTAATACTCTTTCAAGGTCGAGGACCAATACTGCTACCCAAAACGAAGAATTCCTTGGTGTTTGGACCGGGGCTGCATCCCCAGTAGTTGCTGCCTTATCTCTTCGTCCTTACCTCATTCTGGTAGGAAGAACACTCCTGTCAGTCCAGTCTTCCAGTTGTTTAGCTTCTCTCGTTCCTCGGTTTATTAGTGGGACAACTGAGATCGATAGGGCCAGTATAAACATTAGCACCTATTATACCAAGCCAAGTATAAACATTGCGGGCAGGACGGTTCTACTCCTGATTATTAGGATAGGTATGATATCCACCCGGTTTCTACCTTCTGGCCATGCCAATTGTTTGATAGTTGTTCAAACAATACGGAACTTCTTTTCATTACTGCCAACTATGCTAAAATATTCTTACTCTAGGCTAAGTATATTAATCCAGGCGTCTTTCAGGCTGCTAAGATGACTAATGGATTAAGGACGACAAGACCCTTATTCAACGCCCCTGTATTTCCATAACGGATGTCTCTGCAAGAACTAACCCTACAGAGGTTTGTAGCTCTAGTAAGGTATAATACTTAAACGGAAGACGGGCTCTTACAGACGGAGCTCTAATACACTTCAACCAACTGGAGGACAAGGCGCCCCAGATATTAACTCCTAGGAGGGAGTAGTCTGTACTATTGACTTGCGCATTTCTGTCCTCATGATCAACGAGAGACGAGCTAAAATCCTGCAAATAAAGCAAAAACTGCTCCCATAGAAAGTACATAATGGAAATGTGCCACCACATAATAAGTATCATGTAGAGCAATGTCTAGCCCAGAATTCGAGATCGAATCATAGCCAAAGTTTTTTCTAGGTTTAGAAAGACTAGTTCAAAAGGACCAGGAAAGATCAGCTGTTCGCACTTCTTCAAGGGGTGAGAGAGCAAAAGAGAGTAATGACATCGTACCGCCCTAGAAAGGGAAATTTGATTAGCTTGCTTGAACAAATCCGCTCTTTTCGAACATCAGGCAAACATGCGTGAGATGAGATGATATTTGCTGTTGGATTAATATTCTGATCACAACGCTTTAGTGGCCAACGGGCGTGAGATATGAAAAGAGTGACCCTGAGCATAGGCCGACGCATGCTCATTCTATTTTCCCATAGTGACATTCTCCTTCCTGATTCCAGAGCAGAGAGAGGAAATTTGTCTCATTCGGGGAGATTGTCAAGCATTTTGATACCGGGCTCAGAGAAGAAAGATGCAAAGGTAGGGATTGAGTGAAGCTCTTCCCCTCCTCCAACTAGTCACTTTTTCGACTCTAGTTCTTTATATACTCGCTTCAAGTATTCCGCTCGCTCTAGCTATCGCTTTTTCAAAGAAAAAGGTCTTACGCTACGTAAACTACGCTCTTACGCTTAATCGCTCTTACGTTACTTTGTAACTCTATAGTATTCTCATAAAAAAACTAAGATAGATCTACTAGTTCGCGGAGAGGCCAGGAGAATAAGAAGATCTAAGAAAAAGAATGATTCTCCCAAGTCGAGTGACAGGGCTTGCCCTTAGTCTTTTTGTTCTTATTTAAGTGGGCTTAACTGATCTAATTAGAAGTACATTGCTAATAGGTTTGCTTGAAATACGCCTTTCAATCTCTTACCTGTTTTCCTAAGCAAACTCTCGTCAGCTGGCCGGAAACATGCCTCGAAATGTTCCCTCGACCTCTCTGATAAGCATGCTTCATAAGGAGGTCCCAGCATGTGAGACCTAGCTCGAGAAAGATTATGCATGTAGGGAGGCCCCTTCCTCAGAAATGAATTGGTGAGCCGACTCTAGCTCTACGATCATACTAGAAAGATGGCTTCTTAGTCATCATCCTAGATGGCTGCCCCTATTTATTTAGACTGGAATATTTATACTGGAACTAGACCGAATTATAGAATTGGACTCGATTAAGGTCATTCCCAAGGGCTACAGGAGAACTCCAACTAAAGATGGGCTTAGAACTTAAACGAACTTTTTGGCAAAGAACAAGTTAAGACCTTAGGACTTTAGGACAGGGGACGGATACGAAGTCTACTAGATGAGGGACTGGTGGGCCATGACAGGAGGAAAAACTGTTATGGACACTGAAACTCCCCTGTCTCTGAAACACCTTCTGACATGGCTTATCCAGAAGCAATGGCCTGGCCTGAAACTGGCTAAAAAGAAAATGGCTTGCTAACAGGATCTGTAACTGGTTTCAAAGATTACAAACTTGAAAGTTGTAGCAATTAGTAATATAAACAAAGGCTTGCTTTGCTAGCTTCTACTTTTGGGAAAGCTAGTCAATCTTCAACCTTCATAGTACTTGTGTTAAGCATGTCTAATGCCTCAATTAATATACTGGACTTGGTGCTACTTTCCATCATATTTGATAGGATTTAGCTTCTTCTGGGCTAAGTTGCAATTGCAATTAAAATACTGGCCTTCCGTTGGTCGCATATTGATTTATACTTTGAAAACGAAACCTATCATGCCAAGCTACTAGAGTTAAGACTTTGCCAGTAAATTAATTCGAATTGTTCACTCTTAGTTGACCGTTCTGCTGGGGCCGTGATCCTTAAACATATCAGCTTGATCAACTAGGTATGCAGATTTGATCGAAAACACACCTTTTCTATCTAATCTCTCTGAATAATTTACCCGCATGAGTTTATCCTCCTCGGCAAGTCAAGGCAGCTGGAGCTCCAGTACTGCTTTTGTGCACTAAGATCATAAAATATGTGCCGAAGAACAGGCTCCCTGCAGGTATTTGGAATAGTGTCAATGAGGTCTGCAACCTTGGTTATGTGCGACGCACCCCTGGTCTAAGATTGTGCCGAAACTGGGATACCCACGGGTCGTCCCACACCCTAATGGATCGACCATTATTCACTTGGAAACATAATCGCTTCTCGAGCAGATTTTTCACCTTTAACATACCTTTCCAGCACCATGATGAAATAGAAGCCCTAGAGGCATGAAGAAAGGAAGCCAGGTACTTTGCCTTCAGGGCTCTTCCCCGGTCCACTCCTGAGGCTACATTCCAACAAAGTTTAGCAATTAATGCCCTATTTAGATCGAACATACATCGTAATCCAAGACCCTCACAACTGGTTTACAGATGGACTCCGAAGCCTTCGGTGTATAGTTCCTCTATTTATCTTCCTTGAACCCCCACCAGAAGTCCTTAAGGCTTTTCTCAATAGACGCACATAAAGATTTGGGCAACAAATAAGTGGACTAATATATAAGGGGGCTAGTATAGTGGATGCAACTTCCCTAATAAGTGTAGTTCGTCCCGCTTGTAATAGAACTCGAGCTTTCCACCCTGAGACCCTCTTAAGCACTCTTTCCGTCGATGAAGTCCTCTAAAGGGCGGCAGAACAAAGTCCTCGGTTTGTGGTGAAGCTTAGTCTTTTCGTTGGTAGTGCCCCAATTCCTATTCAACTATCCCGGGGCTATACTCTTCTTTGTCTGGGCCGTGTCAGTATGTTTTTTGGAGCCGATTAGCTAAGGAATGAATAATGAAAAAGTAATTCATAGCAAGGAACGTTATACGTCGTAGTGGAGCTACGCAACCTCTAAGTATTCAATACACCGGAACAACGGTGTTATCTATAGAAAGAAAGGAGCCTAGTATACCAAATCCAGTATATTAAATGAATCGGGGAAGCAGTCCGACTGATAGTTCGGTAATAGGGGTCAGTTACGTTATTATGGGTCTAATGTTAGAAGGATGCCCTGATCAAACCCTATCGAAGCAGGTAGCGTGGCTGACTAGTAGGAGAATCCCGGATTCACTGATGGAATAGAGGTGCCTAGTATACCAATAATATATCTCTCAGAGTTGAATCACTTTCCCATTGGGGTTGCCGGAAATCAATTGTAGCTCGATTTGAAGACCTTATATAAGATAAGTCCCGGTCAACTTAATGATTTCTTAGGAGAAAGAGCAAAGTGCTGGAGAACTAAAGGCTCCAGGAAAGGTTTAACTAGCCGGTATGTTATAAATTAGTTCGCTAGGAGCAGGAGACTTATAGGCACACCGTACAAAGAAGACTCCAGTTGTTCGCCAGATCCAGATATTGGGTCGAGTGAGGATGTCCTGTTCTCCTGGGCCAAAGACGCCCTAAGGACTTAATTAGATTTAGCGACTTCAACTGATTTGGCAGTTTACTATGCGGTTTAGTTTGATGAACAAAAATTTTTTCGTTCCAGAGTCCCCATCGGGATTGCCAGTAATCGGTGACGCAACAAGTATCAATTTTTATGAAGACCTTGTTTGAACAGTTCGACTACCGAGGATAATATATGGCAAAGTGCTTTAGAGCCCAGGGACAAAGAGAATAAGGGAGGTGCGTAGCGGGACGGGAGAACAAGTGTAGAGTCAAAGCAGAGAAATAGCCTTCTGCATTCATCAATGAGTCCGGGTAAGCCATAAATGTTAGCACACCTGACTTTTGAATAATAATCATTTCAAGGTACGTAGCCGAATTGAAGAGCCCGACTACGTAAGAATATTGGTAACATAGGTTCGAAGTTCCATCTCAATAAGAGGAGCGTGAATAATCAATCTCGTTAACAATTAGTACCATCCTTAGTTTGTCTGGGGACATCGAATCCGGTCTTAGCTTCAATTCATGGACAGCACTCGTTCGACTAGCTTATTCGTTGACAGTAATACCCTGCGTACCGCTATAAAGAAAGAGACCTGTCCCGGTTGCTAATAGCGTAATCTACTAAAGAAAGACCCTTTGGACCATTTAGTTGAACTGATGTTGGCAATAAGGCTCTACTAAAGAAAGTACGAGTCTAATCTCGATTGGTTGTTGTTCAGTCAACCTTTAAATACCAATAATCTTTAAATACTAATAGGGATAACAAGCCTTACTATTCTATTGGGCTGCGCTCTTTGGACTTTTCAAACTTAGCGAACCCTCTACCCTATTATATATTTGGAAAAAATGATAGCCATGAATTATTAGAAATTATCGGCCGCTACGCACCTTTGACAACATCTGGTTCATCTGATTCATTGGGTTGATCATCTGGGCTATTTCTGAGGACTGCTTGTCCAACATTTTTGAAATAAGAGTGGTCAGCAAGGCAGTTTTCTTTTGTTTAGTGAGGTATTGATTTCGCAAGCGTAGTTTCTTGACTTTCAAGCCTTTAAGTCTCTTGGTATTGATTCGATACCATCAAAGGAAGATTCAATACTAGGCTATTATCAATACTGGTACTCTACATTGATAATGTGTTTGATTCGCTACTAATATACCGGTAACGCCAGAAGCACTTCCAGCATCAGCTACTATAGATATGAGAGATCTTCCTACATATGAGGCCCTTGATTCGAATCTATTGGCTGTTTTTTCATAACTACTCATTACGCAAGCACCTTCTTCCATATTTCTGTTCCTTTGCGTACCCTGCTGCGTTTTGGCCTGAGGGAATGCATCGTAATAGATGCTGCTTCGACTATCCTCTCAAAAGTCTAGGGTGCTAAGGCTGCGGCCAAGCATGCACCCATCATTCTGTCCCTCGGTGTTAACCTACCTGTTTCCCCCTTTGAGGAACTCCGAAGTACTCCTGAAGCTCCTCATGGTCACTTTTTCTCATGGGGAGTGAATTAAGGGAAGAAGGACACGGCACTACCAGGTGTATTTGACTTATTAGTACTTAAGGAAACGACACTTCGGGAACCCCAGGAATTAATTAACCGTTCCGTAAGGACCCTGGGGAAGAACTTATCCGTTCCTAGGTAACCACTTATCAGTATCGAAGGAGACGGCACTCCAGGTTCAGCTCATACCAGGTGCTTACGAATTCAATCTCGAATCCAATAATAGCATGCTCTCATTACTAGTACCGAATCCTCATACTGGGAATCCCAGGAAGAGAGTTATCCGTCCGTTGCTCTTTGTAACCACTTCTCAGGCAAGGAGCGAGATCCCTACACATATTCATCCCCTTGTGCAGTAGAGAAGGAGAATTTTGCCAGTTAATTAATTCCTAGGGTTGCTAGTAATTGATGGAATTGTTCATCTCAATAAGTTCTTCCCCGGTAGAGAATAATAGCTGCTTCTAATTAGAAATTAATAGGGCGTTATTCAACTATGAAATACAAAAGTAGAGAGAGGAGATGGAGAGCATAGCACTTATTTGCTTATTTGAGTTGACTTGAGGGAGCAGCTGATAAGTCGGCAGCATCCCACTACTCGCTTACAACATAGTAGGGGGCAGAATCAGATGTCGGGGCCCCGTATAAACATTGGCAGTTTTGATCTTACCTTTGAGTGGCCTCTCTCAGCCTCTGATCGGAACTCAAGCAGCTCTTGAACCAATTTGACAGCTGATATTAAACTACAGGTCCTGCGCCAAAGTGGGTTCTGAGCAATATACTGGGTTCTGGGCAATCAGAGGAGGCTTGCGCTAATGAATGAGAAGTGTAGGAGTGAGTTCCTGCCTTACCCGGACATTCACTTAGCTGGGACATCTGATAGAATTGCTATAGAATCATAGGAGTGAGAAGATTTCAGTATGTGGATGCGCCTGAGAATCTAGGTAGTGACTGCCGGGAGTTGGTGCTAAGTGCCCTCTAGATCACAAATGATTCGGCTATGAGGCTAGAAATATCTACAAACTGAATAACTAAAGTATCGAATGCTACCAATGTTTATACTGGGAGCTATTAAACTAATTAATATATTAGAGTTCTTACTGAGGTTGGTACGGTCCTATGGGTATGGAAGGAAACTATAAAAGTCCCTCTATTCGCTAGGGCTATACATTCACTCATTTCTTTTTTTTATATATTAGTCTTAATATTATCTTCGAATTTCTCTAATTCACTCTGTTTGCTGGATTTATGAAATGATAACAATCCATCTTTCTTTCATCTCTTCTTAAACAACCTATATCCTCCTTCCCCACCATAAAATTTCGTTTTTGATTTCATTCAGAGTACCGCTACTTTTTCCACATTTTCCTTCGGGCATAATAGTATAGAAGATGATTTTATGAAATAAATTCAAAAATTCCACTGGACATCGGAAGTGGCCCAAACCTAGGCTATGACGCTTCCTGTTGAGTACACAATTAAGACTTTAAGTTCGTTTACACAGTACGAGAAAGACAATTATAAAGAATGGTGCTAAAGAGCAATTTTTTTTAGATTTTATTCTTTAATATCGCAATAGCATCAACATGACAATAACATGACAAAGCGATATAGGCATTTATCCCATACATCAACCGAGAAAGACACACTAACAGGAGCGCGCTTCTTTATTCAAAACAAAATACTTGATGAAATGAACCCACATATAAAAGTGGGCTGGTCTGCTCATTATTTGTGTTCGTGCATTTTTTCATTATTGCAATACAAATAACACCTCCACTATACTAATGATGGAGGGGATTCGCACCGGATGGAACAAGGCGTTTTAAACCATATATTACTGTTGCTGGAATGAAACGCAGCCTCGGAACAGAATTATGCTGCTTGCTAGGCCCTGATGATGGAACTGGCATTTTTGGGAGGGAAGAAAGCGGCCCCCTTTTGCGGCAGAGTGGGCAGCATCGCTTTCCCTCGTGTAGCTATGATGCCATTCAGAAACAAGACAAGAAGAAGAAAAAAAAGCAGTATAGTATTTCGCGGATTCTTGCCATCACTGGAAAACAAATTGAGTTATAGGCATCAAGGTAAAGGACCGAGATTGTATACTGCTACAGATGCTCCATCGAAGGGGTTGGTTGAAAGGTAAGGATAGCATGATTGACTGGTTGCGGTCCTTTGGATCATGCGCCACAGCTACTTAAGTAGAGATCGCTGAACATCATTTGGACAGGCCTAAGCCCATATAGCCTCGGCCTATGATAGGTCTGGGCACGACAGGGAAAAAATGGGAATAAGACGGTTCCGATGAAAGTTTCTGAAACCGGGGAGGCCCAGTATATTAATTGGCCTTCACTTTCCGAGTCATATAGGAAGATCTCTATTGCCACCTCTGTCCCATAACGAAGCTCTCCTTGCCACTCTATCTATAGCTATAGCTTGTCCGTCCCATCCAAGGTGCGTAGCGGGACGTAAATCTCGAACTCTTTTCCCGCGCCTTGCCTGCTTCTAGCATCTATCATCTCTACTGTCAAAGAGTATAACAAGGTGGACGTAAAGCCTGATTGCTCAAGTAAGTGTGGATACAATATACCCCCATACGGACCGGCGCCTCTCTTCCTTCTTACAGCCAACCATTCACTTCCTCTAACGAGCAAGGAAACTTCGTTCAACACTTACTACATTCTTTCAAAACCGCTACGCACCTGAAAGCAAAGGTGTGGAATTGCCCTAGCTAACAAGTAAACGAGTGAATATTGCGAAAGTGAATGGAATGCTGTTGGCATCTTCGAGCCAACTTGGAGTTCTTCTTCCTGTAAGACGCGTTGTAGTTCGTTGGCTAAGTGAAAACGGGGAGCTACAGCTGATCGAAAAGCGAAGATAGGTGCATAGTTCAGTGATCTATCCATGAAAGAGGGAAGGTAACGATCCGCTTCTTTTATTTTAACAAGATAGGAAAAGAAAACGAGAACTACAGTTCGAGTGAGCGGCTGTAAGCAGAGCAGCTTCGCTACCTCGAGTTATGTATATAGAACTAATAATCAGTCTTATCATCTTTAAAACACTTAAGTCCTAACAAAGCAACCAACATTCTTGTACTTCCAGACAAGTAACGAAAGCCAGGTGCTGGTGTTGAGTTAAACAAACGGGAGTCAGATAATAAGAAACGAAAACAAATACTTTTAGGAAAAACACGAAGAGTCAGGATAATGAGTTTGTAGCTCACTTGCTTGCTAAAGGTAGCACTAGCTAAGGTAAACTTGAGCTAAGGACTTAGGAGGCAGCTAGTCGCTTAGCGGAGCTCGTTCTATGGACCAGCTTGAGTTAGGCATCGGTTGAAGAGCAAAGAAGAAGGCCAAACTGTTGCCCGGCGGACAAGCTGGCTTTGAGTAATCCAGTATCTCCGGTTTCTGGATAAGATAGGCTTCTTTACCCATCCGAGGAGTTTACTTCTTGACCGATAGGGGAACGGCAGCATATTCGACCATTGATCGGAGAATAGGCCAATATATCAAAATTCGAAGCCAGTTCACAACATTTGATAGCTAACGCTACCTTGCCTGAAGACATGGGATTGCAATAAAAGTCACATGCCAAGCAAGAACTTGCTCCTTTCACTTCCCTAGCTGTAGATTGAGTAGTGTGTACGAACGAACTGGATTATGCAAGGTAGCGATTCCCAAGTGGTCGTTAACAGATAGAGGTTGCTTTCGTATTCCCGGGAAAGATGCCAATACCGAAGACATCGCATGCTAGAAAGAATGTGCTTTCTGCCCGTCATTACGGTTACCTGTCCACTAGTAATCTGGTCGAAAAAATCCAACCTCGGTAATAATCCCGATCAATTAGAGGAACGGAGAACTCATCTCCCACAATAAGCAACTATATAACTCTAAGGATCGTGTCAAATAATACATACTTTCGCTGTGCAACTTTCACCAGCAACCTTCTGAATGCTGCTAGGTTCGGTCCCCATTCGATTCCTTTTCTAAGGGAACTTTTATATAAAAGGAAGCCCCGAATTAATATACTGGGATCTTAGAAATTTCTTCACGTTCTCTTAAAAATCCAATATCAATAAAGTCGTTAGTAGATTACGCATTTTGAAAGCTGAGTCTTCGAGAGGTCAGTATAAATACTACCACATTCACAGACTCTCATCCTATCTACCACCTATGGATCCGCGGATTGTTGCTTGGGGTGAGGCGTGCCTACCACTTACTGTCTGACGGACAAAGAGGCCTACTCCAAGACCCGGGCAACACAATGTTTCCTCCACTCCGAAGGTCACCCTCCGAAAGCCATTCGTGAGAGGCCGCCCACTATACTCTCTCTCGCTTCGAGCCTTTATTCACAGGAGGATGGCTTGAGACCAAGATCCCACCCCCAAAGGTCGATATCACGTAACCAAAAACCAACTGCCGGAAAGTAGCGTTACCCGCCATTGCTTGATGTCCGAGATTTCGTTATTCCCCCAGAATAGTTATCCGTTCCGGATTGCTCATTCATTGTGTAATAATCAATCTTCCGAGATCGTCGAAATAAGAATTATTCCTTCCCTGCGATATGGTGGTAATATCCCAAGTCCGGCGATAGCTGACGCAGGAACGGATTCATGCTGTGGCACTTTCTTATAAGTTCTTTGACAGAATGCCCCATTTCGGGACCTAGTCAGCTGCACATTCATCTCTAGATTAGAAGGGATTTTGGAAGAGAAGATGGCCTTTGATTGAAAGGCAACTAGTGAAGATGCATCGGAATGCCCAGAGGGTGAATCAATAGGAATAGAATCCGCAAAGTAACAAAGATGAGAAGAAGCGGTGAAAGGCCACTGATTTCCCGCAACTAAATCTAAATAAGTTAAGATCTTGGCATCCCAAAGGAAAAAGACCTTTATGCCCAAGCCAACGAGGTGCGTAGCAGTCACGATTTTTTTATTAAGGGAAAGTGGATTGAGGCCCAATCTTCGCATCTAGGCCTAGTATATTAATTGGGTCTTAGCTTAAAAAACCGAGGTATCATCTTATAATGCCACATCTGCTTTATGCCCCATGAATGTTGAATCAGAATCGGTTGCTTTTATTTTGAACTATGAGAGAGTACATGCTGAACATGCTGAATCTTTCCCCGGCTAGGCTGCTAGACTAGAAGAATCCCCTGCACATGGAAAAGAGAATGAGGCGGAGTAACGGCTCTGAGGGAGAGGCCGAAATTAGGATAGCCTTCAGGGACATGATTTGGCTCGGACGCAATTAATATAGTTAAGGTTAGAGCACCAGCATGTACTCCTTTGAGATAGCATTTGGTATTAGGATTGGTACTGACCAAGTGATCAGAGGTGCTTGCGGGTGCAACGTGCTAGACCTAAAACTTCCCGTTGGTCACCTAATCTTTTGGGAAAACTTTGACTACCAATCCCTCTTTTGGAAAGAGAGTTCCTCTCTCCGTTACACCCATATTGGAGTATGCCAATTCTTATCTGAGGTGAAGGTACTCAAGTTTACTGGCGAGATTTCACTTAATATTCTTGCTGGCTTTTCTTATGAAAGAATAATAACTCCCCTTGAGGGCCTAATGGTGTTAAAACAACTAAAAAACGAAATGAAGCTAATATAAACAAAAAAATGAAAGCAGCAGAAAATGCTTAGGTCAAGGTGCCCAAATTAATTTTGCTGCAGACTATGACCAATTGGATGGTTAGAGAACAGGGCTCCCCTCTGATTTAATTGCGCAAGCACCTTTCTTTCGCCAGCTATGGGGATCAATCATCACTCTTAACATTTATCGTTGTCGAGAACGATGCGGGTGGCATCTACAGCTCGGGTCAACCACTCTTTTTCGTTTATGGTTTCGTATCTCAACAAGTGTAAAGATAGCCAGATTTAGGGGCCCTCTGGGGTTATCGTAGGGAACTCGGGTGTATTCCCTAATGCCTTGATATTGAAAAATCTAGGCAGTTTGGCTACCTATAGTATAAGACCAGGCACCTAAGATACTCATGGTGGCGAGAGGCTTCTATTGAATTATTCAGAGGTTGTACTCGGCTTGAGCCTTTTGCCAAACGATTGAGAATACCTTTTAAAATCTCTGTTAGGCACTCATCGTTAGAGAGTCGGGCTATAATACCACTAGAGCTCCTCTTATAGCTTCATAAGAGGGGCTGGGGTGTCATAAGTATACTGGGTGACACTGGACCTCTGTAAGAGCCAATTAATATACTAGGCCCGGATTAATATACTTGGCGGGTGTAGGCTAATCCAATTTTTTTTGTTGCATGCAGACCATGAGCAATTAATATACTAACAAATTGAAGCTAAATAACAATCTGCACTACTTGCTTATAGGATCCGAACTGTGGACTTCTTTACCTTTCTGTCTAGCTTGAGTTATAAGATAGTTCTCTCTCCTCGACAAAGTGGATAGGAAAGAGTGAAGCTTCAATTCCACTAGCTAAGAATAAGGAGAGTTAATCTTTTGATCCGAGCTCCCCCTGACTTGAAAACGACTACAGTGCCCTCAGAGATATAGGGACCGCCAAGCTCGTCCACTTTCTTGATAAACGACTCGATGCATTTTCTCTTCCACCATTAAACAAAGGACATATCAAAAAGATCTATTACTAAAAGGAGAGGAGATCATCCTGTGGTTACCAGATGATGGGAATAACAAAGCAGAAATTTTGAAATGGGCACGAAATGTCAATAAATGAATTCTCTCATTATTCGTTATTTCCGGGTCTTTTCATTTCATTCACTTACAACAAGAAACAACCACCAGCACCAGCGTTTGGTGCAGCACTTGCATTTTGGTGCATTCTTCTTCCTCTCCTTGGTCTTTCGTTCCGTCATATTCCTAATAACAACTCAAATTGCAACGTATTAACTGCTAATGCACCCTTCTTTTATCAAATCTCAGGGATATGGTCTAATCATGAGGGTATTATTTTATCATGGTGTTGGATCCCAAGTTTTTATGGATTCATTCTTTGTTACCGGGGCCAAAGCAACGATGTCTCAAAACGAATAGGCTCTAGAGAAACTTTTCTTTTTTCCTTTGTCTCGAACTTCATGAAGAACTCCATTATATCTCAAAAAAGCGGGGCTACGCTACTGGGAATAGAATGGATTCGTCCCGCCCTTGTTGATTCTAAACTTCGTTCGCTATGGAACCGGACTTTTGACGGGCCAACCCTTTTTGATGTGCCGCTTTACCCTGGAAGGAAAATGAGCTTTGCTCTTCTGGGCGCTGGGCGCTCCCGTGGTTCGCGAGAAGGAAAAAGGACTACTCTTTTGTTGCATCTGGCACGAGATGAAAAAGAGAGAGCGGAGTCTATCCACTGTTCATCGATAGATGGAGCTCTTGGTTTTGCTTTGTTTTTCTCTCCTTTCCTATCAGCGAGTTTCGATCCTTTTGTTCGAAATTTCTTTGTTCGTACCGAACCGCTTACAGAATCAAATCCTGTTCCACAAGATCCTATATCAGCTATACATCCTCCTCGCATTTATGCCGAAGACGTCGCTAGTGCTATGGGCTTTGGCTTATGTAGATCAAAAATGCTGAATGGGATTGTGGCACTCCATTCGCCACCAATGCGGAAGTATGCCGAGAATGGAATGCTGCTTCGCTCTGCTGGATGAATCAGATCCCATCATATAAGAAGCTTGTTCTTTACCCGATCATTCAAACATTTTGTGGGCGGCGCGCCTGCTCTATTGTTGCGTAGCAATAGAAGCCTGCATTAATATACTGGATCCCTTGCTCCTTCCTTCAGGCTAAGGCTCATTAACGTCTTCGGGCGCCTCGACCTAATCTCTATGCCACACTGATGCCAAGAAGAAGGACTAGGCTGCTTCATGGGCTACTGCTTTCTTTGCGCTTTTTTGCATTCCCCTCTCACTTCTTGAGGACGTTGCATTCTTCACAATAAGAAATCCTGCACCATTCTCAATGGGAAGGAGGAACTCGTTCATCGTCATCATATCAAGAAAGAAGGCATGAAGAATAGGGCACTATATGATGTGACGAAATAGCCCCCTACTCACAAAAGATGGAAGCAGCCGGTTGAGGTACCGAGATTGCCCGGGAGATGCAATCAAAAGGCAGCCAGGTTCGCAAGAATGTCCATGTGTGAACATTGCTTCATTCATATCACCTAGAAAACTAGAACGTTCCAACAACGTTCGATTCATTTGCACGCCAGAATCGTATGGGATGAGAATACCAATCTATGTTTCTTCATCTAGAGTGATGCTTAAAACTAACATGTGAAACGTAAGGATCTTGTTTCTCATCATAGAGAGAAACTTTAGAGCCAGTGTATGAGAATGGAACAATAGGACAGGGGACAACAAACACCAAGCAAGAGAACTCCTCTTCTTAGCCACAGCCACTCGGGGCTGCTTTCGAAGAAAACTTTCATTTCGCTAGGGCATAAATTGGGCTTTCGCTCTGGGGAATTGGTCCAATCAAGGCTGTGTCAGGGGCGAATTCCTTCCTTCTTAATTCGATCAGAGAGGGATGCAAGGCTTCAAGCACGAGCAAGTATTCTTATTCAACAAACAAGAATTAGGCACTTATCTTTTTCTTTCTTCGGCCAACTTCTTTTCTTTCACTAGCATCTCATAAATGTGCTATACCCCATCATGATTGAGAAACTGGAAGTCTCTTTCAAGTCGATCTATATGCTCTTACCAGTCTCCTATTAGAGATGTCTCTTTTTGCGCTATGCTCTCATTCACTCAAGTAGCACTCCGAACGATTGGCAAACCAAGGTTGACTTAGTAGATCTCAACAATCTCGCACTAAAACAAGAGAAAGTAAAACGAATTGGAATCTTCCTTTCTCTATAAGTATAAGGCCACTTCCATCTTTCTTCACTAGAATGAACGTTCTTAGATGCCCTTGAGTGATGGCATCTTTAAGCCGGTGTATCGAATACTTCGCAAGCACCTTGGTCTTCCGGGGGACGCTTTTCACTTGTGCCTGTATAAGTACGTCAACGACATGCTTGCGAAATTCTCGTTGGTGGTCAATCTGAAACTAAGGCCAAACATTGCGTATGCCATGAGCGCGGTTAGTCAGTTCATGCAGGATGCGATAGCTAGCTCGGGAGAGGAAGCGCTTCGTCTCATAGACTGGTTTAGATCCCAGTGAAGGTTTCTTTGACGCTACGGGGATTCAGACTAAGCACTTGGCTATGGGGAGAGAAAGGTGGCTACCAACACGTACGAGGTAGCGAAGCAGCGAGTGTTTCAAGCAAAAGACAAATAAGAAGTTGCAGAAGAAAAGAAAGCCGAAGATACAGAAAGAACATTCTCCAGCGCACCAATGAGAGACGAGGCCCACACAAGGACAAGTTCTATTGAGCTACCGGTTCAACCAAGTGCCCAAGCAGCAACAACAACTGAGCAAGGTAATAAAATAATAAGGCAGAATAAACAACACCCAGGTGCTGAAAGCGAATCTTTCGTAACCGGATAAGGCTTGGCCCAAGCTTACGTCCGGGAGAATGCGACAATCAGAGAAAGGGCAATGTTACAACGAATGAGGATAGGTCTTGAAAGAGGACTGACTCTCCTTATCGAGAGATCGAGTCCACTGGATGAACTACTAAAAATAGAAATGAGACTAGGTGTTCATTAAAACTGGTAGCATTCACGAACGGAAGAGATGAAACAAGACATTCTTCTTTCTTATCTTAGTACGGGGTTGGTTGTCACTTTCCATGCTCGATAGAATGCCTACGCAAGCACCTTAATTTCCGTTTGCTTAAGCTAAGATTTCTGGCATGGACCTGGCTTGACAGGCGCGGGATGCACTACTGCTAGTCGTAACTAGCTTATC
This sequence comes from Allium sativum, assembly GCA_030737875.1. Lineage (NCBI taxonomy): Eukaryota > Viridiplantae > Streptophyta > Magnoliopsida > Asparagales > Amaryllidaceae > Allium > Allium sativum. Next base: position 931,138,032 of record CM060924.1, on the reverse strand, counting down.
TTATTTTCACCAAATAAAGGAATGTTATCTTCTCCTTTAATACTTGAAAGCCCATTCGTTCGTATCTGACTTTCACCCGCACCTATACCTGGATTCCCCATCCCGTATCTCAATCAGCCCACGACGCGAGTGAATGAATCTCTTTCTTGCACGACTAGCTTCTTGGCAGCAGCAAGGGACTCACTCAGATGACCTTCTCGCCATCTTGGTTCATCTAGCTACGGATCTACTGCTTCCGTCCTCTCTCCTTCTCGGAATCAAGCTGTCAAGCAATGGATGAGTGTAATACTAGCGCTAAAGCCGTTAGCACGAACAACCGTTTTCTTGCTCCTGCGCACCTACGTCTGCCTTCACTCTTCTCTGTAGTAGCATCCTTTGATTTGGACAGAAAAAAAGATGGGGAGTTAACGTTGGATGTTCTCTCGTTCACGACTTCCTTAGCTCAAGCGCTAAGCGATTCAAATTCCGTAGCACTAGCGCGAACGCCCTTAAAGCAATAGGGCTAATAGGTACACTAGCACGTACAGTCATTTTCTTGCTCCCTTCGGCCACTCTTCTCTCTCTCCCGTTTGGTCACCTCACTTGTCTAGTCCTACGACGTAGAGCTACTCGACTGAGCGTAAAATGATAGCTGTTAGAAGAGAGGATAACACCCCGGGAAACAAGCCTGAGCACTGATGCAAGCTGTCTATCATTAGATTGTTCTTTTGGTTTTCTAAGGGCTGGAGTCTTTGATGAGCAAGAAGCCAATGTTGTAATTCTTTAGGATGATTCTTTGAAGCAAGAGTTCTTTCTATAAGCAAGTGCATGAGACTCTTTTACTTGAAAGCTCCGAAGAAGAGTTAAACTGACCCCACTTTAATTGACCAGTAAGTGATAGCTGTCAGGTTCGCAGAATGACCGATGGAACCAACTGAATCCGCTCTTGTGACATGATCGAAGTTCGATCTACCACTTTTGGGAAAGAGATGAGAATTTAATACTTGCTACCCACCTTTACACATACGAGGAATCACTTGCTGACGGACAAGAGGTTGGTGGGAGGACGGTGCGGTAGACGAAGAAGATTCTAGGGAGTGGAAGTAGTTCAGGCGGGTCGGGATTCCCACTCCCTCTCACTCAATAAGATGGGTGGCTCCCCATTTGATCCATCGCCGCGACTACACCTAACCATGGATAGAAGTCTAATCTAGTATGTGAAAAAGTCAGGAAGTTCAATTGGTGCATCTCCCAGAAGTGAGTCAAGCCATTTATTTCAGCGGGGCGGGCAGGAACGAATGAAGAAGGAATTGGTAATAGGCGCTTGCGATCTTCACTTCCCACCCTATCCCATAAAGATTGGGAAAAAGGGGAAACTATCTAAATCGGGTGGTGGCCGGGAGATAGCGAGCAACTTGGTGACTCGATCACGCCCAACCAACGAGAAAAGGTCAACTCAACCTGGTATGTGCATTGGTAATGTTGAACGCACGACTCATAGATTCGCACCAATGCAGGACTTTCTCCTTCTGGAACTAGCTATATGGAGGTGCCTTGAGTCATTCACCCTGTTACATTTTTCTTCGACTGGTGTTTCGTTAGGCGTTCTGCTTGCACAAGAGGATGAGGGAGGTCAGGAACGACCCTTGTATGATCTCTCTGTTGGTGTTGGTGCCTGACGAACAACGTTATTCAAAAGCCGAAAAAAGCCTGCTTGGCGCCGGTATTTGCAGCCAATAAACTTCGTCAAACGATGTTAGCTCACCCGGTTATCCTAAAGACGAAGTTCGATCCGCAATTGTTGTCGCGACCATCCGGCCGAGCAGCCTTATTGAAGTAGGGGCTACCTTTCATAATTGGAAATTGCTTGTGCCCCCCGGTCAAGGGGAAGGTTATTGCCTTATTGAAGTCTTTCTTGCTTGTAGGATAAAGCGGATTTTTTACATTATTTTCGAACGGTGGTTTTCTTGACCCCGGTTCTACCGTTATCCTTAAAATTGACGTTTCCATGCACTAACATGCGAAGTACGAAACTCTAATGCTGGGTCACAAACTCGCATCGAATATGAATGTCCATGATAGAGATGTTTTCGGAGACTCTCAGCTCATTGTAAGACAAATAAAAGGTGAATACTTTGTATGGGAACCACATTTGATTCTATATCATTCCAAGGCGACACGACTCATGGGTATATATTACAATATCACAATCTAAAATGTCTCACGTCATTGAATAGACATGAGGACGCCCTGGCTCATGTGCTGCTATCTCCTCTTCCAGTTTCGGCGGCCTCCAGATCCCTCTTCGGAGAAGCAACTTCTTTCTCCTTGAAGCTGAGACTCGGGTCCGCTCACCGCTTCGCTCCGACGACTCAGGCTGTACAAATCGAGACCCGTAAAGGAGAATGCAAACCCGAAGGAAATTCCAATGCCCTAGAAATAAGTCACACAAGGTTACATCATCACCGTGTTTGTTGTTCGGGGACGTGGGTAGCCAGTCGGGCCAAGTTGGGAATACATGCCTATCCCCCGGAATCTCAGCCATAACCTTGATAACTAAATGTTCGCTCAAGATCCTGAGTAATGTCAACCCCCCGAGAACCAAGATCTTAGCGTCTGTATCGGCTAACAGAAGAAGCCATGATATGAGAAATCATCCTATAGTGCTACTTCTTTCTAACGTTAACGAAGAGTCAGAGAACGATCATGACTAAATTAGGTTAAGGGTATGATAAGACACATCGATCCATTTTTTATCTTTCTTGATAAATGTATCAGCCGAGCAGCCGGTGACCTTTCAAAACGTAAGCTGTCAATACGTTGAGTATAAAGATGCTTTCTTTGAAGCTTTCCTCTATGATAACGACTTCCGTAATCATTGTTGGACACTCTATCTGGAAGCGCTTTTCTAAAATGACTCCACGGCAGACTGCTTTTTTGAAGTATGGTGGCCAGCTTTTAGCTTTGTCAAACCAGGGACCTTCATTTTGAAAGAAGACTACGTCGTACTGGCACAAGCAACCGGGGCCGCTAAACCATGGGAATTGATATGGAATCCTGAGGTGATGACATCTTACGACAAAAAAACCTGGTCCTTGGACGATAAAAGATCCAAGGAACTGATCCCCCTACCCCCATTCCTATCATATCAATAGGTGCAGTTAGCTTCCATTCCATCTATCCCAAGAGCGTTCCTGATAGTTCAGTTGAACCGGCGCCTCTCCAGCCTTTGCTCGAGGTGCTGCGCAATTCTGCTTGAGTGCCTAAACGACGATTATGCTACTGGCGAAGCCATTGGGTTCAACCCCTTTTGCCACGTTTGGCTCGGATGGATCTGGTTTCGTAGGGCCAGCTCGTGATCATGAAACTTTTTGGCGGTCCTGGGTTCGGCTCTTGAGAAACTGAATCACACTTATCCGTTACTGAGGACGAGCATAAGGATTGTCTAGATCTAGCTCCCGTCATTGAGAATATCGATCCCGGGAGCAAAAGAGATTGATAAAGCGATAGCCTCAAGCTAGTTGGAGTGGTGAATTCAAGGGATTAGGTTTCTGTTCCGTGAAAGAAAGAGTGAATTCTCTTACATCCGTTACGGTCGACCCTATCTTTGGATAGTGCCTTCCCTCCACTGTCGAGTCAGTTTCTTAGCACAAGCGCTAAGCGATAAGAATTCGCTACACACCTACTGGAAAGCTAATGATCCAATAATGGAGGTTTCAAAAGGAATAAGAGTTCATAAAAGGAGGGTTAATAGGGTTGAACTCCACAAACTCTTTTTCCCTTTCCTGGCCATCAATCAAAGCATTCCAATCCACCTAGCACCGACTAATCCCATTCTAGCGTGGAATAACCTCCATCTGAAGAAGCTGCATCCGAAATGGTTAGATCCAATCCATCTTATTCCTCCAAGCTTTCCTCTGAGGAAGGGCAAACCCAAGCAACGACCAGCTCATTCACCATAATTTGGTTGGGGCACAGCAGGTATTGAGCATCTAAGTGCGAGCCCGCTAGCGATCCCACTTTCCCAGGAACCCATGGTTGCGAATCAGCATCGAAGTAACGAAAGAACCCATTACGTGATAGGGCGGAACTAATCTTCTAATCTTAAGAACAAAGAAATAAGGATAAGAAAGGCATTTTGACTGCACGGACAAGGAAGCTCTTGATGGAGAAAAAACCCTCTGTCCCGCATTAGAAAGATTTTCCAATTGAAAAAGTCGAGGAAATATTTGTTCACATGATTTAAGCGAATGGAATATTACCAATGTAAACTGCCATTTTTCAAAATTACGTATTATTCTTTAGATATTTACTTTTTTTCTGAAGAATTCATTCCAGCAAGACCCAATGTATAAATGGGCCTTACTCTATGATTATAGCAGGGGGAAGGCATAGTCTTCTTGATCAGTCAAGAGGGCGAGGCCCCATTGTCTTAGGATGAGGGGGGAGAAGAAGCGGGAATGTGGGTCTTCGCATCTATTGATGATCTAATTCAAAATGTCTAAGTTTGAAGAAAATGAAGGCGAATATCTCGCCGAAAGGCAGGAGGGGCATCCGAGGTTGCTTACGAGAGTCGGAAGCTCAACGAAACGACCGGGAACGGAGGTACTCAACACACGAGAAGGAGATTGCAGCTTTAGTGCATTGCTTATGGGTCGGTGCAAGGTTTATGGTGAGGAGTAGCCACAACGTACTTTGCGACACAGAAGAAGTTGTCCCGTCGAGATGGCAAGAGTTCTAGTGAGATCTGGTGTTAAGTAGAAAGCGGTTTCGGATGCGCTCAGTAGATGAGCATATTTTACTACAATAAGGGAGGGATAGCAAATGAGCTAGGGTCGTTAGTCAGGTCATCGGGACACTTGCAGAACGACTCCAGGAAGTTTATTTAGGACACTAAACCGGGATCATGGAGCAGGTACAGAAAGGGACGACTCGGAATTGTTGGCTAATGGCCTTACTTACACCCGAGGGAGCAGGTTGTATGTACCGAAGTCGGCTTTGGAAAGTGCTTATCCAGGTGTGTTGTCATGATAAGCCTTGCCTTTCGGAGCAAGTGAACAGTAGTCTTGCTAAGTGGGTTAATCCTCCTTTCACACTTCTTGTTTTTATCTAATGCGTTCTCCCTCTCTTGCTTGGGAACGAAATGAGTCTTATTCGTGGATCACCAAGCTTTACTTTTACTTGGTCAACAAGCCGGGTTTTCCCAGAACGATTGTGACGAGAATAAGCTTTCTTTGTTCGATAAATGCACAGTGGAACCTCTTTCCAGACTTCGTAATGGTGAACCTCCCGCGGACTAGGGCATAGTGATCACTGGCCCAAGTAGAGTCGTAAATAAAGTCAGTCAAGACTTCAAAGATTCACGAGCGGTACACCCTATCATACCGCAACCACATACACCACCACATGAGGACGGTCTGATTTCGGTGGTTCCAGTTCGTTCACAGACTAAACCCCTTATTCCCTCTTAAAATAGTGACAAAGGGAGGAAAAGGTCTACATATTAAAATGACCATTGATAATTTGCATAGTACCCAGCCGGATAAAGACAACTCTACTACATATGCTTACCCATATGCCAACAATTAGCATGTTATTTCAAAGCACTAATGGAGAATATGCATATCTAATAATATGTGGTAATGGAGTTAGGGTCGGTACCACGAGGAGCGGATCTCTATTCTATATCCAAGGCGCATCTATATCCAGCACTATACTTTCCTTTCTAAAACAGTGACAAGTCAAGAGTTGTCAGCCTGAACTACTTAGAATATTGAGCCCCTGAGCCAGCGTGTTAAGTCCGACCTCTCATCTCAAGCTAGGGAGTTCCCATCCTTGTCCTTACCGGTCCTTACCGACGTGATCGGAAAGTTCGGCAGAACTTATATAAGATGGGACAGCTGACCGAGGAGAAAGGGTTTCCGGCTCATCGACATATACCTTCAGCTTTGATTCACACTCAATGTCTTGATTGATCGGAAAGAATTTTCCGCTACGCACCTTATGGAAACCGTTGAGAAATGGGGCATCTGATCTGTAACCAGTGCCTTTTTTTATAGACATTATCTCCAACAAATGGGAATCTGTTCCAAACATGAAAGCAGCTAAGTCGCTCACACAAAGTTCTCACACCGGTTTATGGCTATATGCTATTCCATGGAGCGTCTTCGAGCTCACGTAGTACCGAAACCTAACTTTGAAGTGGTGAAGCAATCCATCCAATATTAGTTCTAGGGTGATCTCATCAACATTTTATCCCACAAGACTTAATATCAATCCTCTTGCTATCGGTGGTCTGCCTTTTGAACACATTCCTCTCCCGCTTCCTTAGGTTGGAATGTGAGGTGCCTCGATTATAGGTCTGTAAGGACCGGGAAACGTGTGTTCAGGAATAACTAATTCTCAAAAGTAAGAGAGGACCGGCCCAGCCGATTCCAAGGACCGCTGTCTGCGATCCTGGGACATTTGTTAGAGTGTCTCGAACGGAAAGGAGCTTGCCCCTTGCCTCGACCCATGATGGAATCCAATTTCCAATACGAAATTATGGATGTGATTGTATTACTAGTATGGCGACATGATATATGGTACCCATGCCGTCTATGATTGATATTTATGATTGAATTTGCTTTTGAAACGTATATGCACTAGTAATAATATCAAACACTTTTGTTTTATACGTATGAAGCATTTTTGGCCATTATAAGGTAAAAATCTATCCTCCAGATTGCATTGTATTGTGTGATGGGACCTGAGTCTTATAATGGCTTCATTTTGATAAAAAGCATTGCGATGATTTAACCGTTTATTTTATTTCATGCACTAGCACTCATTGGAGTAAACCCGTTCCACGAAAGTGGCGTGGTCCTTTGATTTGCCATATTATCGTTGTTTAGTAAGTTAAGTTGATTTCTCATACCAGTCCCATGACTGACTCGTAGTTTGTTTCACCTTGCAAACTCGGGTGCTCTTATTTTCACACGGGCAGCCTAGTTACATGTAGCTGACATATTTTGGGCATGGCACCGCAGTAGAGGTGCACTTTTGGCTTATGGCAAGGCTTGACTACATTGTGATGATTGTGGCTTTTCCGTCATTATTGTATATGTATTATGATTCCGCCACAGGCGATGTAGACTCATGTTTAGTTTATGTACTCTTATGTATTAAGATTCCGCCATTAGCGATGTTGACTGATTATGTATTGTTATGCACTAAGTAGTATCCTGCACTGTGCTCTCTGATGTGGTGATATATATATGATTCCGCTGTCATATTGTGTAAATTATTCTATTTCTTGTTTATGCTATTATCTGTACTCTGCTATTGATGATTAATGTGTTATATTCCAATGATTATCCTTAACACCAAGGTACGGGGTTTTGGGATCGTCACAGGTGGTATCAGAGCTTTGGTTAACCTTAGTTTTGGAATTTAACACATTAAACACTTCGTCGGAATAGAATCAGTATTATTCTAAGACGAGTAGCTCATTAGAGATAGGACTAGTAATGTCCTAGAATAAGCTAAGCAGAATAGCAAAACCAATTTAATCAGTCCATCGTTGCCTTTCCTTAAGTTCTTCTGCTTTACCATACAATAAAGTTATCGTTTCTGTAGGCTGACTCTTTTCTTGCTTATACAAAACTTGAACAATGGCTACCCGAGCAGCCGCTAGTAGAGGAGGCCGAGCTGGCCATGGCAGAGGACGTGGTGAAGTCCCAGCTGAAGATGGACCTTTCATACAACCCCCGGCCGCTCAACAATTCGAGCTTGGCCGCGTGGCAAAAAGATACAAAAACCTAGGAGGCAAAACCTTCTCGGGTATGGGCACTGTAATTGAGGCCTTAGCATGACTCAAAACATGCGAGAAGATACTTGGAGGCCTGAGGCTGGGTGATCAAGATAAAGCTATTATGGGTGCCTGGCTTATGTAGGAAGAAGCCGAGCTATGGTGGGAAGCTCTCACCGCCAGGAACAGAAATGCTGGCAGAACCTGGGACGAATTCAAAGAATTATTCAAAGAGAAGTATGTCCCAGAGCAAGCCTTGGAGCGCATGCACGACGAATTCGCCAACCTCCAGCAGGGGGATCTCTCAGTGCAAGATTATCTGAACAAATTTACACAATTGGCCCGCTATGCTCCTGAACTCGTCGCCACCGCAAAGTCCAAGAACAAGAGGTTTATCCTCGGGCTGAAGCGGAAGTACCATGATAGGGCAATGGCCCACATCAAGCTGGGTTTTAATGAATTGGTGGAGATGGCGTGTAACTATGAAGACCTAGATCAAAGGCACCTGGATCAGGATCGTGCTAAAAGCCAAGCCAGGAATAAGCGCAAGCCTGCTGCAAATCAAGGCGAGTCAAGCCAAGCGGCATCCTCGAATCCACAAACCAGTAAGCCGCCAAGAGGAAACTGCTATAACTGTGGCAAGGCGGGGCACTACTCAATGTCTGCACAGCCCCGAAACGGCAGAGGACCAATTCTTAAGGTTCAAGCCAAGGCTCCCAGAACCCTCGCTCGTGCTTTAACTATCGCAAGACAGATCATCTTGTTAGAGACTGTCCTTTGCTTAAGAAGGCCGCAGTAGCTCACGTATATGACGGAACGAACCCACCGGCTGCTTCCGATGGAGCAGGTAAACCCGATGTTTTGGGAGGTACCCTTACAATTAAAAATATTTCTGTTTCTGTATTGTTTGACACGGGTGCATCACGTAGTTTTATTGCTAGTAACACAGTGCACAAATTAAAGTTAAAGCAGAAAAAGCTCAAAGAGTCGGTTAAAGTTCATAATCCAATAGGGGGTTCTATTATTCTCGGTTCATATTGTAAAGTGCCTGCTTCCTTTTCCCGATACCGGTTTCCTTTTAACCTAGTCGTTATGGACTTCCCTGAGTTTGATGTCATTCTCGGGCTAGATTGGTTAACGCAATACGAAGCAGAAGTCAATTGTGTGGAAAGAATCGTTAAAATTCGAACGAAGCTTGGATATATTACTGTACCATGCCATGGTTCGGATCCGGATAGAAAAGAATTTTTGTCTGCGTTAGAAGTTATCCACACTTCCTTAGAAAAGATTCTTGTTGTTAGAAACTATGCGGATGTGTTTGAAGAAGTCGAAAACTTACCATCGCAAAGAGAAATAGAATTCAGAATCGATCTAATTCCTAATGCCCGACCAGTGGTTCATCCAATTAGAAGAATGACTCCAAAGGAAAAGGAAGAACTAGGCGATCAAACTCGTCAACTGCTATGGAAGGGTCTGATCAGACCTAGCTTTTCTAGCTCGGGTGCAGCTGTTGTGTTTGTCCCAAAGTCAGATGGTACTCTTCGATTGTGTGTAGATTACCGAGACCTCAACAAACAGACGCTCAAAAACAAATACCCACTACCCCGTATCGATGATCTGCTAGACCAATTAAATGGGGCGAGAGTATTTTCCAGAACGGACCTAGCTACAGGTTTCCATCAATTGAGAATTGCAGAAGAGTGTGTTCCTTTGACAGCTTTCAGAGGTCCAGGCATATTTTATGAATGGTTAGTAATGCCGTTCGGCCTATGCAATGCTCCGGCATACTTCGTCGATCTAATGAATAGAGTGTTCAGGGGAGTTCTGAATAAATTTGTCCTCGTATTCATCGATGATATTTTAATCTACTCCAAATCAAAACCCGAGCATGAAAGACATTTAGAACAAGTATTGGAGATTCTGAGAAAGAACGTCTTCAAAGCCAAATTCTCTAAGTGTGTCTTCTGGCAAGAAGAAGTGAAGTTCCTTGGCCTTGTCGTGTCAAAGGAAGGGATTTCTGTAGATCTGAGTAAAATTACAGCAATTCAAGACTGGAAACAACCTACCACACCCACAGAGGTTAGAAGTTTTATGGGGTTGGCTAGTTATTATCGAAAATTCGTTAAGGATTTCTCGAAGATATCCGATCCATTAACGAAGCTTACAAAGAAGCATGAGAAGTTTAAGTGGACTTCCGACTGTGAAGAAGCTTTCCAGGAATTGAAATCGAAACTGACAACCGCTCCGGTGTTAACCATTATCAATGGCAATCAGAATTTGACGGTTTGGAGAGACGCTTCTATTAGGGGTCTTGGTGCAGTGTTAATGCAAAGAGGCCAAGTAGTCGCTTATGCAAGCCGCCAGCTAAAACCGCATGAGAAGAATTATGTAACTCATGATCTTGAGTTGTTAGCTATCGTTTTTGCCATGAAAATCTGGAGGCATTACTTGCGGGGTGAGAAATTCGAACTATTTACTGACCATCAATCATTAAAGTATCTGTACACCCAGAAAGATCTGAACTTAAGACAGCAGCGTTGGCTAGAAATTCTTGCAGCGTATGACCTAGATATTCTGTATACGCCGGGAAAGGCTAAAGTTGTAGCAGATGCGCTTAGTAGAAAAACCGCAATCATAGCCAATCTTATAATTATGCCTGGCTTGATTGATAAAATATCTGCTCTCCAGAAGAATGATCACTTCAATCGAAGAATCAGGGGGAGAATACAGAAAGGGCGAACCCTCAAGTTTTCAGATAGATAAAGAAGAAGTTCTGAGACTGAAAGTGAGAATCTGTGTTCCCAACATCCCTGAGCTCAAAAGAGAGGTGCTAGATGAATGCCATAAATCCAAGTTCTGCATTCATCCCGATGTGAGCAAAATGTACAACGATATTAAGCGCACCTTCTGGTGGAAGGCAATGAAGAGGGACATTTCTTTATATGTTAGCAGATGCCCTACTTGTCAAATAGTCAAGAGCGACCAACAAAAGCTAGCAGGATTGTTGCAACCGTTGGAAGTCCCAGGTTGGAAATGGGAACAGATTTCATAGATGGTTTGCCCCGAACCAAGACAGGTAATGACAGTATTTGGGTAATCGTAGATCGCTTCATGAAGACTGCCCATTTTATACCTGTCAGATCCAATAGAACCGCTCAAAGTCTAGCACAGATATATTTCAAGGAAATTGTTAAGCTGCAAGGAATTCCCATCAGCATAGTCAGTGATAGAGACCCAATTTTTGCTAGCAAATTCTGGGAGGCGTTCCGGATAGAATTGGGAACGAAATTAAATCTGAGCACTGCTTATCACCCTCAGACGGATGGCCAAATTGAGCGGGTGAATAGAATTCTAGAAGATCTACTGCGGGCTTGTATTATTGATTTTGGCGGGTCTTGGGAAGATTACTTGCATTTGGCAGAATTCTCATATAACAATAGCTATCAAGCAAGTTTGAGAATGTCATCATTTGAAGCATTATATGGTAGACCGTGCAGATCTCCAGCATGTTGGGTAGAATCTGGCAACAGACTTGTGTTAGGACCCGATATGATTCGAGAAGCATCTGATAAAGTCGATTTCATCAAGAAGCGATTGAAAACCGCAAAAAGCCGACAGAAAAGCTATGCAGATTCTAGAAGAAGAGATTTGACATTTGTTGTTGGTGATCATGTTTATTTGAAAGTATCTCCGATGAGAGGAGTAATCCGATTCGGTAAAACTGGGAAGTTAGCACCCAGGTTTATTGGTCCCTTTCCTATACTTGAACGAATTGGAACTCTTTCTTATAGGGTTCAATTACCTGATTGGTTGCCTGGAGTGCATAATGTGTTTCACGTATCTCAACTTAGAAGACATGTGCATGATCCGGATCTTGTTGTAGAAGAAGCAGCGCAACAGGATATAGAAATCACTCTAGAATTAGCAGTCAGAAGAGAGCCATTAAAAATTGTCGGCAAAGAAACTAGAGAACTAAGAAGAAAAAAGGTTCATTTAGTTAAAGTGCAATGGAGCAGTGATCCTAGAGACTGTACTTGGGAGACTAAGGAAAGCATTAAGCAAGCTTACCCCAAATGCAGAGTGGACATCTCTGACTAACTCCGGTGCAAGGTACCTTTACAATCCTTTGCATTTACATTTTGTTTCCTACTTTACTGTTGTTTCCTTTTCGGGGACGAAAAGTTTTAAGTGGGGGAGATTGTAACAACCCGAAAAATACGAGCCAATTTAAAATTTTTAAATTGGTTATTTCAATGTAATTTTAACAATTGAAATAGAATATTTCAATAAAATAATGGATTAGAAATAGTGAGGCAGTTTGAAAATTTGAATTCAAACTTTGACTGACTGTGTCGGGGGGAAAATATAACGGATTTTAGTGAAACCAAATATATTTAAATCTGTTTATGCATACCTTTCTAACGAATCTGAAAAATCGAAGTTTCATAGCGGGAATCAAAAGTTATGGCCAAATGAATTTTCAGAAAGGTCGCTATATAGAATATATAGCCCTTGAAAATAGACATTTTGCAAACGATCTCAGAATTCGACGAAACCACTTTTGTTGGGTCCGGGATGTCAAACTATTGCTAAGTTTCAAATTTCATAATTTTTGAAGCTAGTATGTGAGCGTGGCAAAAGAAAATGTGTTTGGTCAATTTTTGTTAAATTGGATCGACCAGAAAAGGGCCATTTTTCAAACGATCTCAGAATTCGATGAAACTAGTTTTGTTGGGACCATAGAGTCAAAACATAGCCAGATTTATTTTTCTGAAATTTTTCGAATCAGTTTGTGGCCCTGACAAATTGAAATGTACGTTCAAAGTTAAAATTAAATGTTTTATACTTTAATTTGAAAAATAACAAACTGTAACTGTCGAATTGGCCAACGAAACATATCCCATTGTATCCGGGATGGGGGTATTTAGCTAGGGACGACAGTTGTTGGGTTTGGATTGGGGTCGTATGAGACAAGTGGTATTTTCGGATTTTTGAAATTAAATATATATATAAAAATAAACCCAGCCAATCACATTCTCCCAAATCACTTTCTCTCTCCCCGATCATCAGGCGCGCACGACGGAAATCGTTTCCCAACTTCTCTCTTCGATTTCTCTTCCGATTCTCAATGAAATCGAGCGTTCTTGGATCCATTTTGAAGCTCGTTCCTTCCTCTACAAATCCATACCTGTATTGGGTTTTATCGTTGTGTAAATCGTGCGAACCACCTCCACAAAGGCAGCGCCTTTGGACCACCGCCGAGCTCGCCTCAGGCCACCGCAGGGGACCCCACCGCCGGCGCTGAGAAGCCTGCACCTCCCTCTTCGACGTCGTGTAGCCCGATCCTCACATCGCTTCACGGTTTGAGTGCAAATCGAAAACCTAGTTTTGAACCATCGTGAAAGGTGAGTTCTTTATTATGTTTGAACTTTGAAAAATCATATCTTTATGGTGTGTTGATGAAATTCGATGAAACAGGAAACATCGTGACCGCAAGGAGGCTCTCTACCACATAGAAGAGACCGCGGATTTTTCTGAGCCATCTACGATTTTTAGCACTCCGAAAACCAATGTGAGAAATCTAAATTTAAAGGAAATTGAATAGAAAATGTCATGTGTAAATTATATAAACGAAATATAATTTATATATGTGTTGTATACCTCATATACATGCGTTGTATAAGTTGTATGAGCGAAGTATGAATTATACATGCATTGTTTAAATGATATGTTTGTTGAAATGCAAGTGAAATATAGAAAATAAATATATATATATATATATATATATATATATATATATATATATATATACTCCCCTCGTCCACAAACCATGGACGATATTTATTGTTGTGAATTAGTGTAAAAAATTGGGTGAAAAATTCAAATGGTTGAATAATTGTTTGTGGTTGATATTGTTTGGTTGTGGTTGAAAAATACCCATTAGTGATTGAAACAAATTGGAAATAATTGCGGAAATGAAATAAAACATGCCGCCTGCGTGCGAATTAGATGCATGAATCCCCATTGTCAAAAACCGCGAGGTTTTAAGGTAGAGCGAGGAGCCGTACTAGGGACGGTGCCGGTTTTAACTACCCTGCCATTATGCTGCCGAAATTTTGAATAATATCTATGTGTTAGAATTATTTTCATATGTTGAAAAAATCATGTGTTGAAACTATAACCATGTGTGGAAATGCTCATGTGTTGAGAAGTGATCTGTGAAAATTAAATTCATGTGTGAATGAATAAGGTGTTTAAACAATAAAAATCACATTTGTATAATATATATGAAGTATGTAAAATATTCGCCTTATATATATAAATAGTTTCAACAATAAAAATTTCATCTTTCTTATATGAACAAACTATATAAAATATCCATGTGTGGAAATGCTCATGTGTTGAGAAGTGATGTGTGAAAATGAAATTCATGTGTTGAATAAAAGGTTGAACAATAAAAATTACATTTTTATTGAAACTACGAAGTGTTAAAAACATTCATGTGTTGAATAAATATTTTAGACGATGAAAATACCATTTTTATCATATATGTGATTTGCTAAAGATACACTAGTGTTGAAATAAATATTTGTGAAGTGAATATTATTTTTAACATGTAAAGGAACTAAATAAAATAGTCATGTGTTGAAATATATTTTAGTTCGCCAAAAATATCATTTTTATTGAAATGTGAAGGGTTAAAAATAACTACTTGTTCAAATAAATATGCATGAGTTGAAATATTCATTAATTAGCTAATGATGTGGTTTTTGCTTATGTATGCAACATTAGAATGAATGGTGACTTTAAACTAAAGTGAATCGAAAATGAAACTGAATAGAAAATGATAAGTGATGAAAATTGCATATATGTACATGCATATTGGCTAGAGAAGAGGAATGAAATTGTGTGCCCGACAAATAGGTACATGTTTACTGTTTTGTTTGGGTGATGATTTTATGAGCCTACTGGCTAGCCGCTTGGCTTTTTCTTTTTCTTTTTGAGATGAGACGCCCGTGTGGCTATTTGGGAATTTTTCCAGCCCCTCCCGTACAAAGGAGGTTATGGCGAAATTTTCCAAAATTTAAAGGCGTTAGTGAATTTTTTGAAGGGAAAACGAAATTGAAATCGTCAAATGAACTATATTTATATAAAAATATAAATATAAATAAAATTAAAACGAATCGTGGCCGTGTAGTTCGTATTTTGAAACCGTGATTTCAAACGACTAGTGCGGGAAATCCGACCATTGGATTTTCCCGAAACCGCAACCGTTGGGTACGCCTTGGAAATATCTTTCCAACGGCACCAACTTTGTAAAGATCCGACGGTTGGATTGTCTGGAATGTTTAATTCAAATCTGAAGAAAAACAGCGCTAGAATCGATTATATTTATATATAAATATAAATGTAATTAAATTAAATCGAATAACGATGCTGCAGTTCGTAATTTGAAACCGTGATTTCAAACGACTAGTGTGGGACATCCAACCGTCGAATTTTCCCAAAACTGAAACCGTTGGATTCATTTTGAAATGATCTTTCTAATGATATAAAATTTGTGAAGATCCAACGGTTAGATTTTCAGATATGTGTAAAACAAATTTAGTGAAAAACAACGCCAGTGCTTCGGCACGACCTAAAATTTCGTTTAGTTGAATATGGCCGTTTCTAAATAAATAAAAATGGCGATATATCGTTGAAAAATATTATTGACGATATAGAATGGAAATGAACCGATTTTGCTTGGTTTGCTTGATATGTGATGGTTGAATGTATTTAACATGAAAACTATACTAATGAACTGAAATGTGAATGTTGAGTGATTCAACCTTGTGATGAATTGATTTGAAAATCTAAATATACGTGGATTATTTGAAAAGGCCGAGTTTATTCTCATTTCAAATAATCGATCGACGATGTGAAGTCGAAGAGTTGAAGATGGTTGAAGACCGACGATCTTCACATTGGATGGATGGGCACTACTGATGCTCATGATTGGAGTAGCTACCTTGAAGGAGCTGAAGTAGTAGCCGTCCGGATGTATTGTTGATTGTGCGGATAAGCGAGGAATTTGGTGCCTCCGGTTTCGTTCAAACCCAGAACGAACTTGTAAATGGATTGTGTGTCTGACATTGGATTTTGTTCTGTGCTGATTGATCTCTATTGAATATACATCTGTTTGGCGGGGGAGAATTTATTCTCTTACTTAACGCCCTTCTCTGAGACGTACGAGCTCAGAGGTTATATATAGATAGAAATCAGTCGCATGGAGTGGATTGCCTGTGTGGCACACCTAAGTGGCATATGATCAAGGCTTATGTTGCAAAGCAAAGTCTAGTGGTTGATGATCAAAGCATGGTCCGTGTGACGTAGCTTTGTGTATAGCGTGGATTTGCGAGCCTCACACCCCGGTATGAGTCAAAAACGGGAGAAGGACCGCTTGAAGAGCACGACGTTTCTTTCTAGCTAGGGTGGTGTCAGTGACCTACCAGGCCTGACATTTATATATACTTTTCACCTGTGTGGTTGTTGGAATGTGAGGCGCCTCGATTATAGGTCTGTAAGGACCGGAAAACGTGTGTTCAGGAATAACTAATCCTCAAAAGTAAGAGAGGACCGTCCCAGCCGATTCCAAGGACCACTGTGTGCGATCCTGGGACATTTGCTAGAGTGTCTCGAACGGAGAGGAGCTTGCCCCTTGCCTCGACTCATGATGGAATGCAATTTCCAATACGAAATTGCGGATGTGATTGTATTACTAGTATGGCAACATGATATATGGTACCCATGCCGTCTATGATTGATATTTATGATTGAATTTGCTTTTGAAACGTATATGCACTAGTAATAATATCAAACACTTTTGTTTTATACGTATGAAGCATTTTTGGCCATTATAAGGTAAAACTCTATCCTCTAGATTGCGTTGCATTGTGTGATGGGACCTGAGTATTATAATGGCTTCATTTTGATAAAAAGCATTGCGATAATTTAACCGTTTATTTTATTTCATGCACTAGCACTCATTGGAGTAAAATCCGTTCCGCGAAAGTGGCGTGGTCCTTTGATTTGCCATATTATTGTTGTTTAGTAAGTTAAGTTGATTTCTCATACCAGTCCCATGACTGACTCATAGTTTGTATCACCTTGCAAACTCGGGTGCCCTTATTTTCACACGGGCAGCCTAGTTACAGGTAGCTGACATATTTTGGGCATGGCACCGCAGTAGAGGTGCACTTTTGGCTTATGGCGAGGCTTGACTACATTGTGATGATTGTGACTTTTCCGCCATTATTGTATATGTATTATGATTCCGCCACAGGTGATGTAGACTCATGTTTAGTTTATGTACTCTTATGTATTATGATTCCGCCATTGGCGATGTTGACTGATTATGTATTATTATGCACTAAGTAGTATCCTGCACTGTGCTATCTGATGTGGTAAATTATGTAATATAATTCCGTTGTCATATTGTGTAAATTATTCTATTTCTTGTTTATGTTATTATCTGTACTCTGCTATTGATGATTAATGTGTTATATTCCAATGATTATCCTTAACACCGTGGTACGGGGTTTTAGGATCGGCACAAATATTTATATCGATTTTATTCAATTTTCAATGTATATTGAAAGTGATTTCGAAATTTGAATTATATTGAAAATAATCGAAATTCGAATTTAATTGAAAGGAATTGAATTCAAATTGAAATTGAAAGGAATTGAATTCAAATTGAAATTGAAAAGAATTGGATTAAATTGAAATTGAAATTCGAATTAAATTGAAATGAATTGAAATTCGAATTAAATTGAAATTGAATTGAATTCGATTTGAAATGAATTTAAAACGAATTTATATTGGAATATTCAATTTTGATTTGAAATTGAATATGAAGTTGAAACCGTTTTGAAAATGGATTTAAAACGATTTATAAAGCACGTTCTGAATTGAAATCGACGAAGTATATTATATATATATTATATATATTATATATATTATATAATGGCCCGAATAGAACGCGCCGCGCTGCGGCAGTTCGTGAATTTCGACCATTGACTTCGAATGGATATTGCGGGAGATCCGACCGTCGGATTCTCCTAAAACCGGAACCGTTGGGTTCGTATCGAGAAGAGCTTTCTAACAAATATTAGAAATTAGGAATCTAACAGTTGGATTTGGAATTATGTCCAAATCAAATTTGGAAAAGGTCGTTGTAAGTGCAGTTCGATGGCCGTTGATGGAAATCGACTGTACGGGCCTTGATAAAATTATTAAAAATAGTAATGATTTGTATAAAATCATAAGAAATGGTTTGGGAAAAATTGGGATGAAAACTCCATATTTGAAAAGATAAAAATAGATTTTTATCGAAATGAACTAGTTTTGAACTAGAACTATAATTCAATTTACTTTTAAAATAAATAAAGTGGATTTGAAATGGTTTTGAAAATAACCAGGATTTCCAATGATTGAATTGGAAGGGATTTGAATCGAAATTGTCTTCGGAATATTTCGATGTTGGATTTCATGATGATACAGATATTGTTATGGGAATTTGAAAGATATATATATGTATCGTTATTTCCAGTACGATATTTGTTGGTCGTAGAATTTGATATTAAATATAAGCCGATATATTTTCTATTCAGAGCCTTGTATTTAATATCAAATGTGATTTGGGTTTGTCGTGAATGGTGTCTTCATTAACATTGTTCTTAAGCCCAGTTGAGAAAAAGATTAAATTTTTTATTTAGATTTAATGAAGTGTACCAATTAAATAATATTTAATTGGAATTGAATTGGTATTGATTTTTGGGTTTATCGTGAACAGTGCTTTAAATAACACTTGTTCTTTAACCCGATAATTAATGGAACGTGATTTTGGGTTTATCGTGAAACGTGTTTTAAATGACACTGATTCTTTAACCCAGTTAAAGATTAAAACTAAGTGGAGTTTTAATGAATCTTTAATTAGATTGAAAGGATCGAGAATGGAGTATAACCAGTTTTGCTCCAGGCGATAGTTAAATTTTTAATTAGATTTGAACGTGAAATGGTAATTGAATTTACCGATAACACCATGGTGTTAGATACGAAGTATGACCAGTTTTACTTCATGGGATGAATAGGTTGGGATTGGGAAGTAAAATAAATGATTACTTCGGTGTGGTTCGCTAATCCCGACTAGTTTGAATTGATATTCAAGGAAGATTAAAGAATAAATTTAAGAATTTTTCTTTGATAAAATTAATGGGAACCTTTCCCAAAGTATAAGAATATTTGAATAAAGGGATATTCTGAATTGGAATGAGGCGTATGTTGTGTTTGTGTAACACTTATTTATTATATACGCGAGTTATTCAGAAAGACTAGGTTTATCCCATTCTGAATAACTGATTCGACGTGGTGTCGAGGATGAAGACGGTGGTCGAAGACCGGAGGTCTTCACGTCGTTTGGGTGATTGCTGATGATCTTGATTGGGTCGTACACCCAAGAGGAGGGAATCAGTTGGTGATCGTCCAGACGTTGTAACACCCCACTCCCGCTATGGTCACTCACTATGGGAATGCCATAGCATCGGTGGAGTATTTTAGTGAATATAGAACAGAAAAATTTACAACAAGACAGATATAAACAGTACTTGAAATTTAAAACATCATCTCATAACAGCGGAAGTAAAACATGTCTGGTTACATCATAAAACCACAATAAAAGTCAAGTACAATATCCATCAAAATAAATAAGTACATAATCCCACTCCGTACAATAGCCAAGACAAAAGAAAAGATAACTGGATAACTGGAGCTTTACATCTATCCAAGCTCCTAAAGACTGGAACAGCAATCCGATCAAGCTCCACTACTGCTAGGATCCACCGGAGGACCTGAGGGTTGGGAAAAAGATAAAAACAACGGGGTCAGACATAAGTCTGAGCGAGTCCTACAACTTTGACAATACAATCGTTAAAGTAAACAGAGAAGACATGACCTGATATACGGTAACACATGGGGATGAACGGTTACACTAAGCAATCAACTAAGCTAAGATAAAAGATAAAGACGCATCTACCCTTCCTAAGGTAAATTACTAAACTGCACCACACCAGTCGTTCCTAACTCAAAGGTTGATCCCACCCATGGACTTATAAAATTAACTTAATAGTACTTGCGTACCTCTAGCTGACCAAGTAGACGCCACGGGGCCCTACAATCCACTAGGTGTACACACCACTCCCCATTCGATCGGCTCCCTAACGTAGATACCCGTGCTGGCCCCACTATGGGGTGTACCATTCCCCAACGTGGCAACCCGATATAATTAACGGTGCACAGCTTATATCTACACGATGCAACAACGGCTTATCTACCAGCCCGGGCCCACTCACGCATATGAAGCCCGTTGGACTTGCGTTGCCACCGCTAACCCGTTTTAGCCTCTTATAGTCAAGCCCAGTATGCGTGTCCCGTCCTCGACATGGGTCGAGCCCACAAAGATACGTATGGGTTACTGGTTGAAATGGGCCTCCCACAAGCTACCCACCTAAGCTTGTCCCTTTTTCTAGTGTATCCCACTTAACCCTTTAATCATGTTTAATTACATGTTTCCATTTTGGTTAAGTATTCTAATCGTATTTTCTATTGCCACCCAAGGCAACCACTAGATTTCCCCATGCCACCCAAGCACCCACTTAACCCCTCATGTCCCTCTACATGCTAATGTGGTTAAGTGTTTCTTAATTAATTAATTAAGATCGTAACCTTTGTAAAGACCTCTCACATTAGACTGTCTTTTATGACCGCTGGTTAAGCCGGTTGGGTCCGGGCAGCCTTATGTCATAACCGAGTCTAACCTCGTGTCTTTACATTAATCACGTATTTAGTTTGTGCCTAAGACCTCTCACATTGGGCTAACATTTGTAGCAACTGGTTAAGCCGGTTGGGTCCGGGCAGTTTTACGCTACAACTGAGTCCAACCTCGTGTCTTAGTCAATTAATTACAACTAATTAATCACCCTCATAATTTTATATTAATTATCCCTAATTAATCAAGTTTTTCTTAACATGGGTAGACCTAACTCAATAGGTAAATTCCCATGGGGTAAACCTAACTCAATAGGTAAATTCCCAACACATAGTATGGGTACACCTAACTAAATAGGCAAATTCCCATACTATGTTCATTTATTTTATGTTATGCATAATTATATTATTTTCATACAATCTTATTAACTTATGCATTTAATTACCCCATCGTTCCCACGTAATTTCGTTCTCATGAAATAACACATATAAAAGGTGTCAACTTGCATATGAATGAACATGTTTCAAAGGTGCCGTCTTGCATATAAAAAAAACACATAACTTGCATATGAACTTGCATAACATGTCACATAGCTTGCACATAATATGTCACATAACTTACATATTTACTTGCATAACATATTTGCATATTAACTCATAGACTTGCATAATGTGTCATCATGAACTTGCATATTAACAAACATGTAACTTGCATATTAGCAAACATGTAACTTGCATATTAACAAACATGTAACTTGCATATTTACATACATGTAACTTGCATATTAACAAACATGTAACTTGCATATTTACATACATGTAATTTGCATATTAACAAACATGTAACTTGCATATTTACATACATGTAACTTGCATATTAACAAACATGTAACTTGCATATTTAGCATCATGCAAACATGACATACATCATATTAAACTTGCATAAACTTGCATACTCAACATGCATAAACATACATACTCAACATGCATAAACATAAGATTAATGCTAACATCATATCATATGATTCAAGACTCATTAATCCACATACAAAACCATAAATCCCATCACATCTCATCTACTTAGTTTACCAAAAGATCATCAAAGTGATAGAAACTCACTACTAGCAATTTTTCACTCCAAATGAAGAAGATTAAGATGCTTAGAAGGGATTAGAGATATGATTAGAGAGTGATTAGCTTGCAACCCTCTTCATAAATTAGTGGAGGCCATGAGAGCTAGCATTTTGCCATAGTTTAGTTGTATGATAGATTAATGATGATTTAGGGCTAGTTTAGGGTCTTATTTATAGGATTAGGTAGTGTTTTAGGCCCTTAGATTAACCCTAGATTAGATTAGGACCCTTAGATTTCGGAACCCTCTAGAACATGGCCCTAGACTCAGCCAAGACCAGACCTGGTGCACCCAGATCCACAGAGCCGACACCCTGTGTCGACACCCCTGTCGACAGGGCTGTCGACACCCCTGTCGACACGCCTGTCGACATGCCTGTCGACACGGGGCTAGGCGGGAATTTTTCCCTTTTTCCCTCTTTTGGCTCCAAACTTATTTTAGAGCTGAATTTTAAATCTGTTTTTAAATTTAAATTTTCTGAAAACTTCTTTGGGCCATAACCGGGTCATACGGACTCCGATTCTCGAAAACTCGGACTCTATTTCGCGTATTTTTCCGAGACGAACGCAATGACGCAGCCCGTTTCACCTGGTTCTCATATCTGAGATTAATTATACTTTAATTTCTAACCATTAGTGTTAATTGAAATTCGGGGTGTTACATTCTCCCCTACTTAAAGGATTTCGTCCTCGAAATCTCTAAGTTAAGAAGAACGTATCCTACCAACCAAACAACCATCTACTAAACCATCAACCACAAGCAACCATTATCCTTAGAAACTTCTAATGATGTATGAACATATGCAGAAAGTGTGTGTATATGTCCGTATACTAATGCAAAATCAGGCGGTCTACTGATTCAGTCGACCTCCTTAATGCAAACCATGATAGTGCCATGCATCCAATATGTATGCGAAACCCTATTGACACATACAAATTTCTACATGCGTGCACAACCATACACAAAAATGCATCATCCATATGATAACACAGCCATGACACATCCATCAATCTAACTAC
Source organism: Allium sativum (assembly GCA_030737875.1). Taxonomy (NCBI): domain Eukaryota; kingdom Viridiplantae; phylum Streptophyta; class Magnoliopsida; order Asparagales; family Amaryllidaceae; genus Allium; species Allium sativum. Next base: position 931,115,306 of record CM060924.1, on the reverse strand, counting down.
CACATCCATTTATGCAATATGCAACATGAAGTGTCTGAGCCGATCTAGTGCCTAATGTGTGTGTATATGCATCCACGAGCAACCACTAGCAAACAATTGCATCCACATGCATCCATCAACCATAACATGTTTCAAACACATGTTTCAACCATAGGTTTTACCCTATCCAAAGGTCATAGGTACTAGCGAGAGGATATACTAAAGATAAGATAAGTACTAGACAAGCGATAAAGGAGAAATTAAAAGACATACTCTCAAAAAGAAATGGATACAAAGAACGCATCTTCGCTTCCGTCTCCCAAATAGCATTGCTTTCGTCATCTCCCCATTGCACTTTCACTAGCTGAACTTCTCTGTTCCTCAACTTCCTAGTTTCTGACCCAAGGATGCGAGTAGGAGCTCGTCGAATCGTCGCATCACGCTCTACCTCTACATCTCTAAGCAAGCTCGGCTCTACCACCTCCGCGGTCTCATGTAAGCACTTCCTCAGATGTGATACATGGAATACATCATGAACACCACTAAGTCTGTCGGGCAACTCCACCCTATATGCCATCCGTCCAATCCTTTCCTTAATAGGAAACGGCCCAACAAATCTCGACGCTAACTTCCCAACGGACCCAAAGCGAATAACATTTCTCAATGGAGATACTTTGACAAAAACCATATCCCCAACCTCAAACTCAAGATCCGTCCTTCTCCGATCCGCATAAGATTTTTGTCTATCTTGCGCTGCCTTCATCCTTCTACGAATTAAATCAATCTTCTCTGAAGTCTCTCTAACCATATCTGGCCCAAGCAAGATCTTATCCGTAGATTCCCACCAACATGTAGGAGATCGACAAGGCCTTCCATAAAGAGCTTCGAAAGGAGCCATACCAATACTGGACTGAAAGCTGTTATTATATGCGAACTCCACCAAAGGAAGATGTTCTTCCCATGTACCTCCAAAATCCAAGATACAAAGCCTCAAGAGATCTTCTAAGATACGGTTCACCCTCTCGGTCTGACCGTCCGTCTGAGGATGATATGCGGTGCTCAAACACAACTGAGTCCCTACCGCCTCTTGCAAACTTCTCCAAAACTCACTAGTGAAGATAGGATCTCGATCACTCACAATGCTGGATGGTACGCCATGCAATCTAACAATCTCTCTAACATAGACTGAAGCAAGCCATGGAGCGGTCCTCTTACTCTTCACGGGTATAAAATGGGCACTCTTGGTAAGTCTGTCTACCACAACCCAAATTCCCGTATTACCCTTCCTCGATCTCGGTAACCCATCGACGAAATCCATCGAGACACTATCCCACTTCCATTGCGGAACTTCCAATGGGTGCAGCAACCCACCGGGTTTCCTTTGCTCCGCTTTAACTTGTTGGCATACTAAGCATCTAGCCACATACTCGGCCACATCTTTCTTCATACCGGCCCAGAAGAAAACTCTCTTCATGTCTTGGTACATTTTGTCCCCACCGGGATGAATAGTCATTCTTGAACGATGTGCGTCATCCAAAATAGCCTTCTTCAAACCCTCATCTTGCGGTATACAAAGTCTACCGTCTCTATGCAACCATCCCTTATCATCTATGGTGTATCTTCCCAAATGGCTGGACGACTCCCCCCTTATAAGCTTCTCTACCAACTCAACCAACTGTGGGTCGTTTCGCTGAGCCTCGCCAATCCGTCTCAAAAGAGTAGGTCTAACCTCCAAGGATGCCAACAAACCAGGTACAAAATCAACAGAAGGTCTGAAGTCAAACAAAGAAAGAAACTCCAAGCTTCGTCGTTCCACGAACAATAGACTCAAAGATAGCCTTTTTCTACTCAAGGCGTCTGCCACCACGTTACCCTTGCCAGGAGTATACGCTATCTCGAAATCATAGGATGCTAAGAACTCCATCCACCTTTGCTGTCTTAAGTTTAAATCCTTCTGAGAGAATAAGTACTTCAATGATTTATGGTCAGTGAACAACTCGAATCTCTCACCAAGAAGATAATGGCGCCAAGACTTAAGTGCGAAAACAATCGCGGCCAACTCTAGATCATGGGTAGGGTAATTCTTCTCATGCACTCTCAATTGCCTCCCTCCATAGGCTATTACCCTTCCCTCCTGCATCAAGACTGCGCCTAATCCTGTCCCACAAGCATCAGTATAAACAACAAACGGCTTACTCCCATCTGGAAGCACTAAAACTGGAGCGGTGGTCAAGGCTCTCTTTAACCGTCGGAAAGCATCATCACAATCTATGTCCCATGAGAAAACCAGATTCTTCTTCGTCAAGCGGGTTAATGGGGATGATATCTTCGCGAAGTCTTTGATGAACTTCCTATAATATCCTGCCAACCCCAAGAAACTTCTTACTTCGGTAGCATTTCTAGGAACTTTCCAATCCTGGATAGATACTATCTTTGCGGGATCCACAGCTATCCCTTCCTTAGAGACCACATGCCCTAAGAATCGCACTTCTCTTCTCCAAAAATGACATTTAGAGAATTTAGCTTTAAGACTATGTGCTCGAAGAGTCTCCAACACTTCCTTGAGATGAAAGGCATGCTCTTCTTCACTCTTGGAAAAGACCAAGATGTCATCCACAAAGACTACTACAAACTTATTCAGATACTTTCTGAACACTCTACTCATTAAATCAACAAAGTATGCAGGGGCGTTTGTCAACCCAAATGGCATCACAAGCCACTCATAAAAACCATCCGGAGTCCGGAAAGCAGTCTTCTCTATACTGTCCTCCGCCACTCTCAACTGATGAAACCCTGTAGCTAAGTCCATCTGCGAAAACACTGAGGCGCCAACCAACTGATCAAAGAGATCATCTATCCTCGGTAATGGGTGTCTATTCTTCTTTGTGAGCTTATTAAGTTCTCTATAATCCACACAAAGTCTGAGGGACCCATCCGCCTTCGTGGCAAACACTACTGGAGCTCCCCACTCCGATATACTTCGCCTTATGAACCCCTTCTCAAGCAACTCCCCTACTTGCTTATGAAGTTCTCTTCTCTCACGAGGAGCCATGTGGCGCACTGGCAAAGACACTGGTTTGGCATTATCCACCAAATAAATTCGGAAATCTATCTCCCGCTTCGGAGGCAAATCCTTCACTTCTTCGAACACATCCGGATATTCCCGGACTACTCTGACAGAACGCAAACTCTCGACCGAAGCATCGAGCGATTCAAGATAACTTAGCAAAACAGATTCCATGGGATTACAAGAGATCTCGAGAGCATTACCCAAGCGGGTCATAAGCCTGACAACTCTCCTTTCACAATCAAGAACGGCACCATTACTGGATAACCAGTCCATGCCCAAAATCAACCCATAGCCCGTGAAGCCTAATACAAAAGCATCACATCTAAACTCAACGCTAAGTATAGAAATCTTCAAACCCAAACATATCATAGACAGATATATAGAGCCCCCAATTGGGTTTGAGACAACCAAGGGATCATCAACTAGACTGGTGTCTAAGTGCAGTGACTTAACTAACGATGATGAGATAAAAGAATGCGATGCGCCAGAGTCAAACAAAGTACGAACGGGATGATCAAACAGAAAAACCAGACTTTCAACGGAAATAGTTCTACCTCTCTGCTGAATCGGTGGAACCGAGAGAACCTGAACTTGCCCCCCTGACTGAGGTGGTGCTATAAGAGCTTGCACCTGACCTCCTGAGGTAGACCCCGTCTTCTGCCCCTTCTTTGGGCAGTTTTTCACAAGATGCCCTGCTTCACCACAATGAAAGCAACCAGTCTTCTTCTTTTTGCGACAATCCTTGCTGAGGTGACCTGGTGTCCCACAATTAAAGCACTTCTTCTTCGTCTTCTTCTTGTCACCATTGCCTTTTCCTTGTTGTTGTTGTTGCGGTTTCTTCTGATCCCCCTTTTTCTCTGGTGCCTTAGAATTCTTATCATCCTCATGCATAAGTGCCATGTAGACAAGTTTCTCAAAGGTGGCCCCCATAGGAATGTGAGTCATAGCTATTCCTTGCAATGGTTCGTTCAAGCCTCTAACGAACCTCAAAGCCTTCTTCTCCGGTGTATTCACCAACTCTATACCAAACCTTGCTAATTGATTGAATTTGTTGACATATTCTTTCACCGTGAGATTCCCTTGCTTCAAATTCAAGAACTTCTCCATAAACAGATTCTCTTCCGCCCTTGAGAGAAACTTAGCCCCAAACCTTTGCTTAAAATCTGCCCAAGAGTCAACAGGGCGTTCTCCATTAGTGACCTCCCACCAGAATGAGGCCTCTCCCTTCATTAACCAAGCCGCCAACTTGACTTTCTTTCCCTCTTCCACTTCAAAGATATCTAGCAACTCCTCCACTTCCTTAAGCCAATCTCTAGCCTCTACGAAAGTCTCTGAACCTAGAAAAGGTTTTCCTCCTATAGCCTTGAACTCCTTACAAATCTTAGCAAAATTATCCACTCTAGGCTGAGGAGGAGGAGCGGTTGCCTCTGGTGTAGTAGCATTGGCTGGACCCGCAGCCGCGGCCCTAGCCTCTTGTAACCTTCTATACCATAGTGGTATAACTAAACCCTCCGGGATGTTAAGATCTTCAGCCATGCTGAAACGAAAGAGGAAAGATTCAAAAAGGAGATTCCGAAAGATAAAGATATGGCTATTGGGGATTATGCTTTTCTTTTTCAAAAACTTTTCTCTTAAAAGACATGTTTTTGAAAATACTTTTTTTTTTCAAAAATATTCTTAGAAAATAGTTTTTCTAAAAATTTTATCTGTTCCGGTAACCTTAAGCTCCGATACCACGTGTAACACCCCACTCCCGCTATGGTCACTCACTATGGGAATGCCATAGCATCGGTGGAGTATTTTAGTGAATATAGAACAGAAAAATTTACAACAAGACAGATATAAACAGTACTTGAAATTTAAAACATCATCTCATAACAGCGGAAGTAAAACATGTCTGGTTACATCATAAAACCACAATAAAAGTCAAGTACAATATCCATCAAAATAAATAAGTACATAATCCCACTCCGTACAATAGCCAAGACAAAAGAAAAGATAACTGGATAACTGGAGTTTTACATCTATCCAAGCTCCTAAAGACTGGAACAGCAATCCGATCAAGCTCCACTACTGCTAGGATCCACCGGAGGACCTGAGGGTTGGGAAAAAGATAAAAACAACGGGGTCAGACATAAGTCTGAGCGAGTCCTACAACTTTGACAATACAATCGTTAAAGTAAACAGAGAAGACATGACCTGATATACGGTAACACATGGGGATGAACGGTTACACTAAGCAATCAACTAAGCTAAGATAAAAGATAAAGACGCATCTACCCTTCCTAAGGTAAATTACTAAACTGCACCACACCAGTCGTTCCTAACTCAAAGGTTGATCCCACCCATGGACTTATAAAATTAACTTAATAGTACTTGCGTACCTCTAGCTGACCAAGTAGACGCCACGGGGCCCTACAATCCACTAGGTGTACACACCACTCCCCATTCGATCGGCTCCCTAACGTAGATACCCGTGCTGGCCCCACTATGGGGTGTACCATTCCCCAACGTGGCAACCCGATATAATTAACGGTGCACGGCTTATATCTACACGATGCAACAACGGCTTATCTACCAGCCCGGGCCCACTCACGCATATGAAGCCCGTTGGACTTGCGTTGCCACCGCTAACCCGTTTTAGCCTCTTATAGTCAAGCCCAGTATGCGTGTCCCGTCCTCGACATGGGTCGAGCCCACAAAGATACGTATGGGTTACTGGTTGAAATGGGCCTCCCACAAGCTACCCACCTAAGCTTGTCCCTTTTTCTAGTGTATCCCACTTAACCCTTTAATCATGTTTAATTACATGTTTCCATTTTGGTTAAGTATTCTAATCGTATTTTCTATTGCCACCCAAGGCAACCACTAGATTTCCCCATGCCACCCAAGCACCCACTTAACCCCTCATGTCCCTCTACATGCTAATGTGGTTAAGTGTTTCTTAATTAATTAATTAAGATCGTAACCTTTGTAAAGACCTCTCACATTAGACTGTCTTTTATGACCGCTGGTTAAGCCGGTTGGGTCCGGGCAGCCTTATGTCATAACCGAGTCTAACCTCGTGTCTTTACATTAATCACGTATTTAGTTTGTGCCTAAGACCTCTCACATTGGGCTAACATTTGTAGCAACTGGTTAAGCCGGTTGGGTCCGGGCAGTTTTACGCTACAACTGAGTCCAACCTCGTGTCTTAGTCAATTAATTACAACTAATTAATCACCCTCATAATTTTATATTAATTATCCCTAATTAATCAAGTTTTTCTTAACATGGGTAGACCTAACTCAATAGGTAAATTCCCATGGGGTAAACCTAACTCAATAGGTAAATTCCCAACACATAGTATGGGTACACCTAACTAAATAGGCAAATTCCCATACTATGTTCATTTATTTTATGTTATGCATAATTATATTATTTTCATACAATCTTATTAACTTATGCATTTAATTACCCCATCGTTCCCACGTAATTTCGTTCTCATGAAATAACACATATAAAAGGTGTCAACTTGCATATGAATGAACATGTTTCAAAGGTGCCATCTTGCATATAAAAAAAACACATAACTTGCATATGAACTTGCATAACATGTCACATAGCTTGCACATAATATGTCACATAACTTACATATTTACTTGCATAACATATTTGCATATTAACTCATAGACTTGCATAATGTGTCATCATGAACTTGCATATTAACAAACATGTAACTTGCATATTAGCAAACATGTAACTTGCATATTAACAAACATGTAACTTGCATATTTACATACATGTAACTTGCATATTAACAAACATGTAACTTGCATATTTACATACATGTAATTTGCATATTAACAAACATGTAACTTGCATATTTACATACATGTAACTTGCATATTAACAAACATGTAACTTGCATATTTAGCATCATGCAAACATGACATACATCATATTAAACTTGCATAAACTTGCATACTCAACATGCATAAACATACATACTCAACATGCATAAACATAAGATTAATGCTAACATCATATCATATGATTCAAGACTCATTAATCCACATACAAAACCATAAATCCCATCACATCTCATCTACTTAGTTTACCAAAAGATCATCAAAGTGATAGAAACTCACTACTAGCAATTTTTCACTCCAAATGAAGAAGATTAAGATGCTTAGAAGGGATTAGAGATATGATTAGAGAGTGATTAGCTTGCAACCCTCTTCATAAATTAGTGGAGGCCATGAGAGCTAGCATTTTGCCATAGTTTAGTTGTATGATAGATTAATGATGATTTAGGGCTAGTTTAGGGTCTTATTTATAGGATTAGGTAGTGTTTTAGGCCCTTAGATTAACCCTAGATTAGATTAGGACCCTTAGATTTCGGAACCCTCTAGAACATGGCCCTAGACTCAGCCAAGACCAGACCTGGTGCACCCAGATCCACAGAGCCGACACCCTGTGTCGACAACCCTGTCGACAGGGCTGTCGACACCCCTGTCGACACGCCTGTCGACATGCCTGTCGACACGGGGCTAGGCGGGAATTTTTCCCTTTTTCCCTCTTTTGGCTCCAAACTTATTTTAGAGCTGAATTTTAAATCTGTTTTTAAATTTAAATTTTCTGAAAACTTCTTTGGGCCATAACCGGGTCATACGGACTCCGATTCTCGAAAACTCGGACTCTATTTCGCGTATTTTTCCGAGACGAACGCAATGACGCAGCCCGTTTCCCCTGGTTCTCATATCTGAGATTAATTATACTTTAATTTCTAACCATTAGTGTTAATTGAAATTCGGGGTGTTACAGACGTACTTGGAGATCGATGGGTATGCGGGGTACTAGGTGCCTCCGGTTTCGTTCAGACCTAGAACGAACTTGTAAATGGACTGTGTGTCTGACATTGGATTTCAGTCTGTGTGATTGATTTCTATTAAATATATCTGTTTGGCAGCGGAGAATTTATTCTCTTGCTTAACGCCCTTCTCTGAGACGTACGAGCTCAGGGGTTATATATTGATGGATATCAAACGCATGGAGTGAATTGCCCTCGTGGCATGCCTAAGTGGCAATTGATCAAGGCTTATGTTGAAAAGCAAAGTCTTGTGGGGATGATCAAAGCACTGCCTTTGTGGCGTAGCTTTGTGTAGCGTTGATTCGCGAGCCTCACACCCCGGTGGTGAACCAAAAACGGGAGAGGACCTCAGGGAGGACATGCGGTTCTTTCTAGATAGAAGTGGCGTCAGTGGTTTTACATGCCCTGACGAGTTTGACTTATGTGGTTGTTGCTGCAGCGAGGCGCCTCGGATATATCGGTCGTTCTCGAACCGTTGGTGTCATTCGTTGGCTCATTTGCGCCCCATAGGGCGGGGAGACGTATTGTCCAGGTTTTAAGTTTAATCCACATCGAGTGGACCGGCTCTGACGATCCAAGGTGCACTCGAGCTCTGTATCCTGAGACATGGTAGGATAGATTGTCTCGAATTCGGTAGGGGACTATCTTTTGCCTCGGTTCACATATGGAAATCCAACTTCCAATATGAGACTTTGCGGTTTTATTTGTAGAGCCTAGTATGGCGACATAGTGGGATGGGGCGCTTATGCCGTCTATGATTGATACTTATGATGTGAAGTTGTTTTATACAATATGCACTTATTATAGTATCAAATAATCTGTTTTAAACGTATCAAGCATTCTTTGGCTATTATAAGGTAAAAACCCTATCATCCGGCTTGCGTTGCATTGTGTGATGGGACCTGGGTCTTATAATAGCTTCATTTTTCTTTATTTAGCATTACGCTGTTGTTTTATGCACTGGTGTTCTTGGGAGGAAAACCGTTCCGTGTTATACGGCGTGGTCCCTTGATTTACCTAATTTTGAAATAAAGATTAATAACTGTTTTAGTTCTCACACAGTCCCATGACTGACCTGGAGTTTATTGTTTTAACCTAAACTTTGGGTGCCCTTATTTTGACACGGGCAGCTAGTAGTTTTGGTTTTGCAGATTTATATTCACAGGATCCTGATTTACTGCTGGAATGATACCCGGAAAGCTTTGTATCCGTATATCTCTTCTCGTTGTGTATTGTATTATTTTCCGCTGCTATGTAATTTATTGTAATCTCTGATATTTATCGAATGTGTAATATTTATTCATACTCTGTATATTCTTGTATTCTGATGAATTGTTGTAATTAATAATGAAATTTTCTTCCGTCTGCGTTCTGTTATGGCTTGTTCTCAACTCAATCCGGGATTTCTCGAAAGGGGCATTTCGGGTCGTTTCATTTTGGTATCAGAGCTTTGGTTTACCAAGCTTAGAGAACAAGACACATTAGAACCGAACGAAAGAATTCATCAGAAATTGGATTAGTAATATCCAACGGGAATGACACGTTAGAGATGGGATCAGTAGTATCCTAGAACGAGAGTGAAGAGTAGTGTTTTTGAAATAAAAGTGAAAACAAATTTTGTTTTGAAAATTTAAATCAATTATTTGTATTTGATTACTTATTATATATTAAATTTGGACAATCCAGTATATAAAGATGTTGCGTATACGTCTGATCCACGTGTATTCGAAGTTTTAACATACTGGATAGATATAGAATCACGCTCTAGTAGCCCGGAGATGATTCTGATGATTGACTAGTCGTCATCAGTATTCATGTTCGAGTGACGAAAGTGGGATCTCTATATATTTCCAATTGACTGGTGTGAGAACCAAAATTAGATAGGGCCTATTGTTGTGAACTGGCACCAAAAATGTGATTTTTGACAATATATCAAAGTTATGAATTTGAAATGATAATTAACTAATTGATTGATGGTTGTGTTGTTTGATTAATTAAATGTGGAACCTTTAGCCAAATTGAACCAAATATTGAATTGTATTGAAAATTGGTTACAATTGCATGCATATACATATGTCTATACATTGAATAGGTCATAGTAAGAAGGCTAGAGAAGAGGAATAAAATTGTTTGCCCGACAAATAGGTACATGTTTATTGTATTTCTTGAGTTTTGGGTGATTTTGTGAGCCGATTGGCTAGCCGCTTGGCTTTTTCTTTTTCTTTTGGATTGAAGAAGGCCATGGGAGGCTATATGAAATATCCCGAAGTCCCCGGTGCAGGGGAGGTTATGGCGAAATTTTTCTAAAATTTAGGGTGTTAGCCAAATTTTTGAAAAATTTGAAAAGTTCATAGAAACTGAAAAGTTGAAGAACTTAAGCCGTAATGAAAATAACGAAAGTTGAGTTGATTAGTTAAACAACTTTCGGCTTCGTTCCTTTTTGGGGATGAAAAGTTTTAAGTGGGGGAGATTGTAATAACCCGGAAATCTGAGCCAGTTTAAAATTTTTATTTTGGCAATTTTGATGAATTTTGAATATTTAAAATGAATTATTCTAAATAATAACGACGGAAAATTTATTTTGAATAGAATTCGAACGAACATATTTATATAGATCATCGTTAGAATATAAATATTTATTTATATATATAAAAGGAATTGAAAATGGCGCGGTAGTTCGATAATTCGATTTCAAACTTCAAATGAATGTACAGGATTCAAAATAAACCGGATTTTAGCAAAACCAAAAATATTGGAATCTAATTGAGAATATCTTTCCAACGAATCCGGGAAATCAAAATTTCATAGCGGGAATCAAAAGTTACGTCCAATGGAAGTTTCAGCCTTAAAAATGGAAATTTTGCAAATGACCCCGGTTTTCGACGAAACCACTTTTGTTGGATCCGCGATGTCAAGTTATTACTAGGTTTCAAATTTCATAATTTTTCGAATCAATATGTGAGTGTGGCAAAGGAAAACGCGTTTGATCAGTTTTAGTTGATTTTAATCGATTGGAAAAGGGCCATTTTTCAAACGGTCTCAGAATTCGATGAAATTAGTTTTGTTAGAACCGTATCGTCAATACGAAACTAGAAAATATTTTTCTGGAATTTTTCGAGTTAGTATGTGACCCCAGTAAATTGAAATGCGCGTTCAAATTCAATATATAGAGTTATATGTTGATTTTGACAAAAACTGATCGAAACGATCGAATCAGCTTACGATACATATCCCATTGTGTTCGGAATGGGGGTAATTAGCTAGGGACGACAGACGATGGGTCTCGTTTCGAGTTCAAAAATAAAAGTTGCTTTTTAGAATAAATTAATTAATAAATATAATATAATATAAAATTATATAAAAACCCTCTCCCTCCCCTACCCTCAGCAGTCAACGAAATGGAATTAAAATTAAAAAAAAGGAAAGAAGGGCGAATGGGGAGGAGCCGCACCCCCCTCTCGCCCACCAGCAGTGCGCCGCCGCGCCTCAGGTGGCTGCGCCCCCCTCCTTCTTCCTCTCCTCCTCCTCCGTTCTCCTCTTGCCCCTCCTCGTGAAGCCCACCGCGAAGCTCCACTACACCACCCAGGAATCGACGCAAACACCGCCACCCCCTCCTGACAGCCGCCGCGAGTTCCCCAGCACCCCCTCATTCCTCCAACCTCCTTCTCTTTTCCCATCCGTCCGATTTCAAACACTGTAAGTGTTTAGGTTCTTAGTGTTCTAAAAACTGATTTGTTTATTTATTTATGTATACATTAATGAGATTTTTACGTATAAAAATACGATTTTTATTTATACTTTTAACCTATAAAGATTTGACCTTTATTTATATGACCAAGAATATAATTTTTATCATGTGAAGTGATATAGAGAAAATTCGATTTTAACATATGTAAAGTAATAAAAAGTTTGGATTTTTAATCATAAGAAGGTTAGATTTTTTTTTATAGTAAAAATATAATTTTTATATATTCAGAGCGAAGTAAAAATATAATTTTTATATATTCAGAGTGAAGTAAAAATATAATTTTTTTATATTCAGAGCAAAGTACAAATATAATTTTTATATATTCAGAAGCAAAGTGAAAATTTGATTTTTATATATTCATTAGCGAAGTAAAAATTCGATATTTATACATTCATATAGCGAAGGAAAATAGAATTTTTATATATAAAAGAGCCGAATAAAAATGTTATTTTTTTCTGTATAGCGTGGGAATAAAAAAAATCTTTATATAAGAGTAGCTTGGAAAGAATTGGATTTTTATACATATAATAACGATATAAAATTACGATTTTTATTATTTGTAAAATGAGAATATAAAAATGTGATTTTTATATATGTAGTGAATACGGCCGACGAAAGCGGCAAAAAAGGAGCAACGGTGAAGATTTCCTACTTATGAAGAGTCGTGGCGTTTGGATTAGCTAGCCGGTGAGAACTTCTCACCTTTAATTTAATTTTCTAGTTCAAATATATACTAGGATGCAGACGGTGTTTAGTAGCACCCGACACCCGTCGTCCACAGATCATGGACGGCTTGTATGCTTGGTTGTTTGATTTTGATGTGCAGTTGATTGTGTGATGTGATATAAAATATTTATGTAGTTAAAAATATTTTATAGTTGAAAATATAATTTTTAACATGAATGTGAATAAATAAATATAAACAAATATGACGATTTGTTTATATACACACATTTGACTGATATTGATTGGGACGATAAATTTTACACATCGCCCAATTGCACAAATAAAATCTGTGTTTGACTGATTGGAACCCCACACGGGTATTGGGATAATATATGACATACACTAATCCCAATAATTAGTTGTATGTCGATCGATTGATTGACAGACTGTTATAAGCATTGAATATTTATATTTGATGCTTATACAGTGTAGAATGCACTTTGGATGATGGTTGATTATTTGTCGTTGTTGATATATACATGCGTTGTATGGAAGTCCATAGAAATAAAATCTATGGTAACTGATTGGGCCTCATTCCAGTTTTGAATAGAAATATTTGAAAAAGAAATATTTGAAATAGAATATTTGAAAATAGAATATATGAAGCCGTGTTGATTAGATTGACGCCATTTTGACGTGAACGATATTTATATCAATTTTATTTGTTTTTAATGAATATCGAAAAATGATTTCAATAATCGAATCCTTTAGAAAATGAATTCGAATTGAATGGAATAGAAAAGAAATTCGAATTAAATTGAATTGAAAATGAATTCGAATTGAAAATGAATAGAATTGAATTCGAAGTGAAAGTAAATAGAATTGAATTCGAATTGAAATTGAATAGAAATGAATTTGAATTGAAATTGAATTGAATTGAAAACGAACAGAAATTGAATTAAAAATCGATTTGAATTAAAATCAATTTGTAATGAATTTAAAACGAATTTATAAGGAAAAAATTCAATCGTGATTTGAATCTGAAATAAAGTGGAAATCATTTCGAAAACGAATTTAAGACGATTTATGAAATACGTTTTAAAAAAGAAATCGACGAAGTATATATTATATATATTATATGTATAATATAATGGCCTGAATAGAATGCGCTGCGCTGCAGCAGTTCGCGAATTTCGACCGTTGACTTCGAATGGACATTGCGGGAGATCCGTCCGTCGGATTCTCCTAAAACCGGAACCGTTGGGTTCGTATCGAAAAGAGCTTTCTAACGAATAATAGAAATTAGAAATCTAACGGTTGGATTTGGAATTATGTCCAAATCAAATTGGGAAAAGGTCGCTGTAAGTGCAGTTCGATGGCCGTTGATGGAAATCGACAGTACGGGCCTTGATAAAATTATTAAAAATAGTAATAATTTGTGTAAAATCATAAGGAATGATTTGAGAAAAATTGGGATGAAAAACTCCATATTTGAAAAGATAAAAATAGATTTTTGTCGAAATGAACTAGTTTTGAACTAGAACTATAATTCTATTTATTTTTAAAATAAATAGATTGAATTTGAAATGGTTTTAAAAGTAACCAGAAGTTCCAATAATAGAATTGGAATGGATTTGAATTGAAATTGTCTTCGGAATATTTCGATGTTGGATTTCGTGATGATATAGATATTATTATGGGAATTTGAAAGATATATTAATATCGTTATTTCCAATACGATATTTGTTGGTCGTAGAATTTGATATTGAATATAAGTCGGTATATTTTCTATTCAGAGCCTTGTATTTAATATCAAATGTGATTTGGGTTTGTCGTGAATGGTGTCTTCATTAACAATGTTCTTAAGCCCAGTTGAGAAAAACAGTTGAGAAAAAGATTAAATCTTTTTATTTAGATTTAATGAAGTGTACCAATTAAATAATATTTAATTGGAATTGAGTTGGTATTGATTTTTGGGTTTATCGTGAACAGTGTTTTAAACAACACTTGTACCCGATAATTAATGGAATGTGATTTTGGGTTTATCGTGAACCGTGTTTTAAATGACACTGATTCTTTAACCCAGTTAAAGATTAAAACTAAGTGGAGTTTTAATGAATCTTTAATTAGATTGAAAAGATCGAGAATGGAGTATCACCAGTTTTGCTCCAGGCGATAGTTAAATATTTAATTAGATTTGAACGTGAAATGGTAATTGAATTTACCGATAATACCGTGGTGTTAGATATGAAGTATGGCCAGTTTTACTTCATGAGATGAATAGGTTGGTATTGGGAAGTAAAATAAATGATTACTTCGGTGTGGTTCGCTAATCCCGACAAGTTTGAATTGATATTCAAGGAAGATTAAAGAATAATTTAAAGAATTTATCTTTGATAAAATTAATGGGAACCTTTCCCAAAGTATAAGAATATTTGAATAAAGGGATATTCTGAATTGGAATGAAGCGTATGTTGTGTTTGTGTAACACTTGTTTATTATATACGCGAGTTATTCAGAAAGACCGGGATTATCCCATTCTGAATAACTGATTCGACGTGGTGTCGAGGATGAAGACCGGAGGTCTTCATGTCGTTTGGGTGGTTACTGATGATCTTGATTGGGCCGTACACCCAAGAGGAGGGAATCAGTTAGTGGTCGTCCAGACGTACTTGGAGATCGATGGATATGCGGGGTACTAGGTGCCTCCGGTTTCGTTCAGACCCAGAACGAACTTGTAAATGGACTGTGTGTCTGACATTGGATTTCAGTCTGTGTGATTGATTTATATTAAATATATATCTGTTTGGCAGCGGAGAATTTATTCTCTTGCTTAATGCCCTTCTCTGAGATGTACGAGCTCAAGGGTTATATATTGATGGATATCAAACGCATGGAGTGAATTGCCTTTGTGGCATGCCTAAGTGGCAATTGATCAAGGCTTATGTTGAAAAGCAAATTCTTGTGGTGATGATCAAAGCATGGCCTTTGTGGCGTAGCTTTGTGTGGCGTTGATTTGCGAGCCTCACACCCCGGTGGTAAACCAAAAACGGGAGAGGACCTCAGGGAGGACATGCGTTTCTTTCTAGCTAGAAGTGGCGTCAGTGGTTTTACACGCCCTAACGAGTTTGACTTATGTGGTTGCTGCTGTTGCGAGGTGCCTCAGATATATCGATCGTTCTCGAATCGATGGAGTCATTCGTTGGCTCATTTGCGCCCCATAGGGCGGGGAGACGTATTGTCCAGGGTTTAAGTTTAATCCACATCGAGTGGACCGGCTCTGACGATCCAAGGTGCACTCGAGCTCTGTATCCTGAGACATGGCAGGCTAGATTGTCTCGAATTCGGTAGAGGACTATCTTTTGCCTCGGTTCAAAGATGGAAATCCAACTTCCAATACGAGACTTTGCGGTTTTATTTGTAGAGCCTAGTATGGCGACATTGTGGGATGGGGCGCTTATGCCGTCTATGATTGATACTTATGATGTGAAGTTGTTTTATACAGTTTGCACTTATTATAGTATCAAATAATCTGTTTTAAACGTATCAAGCATTCTTTTGCTATTATAAGGTAAAAACCATATCCTCCGGCTTGCGTTGCATTGTGTGATGGGACCTGGGTTATAACGTATCAAATAAATAGCTTCATTTTTCTTTGTTTAGCATTGCGCTGTTGTTTTATGCACTGGTGTTCTTGGGAGAAAACCCGTTCCGTGTTATACGGCGTGGTCCCTTGATTTACCTAACTTTAAAATAAAGATTAATAACTGTTTTAGTTCTCACACCTGTCCCATGACTGACCTGAAGTTTATTGTTTTAACCTAAACTCTGGGTGCCCTTATTTTGACATGGGCAGCTTGTAGTTTTGGTTTTGCAGATTTATATTCATAGGATCCTGGTTTACAGCTGGAATGATATCCGGAAAGCTTTGTATCCGTATATCTCTTCTAGTTGTGTATTGTATTATTTTCCGCTGCTATGTAATTTATTGTAATCTCCGATATTTATCGAATGTGTAATATTTATTCATACTCTGTATATTCTTGTATTCTGATGAATTGATGTAATTAACAATGAAATGTTCTTCCGTCTGCGTTCTGTTGTGGCTTGTTCTCAACTCAATCCGGGATTTCCCTAAAGGTGGATTTCGGGTCGTTTCACCCACGTTCTTCATTTAGAAAGAATATAAAAAAAAGAAAAAAAGGGCTCGATCTCGATCTGCACCCCCCCCCCTACGCGACCACCGCCCTAGCCTCCCTCCGCCTCAACCGCTTCCTCGCCCCTCTGGATCGAAGACCGACACTCCCTCCCCCCCCTCTGGATCGAAGACCGAACCCCCCTCTCGATCGAACTACAACCCCCCTCCCCACCTCGAGCGCGCCACCGCAGGGACCCCCGATGCCGCCTCCTCAGCCCCTCCACCTCCGGCGAACACGCTGGGCCCCCTCCTCTAAAGAAAACCGAAGATGTAAGTTTTATTATATTTTATTTGTTTATTTATATATGAATAACAAAGAGTAGATCTGATTTTATATAGGAACTAAAACTGAAAAGATTACATTTTTATCATCGAAAGATTATATTGTATCAATGAAGAAAGTTGAGATTTTTGTTTGATCGAAGATATAGCTACCTTGTCATAAGATTTTCAAAGATAGGAAGGTTTGAATTTTTACACTAGGAAAGTTCGAATTTTTACAATATGAAAGTTTGAATTTTTATGAAGGAAAAGTTCACATTTTCAAATATGAAAAGATTAGATTTTTAATTATACCAAGATAAGATTTTTAGCTATAAAAGGGAATGAATTTTAGTTAGGTAAAAATATGATTTTTATCTATACAGATTTGAAGATAAAAATTCGATTTTTATATATATGAAGTGAAGAAAAAAATTCGATTTATATATATATATGAAGTGAAGATAAAAAAAATCGATTTTTATATATGATGTTAGCGAAGTAAAAATATAATCTTTTTATATAGAATAGCATTGTAAAAATATAATCTTTTTATATAGAATAGCATAGTAAAAATATAATCTTTTTATATAGAATAGCATAGTAAAAATATAATCTTTTTATATAGAATAGTATTGTAAAAATATAATCTTTTTATATAGAATAGCATTGTAAAAATATAATCTTTTTATATAGAATAGCATTGTAAAAATATAATCTTTTTATATAAAAAGTGGCGTTGTAAAAATATAATTTTTCCTTGTATGAAGTAGCGAAGTAAAAACGTGATTTTTATCATATATATAGCAAAGTAAAAATACGATTTTTATTATTAGAATGGTTAAGGAGAAAAATATGATTTTTTAATTGAAAGTGAACAAATAAAAATGTGATTTTTATTTTAAAGAAAACAGTATAAAAATGTGAGTTTTATATATGTAGTGAACGAAATTGACGAAGGGCGAGCTCGACGAAGATTTGCTACATATGAAGTGTCGCGGCGTTTGATTTAGCTTCTCGGTGAGAACTCCTCACCTTCAATTTATTTCTAGTTTGAAATATATACTAGGATGCAGACGGTGTTTAGTAGCACCCGACACCTATTGTCCACAGACCATGGACGGCTTGTTTGTTTGATTGATGTGATGTGAAAAGTGATTGTGTGATGTGGAATGAAATAAAATATTTTATAGTTAAAAATATGATTTTTAACGTGTATATAAAATAAATAGTAATAAACAAATCGGACGATTTGTTTGTATACACTGATTTGACTGATATTGATTGGGACGATAAATTTTACACATCGCCCAACTGCACAAATAAAATCTGTGTTTGTTGATTTGAAACCCCACACGGGTATTGGGATGATATTTGACGTACACTAATCCCGATTGTTTAGTTGTATGTCAATCGATGGGTTGACAGACTGTGTAAGCGTTAATTATTTATATTTAATGCTTATGCAGTTGTGTGGTGCACTCTGGATAATGGTTGATGATTTATTGTTGCTGTTATATACATGTGTTGTAGGGAATCCATATAATAAATGTTATATGGTAATTGATTGGGCCTCATTCCAATTGGGAAAATAAGAAATATAAATTCATGTGTTGAATAGAAATAAATATTCATGTGTTGAATAGAAAATATAAATTCATGTGTTGAATAAAATATATATTCATGTGTTGAATAAAATATATATTCATGTGTTGAAGAAAATATTCATTTGTTGAATAGAATAACCAAATTATTGAAATATATCAAGCCGTGTTGGTCAGATATGCGTTTTGACGCGAACGATATTTATATCGATTATATTCGTTTTTATAATGATTATAGGAAAAGAAGTGATTTCAAAATATAACGTTTTCAAAATATTATTATTTGTATATCGATGATGTGGAATATTCAATTTTGATTCGAAATTGAATATGAAGTTGAAATCGTTTTGAAAACGAATTTAAAACGATTTATAAAATACGTTTTAAAAGGAAATCGACGATATATATATATATATATATATATATTATATGTATATATAATGGCCTGAATAGAACGCGCCGCGTTGCGGCAGTTCGTGAATTTCGACCATTGACTTCGAGTGGGCATTACGGGAGATCCGACCGTCGGATTCTCCTAAAACCGGAACTGTTGGGTTCGTATTGAAAAGAGCTTTCTAACGAATATTAGAGATTTGAAATCTAACGGTTGGATTTGGAATTATGTCCAAATCAAATTTGGAAAAGGTTGTTGTAAGTGCAGTTCGATGGTCGTTGATGGAAATCGACTGTACAGGCCTTGATAAAATTATTAAAAATAGTAATAATTTGTGTAAAATCATAAAAAATGATTTGTGAAGAATTGGGATGAAAATTTCCATATTTGAAAAGATAAAAATAGATTTCTATCGAAATGAACTAGTTTTGAACTAGAATAATAATTTATTTATTTTTAAATAAATAAATTGGATTTGAAATGGTTTTGAAAATAACCAGAATTTCCAATAATTGAATTGGAATGGATTTGAATCGAAATTATCTTTGGAATATTTCGATGTTGGATTTCGTGATGATACAGATATTGTTATGGGAATTTGAAAGATATATTTATATCGTTATTTTCAATACGATATTTGTTGGTCGTAGAATTTGATATTGAATATAAGCCGATATATTTTCTATTCAGAGCCTTGTATTTAATATCAAATGTGATTTGGGTTTTTGTGAATGGTGTCGTCATTAACACTGTTCTTAAACCCAGTTGAGAAAAAGGTTAAATCTTTTTATTTAGATTTAATGAAGTGTACCAATTAAATGGTATTTAAATTGGAATTGAATTGGAATTGATTGTTGGGTTTATCGTGAACGGTGTTTTAAATAACACTTGTTCTTTAACCCGATAATTAATGGAATGTGATTTTGGATTTATAGTGAACCGTGTTTTAAATGACATTGGTTCTTTAACCCAGTTAAAGACAGGATATTGATTTTTGGAAAGATTAAAACTATGTGGAGTTTTAATGTATCTTTAATTAGATTGAAATGGTCGAGAATGGAGTATCACCAGTTTTGCTCCAGGCGATAGTTAAATCTTTAATTAGATTTGAACGTGAAATGGTAATTCAATTTACCGATAACACCGTGGTGTTAGATATGTAGTATTACCAGTTTTACTTCATGGGATGAGTAGGTTGGGATTGGTAAATAAAATAATTGATTACTTCGATGTGGTTCGCTAATCCCGACTAGTTTGAATTGATATTCAAAAGAAGATTAAAGAATAAATTTAAAGAATTTATCTTTGATAAAATTAATGGGAACCGTTCCCTAAGTAAAAGAATATTTGAATAAAAGAATATTCTGAATTGGAATGAGGCGTATGTTGTGTTTGTGTAACATGTGTTTATTATATACGCGAGTTGTTCAGAGAGACGGGTTTATCCCATTCTGAATAACTGATTCGACGTGGTGTCGAGGATGAAGACGGTGGTTGAAGACCGGAGGTCTTCACGTCGTTTGAGTGATTACTGATGATCTTGATTGGGCCGTACACCCAAGAGGAGGGAATCAGTTAGTGGTCGTCCAGACGTACTTGGAGATCGATGGATATGCGAGGTACAAGGTGCCTCCGGTTTCGTTTAGACCAGAACAAACTTGTAAATGGACTGTGTGTCTGACATTGGATTTTATTCTGTGTGATTGATTTCTATTAAATATATATCTGTTTGGCGGCGGAGAATTTATTCACTTGCTTAACGCCCTTCTCTGAGACGTACGAGCTCAGGGGTTATATATTGATGGATATCAAACGCATGGAGTGAATTGCCTGTGTGGCATGCCTAAGTGGCAAATGATCAAAGCTTCTGTTGAAAAGTAAAGTCTTGTGGGTGATGATCAAAGCATGGCCTGTGTGGCAGAGCTTTGTGTAGCGTAGATTCGCTAGCCTCACACCGCGATAGTAGACCAGAAACGGGAGAGGACTTCAGGGAGGGCATGTGTTTCCTTCTAGCTAGAAGTGGCGACAGTGGTTTTACACGCCCTAACGGGTTTAACTTAGGTGGTTGTTGCTGTTGCGAGGCGCCTCGGATATATCGGTCGATCCGGTACCGATGGAGTCATTGGACTCATTGACACCCCAAAGGGTGGGGAAACGTAGTGTTCAGGCATTTTAATCCACATCGGTGGACCGGCCCTGACGATCCAAGGGCCCACCTGAGTCTGGGTCCTGAGACACGGGCTAGAGCGTCTCGAATCAGTGAGGGCTATCTTTTGCCTCGGTTCACAGATGGAAATCCAATTTCCAAATACGTGACTTTGCAGTTTTATTTGTAGAGCCTAGTATGGCGATATGATATATGGTACCCATGCCGTCTATGATTGATATCTATGATTGAAATTGTTTTGACAATATACACTTATAGTAACAAAAGATGAAATTTAGCGTATCAAGCATTCTTTGGCTATTATAAGGTAAAACCCTATCCTCCGGCTTGTGTTGCATTGTGTGATGGGACCTGGGTCTTATAATAACTTCATTGTTCTTTATTTAGCATTGCGTTGTTGTTTTATGCACTGGTATTCTTGGGAGGAAACCCGTTCCATGTTATACGGCGTGGTCCCTTGATTTACCTAACTTTAAAATAAAGATTAATAACTGTTTTAGTTCTCACACCAGTCACATGACTGATCTGGAGTTTATTGTTTTAACCTAAACTCTGGGTGCCCTTATTTTGACACGGGCAGCTAGTAGTTTTGGTTTTGCAGATGTATATTTACAGGATCCTGGTTTACAGCTGGAACGATACTCGGAAAGCTCTATATCCGTGTATTACTTTCAATTGTGTATTGTATTATTTTCCGCTGCTATGTAATAATGTATTGTAATCTCTGATATGTTCTGTGTAATATTTATTCATACTCTGTATATTCTTGTATTCTGATGGAATTGTTGTAATATACAATGAAATGTTCTTCTGTTTGCGTTCTGGTTTAAACAATCAGGGGTTTCGAACGGTCTTGGTCGGTTTAGCGACTGATTCGGATCGAGCGAAATTCCCGGTCGTTTACAATATATGACATACATTAGTCCCAACAATTAGCTGTATGTCGATCGATTGATTGACGGGCTATTGTAAGCGTCAAATATTTGTATTTGATGCTTATGTAGTGTAGAATGCACTCTGGATGATGGTTGACTATGTTTGATTGTGGTTGTATACATGTAGTGTATGAAATCCATATAATCAAATTATATGGTAATTGACTGTGTCTGATTCCAGTTCAGAAATAATGAATATTTTAAAATAATGATTATTTTAAAATAACGAATATTTTCAAATAATATTCGGTAAAAGACCAAAATCTGATTTTGATGTCCGATTTGGGATGGACACAAATATATTTAAATATATAAAGCCGTGTTGATAGATTGACGCCATTTTGACGTGAACGATAGTTATATCGATTTTATTCATTTTTATAATGAATATAAAAAAGGAATAGATTTCAAAATCAAATATTTTGAAAAATTATCATATATATATATATGTATATATATATATATATATTAATGATATGGAATATTCAATTTTGATTTGAAATTGAATATGAAGTTGAAATCGTTTGGAAAATGAATTTAAAATAATTTATAAAATACGTTTTGAATGGAAATCGACGAAATATAATATATATATATATATAATATAATTGCCTGAATAGAACGCGCCGCGCTGCGGCAGTTTGCGAATTTCGACCAGTGACTTTGAATGGACATTACGGGAGATCCAACCGTCGGATTCTCCTAAAACTGGAACCGTTGGGTTCGTATCAAAAAGAGGTTTCTAACAAATATTGGAGATTTGAAATCTAACGGCTGGATTTGGAAATCGACTGCACGGGCCTTAATAAAATTATTAAAAATATCAATAATTGGTGCAAATTCATAATAAATGATTTGGAAAGAATTAGGATGAAAAATCCCATATTTGAAAATATAAAAATAGATTTTTATCGAAATGAACTAGTTTTGACTAGAATTATAATCCATTTATTTTTAAAATAAATAAATTGGATTTGAAATGGTTTCAAAAATAACCAGAATTTCCAATATATAAATTGGAATGGATTTGAATCGAGATTGTCTTCAGAATATTTCGATGTTGGATTTCGTGATTATACAGATATTGTTCGGGGAATTTGAAAGATATATTTATATCGTTATTTCCAATATGATATTTGTTGGTTGTAGGATTTTGTAATAACCCGGAAATCCGAGCCAATTTAAATTTTTTATTTTGGCAATTTTAGTAAATTTTGAATATTTAAAATGAATTATAACGACGAGAAATTTATTTAGAATAGAAATAGAACGTATATATTTATATAGATCGTCGTTAGAATATAAATATTTTATTTTAACTATAAAAGGAATTGAAAATGGCGCGGTAGTTCGAATATTTGATTTCAAATTTCAAATGAATGTGCAGGATTCAAAATAAATCGGATTTTGGCAAAACAAAAAATATTTGAATCTATTTGAAAATATCTTTCCAACGAATCCGAAAAATCTAAATTTCATAGCGGGAATCAAAAGTTATGCCCAGTTGAAAATTCAGAATAGTCGCTATGGAATTCTGGCCCTTAGAAATGGAAATTTTGCAAACGACCTTGGTTTTCGACGAAAACACTTTTGTTGGATCCGGGATGTAGAATTATTGCTAGATTCCAAAATTCCTAATTTTCTGAATCAATATGTGAGTGTGGCGAAGTTAAACGTGTTTTGACAGTTTCAGTCAATTTCGATCGACCAGAAAATGGTCATTTTTAAAACGGTCTCAGAATTCGACGAAACTAGTTTTGTTAGGACCGTATCGTCAATACGAAGCTAGAAATAATTTTTTTGGAATTTTTAGAGTTAGTATGTGGCCACGGTAAATTGAAATGTACGTTTAAAATCCAATATATGGATTTATATTTTAATTTCAAGGAAAACTGACTGTAACAGCCGAACTGGCTCACGATACATATTCCATTGCGTTCGGAATGGGGGTAATTAGCTATGGGCAACAGTCGGTGCACTTGATTTCGAGTTCAAATGCAAAGTCAACTTGAAAGAGAATAAAATAATTAATTAATTAAATTATAATTAGTAGCCCCCCTACTCTCTCTCACCGTCAGATTTAAAAAAAAATTAGAAAAAAAAACCCTAAGACCTAATCGCGCCTCCACCCTCCCCCTCCTCGTCGTCCGCTACCCTCACCTATCAGCGCCGCCGCCTCCAACCCCGATACTCCTCACCCCCCCCCCACCTCCTTCCCCGATCTCGATTCTCCCTCTTCGCTACTCCCTCTTCCATTCCAGAAAAAACCCCAATGCCCATGAGCCCTAAAACCGCCGTGACCTGCCACCATTCCTGTAACAACCCGGAAAAACTAAGCCAGTTTAAATTTTTTATTTCGGCTAATTTAAAGAATTTTGAATATTTAAAATGAATTATTTTGAATAATAATGACGAAAAATTTATTTTCGACGAAGTTAAAACGAATAATTTTATTTTAATTATATAACGAGCCTGAATTGGCGCGACAGTTCGAAAATTCAATTTCGAATTTCAAATGAATGTACAAGATTCAAAATAAATCGGATTTCAGTGAAACAAGAAATATTCAAATCTGTTTAATCATAACTTTCTAACGGAAGTAAGAAACTGAGATTTCACTTTAGAAGTTGAAAGATATATCCAGTTTAAAATTCAGAAAAGGCGGTGTGGAATTTATATATTTTTTAATATATATAAAGGCCTTGAAAATAGCCATTTTGCAAACGACCTCTGTTTTCGATGAAACCACTTTTGTTGGATCCGGGATGTCAAATTATTGCTAGATTCAAATTTCCATAATTTTCTGAATCAATATGTAAGCGTGGCACACTAAAACGTGTTTTGACTGTTTTAGTCAATTTCGATCGACCAGAAAATAACCATTTTTCAAACGGTCACATAATTTGACGAAATTAGTTTTTTAGGACCGTATCATCAATACGAAGCTAGAAATAATTTTTCTGGAATTTTTAGAGTCAGTATATGGCCCCGGTAAATTAAAATGTGCATTTAAAATGAATATATAATGATTTATATTTTAATTTTGACGGAAACTGATCGTAACAGCCGAACTGGGTTACGAAACATATCCCATTGTGTTCAGAATGGGGGCATTTGGCTAGGGACGACAGTCGTTGGGGTCAATTTGGAGTTTGAATGTGAAATCTAACTTTTTGGGATTAAAATAATATTAAATAATTCTATAAAAGGGGCAAATTCTCCCAAACCCTAGCCATTCAATACAGCCGCCGTTCAAAGCTGTTAACGGCCCAGAAAGCACAAAATTAAATCTCCTTTTTCCCATCAATCCGCACAACAATTTTAGGAAATTACAAAGGAGATCGAAGAGTATTTTGAGATCTACAAAATCATACGGGGATGATGGAATTTAGTTGAGGGGTTTGCTCGATTTGGGCGCTCAAAGGAATGATCTTTGGACTTTGATTGCAGCGCCTAGGTGGCGGCGAGTTCGCCTGAACAGGGGGCGACAGAAGAACTTCTGAAGGGCTTCGACGGGGAATGGTTGGATGGTGGTCCGGCTCTGTATAGGGACGGTGGCGGTGGCTTGTTCGAGTGGGCGATGGGCTTCTCGTGACAGCAAGAAAGAACGAGGTACAGGATTTTTTCTAGGGTGAAGAATACAAAGAAGGGATGACGTGGAGGGGAGATTAGTGGAGTTAGGTTAATTATTAAAATTAATTTATTTGTTAATCCCCTATTTAAATATCAAAGATTCTAAATATCATATCTTTTTATCTAGATATCAGAATTCAATGATTTTCGAAGCATTGGGACCGTGATGACGATATCTACACAGTGGAACTGACCAGAATCAAAATAGACCAAATCAGAATTTAAGGATAATTCAAAAATCCGAACAGAAATTCAGACAAAACTGACGGAGTGGATCCCACTGTGATAATTCTCTCACTATAAATTTTCTGTATAGTTATTTATTTTGTAACTGCATGTATGAACTGCTCCCCGTCGTCCACAGACCATGGACAACTTGTTTGCTTGTATTCTGTGCGAAAATATATATGTGATGTGAAATGGAAACTATATACGATGTGAATAAATATTTATATATATTGAAAAGTGAAAATATCGTATATATTGAAAAGTGAAAATATCGTATATATATTGAAAGTGAAAATATTATATATATGTAAGGTGGAAATAATATATATATATATATGAAATGAAAACGATATATATATGAAATGTGAAAATGATGTATATATGAAATGAAAACGATATATATATGAAATGTGAAAACGAAGTACATATGAAATGAAAACGATATATATATATATATATAAATATATATATATAGATATATGAAATGTGAAAATGAATTGGTTAAAAATATTATTTTTAACATATATATGAGTTGTATGAGATTTTCATGTATATGGAAAATTCAATTTTGATTTGAAATTGAATATGAAGTCGAAATTGTTTGAAAACGAATTTAAAACGATTTATAAAATTCGTTTTAAATGGAAATCGTCGAAATATATATTATATATATAATATAATGGCCTGAATAGAACGCGCCGCGCTGCGGCAGTTCGCGAATTTCGACCATTGACTTCGAACGGACATTACGGGAGATCCGACCGTCGGATTCTCCTGAAACCGGAACCGTTGGGTTCGTATCAAAAAGAGCTTTCCAACGAATATGAGAAATTAGAAATCTAATGGTTGGATTTGGAATTATGTCCAAATCAAATTTGGAAAAGGTCGCTGTAAGTGCAATTCGATGGCCGTTGATGGAAATCGACTGTACGGGCCTTGATAAAATTATTAAAAATATTAATAATTTATGTAAAATGTAAAGAAATGATTTGAAAAGAATTGGGTTGAAAAACTCCATATTTGAAAAGATAAAAGTAGATTTTTATCGAAATGAACTAGTTTTGAACTAGAATAATAATTTATTTACTTTTAAAATAAATAAATTGGATTTGAAAGGGTTTTAAAAATAACCAGAATTTCCAGTATATGGATTGGAATGGATTTGAATCGAAATTATCTTCGGAATATTTCGGTATTGGATTCCGTGATTATACGGATATTGTGATGGGAATTTTGAAGATATCGATATCGTTATTCCCGATACGATATCTGTTGGTTTCAGGATTTGATGTTGAATATAAGTCGATACTATCTCTATTCAAAACCCTATATTTAATGTCAAATTGGACTGATTGATTGTTTGGATTATGCTCGACCAGTTTATGAGCAAAATATGTTTTTACAGTTAGCATTGGGTTGGGTAAGAATATCTGTGTGCTAACACCTTGTGAAACACTTCACGATTTGACGATAAGGTGTTTAGCGATGTGTTCATTTCAAATTTAATGAGTGATTGTAAAATTAAGTTTTTCTTAAGTGAAAAGAAATGTATTCCTGATTTTGGACAGGGAATGTTTTATAAAAATGTTTTATAAAACAAAAGGATTTCGAGGCCCAAAACCCGATGACTTCTAAACGATTTAGAAATGTATTATGTGTTACATTGTGGTTCATCGCGTATCGATTAGTTGCTATTGATGATGTATCTGTTTGGTGGCGGAGAATTTATTCTCTTGCTTAACACCCTTTTTTGAGACGTACGAGCTCAAAGGTTATGTGATTAATAGTGACTGATCATATGTGTGAATTACTGATGTGAAGTAGTATAGTTTGAAAGTACTTGTGATTATTATCTTGTGAAATGATTTTTCCTACTTTGGGACATAAAACGGTTTAGTTTGTAGCTAAAGATTCGGGTGACCCGATAGAGACTAAAAGTACTTTGGCTGGATCCAGTGCCTTAGGGTGAGTGGTGTAGCCTGCTCCATGCATGAGAGGTGCACATATATATATCGAGTTAGATGGGCGCTTACTGCCCGGTCTGAGGGAATATTCTCGATATTTGGTTGATACTTGTTTATATGCGTTGTTATGATTTGGAATTCATATTTCCAAATGATTTGATTTGAGATCTCGAAGTGAAATCTACTTTGATATAGAAAGTTAGATATGTATTTCAAATGACTTGAAACAAGAAATCGGGAATAAAATTGTAACATACCGTCTTTCGTCCACTTCAAGCTGGTAATTAAACCAACTCAAACCGTTCGAAATGACAGAATGTTATTAGCTTCTGAGGTAAATAGAATAAATCACAGAATCATAGACATAGAGAACATTATATCTCGCAGCAGAATAAATAAATTATACAATAGTAGTTCATGAAGCTACTAAATCAAAAATCAAAATTTATACATAATATCAGAGTTACAAATTTAAATACAGTGGAAGTCGAAATACATGAATTTCTAATACAAAGGATAAAAGACAGAATCAACAGGTAGAGGTCATATCTTCAACAGTCTCCAGCTTCAGAAGGTGAAATTTCAACACTGCATTACTCGATCTGACCCGTGCAATAATGCAAAACAAAACAACTCGGATCAGGACTAACATTCTCATGGAAGTAAATCAACTCAAATGAAATGTTTAATGAAATGCAATCAGTAACTTAAAGGATGTTAGGATCACCATCCTCTAAGGATCCGTCAAACTAATATCATATAATATAATACGCTATTATGATAGTGGCTATGGTTAAATATAACATATTAAAATAGCGTAAGCGGGATTACATTTTTACCCTTACACTGTTTATAAACATTGCATATAAAACACCAGTAACGGTAGGTGGATAGGGATGCGCCGCTATACGACAACGTCAAATCAAAATCGTAGGGGCTCGATCAGGATAATATGACAAGGCACACGAGGAATACCCAAGGTAGGATTCTACCGATGCACGCCCGGACCGGTGGTAACGCATAGCCGCAACTACCGCCCACCTCGAACAACACTCCCATACTCAAGGGTGGCCACCAATCAAATCACAAAGTAATAGATATAGTTCGAAGAAGTGTGTCCGATGGAGGTGCGACCTCACTTAATCACGGTATAGCACCTGTTTTAGTCATTTTAATTATGACCCGAAGGTCAAGTTTATCCATCAACGTTCTCTTTCTTCAATCCAGTAATCGCCAACAAACCATCCTACTTCATTCTGGAACTCCACCGCGTACACAGTTGTTAAAGTGGTTTTCGGTATTGGCAGAGAGTATGACAATATCCGATCCCGGTCTCTTTAACAACCAAACGTTTACATTTTTCACACCGTGGCCATTTTAATAAAATCATATCTTGAAATTAATTGATTTAAGAAATTTCTTTAATTCAAACCAAACAGTTTATGAATCAATTCCTTATATAAAATTATTTCAATTCATACTCAGTCAATTTATAATCGAATTCATATATTCATATCAATTATAAATTCAAATTCCAATTAATTACGTAGTTCACATTCATTTCCTATACAGTTCAATATTTAAGTCAATTCAAAATTCGCATTTAGTTGATTAAAAATCAAATTCATTGAATCAAGTATCGTTATATAAATTTAATTCTTTAAACCTCGCATTTAAATCGCAAAATCAAAACTTATCCACCTTTTGAGTTTATTATTAAAGTTTATAAATTATATATAAAATAAGCATTGAAAATATTGTTTGTAAGTTATAAATTTATATAGAAAATAACTTTATAAACATATATAGGTTTAAATTAATTCAAAAATAGGTTTAGAAAGAATAATTTATTATAATATATTAATTTAAAGTTAAAAGTACATATATGATTAAATTATACGGTTTAAAATAAATAAATTATAAGTAAAATCTTAAATAAGCATTTAAATACATTTTTACTCATAAAATCATTTTAAACATATAATTTAGAATTTACAAAATTTAAGTATAAACCTTTAAAATATAAATATAAAATATAAGATCTTAAATTAATATTATTACAATCAAACTTTCCAAATCATTTTAATTCGAAAACATGACCAACGGTGTCCGTATATAGTTTTCTACCCTATGGTCAAGTGATACGGATATTTATCATTTCAACCCGCAATTTATAAAATTTCTACGGGTTTATCATTTCAACCAGCAATCCCAAATTCAGTAAAAATCGTTCAGGTCTATCATTTCAACCCATAACGATTTTTCCCTAATCTAATGTTTGTTCGGGTATGTATCATTTCAACCCTTAGTGGTTTTCCTAAAGTAGGGGTATATACAACATAGTCAATCACATCATAGTCATATATATTCAGCGTACATACATGTCATATGAATATCGTGTCACATATAAAAGTGCATATTTAAACAAACAATTTCTACTGACAATCCTATACATTTCATAACAGTTCATTTAGTTGATCTAACATCTACGAAGTAAATTGAGTCAGGTGTGAGACAAACTCACCTTTCGTGGCGCAGATTAAAGACAAACATATGAATGCAGAATTGAAACGACGGCTCCCATGCAAGATTCAGAATAATTTCAGCTCGATGCTTGCTCATTATTTTATTTTATTTTATAAGAGGAGAAGGGATTTTCTCAACAAAACAACATAGAAATTGGATTTGTGGAACAGTTTACGAAACCTTTTTTTCATAGGTATAAAAGAAGCAACACAATTACACAAAAATTCCATTATCTTATATATATTATATATAAAACATACACATCAAAATACTTATACATGTATATTTAAAAAAACAACTCTACGATCCAAGCACCTATCAAATTTTCACAAATAATTTCTTTATAAAAAGAAAACAAAATAGAAACTTAACCCAAACTCGTGCATACAACAACTATATACATATTATTTAAAGAGAGCGGTTATATGAACACAAAAATTTGACATAAATCAAAAGGCATAATTTCTCAACCACATGATTAATTTATCTTTATGTGAAGGGTGCAATCATGGGGTAATCTTATGGTTTAGATTTTATGTCCCTCAATTTGTGTCAAATCTTTGTGTCTAAATAGACTTTCTCTTATATCAATCACACAAACACATACACATAGGCGAAATAAATAAAAACGCATGCCCCAAACAAATAAATAAATATATATATATATATATAATATAAATTAAACATAAATCAACAAAAAAAAAAACTGAAGTAAGATAAACCCACACAAACACATAACTTGACCCAATGGGCAAGGGAAATGCAAGAAGGATGGATCTTGATTTTTACCAAAAAGTTACGAAACTGAACCAAATTTTAACCATTTTAAAAGTGATTTTTGAACAAGTTAAATTCAGAATTTGGAAAAATCATAAACTGAAAAGTTGTTGCAAATTCTTTTCTCTTCAATTTAAAAAAAAAAGAAAAACCAATTTACGATAAAATTTGAAGCAGATATGATCAAAACAGCGACGAACAAATATTTTGATCTGAAATCTGGCTTCAAAAACACACCTGAAAGATTGGCAGTTTTGGCCAAGAAAAATTCGAAATCTGGAAAAGTGTATTGCACAAAAGTTTTAGCTCTTTCAATTTTACACAATTTGAAAAAAAAGTAAAGTCGATTTGGGTTATGTATGACGAAGTTAAGGTCCCTACAAAACAGATCAAATCTGAAAAAAAATTAGAAAATAAAAGGAGAAAAAGGGAGAAGAGATTGATGGATTTGGTTGCTTCTACTTTTTAGTTTGAGAAGTTTCTCCATTAGATTGAGATGTAGATCTTGATTTTAGCCATGGTTGATTGCTGAGAATTTTGGAGAAGAAGAAAAAAGGGAATGGTTGTATGAATGAATAAAATGATGATATAAAGAAAAGAAAAACCACCGTAAATAATCATTCATGGCTTTCCAATTTTTAATGTTAATTAATGAATGTGTCCCCGCAAATTAATTTTCACCAATTCAAATTCAAGCCAGTATTAATATAAATGAGAATGTAAAGAAAGATATTGATTTTACACACACACACACACACACACACACACACACACACACACATATATATATATATATATATATATATATATATATATATAGAAGCTTTCATATCTTTATAAACGAAGAAGAAGAATATAGGGAGGGGTGGAGAGATAACAGTAAAAGAACAGAGCAGGTTATAAGGAAATGGGAATGGAAAGTTTTAAATTGCTGTATTATTTTCATGAACTAATGCTTGAAAAGTGACAACAGCTTTGAAAAAATTTAGGAACCGAAGGGGTTATTGGGAAGTAATCAATGTTTAAGAACAAATAGATTTTATAAAGGGAATTAAATAGTAGTTTCACAAAATCAGAGGAACAGAAGGAAATAATTAAAGAAAATGGGACAGTGTAAATTTCCAAAAACAAGTAGTTAAGAATGGCAACCAAAAAATTAGAAGTCAAAAAAAAATGACAACAAATTATTTCACAAGGAATTTAAATATATATATTTACACTAAATGAATGAAAGGAAATGAACGGTTAAATTTTAAAAAAATAAACATGCAAGGAAAGTAATTGTACTAATAAATGGACATTGAATTTTAAAAGTTACACATTAATTGCAAATAAAAGGAAATATAAATTTTTAATTCAAAGGACGAATGGGTTAACAATAAATAAATAAACAATCAAACATTTCGAAATTCAAAATGCATAACATTCTTTTGGAAATAGAAACTTGCCATTGGAACGTAAGTGAACGAATGGAAACAGGGAACCGAAATGAATGAATACAAGGAAATAAATGGAAGGAAAACGAACGTTTAATTTTTTGAAATTAACAACCATGTAAGGAAAGGAATAATATCAAGGAATAGATGTTTAACTTTAAAAATGTAAACGGTGTTGGCAAATAAAGGAAATGATATAAATATATTTTTTGCAAATAAAATAAATAATAGACGAAATAAAAAAATCCAAACAAATAAAATAAATAAAAAAAAATTTAAATTAAATCATTAAATAAAATATACTCTAAAAATTGAGGTTGTTACAATCTCCCCTACTCAAACCTTTTCGTCCCCGAAAAGGAATGAGGTAGAGAAATAGTAATTAAATAATTAATATATTTAAACCAAAGGTTCATATTTATATTCACACCTATATATATATACACACATATATATATCACAAATTAAAATCTTTATAATCTATTTAAATTTATAAATTTCGATATATGCATAACTTTATAAACTATATCATTATAGATTTCAACTAAGATAATATCATTTTCTTACAAAATCTACATCTTTACCTCTTATTCAAAATGTATAGTTTATAAAATATAAAGTCTTAAAGTATAAACATCAAATCCTTTCAAAATATTGGTATTACCATAACATAATATTATTTACGAATATATATATATATATATCAAAATTTCAAATAAATATTAAATAAGAATACTCTTCTTCTACTTCTTATCTCGTTATAGACAAGGATAAGTTATAGAATTCGAGGTAAAAGCTGAACGAACGAAAGAACCTAATCAAAGAGGATCTACGAAGGAAGATAGACTCAATGGACAGGAAATCACAGGAAAAGAATTTAAAAATATATATAAAAAAATTATATTCGAAAATATTTCTTTAAAACCATTTTAAAAACCATTCATACTTTAAAAATACGCACTTTCGCAATAAGGATTAAGCGACTAATTCCACTCATTCTAGGGCATCACAACCCTATTTCTAATGAGTTTTTACCTCATAAGCTAAAGCTGTGATAAACCAAAGCTCTGATACCAAATGTAACATATCGTCTTTCGTCCACTTCAAGCTGGTAATTAAACCAACTCAAACCGTTCGAAATGACAGAATGTTATTAGCTTCTGAGGTAAATAGAATAAATCACAGACATAGAAAACATTATATCTCGCAGCGGAATAAATAAATTATACAATAGTAGTTCACGAAGCGACTAAATCAAAAATCAAAATTTATACATAATATCAGAGTTACAAATTTAAATACAGCGGAAGTCGAAATACATGAATTTCTAATACAAAGGATAAAAGACAGAATCAACAGGTAGAGGTGATATCTTCAACAGTCTCCAGCTTCAGAAGGTGAAATTTCAACACTGCATTACTCGATCTGACCCGTACAATAATGCAAAACAAAACAACTCGGATCAGGACTAACATTCTCATGGAAGTAAATCAACTCAAATGAAATGTTTAAAGAAATGCAATCAGTAACTTAAAGGATGTTGGGATCACCATCCTCTATGGATCCGTCAAACTAATATCATATAATATAATACGCTATTATGATAGTGTCTATGGTTAAATATAACATATTAAAATAGCGTAAGCGGGATTACATTTTTACCCTTACACTGTTTATAAACATTGTCATAAACATTGCATATAAAACACCAGTAACGATCGGTGGATAGGGATGCGCCGCTATACGACAACGTCAAATCAAAATCGTAGGGGCTCGATCAGGATAATATGACAAGGCACACGAGGAATACCCATGGTAGGATTCTACCGATGCACGCCCGGACCGGTGGTAACGAATAGCCGCAACTACCGCCCACCTCGAACAACGCTCCCATACTCAAGGGTGGCCACCAATCAAATCACAAAGTAATAGATATAGTTCGAAGAAGTGTGTCCGATGGAGGTGCGACCTCACTTAATCACGGTATAGCACCTGTTTTAGTCATTTTAATTATGACCCGAAGGTCAAGGCTATCCATCAACGTTCTCTTTCTTCAATCCAGTAATCGCCACCAAACCATCCTACTTCATTCTGGAACTCCACCGCGTACACAGTTGTTAAAGTGGTTTTCGGTATTGGCAGAGAGTATGACAATATCCAATCCCGGTCTCTTTAACAACCAAACATTTACATTTTTCACACTGTGGCCATTTTAATAAAATCATATCTTGAAATAAATTGATTTAAGAAATTTCTTTAATTCAAACCAAACAGTTTATGAATCAATTCCTTATATAAAATTATTTCAATTCATACTCAGTCAATTTATAATCGAATTCATATGTTCATATCAATTATAAATTCAAATTCCAATTAATTACGTAGTTCACATTCATTTCCTATACAGTTCAATATTTAAGTCAATTCAAA
Source organism: Allium sativum (assembly GCA_030737875.1). Lineage (NCBI taxonomy): Eukaryota > Viridiplantae > Streptophyta > Magnoliopsida > Asparagales > Amaryllidaceae > Allium > Allium sativum. The sequence continues at coordinate 931,080,438 of CM060924.1, read as the reverse complement.
ATTCGCATTTAGTTGATTAAAAATCAAATTCATTGAATCAAGTATCGTTATATAAATTTAATTCTTTAAACCTCGCATTTAAATCGCAAAATCAAAACTTATCCACCTTTTGAGTTTATTATTAAAGTTTATAAAATATATATAAAATAAGCATTGAAAATATTGTTTATAAGTTATAAATTTATATAGAAAATAACTTTATAAGCATATATAGGTTTAAATTAATTCAGAAATAGGTTTAGAAAGAATAATTTATTATAATATATTAACTTAAAGCTAAAAGTACATATATGATTAAATTATACGGTTTAAAATAAATAAATTATAAGTAAAATCTTAAATAAGCACTTAAATACATTTTTACTCATAAAATCATTTTAAAACATATAATTTAGAATTTACAAAATTTAAGTATAAACCTTTAAAATATAAATATAAAATATAAGATCTTAAATTAATATTATTACAATCAAACTTTCCAAATCATTTTAATTCGAAAACATGACCAACGGTGTCCGTATATAGTTTTCTACCCTATGGTCAAGTGATACGGATATTTATCATTTCAACCCGCAATTTATAAAATTTCTTCGGGTTTATCATTTCAACCTGCAATCCAAAATTCAGTAAAAATCGTTCAGGTCTATCATTTCAACCCATAACGATTTTTCCCTAATCTAATGTCTGTTCGGGTATGTATCATTTCAACCCTTAGTGATTTTCCTAAAGTAGGGGTATATACAACATAGTCAATCACATCATAGTCATATATATTCAGTGTACATACATGTCATATGAATATCGTGTCACATATAAAAGTGCATATTTAAACAAATAATTTCTACTGACAATCCTATACATTTCATAACAGTTCATTTATTTGATCTAACATCTATGAAGTAATGTGAGTCAGGTGTGAGACAAACTCACCTTTCGTGGCGCAGATTAAAGACAAACATATGAATGCAGAATTGAAACGACGGCTCCCATGCAAGATTCAGAATAATTTCAGCTCGATGCTTGCTCATTATTTTATTTTATTTTATAAGAGGAGAAGGGATTTTCTCAGCAAAACAACATAGAAATTGGATGTGTGGAACAGTTTACGAAACCTTTTTTTCATAGGTATAAAAGAAGCAACACAATTACACAAAAATTCCATTACCTTATATATATTATATATAAAACATACACATCAAAATACTTATATATGTATATTTAAAAAAACAACTCTACGATCCAAGCACCTATCAAATTTTCACAAATAATTTCTTTATAAAAAGAAAACAAAATAGAAACTTAACCCAAACTCATGCATACAACAACTATATACATATTATCTAAAGAGAGCGGTTATATGAACACAAAAATTTGACATAAATCAAAAGGCATAATTTCTCAACCACATGATTAATTTATCTTTATGTGAGGGGTGCAATCATGGGGTAATCTTATGGTTTAGATTTTATGTCACTCAATTTGTGTCAAATCTTTGTGTCTAAATAAACTTTCTCTTATATCAATCACACAAACACATACACACAGGCGAAATAAATAAAAACGCATGCCCCAAACAAATATATATATATATATATATAGATAATATAAATTAAACATAAATCAACAAAAAAAAACTGAAGTAAGATAAACCCACACAAACACATAACTTGACCCAATGGGCAAGGGAAATGCAAGAAGGATGGATCTTGATTTTTACCAAAAAGTTACAAAACTGAACCAAATTTTAACCATTTTAAATGTGATTTTTGAACAAGTTAAATTCAGAATTTGGAAAAATCATAAACTGAAAAGTTGTTGCAAATTCTTTTCTCTTCAATTTAGAAAAAAGAAAAACCAATTTACTATAAAATTTGAAGCAGATATGATCAAAACAGCGACGAACAAATATTTGGATCTGAAATCTGGCTTCAAAAACACACCTGAAAGATTGGCAGTTTTGGCCAAGAAAAATTCGAAATGTGGAAAAGTGTATTGCACAAAAGTTTTAGCTCTTTCAATTTTACACAATTTAAAAAAAAAAGTAAAGTCGATTTGGGTTATGTATGACGAAGTTATGGTCCCTACAAAACAGATCAAATCTGAAAAAAATTAGAAAATAAAAGGAGAAAAAGGGAGAAGAGATTGATGGATTTGGTTGCTTCTACTTTTTAGTTTGAGAAGTTTCTCCATTAGATTGAGATGTAGATCTTGATTTTAGCCATGGTTGATTGCTGAGAATTTTGGAGAAGAAGAAAAAAGGGAATGGTTGTATGAATGAATAAAATGATGATATAAAGAAAAGAAAAACCACCGTAAATAATCATTCATGGCTTTCCAATTTTTAATGCTAATTAATGAATGTGTCCCCGCAAATTAATTTTCACCAATTCAAATTCAAGCCAGTATTAATATAAATGAGAATGTAAAGAAAGATATTGATTTTACACACACATATATATACATATATATATATATATATATATATATATATATATATATATATATATATAGAAGCTTTCATATCTTTATAAACGAAGAAGAAGAATATAGGGAGGGGTGGAGAGATAACAGTAAAAGAACAGAGCAGGTTATAAGGAAATGGGAATGGAAAGTTTTAAATTGCTGTATTATTTTCATGAACTAATGCTTGAAAAGTGACAACAACTTTGAAAAAATTTAGGAACCGAAGGGGTTATTGGGAAGTAATCAATGTTTAAGAACAAATAGATTTTAAAAAGGGAATTAAATAGTTGTTTCACAAAATCAGAGGAACAAAAGGAAATAATTAAAGAAAATGGGACAGTGTAAATTTCCAAAAACAAGTAGTTAAGAATGGCAACCAAAAAATTAGAAGTCAAAAAAAAAAATGACAACAAATTATTTCACAAGGAATTTAAATATATATATTTACACTAAATGAATCAAAGGAGATGAACGGTTAAATTTTAAAAAAATAAACATGCAAGGAAAGTAATTGTACTAATAAATGGACATTGAATTTTAAAAGTTACACATTAATTGCAAATAAAAGGAAATATAAATTTTTAATTCAGAGGACGAATGGTTTGACAATAAATAAATAAACAATCAAACATTTCGAAATTCAAAATGCATAACATTCTTTTGGAAATAGAAACTTGCCATTGGAACGTAAGTGAACGAATCGAAACAGGGAACCGAAATGAATGAATACAAGGAAATAAATGGAAGGAAAACGAACGTTTAATTTTTTGAAATTAACAACCATGTAAGGAAAGGAATAATATCAAGGAATAGATGTTTAACTTTAAAAATGTAAACGGTGTTGGCAAATAAAGGAAATGATATAAATATATTTTTTGCAAATAAAATAAATAATAGACGAAATAAAAAAATCCAAACAAATAAAATAAATAAATAAAAATTTAAATTAAATCATTAAATAAAATATACTCTAAAAATTGAGGTTGTTACAATCTCCCCTACTCAAAACCTTTTCGTCCCCGAAAAGGAATGAGGTAGAGAAATAGTAATTAAATAATTAATATATTTAAACCAAAGGTTCATATTTATATTCACACCTATATATATATACACACATATATATATATATCACAAATTAAAATCTTTATAATCTATTTAAATTTATAAATTTCGATATATGCATAACTTTATAAACTATATCATTATAGATTTCAACTAAGATAATATCATTTTCTTACAAAATCTACATCTTTACCTCTTATTCAAAATGTATAGTTTATAAAATATAAAGTCTTAAAGTATAAACATCAAATCCTTTCAAAATATTGGTATTACCATAACATAATATTATTTACGAATATATATATATATATCAAAATTTCAAATAAATATTAAATAAGAATACTCTTCTTCTACTTCTTATCTCGTTATAGACAAGGATAAGTTATAGAATTCGAGGTAAAAGCTGAACGAATGAAAGAACCTAATCAAAGAGGATCTACGAAGGAAGATAGACTCAATGAACAGGAAATCACAGGAAAAGAATTTAAAAATATATAAAAAAAAATTATATACGAAAATATTTCTTTAAAACCATTTTAAAAACCATTTATACTTTAAAAATACGCTCTTTCGCAATAAGGATTAAGCGACTAATTCCACTCATTCTAGGGCATCACAACCCTATTTCTAATGAGTTTTTACCTCATAAGCTAAAGCTTTGATAAACCAAAGCTCTGATACCAAATGTAACATACCGTCTTTCGTCCACTTCAAGCGGGTAATTAAACCAACTCAAACCGTTCAAAATGACAGAATGTTATTAGCTTCTGAGGTAAATAGAATAAATCACAGAATCACAGACATAGAGAACATTATATCTCGCAACGGAATAAATAAATTATACAATAGTAGTTCATGAAGCTATTAAATCAAAAATCAAAATTTATACATAATATCAGAGTTACAAATTTAAATACAGCGGAAGTCGAAATACATGAATTTCTAATACAAAGGATAAAAGACAGAATCAACAGGTAGAGGTGATATCTTCAACAGTCTCCAGCTTCAGAAGGTGAAATTTCAACACTGCATTACTCGATCTGACCCGTGCAATAATGCAAAACAAAACAACTCGGATCAGGACTAACATTCTCATGGAAGTAAATCAACTCAAATGAAATGTTTAATGAAATGCAATCAGTAACTTAAAGGATGTTGGGATCACCATCCTCTAAGGATCCGTCAAACTAATATCATATAATATAATACGCTATTATGATAGTGGCTATGGTTAAATATAACATATTAAAATAGCGTAAGCGGGATTACATTTTTACCCTTACACTGTTTATAAACATTGTCGTAAACATTGCATATAAAACACCAGTAACGGTCGGTGGATAGGGATGCGCCGCTATACGACAACGTCAAATCAAAATCGTAGGGGCTCGATCAGGATAATATGACAAGGCACACGAGGAATACCCACGGTAGGATTCTACCGATGCACGCCCGGACCGGTGGTAACGCATAGCCGCAACTACCGCCCACCTCGAACAACACTCCCATACTCAAGGGTGGCCACCAATCAAATCACAAAGTAATAGATATAGTTCGAAGAAGTGTGTCCAATGGAGGTGCGACCTCACTTAATCACGGTATAGCACCTGTTTTAGTCATTTTAATTATGACCCGAAGGTCAAGGCTATCCATCAACGTTCTCTTTCTTCAATCCAGTAATCGCCACCAAACAATCCTACTTCATTCTGGAACTCCACCGCGTACACAGTTGTTAAAGTGGTTTTCGGTATTGGTAGAGAGTATGACAATATCCGATCCCGGTCTCTTTAACAACCAAACGTTTACATTTTTCACACCGTGACCATTTTAATAAAATCATATCTTGAAATAAATTGATTTAAGAAATTTCTTTAATTCAAACCAAACAGTTTATGAATCAATTCCTTATATAAAATTATTTCAATTCATACTCAGTCAATTTATAATCGAATTCATATATTCATATCAATTATAAATTCAAATTCCAATTAATTACGTAGTTCACATTCATTTCCTATACAGTTCAATATTTAAGTCAATTCAAAATTCGTATTTTGTTGATTAAAAATCAAATTCATTGAATCAAGTATCGTTATATAAATTTAATTCTTTAAACCTCGCATTTAAATCGCAAAATCAAAACTTATCCACCTTTTCAGTTTATTATTAAAATTTATAAAATATATATAAAATAAGCATTGAAAATATTGTTTATAAGTTATAAATTTATATAGAAAATAACTTTATAAACATATATAGGTTTAAATTAATTCAGAAATAGGTTTAGAAAGAATAATTTATTATAATATATTAATTTAAAGTTAAAAGTACATATATGATTAAATTATACGGTTTAAAATAAATAAATTATAAGTAAAATATTAAATAAGCATTTAAATATATTTTTACTCATAAAATCATTTTAAAACATATAATTTAGAATTTACAAAATTTAAGTATAAACCTTTAAAATATAAATATAAAATATAAGATCTTAAATTAATATTATTACAATCAAACTTTCCAAATCATTTTAATTCGAAAACATGACCAACGGTGTCCGTATATAGTTTTCTACCCTATGGTCAAGTGATACGGATATTTATCATTTCAACCCGCAATTTATAAAATTTCTACGGGTTTATCATTTCAACCCGCAATCCCAAATTCCGTAAAAATCGTTCAGGTCTATCATTTCAACTCATAACGATTTTTCCCTAATCTAATGTCTGTTCGGGTATGTATCATTTCAACCCTTAGTGATTTTCCTAAAGTAGGGGTATATACAACATAGTCAATCACATCATAGTCATATATATTCAGTGTACATACATGTCATATGAATATCATGTCACATATAAAAGTGCATATTTAAACAAACAATTTCTACTGACAATCCTATACATTTCATAACAGTTCATTTAGTTGATCTAACATCTATGAAGTAATGTGAGTCAGGTGTGAGACAAACTCACCTTTCGTGGCGCAGATTAAAGACAAACATATGAATGCAGAACTGAAACGACGGCTCCCATGCAAGATTCAGAATAATTTCAGCTCGATGCTTGCTCATTATTTTATTTTATTTTATAAGAGGAGAAGGGATTTTCTCAGCAAAACAACATAGAAATTGGATTTGTGGAACAGTTTACGAAACCTTTTTTCATAGGTATAAAAGAAGCAACACAATTACACAAAAATTCCATTACCTTATATATATTATATATAAAACATACACATCAAAATACTTATATATGTATATTTAAAAAAAAAAAAACTCTACGATCCAAGCACCTATCAAATTTTCACAAATAATTTCTTTATAAAAAGAAAACAAAATAGAAACTTAACCCAAACTCATGCATACAACAACTATATACATATTATTTAAAGAGAGCGGTTATATGAACACAAAAATTTGACATAAATCAAAAGGCATAATTTCTCAACCACATGATTAATTTATCTTTATGTGAGGGGTGCAATCATGGGGTAATCTTATGGTTTAGATTTTATGTCACTCAATTTGTGTCAAATCTTTGTGTCTAAATAAACTTTCTCTTATATCAATCACACAAACACATACACACAGGCGAAATAAATAAAAACGCATGCCCCAAACAAATATATATATATATATATATAGATAATATAAATTAAACATAAATCAACAAAAAAAAACTGAAGTAAGATAAACCCACACAAACACATAACTTGACCCAATGGGCAAGGGAAATGCAAGAAGGATGGATCTTGATTTTTACCAAAAAGTTACAAAACTGAACCAAATTTTAACCATTTTAAAAGTGATTTTTGAACAAGTTAAATTCAGAATTTGGAAAAATCATAAACTGAAAAGTTGTTGCAAATTCTTTTCTCTTCAATTTAATAAAAAGAAAAACCAATTTACGATAAAATTTGAAGCAGATATGATCAAAACAGCGACGAACAAATATTTGGATCTGAAATCTGGCTTCAAAAACACACCTGAAAGATTGGCAGTTTTGGCCAAGAAAAATTCGAAATCTGGAAAAGTGTATTGCACAAAAGTTTTAGCTCTTTCAATTTTACACAATTTGAAAAAAAAGTAAAGTCGATTTGGGTTATGTATGACGAAGTTATGGTCCCTACAAAACAGATCAAATCTGAAAAAAAATTAGAAAATAAAAGGAGAAAAAGGGAGAAGAGATTGATGGATTTGGTTGCTTCTACTTTCTAGTTTGAGAAGTTTCTCTATTAGATTGAGATGTAGATCTTGATTTTAGCCATGGTTGATTGCTGAGAATTTTGGAGAAGAAGAAAAAAGGGAATGGTTGTATGAATGAATAAAATGATGATATAAAGAAAAGAAAAACCACCGTAAATAATCATTCATGGCTTTCCAATTTTTAATGTTAATTAATGAATGTGTCCCCGCAAATTAATTTTCACCAATTCAAATTCAAGCCAGTATTAATATAAATGAGAATGTAAAGAAAGATATTGATTTTACACACACACACACACACACACACACACACACACATATATATATATATATATATATATATATATATATATAAGCTTTCATATCTTTATAAACGAAGAAGAAGAATATAGGGAGGGGTGGAGAGATAACAGTAAAAGAACAGAGCAGGTTACAAGGAAATGGGAATGGAAAGTTTTAAATTGCTGTATTATTTTCATGAACTAATGCTTGAAAAGTGACAACAACTTTGAAAAAATTTAGGAACCGAATGGGTTATTGGGAAGTAATCAATGTTTAAAAACAAATAGATTTTAAAAAGGGAATTAAATAGTTGTTTCACAAAATCAGAGGAACAAAAGGAAATAATTAAAGAAAATGGGACAGTGTAAATTTCCAAAAACAAGTAGTTAAGAATGGCAACCAAAAAATTAGAAGTAAAAAAAAATGACAACATATTATTTCACAAGGAATTTAAATATATATATTTACACTAAATGAATCAAAGGAGATGAACGGTTAAATTTTAAAAAAATAAACATGCAAGGAAAGTAACTGTACTAATAAATGGACATTGAATTTTAAAAGTTACACATTAATTGCAAATAAAAGGAAATATAAATTTTTTAATTCAGAGGACGAATGGTTTGACAATAAATAAATAAACAATCAAACATTTCGAAATTCAAAATGCATAACATTCTTTTGGAAATAGAAACTTGCCATTGGAACGTAAGTGAACGAATGGAAACAGGGAACCGAAACGAATGAATACAAGGAAATAAATGGAAGGAAACCGAACGTTTAATTTTTTGAAATTAACAACCATGTAAGGAATGGAATAATATCAAGGAATAGATGTTTAACTTTAAAAATGTAAACGGTGTTGGCAAATAAAGGAAATGATATAAATATATTTTTTGCAAATAAAATAAATAATAGACGAAATAAAAAAAATCCAAACAAATAAAATAAATAAAACAAAATTTAAATTAAATCATTAAATAAAATATACTCTAAAAATTGAGGTTGTTACAAAAATCCAAAGGAATAATTTCTGTAAATTGAATTGGATTTGGAAAATCTAAGTGTGGTGATTAATCTAAATGGGTAGATTAGGATATTGCATGTTGATTGATGCATAGTAGATCCATATATCTATATTGATTATTGTTTATACACTGGCATTCGTGGGGGTAAACCCGTTCCGCGTTAGTGGTTTGGTCCTGTGTTTTGTCTTATGATTAAATAAGTTAATTTTAACTATAGAGTTTCTCACACCAGTCCCATGATTGACTTGTAGTTTGCTTTTCCCTTGCAAACTTGCAGATACTTATTTTGAGCAGGATTCTTAATTGAAGCTTAAAGCTTTGTCCGGTGCATTCATCATCTTCCGCTGTGTTATTTTATATTTCCGCTGTGCATTTATTGTAAAATCATCTTCTGTTGTATTGTTATGTTTCGACATACTCTGATATTTCTGTACTCTGATGTAACATTATTATGATGTTTATAGAAGTCTTCTATTATTTGTTCTGATGTGTTGTATGCCCGGAGTTAGCATATGCGGGATTCGAACGGTCTTGGTCGGTTTATCGATCGATTAGGTCCGAGCGAAATCCGTGTCGTTACAGCTGGTATCAGAGCTTTGGTTAACTCAAATCTTTGAGGTACAACTCGTTAGAACATAATAGAAGGACTCATCAGAGGTAGGATTAGTAGTGTCCTATTAAAGAATTTTCATTAGAGATAGAATCAATGGCATTCTAGAATGACTGACTCTTTAGAGATGGGGTTAGAAATGCCCCAGAATGAGTTGAGAGTTATGTGTTTATAAATAACGTGTATATGGTTATATATATAATTCGATCTTAGAAAATATGATTTTTGAATATATAAAAGTTATATATATTTGAAAATTTAACCAACTAATTGATTGATGGTTGTGTTGTGTGATTATTAGTATAACTAATAAAATTATTGAAACCAACATGTGAAAGAATGGTAAATGTAGCCAAATTGAACCAAATATTGAACTGTATTGAAAAATGATTACAATTGCAAGCATATACATGTATATACATTGAACAGGTCATAGCAAGGAGGCTAGAGCAGAAGAATAAAATTGTTCGCCCGACAAATAGATACATGTTTACTAATTTATTGGATTTTGGATGATTTTAAGAGCCGATTGGCTAGCCGCTTGGTTGTTTCTTTTTTTTTTTTTTTTGGATTGATGAGGGCCATGGGAGGCTATTTGAAATATCCCGAAGTCCTCGGTGTAGGGGAGGTTATGGCGAAATTTTTCAAAAATTTAGGGCGTTAGCCAAATTTTTGAGAAATTTGAACAGTTCTTAGATACTGAAAAGTTGAAGAACTTAAGCCATAATTAAAATAATGAAAGTTGAGTTGATTAGTTAAACAACTTTCAGCTTCGTTCCTTTTTATGGACGAAAAGTTTTAAGTGTTGGAGATTGTAACAACCCGGAAATTCTAAACCAGTTTAAAATTATTATTTTGGCTAATTTAAAGAATTTTGAATATTTAAAATGAATTATTTTGAATAATAACGACGAAAAATTTATTTTCGACGAAGTTAAAACGAATAATTTTATTTTAGTTATATAACGAGCCTGAAATGACGCGACAGTTCGAAAATTCGATTTCGAATTTCAAATGAATGTACAGGCTTCAAAATAAATTGGATTTCAGCGAAACAAGAAATATTCGAATCTGTTTAATCATATCTTTCTAACGGAAGTAAGAAACTGAGATTTCACTTTAGAAGTTGAAAGATATGTCCAGTTTAAAATTCAGAAAAGTCGTTGTGGAATTTATATATATTTTAATATATATATATAAAGGCCTTGAAAATAGCCATTTTGCAAACGACCTTTGTTTTCGACGAAACTACTTTTGTTGGATTCGGGATGTCAAATTATTGCTAGATTCAAATTTCCATAATTTTCTGAATCAATATGTGTGCGTGGCACACTAAAACGTGTTTTGACTGTTTTAGTCAATTTCGATCGACCAGTAAATAACCATTTTTCAAACGGTCTCAGAATTTGACGAAATTAGTTTTGTTAGGACCGTATCATCAATACGAAGCTAGAAATAATTTTTCTGGAATTTTTAAAGTCAGTATATGGCCCCGGCAAGTTAAAATGTGCGTTTAAAATGAATATATAATGATTTATATTTTAATTTTGATGGAAACTGATCGTAACAGCCGAACTGGGTTACGAAATATATCCCATTGTGTTCAGAATAGGGGTATTTGGCTAGGGACGACAGTCGTTGGGGTCAATTTGGAGTTTGAATGTGAAATCTAACTTTTTGGGATTAAAATAATATTAAATAATTCTATAAAAGGGGCAAATTCTCCCAAACCCTAGCCGGTTAATACAGCCGCCATTCATAGCTGTTAACGGCCCAGAAAGCACGAAATTAAATCTACTTCTTCCCATCAATCCACGCAATAATTTCAGGAAATTACAAAGGAGAATCGAAGAGTATTTTGAGATCTACAAAATCATACGGGGATGACGGAATTTAGTTGAGGGGTTTGCTCGATTTGGGCGCTCAAAGGCGCGATCTTTGGACGCTGATTGCAGCGCCGAGGTAGCGGCGAGTTCGTCTGAACAGGGGGGCGACGGAAGGACTTCTAAAGGGCTTCAACGGGGAATGGTTGGATGGTGGTCCGGCTCCGTGTAGGGACGGTGGCGGCGGCTTGTTCGAGTGGGCGATGGGTTTCTCGTCACAGCAAGAAAGAACGAGGTACGGGATTTTTTCTAGGGCGAAGAATATAAAGAAGGGATGACGTGGAGGGGAGATTAGTGGAGTTAGGTTAATTATTAAAATTAATTTATTTGTTAATCCCCTATTTAAATATCAAACGTTCTAAATATCAAATCTTTTTATCTAGAGATCAGAATTCAATGATTTTCGAAGCATTGGGACCGTGATGACGATATCTACACAGTGGAACTGACCAGAATCAAAATAGACCAAATCAGAATTTAAGGATAATTCAAAAATCCGAACAGAAATTCAGACAAAACTGACGGAGTGGATCCCACTGTGAGAATTCTCTCACTATAAATTTTCTGTATAGTTATTTATTTTGTAACTGCATATATGAACTGCTCCCCGTCGTCCAAAGACCATGGACGACTTGTTTGCTTGTATTCTGTGTGAAAATATATATGTGATGTGAAATGGAAATTATATACGATATGAAATAAATATTTATATATATTGAAAAGTGAAAATATCGTATATATTGAAAAGTGAAAATATCGTATATATTGAAAAGTGAAAATATCGTATATATTGAAAGTGAAAATATCGTATATATATTGAAAGTGAAAATATTATATATATGAAAGGTGGAAATAATATATATGTATATATGTATATATATATATATATGAAATGAAAACGATATATATATATATATGAAATGTGAAAACGATGTATATATGAAATGAAAACGATATATATATATATATATATATATATATATATATATATATATATATATATATATATATATATATATATATATATATATATATGAAATGTGAAAATGAATCGGTTAAAAATATTATTTTTAACATATATATGAGCTATATGAGATTTTCATGTATATGAAAAATTCAATTTTGATATGAAATTGAATATGAAGTTGAAATTGTTTTGAAAACGAATTTAAAACGATTTATAAAATTCGTTTTAAATGGAAATCGATGAAATATATATTATATATATAATATAATGGCCTGAATAGAACGCGCCGCGCTGCGGCATTTCGCGAATTTCGATCATTGACTTCGAACGGACATTACGGGGGATCCGACCGTCGGATTCTCCTGAAACCGGAACCGTTGGGTTCATATCGAAAAGAACTTTCCAACGAATATGAGAAATTAGAAATCTAACAGTTGGATTTGGAATTATGTCCAAATCAAATTTGGGAAAGGTCGCTGTAAGTGCAGTTCGATGGCCGTTGATGGAAATCGACTGTACGGGCCTTGATAAAATTATTAAAATTATTAATAATTTGTGTAAAATCAAAAGAAATGATTTGAAAAGAATTGGGATGAAAAACTCCATATTTGAAAAGATAAAAGTAGATTTTTATCGAAATGAACTAGTTTTGAACTAGAATAATAATTTATTTACTTTTAAAATAAATAAATTGGATTTGGAAGGGTTTTAAAATAACCAGAATTTCCAATATATGGATTGGAATGGATTTGAATCGAAATTATCTTCGGAATATTTCGATATTGGATTCCGTGATTATACGGATATTGTGATGGGAATTTGGAAGATATCGATATCGTTATTCCCGATACGATATATATTGGTTTCAGGATTTGATGTTGAATATAAGTCGATACTATCTCTATTCAAAACCTTATATTTAATGTCAAATTGGACTGATTGATTGTTTGGATTATGCTCGACCAGTTTATGAGCAAAATATGCTTTTACAGTTAGCATTGGGTAGGGTAAGAATATCTGTGTGCTAACACCTTGTGAAACACTTCACGATTTGACGATAAGGTGTCTAGCGATGTGTTCATTTCAAATTTAATGAATGATTGTAAAATGAAGTTTTTCTTAAGTGAAAAGAAATGTATTCCCGATTTTGGACGGGGAATGTTTTATAAAAATGTTTTAAAAACAGAAAGGATTTCGAGGCCCAAAACCCGATGACTTCTAAACGATTTAGAAATGTATTATGTGTTACATTGTGGTTCATCGCGTATCGATTAGTTGTTATTGATGATGTATCTGTTTGGTGGCGGAGAATTTATTCTCTTGCTTAACACCCTTCTTTGAGACGTACGTACTCAAAGGTTATGTGATTAATAGTGACTGATCATATGTGTGAATTACTGATGTGAAGTACTATAGTTTGAAAGTACATGTGATTATTATCTTGTGAAATGATTTTTCCTACTTTGGGATATAAAACGGTTTAGTGTGTAGCTAAAGATTCAGGTGACCCGATAGAGACTAAAAGTACTTTGGCTGGATCCAGTGCCTTAGGGTGAGTGGTCAGCGGTGTAGCCTGCTCCATGCGTGGGAGGTGCACATATATATATCGAGTTGGATGGGCGCTTACTGCCCGGTCTGAGGGAATATTCCCGATATTTGGTTGATACTTGTTGATATGCGTTGTTATGATTTGGAATTCATATTTCCAAATGATTTGATTTAAGATCCTGAAGTGAAATCTACTTTGATATAGAAAGTTAGATATGCATTTCAAATGACTTGAAATAAGAAATCGGGAATAAAATCCAAAGGAATAATTTCTGTAAATTGAATTGGATTTGGAAAATCTAAGTGTGGTGATTAATCTAAATGGGTAGATTGGGATATTGCATGTTGATTGATGCATAGTAGATCCATATATCTATATTGATTGTTGTTTATACACTGGCATTCATGGGGGTAAACCCGTTCCACGTTAGCGGCGTGGTCCTGTGATTTGTCTTATGATTAAATAAGTTAATTTTAACTGTAGAATTTCTCACACCAGTCCCATGACTGACCTGTAGTTTGCTTTTCCCTTGTAAACTCGGGTGCCCCTATTTTCCACATGGGCAGTCGAGTAGTTGGTTTTGCAGATACTTATTTTGAGCAGGATTCTGGATTGAAGCTTAAAGCTGTGTCCAGCGCATTCATCGTCTTCCGCTGTGTTATTTTATATTTCCGCTGTGCATTTATTGTAAAATCATCTTCCGCTGTATTGTTATGTTTCTACATACTCTGATATTTCTGTACTCTGATGTAACATTATTATGATGTTTATAGAAGTCTTCTGTTATTTGTTTTGATGTGTTGTATGCCCGGAGTTAGCGTATGCGGGATTCGAACGGTCTTGGTCGGTTTATCGATCGATTAGGTCCGGGCGAAATCCGTGTCGTTACAGCTGGTATCAGAGCTTTGGTTAACTCAAATCTTTGGGGTACAACTCGTTAGAACAGAATAGAAGGACTCACCAGAGGTAGGATTAGTAGTATCCTATTAAAGAATTCTCATTAGAGATAGAATCAATAGCATTCTAGAATGAGTGACTCTTTAGAGATGGGGTTAGAAATGCACCAGAATTAGTTGAGAGTTATGTGTTTATAAATAACGTATATATGATTATATATATAATTCGATCTTAGAAAATATGGTTTTTGAATATATAAAAGTTATATATATTTGAAAATTTAACAACTAATTGATTGATGGTTGTGTTGTGTGATTATTAGCATAACTAATAAAATTATTGAAACCAACATGTGAAAGAATGGTAAATGTAGCCAAATTGAACCAAATATTGAACTGTATTGAAAAATGATTACAATTGCAAGCATATACATGTATATACATTGAACAGGTCATAGCAAGGAGGCTAGAGCAGAAGAATAAAATTGTTCGCCCGACAAATAGGTACATGTTTACTAATTTATTGGGTTTTGGATGATTTTATGAGCCGATTGGCTAGCCGCTTGGTTGTTTCTTTTTCTTTTTGGATTGATGAGGGCCATGGGAGGCTATTTGAAATATCCCCAAGTCCCCAATGCAGGGGAGGTTATGGCAAAAAATTTCGAAAATTTAGTGTGTTAGCCAAATTTTTGAGAAATTTGAAAAGTTCTTAGAAACTGAAAAGTTGAAGAACTTAAGCCATAATTAAAATAAAAAAAGTTGAGTTGATTAGTTAAACAACTTTCAGCTTCGTTCCTTTTTGGGAACAAAAGTTTTAAGTGGGGGAAATTGTAACAACCCAGAAATTCTGAGCCAGTTTAAAATTTTTATTTTGGCTAATTTAAAGAATTTTGAATATTTAAAATGAATTATTTTGAATAATAACGACGAAAAATTTATTTTCGACGAAGTTAAAACGAATAATTTTACTTTAATTATATAACGAGCCTGAAATGGCGCGACAGTTCGAAAATTCGATTTCGAATTTCAAATGAATGTACAGGATTCAAAATAAATCGGATTTCAACGAAACAAGAAATATTCGAATTTGTTTAATCATATCTTTCTAACGGAAGTAAGAAACTGAGATTTTACTTTAGAAGTTGAAAGATATGTCTAGTTTAAAATTCAGAAAAATCGCTGTGGAATTTATATATATTTTAATATATATAAAGGCCTTGAAAATAGCCATTTTGCAAACAACCTCTGTTTTCGACGAAACCACTTTTGTTGGATCCGGGATGTCAAATTATTGCTAGATTCAAATTTCCATAATTTTCTGAATCAAATGTGAGCGTGGCACACTAAAACGTGTTTTGGCTGTTTCAGTCAATTTCGATCGACCAGAAAATAACCATTTTTCAAACGGTCTCAGAATTTGACGAAATTAGTTTTGTTAGGACCGTATCATCAATACGAAGCTAGAAATAATTTTTCTGGAATTTTTAGAGTCAGTATATGGCCCCGGCAAATTAAAATGTGCATTTAAAATGAATATATAATGATTTATATTTTAATTTTGACGGAAAATGATCGTTATAGCCGAACTGGGTTACGAAACATATTCTATTGTGTTCGGAATGGAGGTATTTGGCTAGGGACGATAGTCGTTGGGGTCAATTTGGAGTTTGAATGTGAAATCTAACTTTTTGGGATTAAAATAATATTAAATAATTCTATAAAAGGGGCAAATTCTCCCAAACCCTAGCCATTTAATACAGCCGCCGTTCAAAGCTGTTAACGGCCCAGAAAGCACGAAATTAAATCTACTTTTTCCCATCAATCCGCGCAACAATTTCAGGAAATTACAAAGGAGAATCGAAGAGTATTTTGAGATCTACAAAATCATACGGGGATGATGGAATTTAGTTGAGGGGTTTGCTCGATTTGGGCGCTCAAAGGCGCGATCTTTGGACGCTGATTGCAGCGCCTAGGTGGTGGCGAGTTCGCCTGAACAGGGGGGCGACGGAAGAACTTCAGAAGGGCTTCGACGGGGAATGGTTGGATGGTGGTCCGGCTCTATGTAGGGACGGTGGCGGCGGCTTGTTCGAGTGGGCGATGGGTTTCTCGTGATAGCAAGAAAGAACGAGGTACAGGATTTTTTCTAGGATGAAGAATACAAAGAAGGGATGACGTGGAGGGGAGATTAGTTGAGTTAGGTTAATTATTAAAATTAATTTATTTGTTAATCCCTATTTAAATATCAAACGTTCTAAATATCATATCTTTTTATCTAGAGATCAGAATTCAATGATTTTCGAAGTGTTGGGACCGTGATGACGATATCTACACAGTGGAACCAACTAGAATCAAAATAGACCAAATCTGAATTTAAGGATAATCCAAAAATCCGAACAGAAATTCAGACAAAACTGACGGAGTGGATCCCACTGTGAGAATTCTCTCACTATAAATTTTCTGTATAGTTATTTATTTTGTAACTGCATATATGAACTGCTCCCCGTCGTCCACAGACCATGGACGACTTGTTTGCTTGTATTCTATGTGAAAATATATATGTGATGTGAAATGGAAATTATATACGATATGAAATAAATAAATATACATATTGAAAAGTGAAAATATCGTATATATTGAAAAGTGAAAATATCGTATATATTGAAAAGTGAAAATATCATATATATTGAAAGTGAAAATATCATATATATATTGAAAGTGAAAATATTATATATATGAAAGGTGGAAATAATATATATATATATATATATATATATATATGAAATGAAAACGATATATATATGAAATGTGAAAACGATGTATATATGAAGTGAAAATGATGTATATATGAAATGTGAAAACGATGTATATATGAAATGAAAACGATATATATATATATATATATATATATATATATATATATGAAATGTGAAAATGAATCGGTTAAAAATATTATTTTTAACATATATATGAGTTGTATGAGATTTTCATGTATATGGAAAATTCAATTTTGATTTGAAATTGAATATGAAGTTGAAATTGTTTTGAAAACGAATTTAAAACGATTTATAAAATTCGTTTTAAATGGAAATCGACGAAATATGTATTATATATATAATATAATGGCCTGAATAGAACGCGCCGCGCTGCGGCAGTTCTCGAATTTCGACCATTGACTTCGAACGGACATTACGGGAGATCCGACCGTCGTATTCTCCTGAAACCAGAACCGTTGGGTTCGTATCGAAAAGAGCTTTGCAACGAATATGAGAAATTAGAAATCTAACGGTTGGATTTGGAATTATGTCCAAATCAAATTTGGAAAAGGTCATTGTAAGTGCAGTTCGATGGCCGTTGATGAAAATCGACTGTACGGGCCTTGATAAAATTATTAAAAATATTAATAATTTGTGTAAAATCAAAAGAAATGATTTGAAAAGAATTGGGATGAAAAACTCCATACTTGAAAAGATAAAAGTAGTTTTTTATCGAAATGAACTAGTCTTGAACTAGAATAATAATTTATTTACTTTTAAAATAAATAAATTGGATTTGAAAGGGTTTTAAAAATAACCAGAATTTCCAATATATGGATTGGAATGGATTTGAATCGAAATTATCTTCGAAATATTTTGATACTGGATTCCGTTATTATACGGATATTGTGATGGGAATTTGGAAGATATCGATATCGTTATTCCTGATACGATATCTTTTGGTTTCAGGATTTGATGTTGAATATAAGTCGATATTATCTCTATTCAAAACATTATATTCAATGTCAAATTGGACTGATTGATTGTTTGGATTATGCTCGACCAGTTTATGAACAAAATATGCTTTTACAGTTAGCATTGGGTTGGGCAAGAATATATGTGTGCTAACACCTTGTGAAACACCTCACGATTTGACGATAAGGTGTTTAGCGACGTGTTCATTTCAAATTTAATGAATGATTGTAAAATGAAGTTTTTCTTAAGTGAAAAGACATGTATTCCCGATTTTGGACAAGGAATGTTTTATAAAAATGTTTTATAAATCAGAAAGGATTTCGAGGCCCAAAACCCGATGACTTCTGAACGATTTAGAAATGTATTATGTGTTACATTGTGGTTCATCGTGTATCGATTAGTTGCTATTGATGATGTATTTGTTTGGTGGCGGAGAATTTATTCCCTTGCTTAACACCCTTCTTTGAGACGTACGAGCTCAAAGGTTATGTGATTAATAGTGACTGATCATATGTGTGAATTAATGATGTGAAGTACTATAGTTTGAAAGTACTTGTGATTATTATCTTGTGAAATGATTTTTCCTACTTTGGGATATAAAACGGTTTAGTGTGTTGCTAAAGATTCGGGTGACCCGATAGAGACTAAAAGTACTTTGGCTGGATCCAGTGCCTTAGGGTGAGTGGTTAATGGTGTAGCCTGCTCCATGCGTGGGAGGTGCACATATATTTATCAAGTTGGATGGGCGCTTACTGCCCGGTCTGAGGGAATATTCCCGATATTTGGTTGATACTTGTTTATATGCGTTGTTATGATTTGGAATTCATATTTCCAAATGATTTGATTTGAGATCCCGAAGTGAAATCTACTTTGATATAGAAAGTTAGATATGTATTTCAAATGACTTGAAATAAGAAATCGGGAATAAAATCCAAAGGAATAATTTCTGTAAATTGAATTGGATTTGGAAAATCTAAGTGTGGTGATTAATCTAAATGGGTAGATTGGGTTATTGCATGTTGATTGATGCATAATAGATCCATATATCTATATTGATTGTTGTTTGTACACTGGCATTCATGGGGGTAAACCCGTTCCGCGTTAGCGGCGTGGTCCTGTGATTTGTCTTATGATTAAATAAGTTAATTTTAACTGTAGAGTTTCTCACACCAGTCCCATGACTGACCTGTAGTTTGCTTTTCCCTTGCAAACTCGGGTGCCCCTATTTTCCACACGGGCAGTCGAGTAGTTTGTTTTGCAGATACTTATTTTGAGCAGGATTCTGGATTGAAGCTTAATGCTGTGTCCAGTGCATTCATCGTCTTCCGCTGTGTTATTTTATATTTCCGCTGTGCATTTATTGTAAAATCATCTTCCGCTATATTGTTATGTTTGAACATACTCTGATATTTCTGTAATCTGATGTAACAGTATTATGATGTTTATAGAAGTCTTCTGTTATTTGTTCTGATGTGTTGTATGCTCGGAGTTAGCGTATGCGGGATTCGAACGGTCTTGGTCGGTTTATCGATCGATTAGGAGCGGACGAAATCCGTGTCGTTACAATTCCATTACTCCGACCACCGCCGGTCAGCGAAGACGAACCCCGCCAACTCGAGCTGCGGCCCTCAGCCTCCAAGCGCCACCATCCTTTTTTGTTTACATGCTGTAAGTTTTTAAATGTTTATTTTAATTTACTTTAATAATCAGTTTTAATGGTTATAAAAATCAGTTTTGTTTTTATAAAAAGGTATTATTTTAAATCAAAGTTTTATTATGAAGACAACAATATAAAGAAAAGATCTTTTAATGTATAAAGTATAGATCCTTGTTCATGAAAAGAAATGACTTTTATAAATGAAAAGACTGGATTTTTGTGCATTAAAAGTTAGGATTTTTACTACATAAAGGAATGATTTTTAACGTTATAAAGACTTGATTTTTATTCATATGAAAGTTTTGATCGTTATTTTTATATAAGGAGAAGATATGATTTTCATAATATAAAAATGCGATTTTTATATGAAGAAATTTGAGGTAAAAATATTGTCTTTATATAAGTAGCGAATTAAAAACACGATTTTTAATTGTTTAAATGAAGCGAAAAAAATGGGTTGTAGTGGTATAAAAATTCGATTTTTTTATATATAAGGAGTAGGAATACAAAAATATAATTTTAATATAGAAAGAAGCGTAGTAAAAACATATGAAGTAGAAATAAAAATGTGATTTTTGTTTATTGGAATGAAGCGATAAAAATGTGATTTTTATATATAAACAGCGTGGTAAGGACTGCATTGGAATTTCAAACGAATCCAAACGGTTCAGAAGTTCAGAAGTAGAATGGCGGAGTGGAACCCTTGGTGAGAACTCCTCACTTTTATTTATTTTCTAGTTTGAAATATACACTAAGATGTAGACGGTGCTTAGCAGCACCCGACACCCGTCGCCCACAGACCATGGATGGCTTGTTTGTTTGATTGATGTGTTGTGAAATCGATTGTGTGTAGTGGAATGGAAGAAATTATTTTATGGTTAAAAATATAATTTTTAACGTGTATATAAAATAAATATCTATAAACAAATCGGACGATTTGTTTATGTACACCCATTTGATTGATATTGATTGGGACGATAAATTTTACACATCGCCCAACTGCACAAATAAAATATGTGTTTGATTGATTGAAACCCCACACGGGTATTGGGATGATATTTGATGTACACTAATCCCGATTGTTTAGTTGTATGTCAACCGATGGGTTGACAGACTGTGTAAGCGTTAGTTATTTATTTTTAATGCTTATGCAGTTGTGTGGTGCACTCTGGATGATGGTTGATGATTTATCGTTGCTATTATATACATGTGTTGTATGGAATCCATGTAATTAACATTATATGGTAATTGATTGGGCCTCATTCCAATTTGGAAAATAAGGAATATTATAAAAGAAAATTGTTGAATAGAAGAAAATTCATGTGTTGAATAGAATAAAAATTCATGTGTTGAATAGAAGAAAATTCATGTGTTGAATAGAATAAAAATTCATGTGTTGAATAGAATAAAAATTCATGTGTTGAATAGAATAAAAATTCATGTGTTGAACAGAAGAAAATTCATGTGTTGAATAAAATATATATTCGTGTGTTGAATAGAATAAAAATTCATGTGTTGAATAGAATGAAAATTCATGTGTTGAATAAAATATATATTCATGTGTTGAATAAAAATATATATTCATGTGTTGAAGAAAATATTCATTTGTTGAATAGAATAACGAAGTTATTGAAATATATAAAGCCATGTTGGTTAGATTGACGCCATTTTGACGTGAACGATATTTATATCGATTATATTCGATTTTATTATGATTATATAAAAGGAAGTGATTTCAAAATATAATATTTTGAAAATATTATCATTTGTATATCGATGATGTGGAATATTCAATTTTGATTCGAAATTGAATATGAAGTTAAAATCGTTTCGAAAACGAATTTAAAATGATTTATAAAATACGTTGGAAAGGGAATCGACGAAATAATATATATATTTATATATATATATATATATATATATATTGGCCTAAATAGAACGCGCCGTGCTGCGGCAGTTCGCGAATTTCGACCATTGACTTCGAATGGACGTTATGGAAGATCCGACCGTCGGATTCTCCTAAATCCAGAATCATTGGGTTCGTATCGAAAAGAGCTTTCTAATGAATATTAGAGATTTGATATCTAACTGTTGGATTTGGAATTATGTCCAAATCAAATTTGGAAAAGGTCGTTGTAAGTGCAGTTCGATGGCCGTTGATGGAAATCGACTGTACGGGCCTTGATAAAATTGTTAAAAATGGTAATAATTTGTGTAAAATCATAAGAAATGATTTGAAAAGAATTGGAATGAAAAAATTCCATATTTGAAAAGATAAAAATAGTTTTTTATCGAAATGTACTAGTTTTGAACTAGAATTATAATCCCATTTATTTTTGAAATAATTAAAGTGGATTTGAAATGGTATTGAAAATAACCAGAATTTCCAATAATTGAATTGGAATGGATTTGAATTGAAATTGTCTTTGGAATATTTCGATGTTGGATTTCGTGATTATACAGATAATGTTATGGAAATTTGAAAGATATATTTATATCGTTATTTCCAATACGATATTTAGTGGTCGTAGAATTTGATATTGAATATAAGCCAATATATTTTATACTCAGAGCCTTGTTGTTACGACCGGGAGTTCCGCTCGATCCGAATCAGTCGCTAAACCGATCTAGACCGTTCGAAACGCCTGATTGTTTTGAGAACACGACAAAATAGTACGCAGACGGAAGGACATTTCATTGTATATTACAACAATACATCAGATTACAAGAATATACAGAGTATAAATGAATATTACACAGAAATATCAGAGATTAAAATTACATTTAAATACATAGCAGCGGAAAATAATACAATACACAACTAGAAGGGATATACGGATACAAAGCTTTCCGGATATCATTCCAGCTGTAAACCAGGATCCTGTGAATATAAATCTGCAAAACCAAAACTACTAGCTGCCCGTGTCAAAATAAGGGCACCCAGAGTTTAGGTTAAAACAATAAACTCTAGGTCAGTCATGTGACTGGTGTGAGAACTAAAACAGTTATTAATCTTTATTTTTAAAGTTAGGTAAATCAAGGGACCACGCCGTATAACACGGAACGGGTTTCCTCCCAAGAATACCAGTGCATAAAACAAACAGCGCAATGCTAAATAAAGAAAAATGAAGCTGTTATAAGACCCAGGTCCTATCACACAATGCAACGCAAGCCGGGGGATAGGGTTTTCCCTTATAACAGCCAAAGAATGCTTGATACGTTTAAAACAAATAATTTGATACTACTATAAGTGCATAGTGTATAAAACAACTTCAAATCATAAGTATCAATCATAGACGGCATGGGTACCATATATCATGTCGCCATACTAGTTCTACAATTAAAACCGCTAATGTCACGTATTTGGAAATTGGATTTCCGTCTGTGAACCGAGGCCAGGGATCGTCCTCTACCGATTCGAGACGCTCTAGCCCGTTTCTCAGGAACAGAACGCATCGTCCCTTGGAGCGATAGGGCCGGTCCAGTGATGTGGATTAAAATTCCTGAACACTACGTTTCTCCGCCCTTTGGGGCGTAAATGAGCCAAAGAATGACTCCATCGGACCCGGATCGTCCGATCAAACCGAGGCGCCTCGCAACAGCAACAACCACACAGGTGAAAAGTATATAAATGTCAGGGCTGGTAGGTCACTGACACCACCCTAGCTAGAAAGAAACGCATGTCCTCCCTGAGGTCCTCTCCCGTTTCTGGTTCACAACCGGGGTGTGAGGCTCGCAAATTCACGTTACACAAAGCTATGCCACACAGGCGGTGCTTTGATCATCAACCACAAGACTTTGCTTTTCAACAGAAGCCTTGATCATTTGCCACTTAGGCATGCCACACAGGCAATTCACTCTATGCATTTGATATCCATCTGTATATAACCCCTGAGCTCGTACGTCTCAGAGAAGGGCATTAAGCAAGAGAATAAATTCTCCGCTGCCAAACAGATATATATTTAATAGAAATCAATCACACAGACTAAAATCCTATGTCAAACACAGTCCATTTACAAGTCCGTTCTGGGTCTGAACGAAACCGGAGGCACCTAGTACCCCGCATATTCATCGATCTCCAAGTACGTCTGGACGATCACCAACTGTTTCCATCTTCTTGGGTGTACAGCCCAATCAAGATCATCAGTAATTATCCAAACGACGTGAAGACCTCCGGTCTTCAACCACCATCTTCATCTTCGACACCACGTCGAATCAGTTATTCAGAATGGGATAAACCCGGTCTTTCTGAACAACTCGTGTATATATGTAATAAACACGTGTTACACAAACACAACATACGCCTCTTTCCAATTCAGAATATTCTTTTATTCAAATATTTTTATACTTTGGGAAAGGTTCCCATTAATTTTATCAAAGATAAATCCTTTAAATTTATTCTTTAATCTCCTTTGAATATCAATTCAAACTAGTCGGGATTAGCGAATCACACCGGAATAATCATTTATTTTATTTCCCAATCCCCACCTATTCATCTCATGAAGTAAAACAGGTAATACTTCACATCTAACACCACGGTGTTATCGGTAAATTCAACTACCATTTCACGTTTAAATCTAATTAAAGATTTAACTATCGCCTGGAGCAAAACTGGTGATACTCCATTCTCGATCTTTTCAATCTAATTAAAGATTCATTAAAACTCCACTTAGTTTTAATCTTCACAGAAATCAATATCCTGTGTAATGACCTGGATCCTTAGGGGTTAATTTTTGAATATTTGATATTTAATTTAAATATTGGGTGGATAATATAAGTGGAATTTTATATTTGAGTTATCAATTTAATAATCAATTTCGATTTAATATCGAAAATATTAAATTATCAGAATACGAAAATGGAATTAGTTGAATTCAAATTTTAATTTGAATTGAAAACAGTTCAAATAATTAATATGAAAATTTAACGGTAATAATATTTAATTATTATCAAGGAGAATAAATAGTTTGAAATTTAAATTATATCAATTTAAATTAATATCTTCAACAGATGGTCGAATCGAACTTCGTGACCTATCCCAGTGTGTCCGGAACAGAGGTATTAGCCTAAGATCGACAGTTGTTGGGTTCAGAAGGGGGTTCAGTATCATGAAGTGTTTTAAATTTAGGATATCGTTCTTTTTAAACCAAAAACAATTTACAATAAAAATATAAATCCCTTGTTTAAGTGGACCAGAACTAAACCCCGTGGCTTGTTTAAACACCTCAAACAAAAGCCACCGTGCCTTTTTTTCTTCCACCCCTCTTCCTTATAAAACCGCAATACCTCTCCTTCTACTCAGAACAAAAAATCGAAAGCTTCCTGGTTCCCAAAATAAAATGGCGACCGATGTATATAGAAACCCAAATCGCAAGGGGGAACCATGGATCCCGAAGCCTGAAATCGCGAGCAGGGAAATGGCATCGCGAACGATAGGAGGATGAGAAGCTCGACAGTGAAAAAAATCGCAACCTGGGTTGAGCATCGGTTTCTAAATGAGGAGTTTTTTCGATTCAATGCTGATAAGGGAGTCGCGTAGCTTCAGTGGTTTGCGAGTGGGGTACTGATCGAAGTAGCGATTGGTTGTGAGCAGGCAAGTTCGTTGGAAGGGTTTTCAAAGTGGAGCAGAAGGATTTCGTGTACGAAGTAAGGTGGAAGTCGCGATGTTCTTTGGTGGATCGATGTTGGAAAGGGGATGAACGCGACTGTAGGATTTGGGAAGTTGGATTTTTTGTGTTGCCGTAGCTTTTGAAGGGAGGTTGGCTTGTTGTTTTGTCTGTAGCTGGACTGCAGGTAACTGGAAATCAAAGTGAAGAGGGTTGCTGTGGTTATAAGTGCAGTTCTGGGTCTGCACATAAGGTGATCGATGAAATGTCAAAGTCAGTTTTGGGACTAGAATCAGTCGGTGATGGCTGAGTTGTTCATTTGTGGTCGAGGCAGCGCAAGGTTGATGTCGAAGTGGTTTAACAGTAAGGAAGAAGGGTTCGAATTTATTGGAGTTGCTTTCAGGAAGTCGAGTTTTTCACTTAAGAACTTAACAAAGGGATTAACAGAATCAGATGAAAACAAATACGTAAGATTCATGGTAACGGTATCTATGTCTACAAATTGGAATCAGAATGGATCGGAAACTAAAATCAAAGTGAGTAAATCTCACCTTTTATTTAGAATTTATTTTTTTTATAGTTAAAAATAATTGCCTGTGCTTGTTTGAATGTTGTCTGATTGTTTGAAATATATATTAGTTATTTAGGACTATTATATATATATATATATATATATATTGGGTTGATGATTGGTTGTATTCCCGCAGTTTCATTAGCGGATGCCCGCAGTTTCATAGCGGATGATTACCCTATACGCCCCAGGCTATGATTAGTGGATGACCTTCATACCGCGATATCCTGCCTCGAAGCAGGATGGGTATTACTATGTTGACTAACGTCTGTGGATGCAGGAAAACAGGTTGGAGGAATCCAACTGGATTCCTCAAAAAAAAAATTATCTGTTTGTTGTTTGTTTAATTTCATATATATTTCTATATGATGTGTTAAAAATCAAGTGATTGAAAATTGGTTGATCTGATTGTTGAAAATACCACTAGAGCTTGAATATTGATTCATAAAAATATCGGAAAGGGTATTTGATATTTAAAAAGGAAATTCTATTTTTATAAATAGAATTTGAATTTTAAATAAAACTATAGAAAATATTAACTTGTTTTGAAGGTATATAAAACAAGTAATTGAATTTATAAACTTTGTTTATAAATGGAAGAGTGGGATTTGAATTGAATTTATAAACATTGTTTATAAAATGGAAGATGGGATTTGAATTCAATTTATAAACTTGTTTATAAATGAAAAGATGGAATTGAATTGAATTTATAAACGTTGTTTATAAATGAAAATATGGGATTGGAATCGAATTTATAAACGTTGTTTATAAAATGGAAGATGGGATTGGAATTGAATTTATAAACGTTGTTTATAAATGAAAATATGGGATTGGAATTGAATTTATAAACGTTATTTATAAATGGAAAAGTGGGATTTGAATTGAATTTATAAACGTTGTTTATAAAACGGAAAGGTGGGATTTGAATTGAAGTTATAAACGTTGTTTATAAATAAAGCAGAGAATTCAAATGGACTTTGAATATAAGGAATTGAAATAAAATTTGAATAATAGAATTCAAATGGAGTTTAACTATAGAATTTGAACATAGTATTTCAAATGGAATTTGAATATAGAAATTCAAATGGGATTTATAATAAATAGATTTGGATAAATAGAAGTGGATTAGACTAAGAAGTAAATTAACGGATTTAATTAACAAATTTAGTTAAAACGATTGGTATAGTTAAAATAGATTGGACAGGTATAGACATACAGGAGACAGGTATGGAATAAAGTATAGAAGTGAAATAAATAGAATGCCCGACAAAAAGGTACGTATTTAATTTCCATATGAGATTTTATGCGCCGTATCGGAAAGCCGCTTGGCTTTTTCTTTTTCTTTTTGAGATGAGAAGGACCGGGAAAGCTATTTGAAATTTCCCGATGCTCCCGGTACAAAGGAGGTTATGGCGAATTTTTCCGGGAATTTAAGGAGATAGAATATTTTTAAGATAATTTGATAGTTAGAAATCAACATATCAAAATATATAGAAGTCGATAAGGGACGAACTTAGAAATAGAATAGTATAATCAAAAAGGAAGACTAGGGATAAAATCTAGTAAGAATAGAAAGAGGAAGAGTATACGTGTTTAAAAGTGAATCAGTAGTTGTGTGGTATTGATTATTCGAGTAAGTAGTCATATCTGTTTTGACGTTATAAATGTTATTCAGTCAAGGTCTGAGAGGTAGTTATACCCCAACTTGATTGATTTCATTATTAACAGATAAACAGTAAGATTTCAGGCTCGAAGATCAATGTTGAATGAGAGTTAGTTAAATATAGTATTTGGGTTGTCGTACCGATGTTTTACACAACATCCGGTTTAACCCAAATAAATGAAAGCTTGGAAATAGAATAACATATATTTTCTAAAGTTAGAAAATAAAGGAAGGCGATATATGGAAATGTTTTCCAAATAACGTATAAGGCCAATATGGTTATTGAAAATATTTGGTTAACAAATATTGATAAGAAATAGAGAAGAGATTTAATTAATAGAATATTAATTAAAGGTTCAGTGATTGTTGGATGTTTGGATGAACACTTGTTTTATTCGATAGTTAAATCATCGACTATCGAAACACTTGTTTTTATTCGATAGTTAAATCACAGACTATCGAAGTTTTGACCATCGTTGTCAATATGGAGAGACCGGTTGGATTATTATCCGAAGAACCACTCCATATCGGCAGTAGCGTGCGAATTAGATTATATAAAGATAATCGAAGACGGAGTAGAGTGCAAGGACTTTTTCTATTAATAGAAATAGTGCCTTCAGTTCATCCTGTTCCTGGGTGACTTGTATGGATGAATGTCTGACAGAGTATTTCCAGACGATCACGTATATTGACTTCTCCAACCGTACCAAGAGTGGAGGCGGAGAAGGAAACTTCTTTTAGCTAACACATAATGTATTGTTGTAGACGTCAATCGGTGATTTGATGGATTTGACGATGTGGCATTCAAAGTGAATCTGGTATGATGATAAAGCGTAGCTTCTAGCCTCATCATCCGGTAAATGACAGAAATCGGGCAGGCAGCATGGCTAAGTCGGTCGCACCGAAGTAGGGTGTATAATCACCTGATCTAGAGTTTAATTTACTTCTAAAAATCTATTGTTGATGCTGTCCCGTTCGGGAAACGGTTGCTGATCCCAACTGTTGGTGATATACATTCGATACACTCAAGCGAAATGAGTGGTCGGTCATGTGTGGCCGGGTTGCAAGATGTTCTTGTTGAACCCAGTGTATTCCTCTCTAGAGGTACATTAGCGAAAGGTGGTTCCATACCTTATCATAGTTGGAAATCCATTACCCAATACGTGCTTGCGGTTTTGATTGTATACTATATATGTAGAACGTGAGATGAAAGCGTTTCTGCTAGATGATTATATATATATATACTGTGGTTGATAGACATTATTATAATATCAAAAGGTTTTTGATATAAAGATATTTTGGATTCTCATAAGGGAAAAACCCGTTCCGTTATGCGGCGTGGTCTTATGAGATATCGTTGACTTATTCGAACTGTTTTTAAACTGTTTTACTCATACCAGTCCCATGACTGACCCGGAGTTTACTTTGTTGTTTTCCCTAAACTCTTGGGTGCCTAAATTTGTATGGGCAGTCAAGTAGTCGAGATTTTACAGATAGTTGAAGAGCTAGAGCAGGAGGCTTCAGGATCATATAGCTATAGTTATTTCCGCTGTGTTGTAAGTACTATACTTTGATAATGATGTATATTCAAATACATATGTATAGTTCAAAGTTATGTTACATATATTATATGTTATTCGTTCCGCTGTGAAATTCGTGTTACTCTGATGTTGTGTTCTTCTTCTTCTATTCTAATTTTCTATCTTATCTTTCCTCACCCTCTAATTTCTTTCACTAATTACCAGGATTTTATGATGTTTTGGTTATCGACATCGAGCTTATGCTGATAACCAAAGTCGCTAAAAATCCGGGTCGTTACAGTTGGTATCAGAGCTTAAGTTAAGAATTACTTGGCTCTGTGGCGTGACTCGGTAGAGATAGGGTTAGTAATACCCTAGATTGAGTTTGAGTGTATATATATACGAGAAAGCGTACTTGTTATTTGATATAAAAACCGTTTTATATTGTGTTGACTAGTCTGTTGAGTGGATTATAAATTTTGGTCGAATCGTGGGACGCCACGATGTCGATAGGAATTTATAAACACTTGAACAGAAGATTGGACACGATATTGTTTTTAAATAGTTAAGTTGATTGTTAGGATTATAATCAAATTAGATTATAAAACTGAAATAGTTATATATATAACCTATGGAATTTGTATATGAAATCAAATATATAAATGAGATAAATTAAAATTGAATTCCAACCAGAATTCAGAATTTAAAATCCTGGGAGTTTGGAAAATATTTTTCTAAATGGATTTTGAAAGAAATATGGTACTGAACTCATTCTGTAGCTGGGAAATAATTCTGATGATGATCGCAACCTCATCAGTGTTCATTTTTGAGTTTCTAAGTGACGAATTGCTGCCTTAGAAAAGTTTTGATGGAAATTTGTTTGAAAAGAAACAAATTGTTTGAAAATTCAAATGTTTTGAATTTGGGATAGAAATAAATATATGTATATATTTATATTACTTCAAAGGAATTTTGAAATGGGAATTGGAATATAGATTTCAAATAGAAGTAAAATAAAGGAATTTGAATATATACAATTCAAATAGAAGTGAAATAAAATTTGAATTCAAAGGAATTCAAGTGAGTTTGAATAAAGACAAATTCAAATAGAAATTGTATAAGAAAAATTGAATTGGAATTTGAATTCAAAGGAATTCAAATGGATTTGAATAAAGAAAAGTCAAATATAGATTTGAATATTAGAATTCAAATGGAATTTGGTTAAATAGAATTTCAAAGAAAATATAAAGTTTGAAATAGAATTTTAAATAAAGGAGTTAAAATAGAATTTAAATTCAAAGAAAATATAAAGTTTGAAATAGAAATTGAATAAAGGAGTTAAATAGAATTTAAATTGAACAAAGGATTTCAGATGGATATTGAATAAAGAAATTCAAATAGAAATTGAAGATAAGGATTTCAAATAGAAATGGAACAAAGGAATTTAAATAGAAATTGAATACAGAAATTCGAATGGAATTTGAATAAAGGATTTGAAATGGGTTTTTGAATGAAGGAATTCAAATAGAAATTGAAAATAAGAAATTCAAATAGGATTTGAAGATAAGGAATAGAAATAGGAATTTGAATAGAAGAAATTCAAATAGAAATTGAATAGAAGGAAATTTAAATAAAGTTTGAATAAAAAAAATTCAAATGGAATTTGAATATGGTAAATATATAGGATTTGAATATTAGAAGTGAAATAGATCGGGAATATTATGAAATGGATTGGATATATATTAAAAATATATCAGAATGGAGTTGAATTTAGTATAAGCAAAGTTAAAACGTTTATATTTATAAATATAATTAAAACGAGCTCGCCGTAGCACGGTAGTTCGTAAATTGGCGATTCGAACTTCAATTTAGTATATAAAACTCAATTGAAGTCGGAATTCTGTGAAACAAGAATCGTCGGGACCGGTTGAACCATAGTTTTCTAATGAAAGAGAAAAATCTGGATTTCGTCGTATAGATTTTGAGTTATGTCAAAATCAAATTTTTAGAAAAGCAGCGCCAGAACCATTATAAAACCATAACGGTTTAATTAAATAAACAAAAGGATTTTTAGGAAATAAAATCCAAATTGGCATTTGAAAAATCCAGACTGGAGATACAAAGTAAATATGAACTCCAGTGAAGTAAGTGAAATGATTTTTAAGACAAAAATCATATTCTAAATGGTTAAATAGAGTTAACTAAATTGGAAAATAATTAGTTAAAGGAAATTTGAATCGAAATTGGGTTTTTGGATAAGCGAAAGAGATTGAGAATTTATATTCGAAATCGAATATATAACTCGAGTTGAAGATATAATTAGATTAGTTTATAATTAAGTTGACATATATTTGAACAAGTTATATTCAAATAAAAGGGTGAAATAGGCAAAACAGTTAATTAGCAACTAGTTAATGGGAATTTGAATGATTGAAATTAAATTTAACTTAAGTTAAATGGATCGAAACGAATAAATTGAGTAAAATCAATGTGAATGAAATACGAATTTGGTGTGAATAAAGGAAAACCCAAAAGAGTTAAAAAGAAAATATATTTGTAAAACGAATATAAGAGGAAATATATTTGTAAAACCAAATACAAAGGGAGTTATGTGCAAACAAATAGAAGGAGAAATATTTGTAAAACCATTTACAAATAGAATTTAGAAGGGAATATTTGTAAAAACATTTACAAATAGATTCAATGGAAATATTTATTCATAGAAAATAAATAGAACGTTATAAATGAGATATTTATTTGTTAAATAAATAGAATTTAACCAAAGGAATATTTAGAAGATGAATAGAAAATGGAAATATGTTTTTAACAGATAAATAGAAAGGATTAATTTATAAATAACAGTTTATAAATTAAATTAAATATTTATCATTCGATAGATGGAATATATAAGTCTGAACTTATATAGAGAAGAGATATTGGTTTTTAACACCGATAGTTTTAAATAGAAGGGGTACACCACACTTGTATAAGTGAAATAACGTTATTAAAGAGAACATTTATAAAGTGAAGAACCGTTACTAAAAGAAATTCTTTATAAATGAATAAACGTTATCCAATAGGAGTTATTCGAATAGGAGAAGTTGATTAGAGTAGAAATAATCGATTTGAGTTACGATAAATCGATTGGAGTAAGAATTTACTAGTTAGAGTTAAACAGTTCGAGTTAAACAGTTAGAGTTAAAACCGTTAGAGTTAACCAGTTAGAGTTAATCGATTAGAGTTAAATCGAACTAGAGTTGATCGAATATAGTTATTGAGACAGAGTTAGTCAAACATAGTTACTCAGGATAAGTTGCCATTTCGTACGACTGCTAGCGTAATTCGCAGGGCTGCAGATAGCCTAGGGCGGTCGGATGTTTCCTGGGGGAATCAGGCGTAACCATTGTGATCGCTGCGATCTAGAGTCAAGCGAGTGGAGTTAAATCGAATATTAGTTTATTCGAATAGAATTAAAGAAGTTATCGATTATTAGTAAATCGAAGGAGTTATCGATTATTTGTTAATCGAAATGAGTTATCGATTATAGTTTAATCGAAATGAGTTATCGATTATAGTTTAATCGAAATGAGTTATCGATTATAGTTTAATCGAAAAGAGTTATCGATTAGTTTAATCGAAGTGAGTTATAGAATATTGGTTATTCGAAGGAGTTATCGAATTTAGTTATTCGATGGAGTAAATCGAAAAGAGTTAAATCCAATAGGATTAATTGATAAGAGTTAATTAATAAGAGTAAATCGAATATAGTTTATTCGAAGAAGGGTTTTCGAATCTAGTTATTCGAAAGAAGAGATTACCGAATATAGTTATTCGAAGGGAGGAGTTATCGAATAGGGATTTATTCAAAAGAGAGACGTAAGGAAGTTTGAAATGTTGAGTATCAACATAAATAAGTTTTGGAAAAGTTAATGGGTTTGTAGCACTTTTTCTACCTTAGCAATTTCGAGGACGAAATTATTTTAAGTGGGGAAGATTGTAATGACCCGGATCCTTAGGGGTTAATTTTTGAATATTTAATATTTAATTTAAATATTGGGTGGATAATATAAGTGGAATTTTATATTTGAGTTATCAATTTAATAATCAATTTCGATTTTATATCAAAAATATTAAATTATCAGAATACGAAAATGGAATTAGTTGAATTCAAATTTTAATTTGAATTGAAAACAGTTCAAATAATTAATATGAAAATTTAACGGTAATAATATTTAATTATTATCAAGGAGAATAAATAGTTTGAAATTTAAATTATATCAATTTAAATTAATATCTTCAACAGATGGTCGAATCAGACTTCGTGACCTATCCCAGTGTGTCCGGAACAGAGGTATTAGCCTAAGATCGACAGTTGTTGGGTTCAGAAGGGGGTTCGGTATCATGAAGTGTTTTAAATTTAGGATATCGTTCTTTTTAAACCAAAAACAATTTACAATAAAAATATAAATCCCTTGTTTAAGTAGACCAGAACTAAACCCCGTGGCTTGTTTAAACACCTCAAACAAACGCCACCGAGCCTTTTTTTCTTCCACCCCTCTTCCTTATAAAACCGCAATACCTCTCCTTCTACTCAGAACAAAAAAGCGAAAGCTTCCTGGTTCCCAAAATAAAATGGCGACCGATGTATATAGAAACCCAAATCGCAAGGGGGAACCATGGATCCCGAAGCCTGAAATCGCGAGCAGGGAAATGGCATCGCGAACGATAGGAGGATGAGAAGCTCGACAGTGAAAAAAATCGCAACCTGGGTTGAGCATCGGTTTCCAAATGAGGAGTTTGTTCGATTCAATGCTGATAAGGGAGTCGCGTAGCTTCAGTGGTTTGCGAGTGGGGTACTGATCGAAGTAGCGATTGGTTGTGAGCAGGCAAGTTCGTTGGAAGGGTTTTCAAAGTGGAGCAGAAGGATTTCGTGTACGAAGTAAGGTGGAAGTCGCGATGTTCTTTGGTGGATCGATGTTGGAAAGGGGATGAACGCGACTGTAGGATTTGGGAAGTTGGATTTTTTGTGTTGCCGTAGCTTTTGAAGGGAGGTTGGCTTGTTGTTTTGTCTGTAGCTGGACTGCAGGTAACTGGAAATCAAAGTGAAGAGGGTTGCTGTTGTTATAAGTGCAGTTCTGGGTCTGCACATAAGGTGATCGATGAAATGTCAAAGTCAGTTTTGGGACTAGAATCAGTCGGTGATGGCTGAGTTGTTCATTTGTGGTCGAGGCAGCGCAAGGTTGATGTCGAAGTGGTTTAACAGTAAGGAAGAAGGGTTCGAATTTATTGGAGTTGCTTTCATGAAGTCGAGTTTTTCACTTAAGAACTTAACAAAGGGATTAACAGAATCAGATGAAAACAAATACGTAAGATTCATGGTAACGGTATCTATGTCTACAAATTGGAATCAGAATGGATCGGAAACTAAAATCAAAGTGAGTAAATCTCACCTTTTATTTAGAATTTTTTTTTTATAGTTAAAAATAATTGCCTGTGCTTGTTTGAATGTTGTCTGATTGTTTGAAATATATATTAGTTATTTAGGACTATTATATATATATATTGGGTTGATGATTGGTTGTATTCCCGCAGTTTCATTAGCGGATTCCCGCAGTTTCATAGCGGATGATTACCCTATACGCCCCCACGCTATGATTAGTGGATGACCTTCATACCGCGATATCCTGCCTCGAAGCAGGATGGGTATTACTATGTTGACTAACGTCTATGGATGCAGGAAAACAGGTTGGAGGAATCCAACTGGATTCCTCAAAAAAAAAATTTATCTGTTTGTTGTTTGTTTAATTTCATATATATTTCTATATGATGTGTTAAAAATCAAGTGATTGAAAATTGGTTGATCTGATTGTTGAAAATACCACTAGAGCTTGAATATTGATTCATAAAAATATCGGAAAGGGTATTTGATTTTTAAAAAGGAAATTCTATTTTTATAAATAGAATTTGAATTTTAAATAAAACTATAGAAAATATTAACTTGTTTTGAAGGTATATAAAACAAGTAATTGAATTTATAAACTTTGTTTATAAATGGAAGAGTGGGATTTGAATTGAATTTATAAACATTGTTTATAAAATGGAAGATGGGATTTGAATTCAATTTATAAACTTGTTTATAAATGAAAAGATGGAATTGAATTGAATTTATAAACGTTGTTTATAAATGAAAATATGGGATTGGAATCGAATTTATAAACGTTGTTTATAAAATGGAAAATGGGATTGGAATTGAATTTATAAACGTTGTTTATAAATGAAAATATGGGATTGGAATTGAATTTATAAACGTTATTTATAAATGGAAAAGTGGGATTTGAATTGAATTTATAAACGTTGTTTATAAAACGGAAAGGTGGGATTTGAATTGAAGTTATAAACGTTGTTTATAAATAAAGCAGAGAATTCAAATGGACTTTGAATATAAGGAATTGAAATAAAATTTGAATAATAGAATTCAAATGGAGTTTAACTATAGAATTTGAACACAGTATTTCAAATGGAATTTGAATATAGAAATTCAAATGGGATTTATAATAAATAGATTTGGATAAATAGAAGTGGATTAGACTAAGAAGTAAATTAACGGATTTAATTAACAAATTTAGTTAAAACGATTGGTATAGTTAAAATAGATTGGACAGGTATAGACATACAGGAGACAGGTATGGAATAAAGTATAGAAGTGAAATAAATAGAATGCCCGACAAAAAGGTACGTATTTAATTTCCATATGAGATTTTATGCGCCGTATCGGCAAGCCGCTTGGCTTTTTTCTTTTTCTTTTTGAGATGAGAAGGACCGGGAAAGCTATTTGAAATTTCCCGATGCTCCCGGTACAAAGGAGGTTATGGCGAATTTTTCCGGGAATTTAAGGAGATAGAATATTTTTAAGATAATTTGATAGTTAGAAATCAACATATCAAAATATATAGAAGTCAATAAGGGACGAACTTAGAAATAGAATAGTATAATCAAAAAGAAAGACTAGGGATAAAATCTAGTAAGAATAGAAAGAGGAAGAGTATACGTGTTTAAAAGTGAATCAGTAGTTGTGTGGTATTGATTATTCGAGTAAGTAGTCATATCTGTTTTGACGTTATAAATGTTATTCAGTCAAGGTCTGAGAGGTAGTTATACCCCAACTTGATTGATTTCATTATTAACAGATAAACAGTAAGATTTCAGGCTCGAAGATCAATGTTGAATGAGAGTTAGTTAAATATAGTATTTGGGTTGTCGTACCGATGTTTTACACAACATCCGGTTTAACCCAAATAAATGAAAGCTTGGAAATAGAATAACATATATTTTCTAAAGTTAGAAAATAAAGGAAGGCGATATATGGAAATGTTTTCCAAATAACGTATAAGGCCAATATGGTTATTGAAAATATTTGGTTAACAAATATTGATAACAAATAGAGAAGAGATTTAATTAATAGAATATTAATTAAAGGTTCAGTGATTGTTGGATGTTTGGATGAACACTTGTTTTATTCGATAGTTAAATCATCGACTATCGAAACACTTGTTTTTATTCGATAGTTAAATCACAGACTATCGAAGTTTTGACCATCGTTGTCAATATGGAGAGACCGGTTGGATTATTATCCGAAGAACCACTCCATATCGGCAGTAGCGTGCGAATTAGATTATATAAAGATAATCGAAGACGGAGTAGAGTGCAAGGACTTTTTCTATTAATAGAAATAGTGCCTTCAGTTCATCCTGTTCCTGGGTGACTTGTATGGATGAATGTCTGACAGAGTATTTCCAGACGATCACGTATATTGACTTCTCCAACCGTACCAAGAGTGGAGGCGGAGAAGAAAACTTCTTTTAGCTAACACATAATGTATTGTTGTAGACGTCAATCAGTGATTTGATGGATTTGACGATGTGGCATTCAAAGTGAATCTGGTATGATGATAAAGCGTAGCTTCTAGCCTCATCATCCGGTAAATGACAGAAATCGGGCAGGCAGCATGGCTAAGTCGGTCGCACCGAAGAAGGGTGTATAATCACCTGATCTAGAGTTTCATTTACTTCTAAAAATCTATTGTTGATGCTGTCCCATTCGGGAAACAGTTGCTGATCCCAACTGTTGGTGATATACATTCGATACACTCAAGCGAAATGAGTGGTCGGTCATGTGTGGCCGGGTTGCAAGATGTTCTTGTTGAACCCAGTGTATTCCTCTCTAGAGGTACATTAGCGAAAGGTGGTTCCATACCTTGTCATAGTTGGAAATCCATTACCCAATACGTGCTTGCGTTTTTGATTGTATACTATATATGTAGAACGTGAGATGAAAGCGTTTCTGCTAGATGATTATATATATATACTGTGGTTGATAGACATTATTATAATATCAAAAGGTTTTTTGTGACGAAAAGGAATTTCGCTCGGTCCGAACCAGTCGCTAAACCGACCCAGACCTTTCGAAACGCCCTATCGTTTGAGAACAAGACAAAACAGAACGCATACAAAAGAACATTTCATTGTATATTACAACAATGCATCAGATTACAAGAATAGACAGAGTATAAACAAATAAATATTACACAGAAATATCAGAGATTACAATAAATTACATAGCAGCGGAAAATAATACAATACACAACTAGAAGAGATATACGGATACAAAGCTTTCCGGATATCGTTCCAGATGTAAACCAGGATCCTGTGAATATAAATCTGCAAAACCAAAACTACTAGCTGCCCGTGTCAAAATAGGGGCACCCAGAGTTTAGGTTAAAACAATAAACTCCAGGTCAGTCATGTGACTGGTGTGAGAACTAAAACAGTTATTAATCTTTATTTTAAAAGTTAGGTAAATCAAGGGACCACGCCGTATAACACGGAATGGGTTTCCTCCCAAGAATACCAGTGCATAAAACAACAGCGCAATGCTAAATAAAGAAAAATGAAGCTATTATAAGACCCAGGTCCTATCACACAATGCAACGCAAGCCGGGGGATAGGGTTTTTACCTTATAATAGCCAAGAATGCTTGATACGTTTAAAAGAAATCATTTGATACTATTATCAGTGCATAGTGTATAAAACAACTTCAAATCATAAATATCAATCATAGGCGGCATGAATGCCCCATACCACTATGTCGCCATATATAGGTTATACAATCAAAATCGCAAATGTCACGTATTGGGAAATTGGATTTCCACCTATGAACCGAGGCAAAAGATAGTCCTCAACCGATTCGAGACAATCTAGCCCATGTCTCAGGATCAGAGCTCGAGTGACCCTTGGATCGTCAGGGCCGGTCCACCGATGTGGATTAAAATGCCTGAACACTACGTTTCCCCGCCCTTTGGGGCGTAAATGAGCCAATAAATGACTCCATCGGACCCCGATCGTCCGATCAAACCGAGGCGCCTCGCAACAGCAACAACCACATAAGTCAAACTCGTCAGGGCATGTAAAACCACTGACGCCACTTTTTAGCTAGAAGGAAACACATGCCCTCCCTGAGGTCCGTCTCCCGTTTTTGGTTCATACCGGGTGTGAAACACGCGAAGTAAACGTTACACAAAGCTACGCCACAAAGGCCTTGCTTTGATCATCACCACAAGACTTTGCTTTTCAACAGAAGCCTCGATCAATTGCCACTTAGGCATGCCACACAGGCAATTCACTCCATGCGTTTGATATCCATCAATATATAACCCCTGAGCTCGTACGTCTCAGAGAAGGGCGTTAAGCAAGAGAATAAATTCTCCGCCGCCAAACAGATATATATTTAATAGAGATCAATCACACAGACTAAAATCCAATGTCAGACACACGATCCATTTAAAAGTCCGTTCTGGGTCTGAACGAAACCGGAGGCACCTAGTACCCCGCATATCCATCGATCTCCAAGTACGTCTGGACGATCACCAACTGTTTCCATCTTCTTGGGTGTACAGCCCAATCAAGATCATCAGTAATCACCCAAACGACGTGAAGACTTCCGGTCTTCGACCACCGTCTTCATCTTCGACTTATCGTCGTATCAGTTATTCAGAATGGGATAAACCCGGTCTTTCCGAATAACTCGCGTATATTTTAAATAAGTGTTACACAAACACAACATACGTCTCATTCCAATTCATTAGTCACTAACCGTAAATTAATCAAGAGAATAATTCCCCAAATATTAACCCCGAAGGCCGAAACCAACATCAGATCAATATCCAGAAAACCATTCTGCTTGGCTAACCGACAGTTAGTTCCTAAATTTCACATTCATAGGGAGAGGTTCCCATTAATTTTATCAAAGATAAATTCCTTAAATTTATTCTTTAATCTATTTTTGAATATCAATTCAAACTAGTCGGGATTAGCGAACCTTACCGAAGTAATCATTTGTTTTAATTTCCCAATCCCAACCTATTCATCCCATGAAGTAAAACTGGTTATACTTCATATCTAACACCACGGTGTTATCGGTAAATTCAATTACCATTTCACGTTCAAATCTAATTAAAGATTTAACTATCGCCTGGAGCAAAACTGGTGGTACTCCATTTTCGATCTTTTCAATCTAATTAGAGATTCATTAAAACTCCACTTAGTTTTAATCTTTAACTGGGTTAAAGAATCAGTGTCATTTAAAACACAGTTCACGATAAACCCCAAAATCACATTCATTAATTATCGGGTTAAAGAACGAGTGTTATTTAAAACACTGTCCACGATAAACCCAAAAATCAATATCAATTCAATTCCAATTAAATATTATTTAATTGGTACACTTCATTAAATCTAAATAAAAAGTTTACTCTTTTCTCAACTGGGTTCAAGAACAATGTTAGTGAAGACACCATTCACGACAAACCCAGATCACATTTGATATACAATACAAGGCTCTGAATAGAAAATATATCGGCTTATATTCAATATCAAATCCTACGACTAACAAATGTCGTATTGGAAATAACGATATAAATATATATCTTTCAAATTTCCATAACAACATCTGTATAATCACGAATTCCAACATCGAAATATTCCGAAGACAATTTCGATTCAAATCCACTCTAATGCAATCATTGGAAATTCTGGTTATTTTTAAAACCCTTTTCAAATTCAATTTATTTATTTAAAAATAAATAGAATTATAATTCTAGTTCAAAACTAGTTCATTTCGATAAAAATCTATTTTTATCTTTTCAAATATGGAGTTTTTCATCCCAATTCTTTCTAAATCATTTCTTATGATTTTACACAAATTATTGATATTTTTAATGATTTTATCAAGGCCCGTACAGTCGATTTCCATCAATGGCCATCGAACTGCACTTACAGCGACCTTTTTCAAATTTGATTTGGACATAATTCCAAATCCAACCGTTAGATTTCAAATTTATAATATTCGTTAGAAAGCTCTTTTCGATATGAACCCAACGGTTCCGGTTTTAGGAGAATCCGATGGTCGGATCTCCCGTAATGTCCGTTTGAAATAAATGGTCGAAATTCACGAACTGCCGCGGCGCGGCGCGTTCTATTCAGGCCATTATATTATATATATAATATATATATTTCGTCGATTTCTATTTAAAACGAATTTTATAAATAGTTTTGAATTCGTTTCAAAAACATTTTCAACTTCCATTTCAATCCAAAGCAAAATTGAATTCTTCTTTATAAATTCGTTTTAAAATCCATTTCTATTCAATTCAAATTTCAATTCAATTTGAATTCATTTCAATTCGCTTTCAATTCAATTTGAATTCGTTTTCAATTCAATCCAATTTCAAAGTCGGTTTCTATTCGATTCAATTCAAATTGGTTTTCTATTCGATTTAAATCAAATTGCTTATATATTCAATTCATTTCGAAATCGTTTTATATTTAATACATTTCGAAATCGTCTTATATTCAGTACATTTCGAAATCGCTTTTCGATATTCATTTTAAAATGAATAAAATCGATATAAATATCGTTCACGTCAAAATGGCGTCACTCTAATCAACACGGCTTCTTATATTCCTATTTTCAAATATTCTATTTCAAATATTTCTATTTCAAATATAATTCGTTCAACACATGTCTAATCTCAACGGATGAGTACTGTCAACACATGAACCTTTATTTTATATTATTCTTTATTTTTCAAATCGGAATGAGGCCCAATCAATTACCATATAATGTTAATTATATGGATTTTCATACATCACACGTATATAATAGCATTGAAGAATAATCAACCATCAATCAAAGTGCACTACACTGTATAAGCATCAAATATAGATATCTAACGCTTACAACAGCCTGTCAATCAATCGATCGACATATTTAATCAATCAGGATGAGTGAACTTCAAATTTCATCCCAACACCCGTGTGGGGTTTCAAATCAACAAACACAGATTTTATTTGTGCAGTTGGGCGATGTGTGAAATTTATCGTCCCAATCAATGTCTTTCAAATAGGTGTACATAAACAAACCGTCCGGTTTGTAAATGAATATTTATTTATTTACATTCACGTTAAAAATTATATTTTTAACGACAAAACATTTTATTTCGACATATGAATTTCTATTCAATTCATTTATTCTATAAAATGATATTGTTACTTTTCTAACTTATTTTAGAAAATTTCAGCGGCATAACGGCACGATACTAGAAACGGGACAAGGCCTAGCCTTATCCCCGGTCTAGTGAAGGCCCACGCCATTCACACATCAATCAAATCCATTCCATTCACCAAACAATTCAATCCAATCAAATAATCTAACTAATTTTTGCAATCAAACAAACAAGTCCATGGTCTGTGGACGATTGTGTCGGGTGCTACTAAGCACCGTCTGCATCCTAGTATATATATATATATAACTAGAAAAAGAAATTGAAGAGTGAGGAATTCTCACCGATAGCTATCCAATCATCTTGACTCTTCATTTATAGAAGTCTTCATCGTTTTCACATCTTCGTCAGCTTCGTCGCCCGTAGCCACTACATATATAAAAATCGAATTTTTACCCCGCTATTCAATATATAAAAATCGAATTTTTACTTCGATGTTCAATATATAAAAATCACATTTTTACTTCGATGTTCAATATATAAAAATCACATTTTTACTTCGATGTTCAATATATAAAAATCACATTTTTACTTCGATGTTCAATATATAAAAATCACATTTTTACTTCGATGTTCAATATATAAAAATCACATTTTTACTATGCTATTCAATATATAAAAATCACATTTTTATTTCGATGTTCAATATATAAAAATCACATTTTTACTTTGCTACCTATACAAAGATGTTATTTCTAATATTCCTACAATGCAAAGATCATATTTTTATCTTTCTTCAATATAATAAAGATTATATTTTTAATACTTTAAAAATATAAAAATCATATTTTTAATACTTTAAAAACATAAAAATCATATTTTTATGATATTAAAAATCGTATTTTCCTAACATGAAAAATATAATCTTCTCTTACATTATTTATATGGAAAATAAATAAGCTAAATTAAAATAAATACTTACTTTAGTTCAGCGAAGGGAGGGGGGTCTTGGGAGCATCGAATTCAGGGAGGGGAGGGGATTTACTGACGGAATTGGTGGAGGGGGGGGGGGCTGTCAGGCCGGTGGCATCGCTCAGGGGCGGTGCTGGTCTACTTGGTGGAGGAGGAGAAGTCGAAGGAGGAGCGGAGGATAGAGGCGGTGGGTACAAGAAGGTGGCGGCGGCGGAATCAGGGCTTGGGGCCTTCGCGGGGTCATTGAATCGGGGAGAGATGGATGGACTGGGGAGAGAGGGCGATGGAGGAGGTGCGGCTGTCGGAGGGGAAGGCGCAGCGGTGGCAGATCGTTGAAGGCGGTTTTTTTTTCTCTTTTTATTTCGATCTGTAGAAATGATGAATTAGGGGGGCCAGAACCAATAAAGGGGAAGAATTATATATATATATATATATATATATATATATATATATATATATATATATATTTTTAAATTATTTAATTCGAAAAAAAAGTTGGCTTTTACATACGAACTCGAAACGAGGCCCACCGCCTGTCGTCCATAGCGTTTCACCCCCATTCCGAACACAATGGGACATATATCGTAAGCTGATTCGGCTGTTACAATCAATTTCCGTTAAATTTACATTTAAATCATTATATTGAATTTTAAACGTACATTTCAAATTACCGGGGTCACATACGAACTTTAAAAATTCCAGAAAAATATTTTCTAGCTTCGTATTGACGACACGGTCCTAACAAAACTAGTTTCGTTGAATTCTGAGACCGTTGGAAAAATGGCCATTTTCCAGTCGATTAAAATCAATTGAAACTGGTCAAACGCGTTTTCCTTTGCCACGCTCACATATTGATTCGAAAAATTATGAAATTTGGAATCTAACAATAATTTGACACTGCGGATCCAACAAAACTGGTTTCGTCGAAATCCGAGGTCGTTTGCAAAATGGCTATTTTTAAGGGCCTGAATTCCATAGCGACTATTCAGAATTTTCATCTGGACATATCTTTTGATTCCCGCTATGAAATTTTGATTTTTCGGATTCGTTGGAAAGATATCATCAATTAGATCCTAATGTTTTTGGTTTCACTAAAATCCGGATTGTTTTGCACCCGGTACATTCAATTGAAGTTTGAAATCGAATTATCGAACTACAGCGCCATTTTCAATTCTATTTATAATCATATATAATTATTTATTCTAACGACGACGTATATAACTGTATACGTTTGAATTATATTCAAAATATATTCTCTACGATATTATTTAAAATAATTCATTTTAAATAATCAAAATTCGCTAAAATTGCCAAAATAAAAATTTTAAACTGGCCCAGAATTTCCGGGTTGTTACATTTTTGATATAAAGATATTTTGGATTCTCATAAGGGAAAAACCCGTTCCGTTATGCGGCGTGGTCTTATGAGATATCGTTGACTTGTTCGAACTGTTTTTAAACTGTTTTACTCATACCAGTCCCATGACTGACCCGGAGTTTACTTTGTTGTTTTCCCTATACTCTTGGGTGCCTAAATTTGTATGGGCAGTCAAGTAGTCGGGATTTTACAGATAGTTGAAGAGCTGGAGCAGGAGGCTTCAGGATCATATAGCTATAGTTATTTCCACTGTGTTGTAAGTGCTGTACTTTGATAATGATGTATATTCAAATACATATGTATAGTTCAAAGTTATGTTACATATATTATATATTATTCGTTCCGCTGTGAGATTCGTGTTACTCTGATGTTGTG
This sequence comes from Allium sativum, assembly GCA_030737875.1. Lineage (NCBI taxonomy): Eukaryota > Viridiplantae > Streptophyta > Magnoliopsida > Asparagales > Amaryllidaceae > Allium > Allium sativum. The sequence goes on along the minus strand of CM060924.1, from coordinate 931,035,466 downwards.
TTCTTCTTCTTCTATTCTAATTTTCTATCTTATCTTTCCTCACCCTCTAATTTCTTTCACTAATTACCAGGATTTTACGATGTTTTGGTTATCGACATCGAGCTTATGCCGATAACCAAAGTCGCTAAAAATCTGGGTCGTTACATCCTGTCTTTAACTGGGTTAAAGAACCAATGTCATTTAAAACACGGCCCACAATAAACCCAAAATCACATTCATTAATTATCGGGTTAAAGAACAAGTGTTATTTAAAACACTGTTCACGATAAACCCAAAAATCAATATCAATTCAATTAAATATTATTTAATTGGTACACTTCATTAAATCTAAATAAAAAGATTTAATCTTTTCTCAACTGGGCTTAAGAACAGTGTTAATGAAAACACTATTCACGACAAACCCAAAGCACATTTGATATTAAATACAAGGCTCTGAATAGAAAATATACCGGCTTATATTCAATATCAAATTCTGAAACCAACAAATATCGTATTGGAAATAACGATATAAAATATATCTTTCAAATTCCCATAACAATATCTGTATAGTCACGAAATCCAACATCGAAATATTCCGAAGATAATTTCGATTCAACTCCAGTCCAATCCACGTATTAGGAACATTGACTATTTTTAAAATCACTTTCGAATTCAATTTATTTATTTCAAAAATAAATTGATTTTAATTCTAGTTCAAAACTAGTTCATTTCGATAAAAATCTATTTTTATCCTTTCAAATATGGAGTTTTTCATCCCAATTCTTCACAAATCATTTCTTATGATTTTACACAAATTATTGATATTTTTAATAATTTTATCAAGGCCCGTACAGTCGATTTCCATCAACGGCCATCGAACTGCACTTATAGCGACCTTTTCCAAATTTGATTTGGACATAACTCCAAATCCAACCGTTAGATTTCAAATTTCTAATATTCGTAAGAAAGCTCTTTTCGATTCGAACCCGACAGTTCCAATTTCAGGAGAATTCGACGGTCGGATCTCCCGCAATATACATTCGAAGTCCATGGTCGAAATTCGCGAACTGCCGCGGCGCGGCGCGTTCTATTCAGGCCATTATAATACATATATATAATATATATAATATATACTTCGTCGATTTCCTTTTAAAACGTGCTTTATAAATCGTTTTAAATTCATTTTCAAAACAGTTTCAACTTCATATTCAATTTCAAATCAAAATTGAATATTCCAATATAAATTCGTTTTAAATTCATTTCAAATTGATTTCAGATTGATTTCAATTCAATTTCAATTTAATTCGAATGCAATTCCTTTTGATTTCAATTCGAATTCAATTCTATTCAATTTCAATTTGAGTTCATTTCTATTCAATTCGAATTCACTTCTATTCAATTTCAATTTCAATTCATTTCTATTCAATTTCAATTTGAATTCACTTTTATTCAATTTCAATTCGAATTCATTTCTATTCAATTTCAATTTGAATTCATTTCTATTCAATTTGAATTTGAATTCATTTCTATTCAATTTCAATTCGAATTCACTTTTATTCAATTTCAATTCAAATTTCAATTCTTTTCAAAATTTCAGATTTTGAAATCACTTTCGATATTCGTTATAAAATGAATAAAATCGATATAAATATCGTTCACGTCAAAATGGCGTAAATCTAATCAACACGGCTTCATATATTGATATTTTCAAATATTCCATTTCGAATATTTCTATTTCAAATATTTTATTTCAAATATTTCTTTTTCAAATATTTCTACTTCTAAACTGGAATGAGGCCCAATCAATTACCATATAATGTTAATTATATGGATTTTCTACAACACAGGTATATATCAACAACGATGAATAATCAACCATCATCCAAAGTGCATTCCACACTGTATAAGCATCAAATATAAATATTTAACGCTCATAACAGTCTGTCAATCAATCGATCGACATACAACTAAACAATCGGGATTAGTGTACGTCAAATATCATCCCAATACCCGTGTGGGGTTTCAAACAATCAAACAAAGATTTTATTTGTGCAGTTGGGCGATGTGTAAAATTTATCGTCCTAATCAATATCAGTCAAATGTGTGTATATAAACAAATCGTCCGATTTGTTTATTTTTATTTCATTTCATACACGTTAAAAATTCTATTTTTAACTATAAAATATTTTTAACTATATAAATATTTTATTTCATTTCACATCACATCACACAATCAACTACACATCAAAATCAAACAACCAAGCAAACAAGCCGTCCATGGTCTGTGGACGACGGGTGTCGGGTGCTACTAAACACCGTCTGCATCCTAGTATATATTTATAACTAGAAAAATAAAATTAAAGGTGAGAAGTTCTCACCAAAGCTATCCCAACTCCACGACACTTCAAATGTAGGAAATCTTCACCTTTTCGCCTTTTGTCACTTTCGTTGTCCGCTTTCACTACATATATAAAAATCACATTTTTATACTGCTATTCAATATATACAAATCGAATTTTTACTTTGCTATTCAATATATAAAAAATTGAATTTTTACTTCGCTATTCAATATATAAAAATCGAATTTTTACTTCGCTATTCAATATATAAAAATCAATTTTTTACTTCGCTATTTAATATATAAAAGTCGAATTTTTACTTTGCTATTCAATATATAAAAATCGAATTTTTACTTTGTCCAACATCATATTTTTACTACTCCACATATTTCTTTTAAAACTGAACCCTTTTTCTAAATAAAAATATAATCTCTCTAGCTTATAAAAATTATAATCTTTTATTCCAAATCAGATTTTTAAACATGATCACTATATAGTAAACTAAAAATAAAATAAATGTAAATAAAATAAAATAAAAGGGCGCACCTTAAATTCGATTTTTTCGTAGAAGGAAGGGGGTTGCAGTGTACTGGGCGGACAGGGGTTGGCGAGGTCGAGCTCATGTGGAGAGGGGGGGGGGGGGGGAGGTCGCGTCGGCAGATGGAAGAAGGGGGGGTCGCGTCGACAGATGGAAGAAGGGGGGGTCGCGTTGGCAGATGGAGTGGGGGGGGGGGGGGGGGGGAGAGGATTCGCAGCGGCGGATGGAGTGGGGGGGAGGCGATCGACGCGGTGGCGTCGCTGATGGAGGGCGCGGCGCGATTAGTTTAGGTTTTTTTTTTCTTCTTCTGACGGGATGAAGTATGAGGGAGAGAGGGTGAGGTGAGAGATAATATATATATAATTATTTAATTAATTTATTTCTTTAAAAAGCAACTTTTAATTTCGACCACCAAACGAGACCCACCGCCTGTCGCCCATAGCTAATTACCTCCATTCCGAACACAATGGGATATGTATCTTAAGCTGATTCGATCGTTTCGATCAGTTTTCGTCAAAATCAACATATAACTCTATATATTGAATTTTGAACGCGCATTTCAATTTACTGGGGTCACATACTAACTCGAAAAATTCCCAAAAAATATTTTCTATCTTCGTATTGATGATACGGTCCTAACAAAACTAGTTTCGTCGAATTCTGAGACCGTTGGAAAATTGGCCATTTTCAAGTCGATTAAAATCAACTGAAACTGGTCAAACGCGTTTTCCTTTGCCACGCTCACATATTGATTCGAAAAATTATGAAATTTGAAACCTAGCAATAACTAGACATCCCGGATCCAACAAAGGTGGTTTCGTCGAAATCCGAGGTCGTTTGCAAAATTCCCATTTTTAAGGGCCTGAATTCCATAGCGACTATTCAGAATTTTCAACTGGGCATATCTTTTGATTCCCGTTATGAAATTTTGATTTCCCAGATTCGTTGGAAAGTCATTCTCTATTAGATTCTATTATTTTTGGTTTCACCAAAATCCGTTTTGTTTTGCACCCGGTACAGTCATTTGAAGTTTGAAATCGAATTATCGAACTACCGCGCCATTTTCGATTCCTTTTATAATTATAAATAATTATTTATGTTCTAACGACGATCTATATAAATATATATGTTCGAATTATATTCAAAATAAATTTCTCGTCGATATTATTTAAAATAATTCATTTTAAATAATCAAAATTCGGTACAATTGCCAAAATAAAATTTTTAAACTGGCCCAGATTTCCGGGTTATTACAATCTCCCCCACTTAAAACTTTTCGTCCCTGAAAAGGAACAAAGCCAAAAGTTGTTTTAAAAACCAACTCAACTTTCATTATTTTCGCTACGGCTTAAGTTCTTCAACTTTTCAGTTTCTAAGAACTTTTCAAATTTTTCAAAAATTTGGCTAACACCCTAAATTTTCAAAAAATTTCGCCATAACCTCCCCTGCACCGGGAGTAGGGGAAAATCCCGAAATTGCCATACAGGCCTTCTGATCTCAAAAAGAAAAAGAAAAAGCCAAGCGGTTAGCCAATCGGCTCATAAAATCATCATCACCCAAACAAAACAGTAAATTATAGTAAACATGTACCTATTTGTCGGGCAAACAATTTTATTCTCTGCTCTAGCCTCCTTGCTATGACCTGCTCAAAGTAAGTACATGTATATGCAACAAAATGCGAACAAATTTCAATACAATTCACTATTTGATTCAATTGGGCTATATGGTACAAATTTTAATTAATCAAACAACACAACCATCAATCAATTAGTTGATTAGCATTTCAAATTCATAACTTTGATACATAGTCAAAAATCAGATTTTTGATGTCAAATCACAACAATAGGCCCTATCTAATTTTGGTTCTCACACCAGTCAATAGGAAATATATAGAAAGCCCACTTTCGTCACACGAACATAAATTCTAATGATGGAGCTCCATCATCAAAATCATCTCCGGGCGATTAGAGTGTAATTCTATATCTATCCAGTATATTAAAACTTCAATCACACGTTTGCAAGGCGTATATGCAAAATCTTTATATACTGGACTGTCCAAATCAATACAAATAAATAATCAAATACGAATAATTGATTTAAATTTTAAAACCAAACTTGTTTTCATTTCCAAAAATATACTCTTCACACTCGTTCTAGGATACTACTGATCCCATCTCTAACGAGTCATTCTAATTGGATATTACTAATCCAATATCTGATGAATTCTTTTGTATGGTTCTAATGTGTCTTGTACTCTGAGCTTTGTAAACCAAAGCTCTGATACCAAATGTTACGACCGGGAGTTCCGCTCGATTCGAATCAGTCGCTAATCTAGACCGTTCGAAACGCCTGATTGTTTTGAGAACACGACAAAATAGAACGCAAACGGAAGGACATTTCATTGTATATTACAACAATACATCAGATTACAAGAATATACAGAGTATAAATGAATATTACACAGAAATATCAGAGATTTAAATTACATTTAAATACATAGCAGCGGAAAATAATACAATACACAACTAGAAGGGATATACGGATACAAAGCTTTCCGGATATCATTCCAGCTGTAAACCGGGATCCTATGAATATAAATCTGCAAAACCAAAACTACTAGCTGCCCGTGTCAAAATAAGGACACCCAGATTTTAGGTTAAAACAATAAACTCCAGGTCAGTCATGTGACTGGTGTGAGAACTAAAACAGTTATTAATCTTTATTTTTAAAGTTAGGTAAATCAAGGGACCACGCCGTATAACACGGAACGGGTTTTCTCCCAAGAATACCAGTGCATAAAACAAACAGTGCAATGCTAAATAAAGAAAAGTGAAGCTGTTATAAGACCCAGGTCCTATCACACAATGCAACGCAAGCCGAGGGATAGGGTTTTCCCTTATAACAGCCAAAGAATGCTTGATACGTTTAAAACAAATCATTTGATACTACTATAAATGCATAGTGTATAAAACAACTTCAAATCATAAGTATCAATCATAGACGGCATGGGTACCATATATCATGTCGCCATACTAGTTCTACAATTAAAACAGCAAATGTCACGTATTTGGAAATTGGATTTCCGTCTGTGAACCGAGGCCAGGGATCGTCCTCTACCGATTCGAGACGCTCTAGCCCGTGTCTCAGGAACAGAACGCATCGTCCGTTGGAGCGACAGGGCCGGTCCACCGATGTGGATTAAAATTCCTGAACACTACGTTTCCCCCGCCCTTTGGGGCGTAAATGAGCCAACGAATGACTCCATCGGACCCGGATCGTCCGATCAAACCGAGGCGCCTCGCAACAGCAACAACCACACATGTGAAAAGTATATAAATGTCAGGGCTGGTAGGTCACTAACACCGCCCTAGCTAGAAAGAAACACATGTCCTCCCTGAGGTCCTCTCCCGTTTCTGGTTCACAACCGAGGTGTGAGGCTCACGAATTCATGTTACACAAAGCTATGCCACACAGGCGGTGCTTTGATCATCAACCACAAGACTTTGCTTTTCAACAGAAGCCTTGATCATTTGCCACTTAGGCATGCCACACAGGCAATTCACTCTATGCGTTTGATATCCATCTGTATATAACCCCTGAGCTCGTACGTCTCAGAGAAGGGCGTTAAGCAAGAGATTAAATTCTCCGCCGCCAAACAGATATATATATTTAATAGAAATCAATCACACAAACTAAAATCCAATGTCAGACACACAGTCCATTTACAAGTCCGTTCTGGGTCTGAACGAAACCGGAGGCACCTAGTACCCCGCATATCCATCGATCTCCAAGTACGTCTGGACGATCCCCAACTGTTTCCATCTTCTTGGGTGTACAGCCCAATCAAGATCATCAGTAATTATCCAAACGATGTGAAGACCTCCGATCTTCAATCACCGTCTTCATCTTCGACACCACGTCGAATCAGTTATTCAGAATGGGATAAACCCGGTCTTTCTGAACAACTCGCGTATATATATAATAAACACGTGTTACACAAACACAACATATGCCTCTTTCCAATTCAGAATATTCTTTTATTCAAATATTCTTATATTTTGGGAAAGGTTCCCATTAATTTTATCAAAGATAAATCCTTTAAATTTATTCTTTAATCTCCTTTGAATATCAATTCAAACTAGTCGGGATTAGCGAATCACACCGGAATAATCATTTATTTTATTTCCCAATCCCCACCTATTCATCTCATGAAGTAAAACTGGTAATACTTCACATCTAACACCACGGTGTTATCGGTAAATTCAACTACCATTTCACGTTTAAATCTAATTAAAGATTTAACTATCGCCTGGAGCAAAACTGGTGATACTCCATTCTCGATCATTTCAATCTAATTAAAGATTCATTAAAACTCCACTTAGTTTTAATCTTCACAGAAATCAATATCCTGTCTTTAACTGGGTTAAAGAACCAATGTCATTTAAAACACGGCCCACAATAAACCCAAAATCACATTCATTAATTATCGGGTTAAAGAACAAGTGTTATTTAAAACACTATTCACGATAAACCCAAAAATCAATATCAATTCAATTAAATATTATTTAATTGGTACACTTCATTAAATCTAAATAAAAAGATTTAATCTTTTCTCAACTGGGCTTAAGAACAGTGTTAATGAAAACACTATTCACGACAAACCCAAAGCACATTTGATATTAAATACAAGGCTCTGAATAGAAAATATACCGGCTTATATTCAATATCAAATTCTGAAACCAACAAATATCGTATTGGAAATAACGATATAAAATATATCTTTCAAATTCCCATAACAATATCTGTATAGTCACGAAATCCAACATCGAAATATTCCGAAGATAATTTCGATTCAACTCCAGTCCAATCCACGTATTAGGAATATTGACTATTTCTAAAATCACTTTCGAATTCAATTTATTTATTTCAAAAATAAATTGTTTTTAATTCTAGTTCAAAACTAGTTCATTTCGATAAAAATCTATTTTTGTCTTTTCAAATATGGAGTTTTTCATCCCAATTCTTCACAAATCATTTCTTATGATTTTACACAAATTATTGATATTTTTAATAATTTTATCAAGGCCCGTACAGTCGATTTCCATCAACGGCCATCGAACTGCACTTATAGCGACCTTTTCCAAATTTGATTTGGACATAACTCCAAATACAACCGTTAGATTTCAAATTTCTAATATTCGTTAGAAAGCTCTTTTCGATACGAATCCAACGGTTCTGGTATCAGGAGAATCCGACGGTCGGATCTCCCGCAATATCCATTCGAAGTCCATGGTCGAAATTCGCGAACTGCCGCGGCGCGGCGCGTTCTATTCAGGCCATTATATTATATATATATATATAATATATACTTCGTCGATTTCCTTTTAAAACGTGCTTTATAAATCGTTTTAAATTCATTTTCAAAACAGTTTCAACTTCATATTCAATTTCAAATCAAAATTGAATATTCCAATATAAATTCATTTTAAATTGATTTCAAATTGATTTCAATTCAATTTCAATTTAATTCGAATGCATTTCCTTTCGATTTCAATTCGAATTCAATTCTATTCAATTTCAATTTGAATTCATTTCTATTCAATTTCAATTCGAATTCACTTCTATTCAATTTCAATTTGAATTCATTTCTATTCAATTTCAATTCGAATTCACTTTTATTCAATTTCAATTTGAATTCATTTCTATTCAATTTCAATTTGAATTCATTTCTATTCAATTTCAATTTGAATTCATTTCTATACAATTTCAATTCGAATTCACTTTTATTCCATTTCAATTCGAATTTCAATTCTTTTCAAAATTTTAGATTTTGAAATCACTTTCGATATTCGTTATAAAATGAATAAAATTGATATAAATATCGTTCACGTCAAAGTGGCGTAAATCTAATCAACACGGCTTCATATATTGATATTTTCAAATATTGCATTTCGAATATTTCTATTTCAAATATTTTATTTCAAATATTTCTTTTTCAAATATTTCTACTTCTAAACTGGAATGAGGCCCAATCAATTACCATATAATGTTAATTATATGGATTTTCTACAACACAGGTATATATCAACAACGATGAATAATCAACCATCATCCAAAGTGCATTCCACACAGTATAAGCATCAAATATAAATATTTAACGCTCATAACAGTCTGTCAATCAATCGATCGACATACAACTAAACAATCGGGATTAGTGTACGTCCAATATCATCCCAATACCCGTGTGGGGTTTCAAACAATCAAACACAGATTTTATTTGTGCAGTTGGGCGATGTGTAAAATTTATCGTCCCAATCAATATCAGTCAAATGTGTGTATATAAACAAATCATCCGATTTGTTTATTTTTATTTCATTTCGTATACACGTTAAAAATTCTATTTTTAACTATAAAATATTTTTAACTATATAAATATTTTATTTCATTTCACATCACATCACACAATCAACTACACATCAAAATCAAACAACCAAGCATACAAGCCGTCCATGGTCTGTGGACGACGGGTGTCGGGTGCTACTAAACACCGTCTGCATCCTAGTATATATTTATAACTAGAAAAATTAAATTAAAGGTGGGAAGTTCTCACCAAAGCTATCCCAACTCCACGACACTTCAAATGTAGGAAATCTTCACCATTTCGCCTTTTGTCACTTTCGTTGTCCGCTTTCACTACATATATAAAAATCACATTTTTATACCGCTATTCAATATATAAAAATCGAATTTTTACTTTGCTATTCAATATATAAAAAATCGAATTTTTACTTCGCTATTCAATATATAAAGATTGAATTTTTACTTCGTTATTCAATATATAAAAATCGATTTTTTACTTCGCTATTCAACATATATAAAAATCGAATTTTTACTTCGCTATTCAATATATAAAAATCGAATTTTTACTTTGTCCATCATCATATTTTTACTACTCCACATATTTCTTTTAAAACTGAAACCTTTTTCTAAATAAAAATATAATCTCTCTAGCTTATAAAAATTATAATCTTTTATTCCGAATTAGATTTTTAAACAAGATCACTATATAGTAAACTGAAAATAAAATAAATGTAAATAAAATAAAATAAAAGGACACACCTTAAATTCGATTTTTTCGTAGAAGGAAGGGGGCTGCAGTGTACTGGGCGGACAGGGGTTGGCGAGGTCGAGCTCAGGTGGAGAAGGAGGGGGGGAGGTCGCGTCGGCAGATGGAAGAAGGGGGGGTCGCGTCGGCAGATGGAGTGGGGGGGGGGGAGTGGATTCGCGGCGGCGGAAGGAGTGGGGGAGGGGGGCGATCGACGCGGTGGCGTCGCTGATGGAGGGCGCGGCGCGATTAGTTTAGGGTTTTTTTTTCTTCTTCTGACGAGATGAAGTATGAGGGAGAGAGGGTGAGGTGAGAGATAATATATATATAATTATTTAATTAATTTATTTCTTTAAAAAGCAACTTTTAATTTCGACCACCAAACGAGACCCACCGCCTGTCGCCCATAGCTAATTACCCCCATTCCGAACACAATGGGATATGTATCTTAAGCTGATTCGATCGTTTCGATCAGTTTTCGTCAAAATCAACATATAACTCTATATATTGAATTTTGAACGCGCATTTCAATTTACTGGGGTCACATACTAACTCGAAAAATTCCCAAAAAATATTTTCTAGCTTCGTATTGACGATACGGTCCTAACAAAACTAGTTTCGTCGAATTCTGAGACCGTTAGAAAATTGGCCATTTTCCAGTCGATTAAAAACAACTGAAATCGGTCAAACGCGTTTTCCTTTGCCACGCTCACATATTGATTCAAAAAATTATAAAATTTGAAACCTAGCAATAACTAGACATCCCGGATCCAACAAAGGTGGTTTCGTCGAAATTCGAGGTCGTTTGCAAAATTCCCATTTTTACGGGCCTGAATTCCATAGCGACTATTCAGAATTTTCAACTGGGCATATCTTTTGATTCCCGCTATGAAATTTTGATTTCCCAAATTCGTTGGAAAGATATTCTCTATTAGATTCTATTATTTTTGGTTTCACTAAAATCCGTTTTGTTTTGCACCCGGTACAGTCATTTGAAGTTTGAAATCGAATTATCGAACTACCGCGCCATTTTCGATTCCTTTTATAATTATAAATAAATATTTATATTCTAACGACGATCTATATAAATATATACGTTTGAATTATATTCAAAATAAATTTCTCGTCGATATTATTTAAAATAATTCATTTTAAATAGTCAAAATTCGCTAAAATTGCCAAAATAAAAATTTTAAACTGGCCCAGATTTTCGGGTTATTACACTTGTATTTAATATCAAATGGGATTTGGGTTTTTCATGAATGGTGTCTTCATTAACATTGTTCTTAAACCCAGTTGAGAAATTGATTAAATCTTTTTATTTAGTTCTAATGAAGTATACCAATTAAATGGAATTTAATTGGAATTGAATTTGTATTGATTTTGGGTTGTCGTGAACGGTATCTTTAATAATACTGTTCTTAGACCCAATGGAGTTATGAAAATCAGAAGCTAACTGAAGATTAGTTAAGTTGAATGGTTTCTTAGGTATTGATCTGATGTTGGTTTCGTCCTTCAGGGTTAATACTTAGGGAATTGTTCACTTGCTAATTTACAGTTAAAGGCTGATAGAATGGAATGTGATTTTGGGTTTATTGTGAATCGTGTTTTACATGATGTTGGTTCTTTAACCTGGTTAAAGACAGGATATGATTTCCCAAGTTAAACAATCATTAATATTGATTTTTAGGAAGATTAAAACCGAGTGGAGTTTTAATGAATCCTTAATTAGATTGAGATGATCGATAGATAACACTGTGGTGTTAGATATGAAGTATTACCAGTTTTACTTCATGGGATGAATAGGTTGGGATTGGGAAATTAAAACAAATGATTACTTCGGTAGGGTTCGTTAATCCCAACTAGTTTGGATGAACCATAATTTGGTTTGAATTGATATTCAAAGGAAGATTAAAAAATAAATTTAAAGAATTTATCTTTGATAAAATTAATGGGAACCATTCCCAAAGTATGAGAATATTTGAATAAAGGAATATTCTGAATTGGAAAGAGGCGCATGTTGTGTTTTTGTGTAACACTTGTTTATTATATACGCGAGTTATTCAGAAAGACCGGGTTTATCCCATTCTGAATAACTGATTCGACGATGGGTCGAGGATGAAGACGGTGGTCGAAGACTAGAGGCCTTCACATCGTTTTGGTGAGATTACTGATGATCTTGATTGGGCTGTACACCCAAGAGGAGGGAATCAGTTGGTGATTGTCCAGACGTACTTGGAAATCGATGGATATGCGAGGTACAAGGTGCTCCGGTTTTGTTCAGACCCAGAACGAACTTGTAAATGGACTGTGTCTGACGTTGGATTTTATTCTGTGTGATTGATTTCTATTAAATATATATCTGTTTGGCGGCGGAGAATTTATTCTCTTGCTTAACGCCCTTCTCTGAGACGTACGAGCTCAGGGGTTATATATTGACGGATATCAATCGCATGGAGTGAATTGCCTGTGTGGCATGCCTAAGTGGCAGATGATCAAGGCTTCTGTTGAAAAGCAAAGTCTTATGGTTGATGATCAAAGCACGACCTGTGTGGCATAGCTTTGTGTAGCGCGGTTTCGCGAACCTCACACCCCGGTTGTGAATCAGAAACGGGAGAGGACCTTAGAGAGGACATGCATTTCTTTCAAGCTAGGGTTATGTCAGTGACCTACCAGCTCTGACATTTATATTATTTTCACCTATGTGGTTGTTGCTGTTGCGAGGCGCCTTGGATATATCGGTGACTATGTGGAGCCGATGGAGCCATTGGGCTCATTTACGCCCCAAAGGGCGGGGAAACGCAGTGTTCAAGCATTTTAATCCACATCGGTGGACCGGCCCTGACGATCCAAGGGCTCACCTGTGTCTGGGTCCTGAGGCTCGGGCTAGACAGTCTCGAATCGGTAGAGGACGATCCCTTGCCTCGGTTCACAGATGGAAATCCAACTTCCAATACGTGACTTTGCGGTTTTGATTATAGAACCTATATATGGCGACATAGTGGTATGGGGCACTTATGCCGTCTATGATTGATACTTATGATTGAAATTGTTTCTTCACTTATAGTAATAATAAAAATGAAATTTAGCGTATCAAGCATTCTTTTGCTATTATAGGGTAAAAACCCTATCCTCCGGCTTGCGTTGCATTGTGTGATGGGACCTGGGTCTTATAATAGCTTCATTTTTCTTTATTTAGCATTGCGCTGTTATTTTATGCACTGGTATTCTTGGGAGGAAACTCGTTACGCGTTATACGGCGTGGTCCCTTGATTTACCTAACTTTAAAAATAATGATTAATAACTATTTTAGTTCTCACACCAGTCACATGACTGACTTGGAGTTTATTGTTTTAACCTAAACTATGGGTGCCCCTATTTTCTGCACAGGCAGCTAGTAGTTTTGGTTTTGTAGATTTATATTCACAGGAACCTGGTTTACAGCTGGAATGATATCTAAAAAGCTCTGTATTCGTATATCTCTTTCAGTTGTGTATTGCATTATTTTCCGCTGCTATGTAATGTATTGTAATCTCTGATATTTTCTGTGTAATATTTATTCATACTCTGTATATTCTTTTATTCTGATGGAATTGTTGTAATATACAATGAAATGTTCTTCTGTTTGCATTCCGATGTGGCTTGTTCTCAAAACAATTAGGCATTTCGAACGGTCTTGGTCGGTTTAACTTTCGATTCAGATCGAGCGAAATTCCTTTTCGTTATAGATTTGATATTGAATATAAGCCGATATATTTTCTATTTAGAGCCTTGTATTTAATATCAAATGGGATTTGGGTTTGTCGTGAACGGTGTCTTCATTAACACTGCTCTTAAACCCAGTTGAGAAAAAGATTAAATCTTTTTATTTAGATTTAATGATGTATACCAATTAATTAATATTTAAGTGGAATTGAATTGAAATTTGTTTTTGGGTTTGTCGTGAATGGTGTTTTTTAAATAACCCGATTAATAAATGGAATGTGAATGGGTTTATCGTGAACTGTGTTTTTAACGACATTCGTTCTTTAACCCGATTTACAGTGAAATGTGATTTGGAATTTATAAATCTTTTGTTAAGATTTAAAGTAGATTTTCCAAAGTAAAGTTTTCTAATTTAATAAAATAAATTGGAATGGAATGGAATTCGATTTGGTAATGATCGAAGTGAACTTCTGTTGAGGAAGACTGTTAATATATATGGAATTTAAAAGGCTTTGACGTTATTCCATTTATATTATTAGTCGGATATGGAAGTTCATATTGATTATATATATTGACCTGTTTTCCGTGAAGATTCCATTGTTAATGGAATGTGATTTTGGGTTTATCTTGAGCTGTGTTTTAGATGACATTAGTTCTTTAACCCAGTTAAAGATAGGATTTATTTCCTGGATTTGAATAATCCTTAAGTAATGATTGTTGGATATTAAAACTGAATTAGAGTTTTAGTAAATCATTAAATAGATTGAAAGGTGAATTTGATAACTAAAATTATCAAATTCAAGAAATGATCGAGAATAGAGATCGAGAATGGAGTATCACCAGTTTTGCTCCAAGCGATAGTTAAATCTTTAATTAGATTTAAACATGAAATGGTAATTAATTTTACCGATAACACTATGGTGTTAGATATGAAGTATTACCAGCTTTACTTCATGGGATGAATAGGTTGGGATTGGGAAATATAAAACAAATGATTACTTCGGTAAGGTTCGTTAATCCCGACTAGTTTGGATAAACCATAATTTGGTTTGAATTGAAATCCAAAAGAAGATTAAAGAATAAATTTAAAGAATCTATCTTTGATAAAATTAATAGGAACCTTTCCCAAAGAATAAGAATATTTGAATAAAGGAATATTCTGGATTGGAATGAGGCGTATGTTGTGTGTAATGTCCCGTATTTTTATGGTGTAATAATTAATTAATTTAATTATTTAAATGGTTTAAATTAAATAATGGTGAATATTTAATTAATATAATAATTAAATAATATATTTAATTCTGAATACTCAGAATTTGTGAATTGGCAATATAATGTGAACTGGGCAATTCAAATTATGTAATTCAGTTTATAATTGAATTAGAATAACAAATATATTATATAAACGAAGTTTGGACATATAATTCTATTATAATTAAATTCGAGCTTGAAATGGCGCGGTAGTTCGCTATTTGGCGAATTGAACTTCAACTAGATATACAGGGTCCGTTTTAAATCAGATTTCTGTGAAACAAGAAACATTAGGAGCTGGTGAAGTATATTTTTCTGATGGAAGAGAAAAATCAGGATTTCATTGTGTAGATTGTGAGTTGTGTCCAAATCAAATTTTTAAATAGTCGCTAAAGAATCGTTTATTGACCGTAATGGTTTATTCGATATAATTAGATACCGGTTCCGAATTTAGACAAGATTCTTTTGAGAGGTACTGATAATTTAATTTTTAGAATTTTATTGTAATTTTTAATTAATTATGTAAGCAACTTTTTATCTGGAGTATTTTGCACCCTATATCAATATTTTGGGGTTTCACAATATGAGTTAGTCTACCGATATTATTATATTTTCGGAATCATGGCACATTGCTCGTGACAATGGTATTTTTATTTTTTCCCATATCAGTCTTATGTGAACGAGATTTTTTGTGTAATGGATTATCATATAAATATTTTTAAACCAAACATATGGTCATATGGGGTAGTTCATCATACCAAACATATAGCTCATACCATTCAAAACAAAATAATGATCATATGGGGTAGTTCATCATGTGATCCTTTCAATATCATGATCATATGGGGTAGTTCATCATGTGATGGCCTCATTGAATAATAGATTTGAATGAACTCCATACAAGCTTGTCCAAACTAAAAATATCCAAATTCATTTCTCTGATCAAAAGGGGAGTCCACATTACCTCTTTTCCCAGCCACACACTCAATGGTAAAACGCGAGAGAAAATACCCATTCCTGAAACAAAACCGCAACAAAGAAATAAAAAAGAAAAATAAAAAACAAGCAAAACAAAAATCATAAAATCATGATACATATATTTATGAGATCACGAGTGGATGTACTTCAGTTTCAAACCAATTTCGTGTAGTTCGATCATCATTTACGGAGTGCGAAATTTGTACAGCGAACCTAGGGTTCGAGTGTTAATGATGGGTGGGGATTCTTGGTTTAATTGGAGGTTGTTATTAAGTTTATAGTTAGATTTGGGTTCGGTTGTGATTTTATTGTGAGAATCGGTTCTATTTTTGTTTGGTGATGGCACAATAGTCGGCGGAAATGGCTGTCGACGAAAATCAAAAAGGGGATTCGAGTTTGACGAAAGTGGTATGAATGGATGCGGTTTTTGAAGTGGGTGATTGCTGTGATTTTTGTTTTGATTTTTGTTGAAGAATGGGAGGACGGTTAAGGGTGGAAGTCAGCTAAAATGGTGGAGCTGTGTTCGATGTCTCGCTGGAAGTTGGATGTGGAAGAAGATATTTCGGGTGGATTAAATAAAGGGGTTTGGGCCGTGTTGATTTTTAAAGGTAAAGCCCAATGGAAATTTAAACCCAATTTTTTATTTTTATTTCAACGTATATTAACTTGTAGATATCATAACTTGAACATACGATATCAGAATTGGACGAAACAAGATCCGTTGGGATCGTATGGACGGTGGCTACACACTAGAACTGACTGGGAGTGAATCGAAGCTCGTTACGATTTATTGCGAAATAAATTGTCTGTCTGAATCAACAGACGCAAATCGTTATTTAACGGTTAACGCAAAATGTGAGTAAAACTCACCAACTCTATCAGTTCATATTTTTATAACGTATAAATAGAACTGATAAATGATGCTGATTGCTGTGTGCTGACTGTTTGATTGAATTATTGAATGATTGGTCAAAATTTTAGATAATGATATATATATAAATCGTTAACTAAATATTGATTCTGTTTATCAGAATATTTCATACGAAAGTGATATCGATGTGAATTATATTGTGTAACATCTGTGGATGCAGGGAACAGGTTGGAGGGAACCAACTGGATTCCTCAACATTTATTTTACTGTTTTTCATACATTGTAATATATGATGTGATATAAAATCTGTGTTGATTACATGTGTTGAATGATATCGATCATTGTTATTGGGTATTTTAAATACCGTAAGAAATACTGGAATGCAAAAAAAGGAATTTTCAATGTGTATATTAAAAATAAAATATATTTATATAAAATCAAATGATTTTATATAAAAGGATTTCAAATAGAATTGAAATGGAAATATTTGTAAAACATTTACAAATAGAATAGAAAAGGAAATATTTATGAAGGAAAATATTTGCGAAAACAAATAGAATAGAAAGGGAAATATTTATTTAGAAAATAAATATAATTATAAAGGAATATTTATTTGTTAAATAAATAGAAAGATAAAAGAATATTTATTTATTAAATACATAGAATTGAAAGGGAAATATTTATTTAGAAAATAAATAAAGTTATAAAAGGAATTTATTGAAAAATGAAAAGAATGTCATATAAGGAAATATCTGGCAAATGAATAGAATTTTACATTTGGAAAGTTTAGACCCGTGCTTCGCACACGAGTGTAACACGATATTGATTAAAGTAAATATTTATATAGAAATCTATTTTAAACAGATAAATTGAGAATATAGTTTCTAAATAATATTTTATAAATTGGAGTAAAATATTTATCATTGGATAAATGGAATATATAAGTCAGGACTTATATAGAGAAGTAAGAATCGATTTCAACATCGATAATTGAAACCGAATATGGACGTAGAGTTAAATCAAAAGGTGTTTATCAAAAGTTGTTAATCAAAATGTGTTAGTCGAAAGGAGTTAATTAATAGAGTTAATCCAATAGAGTAATTAATTAGAGTTAATCAAATTAGAAATTGATTAGAGTTAAATTGATTAGAGTTAATCGGATTAGAGTTAATTGAATTAGAGTTAATCGAACAAGAGTTAGTCGAATATTAGTTATTCGAATATAATTTATTCGAATAGAGTTAAAGGAGTTAATCGAATACAGTTTATTCGAAAGAGCGAAAATCGAATATTAGTTATTCGAAGTGAGTTAATTGAATTTTGTTATTCAAGAGGAGAAAATCGAATATTAGTCATTCGAAGTGATTTAATCGAATTTAGTTATTCGAGAGGAGATAATCGAATATTAGTTATTCGAAGTGAGTTAAACGAATTTATTTATTCGAGAGGAGTTAATCGAATATAGTTTATTCGAAAGGAATCATCGAATAGAGATTATTCGAAAGAGTGTTATACATTGTAATTCGATTTATATCAAATTCGGGAAAGTATTATTCACTTTTCGTTTTTGATCAAGATTTATTTATTTATAAACAAATGGTCTATTTAGTTATTTAGTTAAATTAAGCAATGGAAGTTATAATTTGAAGTTAGATATTTTGAAAGTAGGGATTATAACACTATAGTTATAATCAATGTTTTGAATAAAGACGTGGATACGTAAATAGAATCCGAGAGTTACGTAAGGAAGTTTGTTAAAAGTTTAAAAGATAAACTTATTCCGAAGTTAAAACGTTGTTCAGTTAAGGTCTGAGAGGTAATTATACCCCAACTTGATTGACTTCCTTCTTAACTAAAGGAATGGCTAAGGTTTGATAGTAAAGGATGGTTAAGTGAATTTAGTTAATGAGTGAAATGGTTTGAGTTGGCATGGCGATGTTTGATTTAAACATCAGTTTAAATCCAGTGAAGGAGTTTTCGAAATGTTTTCCAAATAAGAATCAGAAATGTTTTCTGATAATAGAAAATAAGAATTTAGAATATATGGAAACAGGAGATAAGTAAATTAACGAATTAAAGAGATAAATGTTAAATGATGATTGATCGATATAATTTCCATCTGGAAATAATATCGTTGTTTGCACACGTGTTTTTCTTTGATAGTTAAATCATAGACTATCAAAGTTTTGACCAATTTTCTGTTGTCAATACGGAGAGACCGGTTGGATTATTATCCGAGAACCACTCCGTATGGGCGTTAGCGTTTCGAATCAAATAGATCGAAGAAAAATTGAAGACGGAGTTATGCAAGGGCTATCCTATTTACAGAATAGTGCCTTCGGTTTGTCCAGTCCCTAGACAACCTGTATGGAAGAGTGTTTGACAGAGTATATCTGGTGGATCACGTGAGCGAAGGAACTCGTTTCAAACGAATTTATATCTGGTGGATCACATTTCTTGAGACGACCCGAACTTCCCCGTGAAGGAAAGCACGGATAGAATTGAGGACAAGACAAAATAGAACGCATACAGAAGAACATTTCATTGTTATTACAACAATACCATCAGATACAAGAATATACAGGGTATAAATGAATAAATTACATTCGACAAATATCAGAGATTACAATAAATTACATAGCAGCAGAAAAATATACAAAACACAACTGAAAGTGATACACGGATACAGAGCTTTCCGAGCATCGTTCCAGCTGTAAATCAGGACCCTGTGAATATAAATCTGCAAAACCAAAACTACTAGCTGCCCGTGTCGAAAATAAGGGCACCCAGAGTTTAGGTTAAAACAATAAACTCCAGGTCAGTCATGTGACTAGTGTGAGAACTAAAACAGTTATTTAAAACTTTACTTTAAAGATAGTAATTCAAGGGACCACGCCGTATAACACGGAACGGGTTTCCTCCCCAGAATACTAGTGCATAGAACACACATCGCAATGCTAAATAAAGAAAAATGAAGCTGTTATAAGACCCAGGTCCCATCACACAATGCAACGCAAGCCGGAGGATAGGGTTTTTACCTTATAACAGCCAAAGCATGCTTGATACGTTTAAAACACATTATTTGATACTATTATAAGTGTATAGTGTCAAAACAATTTCAATCATAAGTATCAATCATAGGCGGCATAGCTACCATCTACTATGTCGCCATACTAGGCTCTACAAATAAAACCGAAATACACGTATTGGAAATTGGATTCCATCATGAGTCGAGGCAAGGGGCAAGCACCTCTCCGCGTTCGAGACACTCTAGCAAATGTCCCAGGACCCCACTATGATCCTTGGATCTTCAGGGCCGGTCCTCTCTTACTTTTGAGGATTAGTTATTCCTGAACACACGTTTCCCGGTCCTTACAGACCTATATCCGAGGCGCCTCGTATCCAACAACCACACAGGTGAAAAGTATATAAATGTCAGGGCTGGTAGGTCACTGACACCACCCTAGCTAGAAAGAAACGTCGTGCTCTCCCTGCAGTCACTATCCCGTTTTTGACTCATACCGAGGTGTGAGGCTCGTGAATTCACGTTATACACAAAGCTGCGCCACACAGGCCGTGCTTTGATCATCAACCACAAGACTTTGCTTTTCAATAGAAGCCTTGATCAATTGATACTTATGCGTGCCACACTGGCAATTCACTCCATGCGACTGATGTCCATCGATATACAACCTCTGAGCTCGTACATCTCAGAGAAGGGCGTTAAGCAAGAGAATAAATTCTCCGCCGCCAAACAGATGTATATTTAATAGAGATCAATCAACAAAGAATAAAATCCAATGTCAGACACACAATCCGTTTACAAGTTCGTTCTGGGTCTGAACGAAACCGGAGGCACTTTCCTCGCATATCCATCCATCTCCAGGTACGTCTGGACGATCACCAACTGTTTCCCTAATCTTGGGTGTACAGCCCAATCGAGATCATCAGTAATCACCCAAACGATGTGAAGACTTCCGGTCTTCAACCACCGTCTTCATCTTCGACATCTCGTCGAATCGGTTATTCAGAATGGGTATAAACCCGGCCTTTTTGGATAACCCACGTATATAATAAACGAATGTTACACAAACACAACGAACGCCTCATTCCAATTCAGAATATTCTTTTATTCACAAAATCACATTCTTAGGAAAATGTTCCCACTAATTTTATCCAAGATAAATTCTTCTAAATTTATTCTTTAATCCTCCTTTGGATATCATTTCAAACTAGTCGGGATTAACGAACCACAACGAAGTAATTATTTATTTATTTCCCAATCCCAACCTATATATCCCATGGAGAAAACTGGTAATACTCCACATCTAACACCACGGTGTCATTGGCAAAATTAATTACCATTTCACGTTCAAATCTAATTAAAGATTTAACTATCGCTTTGGAGCAGAACCGGTGGTACTCCACTCTCGATCACTTTTCAGATCTGATAATTTAAATTATCAATTCACATTTTAATCTAATTAAAGATTCATTAAAACTCCACTTAGTTTTAATCTTTTCAAAAATCAATATCCTACCTTTAACTGGGTTAAAGAACCAATGTCATCTAAAACACGATCCACGATAAACCCAAATCACATTTGATATTAAATACAAGGCTCTGAATAGAAAATATATCGGCTTATATTCAATATCAAATTCTGAAACCAACAAATATTGTATTGGAAATAACGATATTAAATATATCTTTCAAATTCCCATAACAATATCTGTATAGTCACGAAATCCAACATCGAAATATCCCGAAGATAATTTCGATTCAACCCCAGTCCAATTCACGTATTGGGAATACTGATTATTTTTAAAATCACTTTCAAATTCAATTTATTTATTTCAAAAATAAATTGATTTTAATTCTAGTTCAAAACTAGTTTATTTCGATGAAAATCTATTTTTATCCTTTCAAACGTGGAATTCTTCAGCCCAATTTTTCCCAAATCATTTCTTATGATTTTACACAAATTATCAATATTTTTAATAATTTTATCAAGGCCCGTACAGTCGATTTCCAACAACGGCCATCGAACTGCACTTACAGCGACCTTTTCTAAATTTGATTTGGACATAATTCCAAATCCAACCGTTAGATTTCAAATTTCTAATATTCAATGGAAAGCTCTTTTCGATACGAACCCAACGGTTCCAGTTTTAGGACAATCCGACGGTCGGATCTCCCGCAACGTCAATTCGAAGTTAATGGTCGAAATTCACGAACTGCCGCCGCGCGGCGCGTTCTATTCAGGCCATTATATATATAATATATGTATATATTATATATATTTCGTCGATTTCCTTTTGAAACGAATTTGATAAATCCCTTTAAATTCGTTTTCAAAACCATTTCAACTTCTATATTCAATTTCAAATCGATTGGATTTCAATTCAACTCGAATTCATTTCAATTTTATTCAATTCGAATTCAAATTCGTTTCAATTCAATTCAAATTCCAATTCGTTTCAATTCAAATTCTAATTCGTTTTCTATTCAATTCGAATCGAGTTCATTTTCTATTCAATTCGAATCGAATTCATTTTCTATTCGATTCGGATTCATTTCAAATTGATTCAATAAAATTTCAATTTCAATTTTTATCTAATTCAATTTGAATTTCATTTCAAAATATTAGATTTTGAAATCACTTTTCAATATTCATTGTAAAACGAATAAAATCGATATAAATATCGTTCACGTCAAAATAGCGCATCTCTAATCCACACGGCTTTATATTTTTCAAAAACTTCTTTATTCTATTCAACAAATGAATATTTATTCTATTCAACACATGAATCTATATTTCTTTCAACACACGACTATTTTTGTTATGTAAAATATTTTATAAAACTATGGTATCTATCGTTTGATTTTAATTAGACTCCACCGTGAAGTAGTTCTAATTTTAAATATGATAAAGATGTAAATTTTATTGTATAAAATATTTTACTCAACACACGAATATTTTCAACACATGAATATTTTTATATTCAACACATGAATTTTCTTTTATAATATTCATCATTTTCCCGATTGGAATGAGGCCCAATCAATCACCATATAATGTTAATTATATGGATCTTCATACAACACACGTATATAATAGCATTGAAAAATAATCAACCATCAACCAAAGCACACTACACTGTATAAGCATCAAATATAGATATCTAACGCTTATAACAGCCTGTCAATCAATCGATCGACATATTTAATCAATCAGGATGAGTGAACTTCAAATTTCATCCCAACACCCATGTGGGGTTTCAAACAATCAAACACAGATTTTATTTGTGCAGTTGGGCGATGTGTAAAATTTATCGACCCAATCGATATCAGTCAAATCAGTGTATATAAACAAATCGACCGATTTGTTTATAAATATTTATTTATTCACTTTCACGTTAAAAATTATATTTTTAACGATAATATATTTTATTTTAACACATGAATTTCTATTTATTTCATTTATCAAATAAAATGATACTTTTATTTTTCTAACATATTTTAGAAAATTTCGGCGGCATAACGGCACGATACTAGAAACGGGACAAGGCCTAGCCTTATCCCCGGTCTAGTGAAGGCCCGCGCCATTCACACATCAATCAAATTAATTTCATTTCACCAAACAATTCAATTCAACCCAAATAATCTAACCAACTACACAGCCAAACAAACAAGTCCATGGTCTGTGGACGATTGTGTCGGGTGCTACTAAGCACCGTCCGCATCCTAGTATATATATATAACTAGAAAATGAAATTGAAAGGTGAGAAATTCTCACCAATAGCTATCCAACTTTCACGACACTTCATTTAGGGAAATCATTGCCATTCTCGCCTTTTGCCGCTTTCGTTGCCCGTATTCACTACATATGTAAAAATTGAATTTTTACTTTGCTATTCAATATGAAAAAACCCAATTTTTACTTTGATGTTCAATATATAAAAATCATATTCTTACTTCGATGTTCAATATATAAAAATCATATTTTTACTTCGATGTTCAATATATAAAAATCATATTTTTATTTCGATGTTCAATATATAAAAATCGAATTTTTACTTCGCTATTCAATATATAAAAATCGAATTTTTACTTTACAACGATGTTATATAGATAAAAAAATTCTATTTTTATCCCGCTATTCTCTATATAAAGATTTCGCCTTTTCTAATTTAAAAATCTAATCTTTTCATTTATAAAAATCTCGTCTTTTCAAATAAAGGTTTGCCTTTCTATAATATAAAAATTATATTTTTCTCGAAGTAAAAATCATATTTTTACTTCACTACTCATCTCAAAATATCGTCTTTTCATATCTAAAAAAAATATCGTCTTTTCATATCTAAAAATATCGTCTTTTAAAAATCAATCTTTATTTTGCTACACATATAAAGATGCTATTTTTAATATTCCTATCATGTAAAAATTATATTTTTACTTCTCTACATAAACAAAAATCATATTTTTATAAATAAAAATATAATCCTTTCAATTTTAAAAAAATCAAATTTTTATATATACTTTATTTTCAGATCTTATGAATGCTAATTCATATATATAAAAACTGATTTTATAAATAAAAATATAATTAAAAACTTACATTTTTCTGCCTTTAACTTGGAAGAGGGGTGCTGGGCTGTTGGAGGTTCGTCGGAGGTCGGCTGAGGGCCAAGGGGGGGGTGCGGATTCGGGTCTAGGGGGGGTGCGGGTTCATGCAGAAGAGGGGAGAGTGCGTCGAAGGAGGGAGGAGAAGAAGAAGGTGGCGGCAGATGAAGGGGAGGCGGAGGTGGTGGCTGGGGGTTGCGCGCAGGGGGGGCGGCGGCTTAGGGTTTATGGGGCGGCGGCGGTTGTATGCAGAAGAAGGAGGGGAGAAAGCTCGAACGGAGGGGGAGGCGAGGGGGCCAGCGCCGAGGTGGCGCGCCTGATGGCGCGGTGGCGCCCCGATGGGAGGAGCGACGGCGCTCCTCCCCGCCTTCGTCTTCTTTTTATTTATTTATTTAATCTGATTCGGGGAAGAGAAAGAAGAAGGGGGGGGGGTATGTAAATGTTTATATTATTTTATTTATTTTTAATTTTTAAATCCATGAAGGTTGACTTTTTCATACGACCTCTAAACGAGGTCCACCGCCTGTCGTCCATAGCGTATTACCTCCATTCCGAACACAATGGGATATATATCGTAGGCTGATTCGACTGTTTGAATCAGTTTTCGTCAAATCTTCATTTAAATCAATATATTGAATTTTAAACGTACATTTTAAATTACTGGGGTCACACACAGTCTCTAAAAATTCCTGAAAAATATTTTCTAGCTTCGTATTGACGATACGGTCCTAACAAAACTAGTTTCGTCGAATTCTGAGACCGTTGGAAAAATGGCCAATTTCCAGTCGATTAAAATCAACTGAAACTGGTCAAACGCGTTTTCCTTTGCCACGCTCACATATTGAATCGAAAAATTATGAAATTTGGAATCTAGCAATAACTTAACATCACGGACCCAACAAAAGTGGTTTCATCGAAATCCGAGCTCGTTTGCAAAATTTCTATTTTTAAGGGCCAAAATTCCAAAGCGACTATTCAGAATTTTCAACTGAACATATCTTTTGATTCCCGCTATGAAATCTCTATTTTTCGGATTCGTTGGAAAGATATCATCAATTAGATCCTAATGTTTTTGGTTTCACTAAAATCCGGATTGTTTTGCACCCGGTACATTCAATTGAAGTTTGAAATCGAATTATCGAACTACCGCGCCATTTTCAATTCAATTTATAATTATATATAATTGTTTATATTCTAACGATGACGTATATAATATATACGTTCGAATTATATTCAAAGTAAATTTCTCGTCGAAATTATTTAAAATTATCTATTTTAAATATTCAAAATTCGCTAAAATTGCCAAAATAAAAATTTTAAACTAGCCCAGAATTTCCGGGTTATTACAATCTCCCCGACTTAAAACTTTTCGTCCCCGAAAAGGAACAAAGTCGAAAGTGGTTTGATTAATCAATTCTACGTTCGATCTGGCTTCCATTCTCCAACTTTTCAGTTTCTGAGAATTTTCAAATTTTCAAAAATTTGGCTAACACCCTAAATTTTCGAAAAATTTCGCCATAACCTCCCCTGCACCGGGAGCCACGGGAAAATCCCGAAATTGCCATATAGGCCTTCTGATCTCAAAAAGAAAAAGAAAAAGCCAAGCGGCTAGCCAATAGGCTCATAAAATCATCATCACCCAAACAAAACAGTAAATTATGATAAACTTGTACCTATTTGTCGGGCAAACAAATTTTATTCTTCGGCTCTAGCCTCCTTGCTATGACCTGTTCAATGTAAGTACAAGTATATGCATGCATATGCGACCAATTTTCAATACAATTCAATATTCGGTTCAATTAGACTAAATGGTTCAAAATTATCAAACATATAAACAAACAACACAAACATCAATCAATTAGTGAATTAGAGTTTCAAATTCATAATTTTGATATATATACAGAAAATCTTGTTTTTGATGCCAATCCACAACAATGTGTTCTAGCTATATTAGTTTTGGTTCTCACACCAGTCTAATGGAAATATATAGATACCACACCTTCGAAACACGAACACAAATTCCGATGATGATATATCAATCATCAGAATCATCTCCGGGTGTCTATAATGTGATTCTATATCTACCCAATATATTAAAACTTTGAATATACGTTCATGACGCGTATATACAAAACCTTTATGTATTGGATTGTCCACATTCAAAATAAATAAATAATCAAATACGTATAAAACGATTCAAATTTTCAAAACAAAATTGTTTTCATTTGAAAAATATACTCTTCACACTCGTTCTAGGATACTACTGATCCTATCTCTAACGAGTCATCCTAATTGGATATTACTAAACCAATATCTGATGAATTCTTTCGTATGGTTCTAATGTGTCTTGTTCTCGAGCTCTGTAAACCAAAGCTCTGATACCAAACTGAGACGACCTGAACTTCCCCGTGAAGGAAAGCACGGATAGAATTGAGGACAAGACAAAATAGAACGCATACAGAAGAACAATTCATTGTTATTACAACAATACCATCAGATACAAGAATATACAGGGTATAAATGAATAAATTACATTCGACAAATATCAGAGATTACAATAAATTACATAGCAGCGGAAAAATATACAAAACACAACTGAAAGTGATACACGGATACAGAGCTTTCCGAGCATCGTTCCAGCTGTAAATCAGGACCCTGTGAATATAAATCTGCAAAACCAAAACTACTAGCTGCCCGTGTCGAAAATAAGGGCACCCTGAGTTTAGGTTAAAACAATAAACTCCAGGTCAGTCATGTGACTGGTGTGAGAACTAAAACAATTATTTAAAACTTTACTTTAAAGATAGTAATTCAAGGGACCACGCCGTATAACACGGAACGGGTTTCCTCCCCAGAATACTAGTGCATAGAACACACAGCGCAATGCTAAATAAAGAAAAATGAAGCTGTTATAAGACCTAGGTCCCATCACACAATGCAACGCAAGCCGGAGGATAGGGTTTTTACCTTATAACAGCCAAAGCATGCTTGATACGTTTAAAACACATTATTTGATACTGTTATAAGTGTATAGTGTCAAAACAATTTCAATCATAAGTATCAATCATAGGCGGCATAGCTACCATCTACTATGTCGCCATACTAGGCTCTACAAATAAAACCGAAATACACGTATTGGAAATTGGATTCCATCATGAGTCGAGGCAAGGGGCAAGCTCCTCTCCGCGTTCGAGACACTCTAGCAAATGTCCCAGGACCCCACTATGATCCTTGGATCTTCAGGGCCGGTCCTCTCTTACTTTTGAGGATTAGTTATTCCTGAACACACGTTTCCTGGTCCTTACAGACCTATATCCGAGGCGCCTCGTATCCAACAACCACACAGGTGAAAAGTATATAAATGTCAGGGCTGGTAGGTCACTGACACCACCCTAGCTAGAAAGAAACGTCGTGCTCTCCCTGTAGTCACTATCCCGTTTTTGACTCATACCGAGGTGTGAGGCTCGTGAATTCACGTTATACACAAAGCTGCGCCACACAGGCCGTGCTTTGATCATCAACCACAAGACTTTGCTTTTCAACAGAAGCCTTGATCAATTGCTACTTATGCGTGCCACACTGGCAATTCACTCCATGCGACTGATGTCCATCGATATACAACCTCTGAGCTCGTACGTCTCAGAGAAGGGCGTTAAGCAAGAGAATAAATTCTCCGCCGCCAAACAGATGTATATTTAATAGAGATCAATCAACACAGAATAAAATCCAATGTCAGACACACAATCCATTTACAAGTTCGTTCTGGGTCTGAACGAAACCGGAGGCACTTTCCTCGCATATCCATCCATCTCCAGGTACGTCTGGACGATCACCAACTGTTTCCCTCATCTTGGGTGTACAGCCCAATCGAGATCATCAGTAATCACCCAAACGATGTGAAGACTTCCGGTCTTCAACCACCGTCTTCATCTTCGACATCTCGTCGAATCGGTTATTCAGAATGGGTATAAACCCGGCCTTTCTGGATAACCCACGTATATAATAAACGAATGTTACACAAACACAACGAACGCCTCATTCCAATTCAGAATATTCTTTTATTCACAAAATCACATTCTTAGGAAAATGTTCCCATTAATTTTATCCAAGATAAATTCTTCTAAATTTATTCTTTAATCCTCCTTTGGATATCATTTCCAACTAGTCGGGATTAACGAACCACACCGAAGTAAATATTTATTTATTTCCCAATCCCAACCTATATATCCCATGGAGAAAACTGGTAATACTCCACATCTAACACCACGGTGTCATTAGCAAAATTAATTACCATTTCACGTTCAAATCTAATTAAAGATTTAACTATCGCTTTGGAGCAGAACTGGTGGTACTCCACTCTCGATCACTTTTCAGATCTGATAATTTAAATTATCAATTCACATTTTAATCTAATTAAAGATTCATTAAAACTCCACTTAGTTTTAATCTTTTCAAAAGTCAATATCCTGCCTTTAACTGGGTTAAAGAACCAATGTCATCTAAAACACGATTCACGATAAACCCAAATCACATTTGATATTAAATACAAGGCTCTGAATAGAAAATATATCGGCTTATATTCAATATCAAATTCTGAAACCAACAAATATTGTATTGGAAATAACGATATTAAATATATCTTTCAAATTCCCATAACAATATCTGTATAGTCACGAAATCCAACATCGAAATATCCCGAAGATAATTTCGATTCAACCCCAGTCCAATTCACGTATTGGGATTACTGATTATTTTTAAAATCACTTTCAAATTCAATTTATTTATTTCAAAAATAAATTGATTTTAATTCTAGTTCAAAACTAGTTTATTTCGATGAAAATCTATTTTTATCCTTTCAAACGTGGAATTCTTCAGCCCAATTTTTCCCAAATCATTTCTTATGATTTTACACAAATTATCAATATTTTTAATAATTTTATCAAGGCCCGTACAGTCGATTTCCAACAACGGCCATCGAACTGCACTTACACTAACCTTTTCTAAATTTGATTTGGACATAATTCCAAATCCAACCGTTAGATTTCAAATTTCTAATATTCAATGGAAAGCTCTTTTCGATACGAACCCAACGGTTCCGGTTTTAGGAGAATCCGACGGTCGGATCTCCCGCAACGTCAATTCGAAGTTAATGGTCGAAATTCACGAACTGCCGCCGCGCGGCGCGTTCTATTCAGGCCATTATATATATATAATATATATATTATATATATTTCGTCGATTTCCTTTTGAAACGAATTTGATAAATCGCTTTAAATTCGTTTTCAAAACCATTTCAACTTCTATATTCAATTTCAAATCGATTGGATTTCAATTTAAGTCGAATTCATTTCAATTTTATTTAATTCGAATTCAAATTCGTTTCAATTCAAATTCTAATTCGTTTCAATTCAATTCAAATTCTAATTCGTTTTCTATTCAATTCGAATCGAGTTCATTTTCTATTCAATTCGAATCGAATTCATTTTTTATTCGATTCGGATTCATTTCAAATTGATTCAATAAAATTTCAATTTCAATTTTTATCTAATTCAATTTGAATTTCATTTCAAAATATTAGATTTTGAAATCACTTTTCAATATTCATTGTAAAACGAATAAAATCGATATAAATATCGTTCACGTCAAAATAGCGCATCTCTAATCCACCCGGCTTTATATTTTTCAAAATCTTCTTTATTCTATTCAACAAATGAATATTTATTCTATTCAACACATGAATCTATATTTCTTTCACCACACGACTATTTTTGTTATGTAAAATATTTTATAAAACTATGGTATTTATCGTTTGATTTTAATTAGACTCCACCATGAAGTAGTTCTAATTTTAATTATGATAAAGATGTAAATTTTATTGTATAAAATATTTTACTCAACACACGAATATTTTCAACACATGAATATTTTTATATTCAACACATGAATTTTCTTTTATAATATTCATTATTTTCCCGATTGGAATGAGGCCCAATCAATCACCATATAATGTTAATTATATGGATCTTCATACATCACACGTATATAATAGCACTGAAAAATAATCAACCATCAACCAAAGTGCACTACACTGTATAAGCATCAAATATAGATATCTAACGCTTATAACAGCCTGTCAATCAATCGATCGACATATTTAATCAATCAGGATGAGTGAACTTCAAATTTCATTCCAACACCCGTGTGGGGTTTCAAACAATCAAACACAGATTTTATTTGTGCAGTTGGGCGATGTGTAAAATTTATCGACCCAATCGATATCAGTCAAATCAGTGTATATAAACAAATCGGCCGATTTGTTTATAAATATTTATTTATTCACTTTCACGTTAAAAATTATATTTTTAACGATAATATATTTTATTTTAACACATGAATTTCTATTTATTTCATTTATCAAATAAAATGATACTTTTATTTTTCTAACATATTTTAGAAAATTTCGGCGGCATAACGGCACGATACTAGAAACGGGACAAGGCCTAGCCTTATCCCCGGTCTAGTGAAGGCCCACGCCATTCACACATCAATCAAATTAATTTCATTTCACCAAACAATTCAATTCAACCCAAATAATCTAACCAACTACACAGCCAAACAAACAAGTCCATGGTCTGTGGACGATTGTGTCGGGTGCTACTAAGCACCGTCTGCATCCTAGTATATATATATAACTAGAAAATGAAATTGAAAGGTGAGAAATTCTCACCAATAGCTATCCAACTTTCACGACACTTCATTTAGGGAAATCATTGCCATTCTCGCCTTTTGTCGCTTTCGTTGCCCGTATTCAGTACATATGTAAAAATTGAATTTTTACTTTGCTATTCAATATGAAAAAACCCAATTTTTACTTTGATGTTCAATATATAAAAATCATATTCTTACTTCGATGTTCAATATATAAAAATCATATTTTTACTTCGATGTTCAATATATAAAAATCATATTTTTATTTCGATGTTCAATATATAAAAATCGAATTTTTACTTCGCTATTCAATATATAAAAATCGAATTTTTACTTTACAACGATGTTATATAGATAAAAAATTCTATTTTTATCCCTCTATTCTCTATATAAAGATTTCGCCTTTTCTAATTTAAAAATCTAATCTTTTCATTTATAAAAATCTCGTCTTTTCAAATAAAGGTTTGCCTTTCTATAATATAAGAATTATATTTTTCTCGAAGTAAAAATCATATTTTTACTTCACTACTCATCTCAAAATATCGTCTTTTCATATCTAAAAATATCGTCTTTTAAAAATCAATCTTTATTTTGCTACACATATAAAGATGCTATTTTTAATATTCCTATCATGTAAAAATTATATTTTTACTTCTCTACATAAACAGAAATCATATTTTTATAAATAAAAATATAATCCTTTCAATTTTAAAAAAATCAAATCTTTATATATACTTTATATTCAGATCTTATGAATGCTAATTCATATATATAAAAACTGATTTTATAAATAAAAATATAATTAAAAACTTACATTTTTCTGCCTTTAACTTGGAAGAGGGGTGCTGGGCTGTTGGAGATTCGTCGGAGGTCGGCTGAGGGCAAAGGGGGGGGGTGCGGGTTCGGGTCTAGGGGGGGTGCGGGTTCATGCAGAAGAGGGGAGAGTGCGTCGAAGGAGGGAGGAGAAGAAGAAGGTGGCGGCAGATGAAGGGGAGGCGGAGGTGGTGGCTGGGGGTTGCGCGCAGGGGGGGGGGGGCGGCTTAGGGTTTAGGGGGCGGCGGCGGTTGTATGCAGAAGAAGGAGGGGGAGAAAGCTCGAACGGAGGGGGAGGCGAGGGGGCCAACGCCGAGGTGGCGCGCCTGATGGCGCGGCGGCGCCCCGATGGGAGGAGCGACGGCGCTTCTCCCTGCCTTCGTCTTCTTCTTTTTTTATTTAATCTGATTCGGGGAAGAGAAAGAAGAGGGGGGGGGGTATGTAAATGTTTATATTATTTTATTTATTTTTAATTTTTAAATCCATGAAGGTTGACTTTTTCATACGACCTCTAAACGAGGTCCACCGCCTGTCGTCCACAGCGTATTACCCCCATTCCGAACACAATGGGATATGTATCGTAGGCTGATTCGACTGTTTGAATCAGTTTTCGTCAAATCTACATTTAAATCATTATATTGAATTTTAAACGTACATTTTAAATTATTGGGGTCACACACAGTCTCTAAAAATTCCAAAAAAATATTTTCTAGCTTCGTATTGACGATACGGTCCTAACAAAACTATTTTCGTCGAATTCTGAGACCGTTGGAAAAATGGCCAATTTCCAGTCGATTAAAATCAACTGAAACTGGTCAAACGCGTTTTCCTTTGCCACGCTCACATAATGAATCGAAAAATTATGAAATTTGGAATCTAGCAATAACTTAACATCACGGACCCAACAAAATTGGTTTCGTCGAAATCCGAGGTCGTTTGCAAAATTTCTATTTTTAAGGGCCAGAATTCCAAAGCGACTATTCAGAATTTTCAACTGGACATATCTTTTGATTCCCGCTATGAAATCTCGATTTTTCGGATTCGTTGGAAAGATATCATCAATTAGATCCTAATGTTTTTGGTTTCACTAAAATCCGGATTGTTTTGCACCCGGTACATTCAATTGAAGTTTGAAATCGAATTATCGAACTACCGCGCCATTTTCAATTCTATTTATAATTATATATAATTGTTTATATTCTAACGACGACGTATATAACATATACGTTCGAATTATATTCAAAGTAAATTTCTCGTCGATATTATTTAAAATTATCTATTTTAAATATTCAAAATTCGCTAAAATTGCCAAAATAAAAATTTTAAACTGGCCCAGAATTTCCGGGTTATTACATTTCTCTTAGCTTTTACCCATGGTATTTGTAACAACAAGGAATTTCGCTCGATCCGAATCAGTCGCTAAACCGATCAAGACCGTTCGAAACGCCTGATTGTTTGTTCGAAGTCAATGGTCGAAATTCGCGAACTGCCGCAGCGCGGCCCGTTCTATTCAGGCCATTATATTATATATATAATATATATTTCGTCGATTTCCATCTAAAACGAATTTTATAAATCGCTTTAAATTCCTTTTCAAATCGATTTCAATTTCCTTTTCAAATTCAAATCAAAATTGAATATTCCATATATATTCGTTTCAAATTCATTTCAATTCAATTCCATTCGATATTCAAATTCATTTCAAATCCATTTGATTTTAAAATTCATTTCAATTCATATATATATATTTTTATTCACTTTTCATGTATATATTTTCCACATTTCATATATATATATATATATATATATATATATATTGATTTCACATCATATATACATTTCATTCACATCGCATTTATATACATTTACCATTCGCATTTCATATATATATATATATATATTATTTTCACTTCATATACATATAATTTTCACAACGCATATATATGTTTTTTAAACATCGTATATAAACATTTCATTCACATCATGTCTACATATATATATATATATATATATATATATATATAATTTCACATCGTATATGTATTATTTTCCATTCGCATATATATTCACATTTCATATATATATCGTTTTCACATTTCATATATATACCGTTTTCACATTTCATATATATCTTTTCACATTTCATATATATATCGTTTTCATTTCATATATATATCAATTTCATTTCATATATATATCATTTTCATTTGATATATATATCGTTTTCATTTCATATATATATCATTTTCATTTCATATATATTCATTTTCACATAGCCTAAACATATTTTACACATCGCATAAATATATTTTATTTCACATCGTATACATATTTCATTATACAACATTTCACATCACATATATATTTTCACACAGAATACAAGCAAACAAGTCGTCCATGGTCTGTGGATGACGGGGAGCAGTTCATATATGCAGTTACAAAATAAATAACTGTACAGAAAATTTAAAGTGAGAGAATTCTCACATTGATCGGTTTTATTTTTGAATTCTATTCTGTTTTGATTCGAATTTGCCTAAAATTCTGATGTGCTCTGTTTCAGTTCCAATCAGTTCCATCGTGAGCTCTTGTTGAGACGATTCCAATGCTTCTTGAATTTTTGAAATCTGTTTCCGTATGAATGAATTACGGTTATTTAAACATTTGTTTACATAAACAATATAATTAACTAATTAATTATTAATTAATTCCCTTACCCCCTTAATTACTTTTCCTGTCTTCTTCTTCAGGCTTGAAGCCGATATCAAAAAAAAAACTGCTCCCATCCTTGAATGACGCACGCTCCTCCGGCCGCCTGGCCACGATCAACGTTCGCCACAACCTTCTCCTTGCCGCCGTCTACCCGTGGACCCCCACCTCGTTCAGCTCGATGCCACCAAACTCTTGAAGTCCGCACCAAAAACCGCCCTCTTCCAGCTTCGATTTTGACCAATCTACAATACGAAATAAAATCACCACCGTTGGTTCAAAAGGGCTTGAGAATCTCTCCATTTTCCTTTTTGAATTTTGGATTTTCATTGCATATCCTAGGAGATCGAATGGAATTATTTTTGGAGCATTCAGATCGTCGGTTGGGAAGAAGGCGGCTGAACGTGATAAATGATTTAGGGTTAGGTTTGATCGTGTTGACCCCTTATATAGATATTTTTTATTTTATTTTATTTAATTCCAAAAATGTCAATTTGTTGATACTAGCTCCAAATCAAACCCAACGATTGTCGTTCCTAGCGTAATACCCCCATTCCGAACACAATGGGATATGTATCGTAAGCTAATTCGGACGTTTCGATCAGTTTTCGTCAAAATCAAAATATAACTCTAAATATTGAATTTGAACGCGCATTTCAATTTACCGGGGCCACGTATGGACTCTAAAAATTCCCGAAAAATATTTTCTAACTTTGCATTGACGATACGGTCCTAACAAAACTAATTTCATCAAATTCTGGGACCGTTTGAAAAATGGTCGTTTTCCAGTCGATTAAAATCAACTGAAACTGGTCAAACGCGTTTTCCTTTGCCACGCTCACATATTGAATCAAAAAATTACGAATTTTGAAACCTAGCAATAACTTGACATCTCGGATCCAACAAAAGTTGTTTCGTCGAATTCTGAAGTCGTTTGCAAGATTTCCATTTTTAAGGGCCAGAATTCCATAGCGACTATTCTGAATTTTCAACTAGACGTATCTTTTGATTCCCGCTATGAAATTTCAATTTTTCGGATTCGTTGGAAAGATATTTTCAAATAGATTCTAATATTTTTGGTTTCGCTAAAATCCGGTTTATTTTGAATCCTGTACATTCATTTGAAGTTAGAAATCGAATTATCGAACTACTGCGCCATTTTCAATTTCTTTTATAATTTAAAATAAATATTTATATTCTAACGACGACGTATATAAATATATACGTTCTAATTCTATTCGAAATAAATTTCTCGTCGTTATTATTTAAAATAATCCATTTTAAATATTCAAAATTCACTAAAATTGCCAAAATAAAATTTTTAAACTGGCTCGCATTTCCGGGTTGTTACATTCTCCCCCACTTAAAACTTTTCGTCCCCGAAAAGGAACGAAGTCGAAAGTTGCTTAACTAACCAACTCAAATTTCATTATTTTTTTTACGGCTTAAGTTCTTCAACTTTTCAGTTTCTAAGAACTTTTCATATTTTTCAAAAATTTGGCTAACACCCTAAATTTTCGAAAAATTTCGCCATAACCTCCCCTGCACTGGGGACTTCGGGATATTTCATATAGCCTCCCATGGCCTTCTTCAATCCAAAAGAAAAAGAAAAGGCCAAGCGGCTAGCCAATCGGCTCATAAAATCATCCAAAACCCAAGAAATACAATAAACATGTAACTATTTGTCGGGCAAACAATTTTATTCCTCTGCTCTAGCCTCCTTGCTATGAGCTGTTCAATGGATACACATGTATATGCATGCAACTCCAAACAATTTTCAATTCAGTTCAACATTATGATTCGATTTGGCTAATGGTTCAAATTCTAATTAATCAAAACAATAATCAAACAACACAATCAGCAATCAATTTGTTGATTAAATTTTCAAACATATAATTTTATATAATCAAAAATCAAAATTTCTAACACCGGATTATATATATAATCACAAATACGTTATATATAATCGTATTACTCTCAACCCATTCTAGGGCATTTCTAGCCCCATCTCCAATGAGTCACTCATTCTAGAATGCTACTGATTCTATCTCTAATGAGCATTCTTCTATAGGATATTACTAATCCTACCTCTGATGAGTCTTTTGTTCAGTTCTAATGAGTCGTACCCCAAAGATTTGAGTTACCCAAAGCTCTAATACCAGCTGTAACAACAAGGAATATCGCTCGATCCGAATCAGTCGCTAAACCGATCAAGACCGTTCGAAATGCATTTCTTATGATTTTACACTAATTATCGATATTTTTAATAATTTTATCAAGGCCTGTACAGTCGATTTCCACAAACGGCCATCGAACTGCACTTACAGCGACCTTTTCCCAATTTGATTTGGACATAATTCCAAATCCAACCGTTAGATTTCTAATTTCTAATATTAGTTAGAAAGCTCTTTTCGAAACGAACCCAAGGGTTCCGGTTTCAGGAGCATCCGACGGTCGGATCTCCCGTAATGTCCGTTCGAAGTCAATGGTCAAAATTCGCGAACTGCCGCAGCGCGGCGCGTTCTATTCAGGCCATTATATATTATATATATAATATATATAATATTTATTTCATTATACAACATTTCACATCACATATATATTTTCACACAGAATACAAGCAAACAAATCGTCCATGGTCTGTGGACGACGGGGAGCAGTTCATATATGCAATTACAAAATAAATAACTGTAAAGAATCACATTGATCGGTTTTATTTTTGAATTCTGTTCTGGTTTGATTCGAATTTGCCTAAAATTCTGATGTGCTCTGTTTCAGGTCCAATCAGTTCCATCGCGAAGCTCTTGTTGAGACGATTCCAATGCTTCTTGAATTTTTGAAATCTGTTCCGTGTGAATGAATTACGGTTATTTAAACATTTGTTTACATAAACAATATAATTAACTAATTAATTATTAATTAATTCCCTCACCCCCTTAATTACTTTTCCTGTCTTCTTCTTCAGGCTTGAAGCCGATATCAAAAAATAAAACCCTGCTCCCATCCTTTAACGACGCACGCTCCTCCGGCCACCTGGCCACGATCAACATTCGCCACAACCTTCTCCTTGCCGCCGTCTACCCCTGGACCCCCACCTCTTTCAGCTCGGTGCCACCAAACTCTTGAAATCCGCACCAAAAACCGCCCTCTTCCAGCTTCGATTTTGACCAATCTACAATACGAAATGAATCACCACCATTGGTTCAAAAGGGCTTGAGAATCTCTCCATTTTCCTTTTTGAATTTTTGATTTTCATTGCATATCCTCGGAGATCGAATGGAATTATTTTTGGAGCATTCTGATCGTCGGTTGGGAAGAAGGCGGCTGAACGTGATAAATGATTTAGGGTTAGGTTTGACCGTGTTGACCCCTTAAATAGATATTTTTATTTTTATTTTATTTAATACCAAAAATGTCAGTTTGTTGATACTAGCTCCAAATCAAACCCAACGATTGTCGTCCCTAGCGTAATAACCCCATTCCGAACACAATGGGATATGTATCGTAAGCTGTTTCAGCCATTTAGATTAGTTTTCGTCAAAATCAAAATATAACTCTATATATTGAATTTGAACGCGCATTTCAATTTACCGGGGCCACGTATGGACTCTAAAAATTCCCGAAAAATATTTTCTAGCTTCGCATTGACGATATGGTCCTAACAAAACTAATTTCTTCCAATTCTGAGACCGTTTGAAAAATGGCCATTTTCCAGTCGATTAAAATCAACTGAAACTGGTCAAACGCGTTTTCCTTTGCCACGCTCACATATTGAATCAGAAAATTACGAATTTTGAAACCTAACAATAACTTGACATCCCGGATCCAACAAAAGTGGTTTCGTCGAATTCTGAGGTCGTTAGCAAGATTTCCATTTTTAAGGGCCAGAATTCCATAGCAACTATTCTGAATTTTCAACTGGACGTATCTTTATTTTCAAATAGATTCTAATATTTTTGGTTTTGCTAAAATTCGGTTTATTTTGAATCCTGTACATTCATTTGAAGTTATAAATCGAATTATTGAACTACCGCGCCATTTTCAATTCCTTTTATAATTTAAAATAAATATTTATATTCTAACGACGACGTATATAAATATATACGTTCTAATTCTATTCGAAATAAATTTCTCATCGTTATTGTTTAAAATAATCCATTTTAAATATTCAAAATTCACTAAAATTGCCAAAATAAAATTTTTAAACTGGCTCGCATTTCTGGGTTGTTACAGTATTTTTGGGGAAATCAATTTGTGGTTTGATGGGTATGACAATGTGGTATTCAAAGTAAATGAATGAGTAATCTGTTGAAAGATACGTTATGACCTCCGGCCTCATCAACTGGGAAATGACAGAAATCGGGCAGGCAGCATGGCTAAGTTGGCCGCACCCAAGTAGTGTATATTGTCACCATCTAGAGAATATTTATATTTGTTACTTCTTTCAATTCTGTATCTCATGAGGATGGTTATGTTGGTTTACCAACTGTAAGGTGATAATATATTCGATACACTCAAGCGAAATGAGTGGTCGGTCATTTGTGGCTGAGTTGCAAGATGTTCTTGTTGAACTCCACTGTATCGTTTCTAGAGTACACTGAGCGGAAGGTGGATCCATACCTTGTCATAGTTGAAATCCATTCCCCAAATAAGAGCCCGCAGTTTTGATTGTATATTATATATGTAGAACGTTAGATGCAAGTGTTTCTACTACATTGATATTACTTGTGTTATACATTATTATAATATCAGAATAATGTTGTTTTACAAATGATTTGGGTTATCGTAATGTAAAAACCATCCGTGTTTATGTGTGAATCGGTCTTACGATTATTCTTTCTTTTGAAATGATTTTTAAAGTTAAATAAATGATTTGAGTTTACTCACACCAGTCACATGACTGACCCAGAGTTTATTTTGTTTTTTGTTTTCCCTAAACTCTTGGGTGCCCAATTTTGTACGAGCAGTCAAGTAATCGGGATTTATAGATACTTGGAGAGCTTGGACCAGGAGGCTTCAGGATTATATAGCTATTCTTATTTCTGCTGTGTCGTAAGTGTTATACTCTAATAATGGTAGTGTATACAGATACTGTTTTATTTCAAAGTTATGTTATGAAATATATTTATTCGTTCCGCTGTGAGATTCGTGTTTACTCTGATGTTGTATGTTCTTCTTCTTCTTATATTCTAAGTTTCTATCTTATGTAAAAACCCATAACTTCCTCGGTAAGGAAAGCACGGATAATTTGAGAACAACACACAAAAGAACGCAGACAGAAGAACATTTCATTGTATATTACAACAATTCCATCAGATTACAAGAATATACAGAGTATGAATGAATAAAATACATTCGATAAATATCAGAGATTACAATAAATTACATAGCAGCAGAAAAATAATACAATACACAACTGAAAGAGATATACGGATACAAAGCTTTCCGGATATCGTTCCAGCTGTAAACCAGGTTCCTGTGAATATAAATCTGCAAAAACAAACTACTAGCTGCCCGTGTCGAAAATAAGGGCACCTAGAGTTTAGGTTAAAACAATAAACTCTAGGTCAGTCATGTGACTGGTGTGAGAACTAAAACAGTTATTAATCTTTATTTTAAAGTTAGGTAAATCAACGGACCACGCCGTTTAACATGGAACGGGTTTCCTCCTAAGGATACCAGTGCATAAAACAAACAGCGCAATGCTAAATAAAGAAAAATGAAGCTATTATAAGACCCAGGTCCCATCACACAATGCAACACAAGCCAGAGGATAGGGTTTTACCTTATAATAGCTAAAGAATGCTTGATACGTTTAAAAACAGATTATTTTGATATTACTATAAGTGTATAGTGTCAAAACATTTTCAATCATAAATATCAATTATAGACGGCATGGGTACCATATATCATGTCGCCATACTAGGCTCTACAATCAAAATTGCACAAGTCACGTATTGGAAGTTGGATTTCCATCTGTGAACCGAGGCAAGGGATCGTCCTCACCGTTTCGAGACAATCTAGCCTACCCAGGAACAGCCGCAACTGCACCTTGGATCGTCAGGGCCGGTCCACCGATGTGGATTAAAATGCCTGATCACTACGTTTCCCCACCCTATGGGGCGTAAATGAGCCAACGAATGACTCCATCGGACCCGGGTCGTCCGATCAAACCGGGGTGCCTCGCAACAGCAACAACCACACAGGTGAAAATAATATAAATGTCAGCTAGTTTAAGCACTGACACCACCTCTAGCTAGAAAGAAACGCATGTCCTCCCTGAGGTCCTCTCCCGTTTCTGGTTCACAACCGGGGTGTGAGGCTGGCGAATCAACGCTACACAAAGCTATGCCACACAGGCCGTGCTTTGATCATCAATCACAAGACTTTGTTTTTCAACAGAAGCCTTGATCATTTGCCACTTAAGCATGCCACACAGGCCATTCACTCCATGCGATTGATATCCATCAATATATAACCCCTGAGCTCGTACGTCTCAGAGAAGGGCGTTAAGCAAGAGAATAAATTCTCCGCCGCCAAACAGATATATATTTAATAAAAATCAATCAAACAGAATAAAATCCAATGTCAGACAAACAGTCCATTTACAAGTTCGTTCTGGGTCTGAACGAAACCGGAGGCACCTTGTACCTCGCATATCCATCGATCTCCAAGTACGTCTGGACGACCACCAACTAATTCCCTCCTCTTGGATGTACAACCCAATCAAGATCATCAGTAATCGCCCAAACGATGTGAAGACCTCCGGTCTTCGACCACCGTCTTCATCCTCGACACCACGTCGAATCAGTTATTCAGAATGGGATGAACCCAGTCTTTCTGAATAACTCGCGTATATAATAAACAAGTGTTACACAAACATAACATACGCCTCATTCCAATTCAGAATATCCTTTAATTCAAATATTCTTATACTTTGGAAAAGGTTCTCATTAATTTTATCAAAGATAAATTCTTTACATTTATTCTTTAATCTTCTTTTGAATATCAATTCAAACTAGTCGGGATTAGCGAACCACACCGAAGTAATCATTTATTTTATTTCCCAATCCCAACCTATTCATCCCATGAAGTAAAACTGGTCATACTTCATATCTAACACCACGGTGTTATCGGTAAATTCAATTACCATTTCACGTTCAAATCTAATTAAAGATTTAACTATCGATTGGAGCAAAACTGGTGATACTCCATTCCCGACCATTTCAATCTAATTAAAGATTCATTAAAAACCCACTTAGTTTTGATCTTCACAGAGATCAATATCCTGTCTTTAACTGGGTTAAAGAACCAATGTCATTTAAAACACGGTCCATGATAAACCCAAAATCACATCCCATTAATTATCGGGTTAAAGAACAAGTGTTATTTAAAACACCGTTCACGATAAACACCAAAATCTATTCAAATTCAATTCCAATTAAATCTCATTTAATTGGTACCCTTCATTAAATCTAAATAAAAAGATTTAATCTTTTTCCTCAACTGGATTTAAGAACAGTGTTAATGAAGACACCATTCACAACAAACCCACGTCACATTTGATATTAAATACAAGGCTCTGAATAGAAAATATATCGGCTTATATTCAATATCAAATTCTATGACCAACAAATATCGTATTTGAAATAACGATATGAATATATCTTTCAAATTCCCATAACAATATCTGTATCATCACGAAATCCAACATCGAAATATTCCAAAGACAATTTCGATTCAAATCCACTCCATTTCAATTATTGGAAATTCTGGTTATTTTTAAAACCATTTCAAATCCACTTTATTTATTTTAAAAATAAATAGAATTATAATTCTAGTTCAAAACTAGTTCATTTCGATAAAAATCTATTTTTATCTTTTCAAATAGGGAGTTTTTCATCCCAATTCTTCCCAAATCATTTCTTATGATTTTACACAAACTATTACTATTTTTGATAATTTTATCAAGGCCTGTACAGTCGATTTCCATCAACGGCCATCGAACTGCAATTACAGCGACCTTTTCCAAATTTGATTTGGACATAATTCCAAATCCAACCGTTAGATTTCAAATTTCTAATATTCATTAGAAAGCCCTTTTCGATACGAACCCAACGGTTCCGGTTTTAGGAGAATCTGACGGTCAGATCTCCCGTAATATCCATTCGAAGTCAATGGTTGAAATTCACGAACTGCTGCGGCGCGACGCGTTCTATTCAGGCCATTATATATATATATATATATATATATATATATATATATATATATATATATATATACATATATATATATATATATATATTATATTTCTTCGATTTCCTTTCAAAACGTATTTTGTAAATCGTTTTAAATTCGTTTTCGAAACGATTTCAACTTCATATTCAATTTCTAATCAAAATTGAATATTCCAATATAAATTCGTTTTAATTTCATTTCAAATCGATTTCAATTCAATTTCAATTTAATTCGAATATCGAATC
This sequence comes from Allium sativum, assembly GCA_030737875.1. Taxonomy (NCBI): domain Eukaryota; kingdom Viridiplantae; phylum Streptophyta; class Magnoliopsida; order Asparagales; family Amaryllidaceae; genus Allium; species Allium sativum. The sequence goes on along the minus strand of CM060924.1, from coordinate 930,992,363 downwards.
TATTCCAATATTCATTGAAAAATGAATAAAATCGATATAAATATCGTTCACGTCAAAATGGCGTCAATCTAATCAACACGGCTTCATATATTTCTATTTTCAAATATTCTATTTCAAATATTTCTTTTTCAAATATTTCTATTCAAATATTTCTTTTCAAATATTTCTGTTCAAAACTGGAATGAGGCCCAATCAATTACCATATAATGTTAATTATATGGATTTTCTACAACACATGTATAAACTAACAACGATAAATAATCAACTATCATCCAGAGTGCATTCTACACTGTATAAGCATCAAATATAAATATTTAACGCTTACAAAAGCCCGTCAATCAATCGATCGACATACAACTAATTATTGGGATTAGTGTATGTCATATATCATCCCAATACCCGTGTGGGGTTTTCAAACACTCAAACACATATTTTATTTGTGCAGTTGGGCCATGTGTAAAATTTATCGTCCCAATCTATATCAGTCAAATCAGTGTATATAAACAAATCGTCCGATTCGTTTATAAATATTTATTTTATATACACGTTAAAAATTATATTTTTAACTATAAAATATTTTTCCACTATAAAATATTTTATTTCATTTCACATCACACAATCAAATTTCACAACATAGCGATCAAACTAACAAGTCGTCCATGGTCTGTGGACGACGGGTGTCAGGTGCTGCCAAGCACCGTCTGCATCCTAGTATATATTTCAAACTAGAAATAAAAAGAAAAGTGAGGAGTTCTCACCGACTAGCTAAACCAAACACCACGACTCTTCATATGTAGGAAATCTTGTCGTTCCCACCTTTTGTCACTTTCGTTGCCCGTATTCACTACATATATAAAAATCACATTTTTATCACTTCGCTATATTTATAAAGATCAAATCTTTTCGCTACACCGTATATAAAATCATATTTTTATATTCTCCATCTTATAAAAATTATATTTTTATAACCTCTGCTTTATAAAAATCATATTTTTGTTATCGCCACTATATAAAAATCATATTTTTATTATCGCCATTATAAAAAAATCATATTTTTATTATCGCCATTATATAAAAATCATACTTTTATTATCATACATGTCTCAAAATCTCGTCTTTCTATATATAAAAATCTGCTTTCATATGATAAAAAATCCAGTCTTTTCGTTAATTAAAATCTGAACTTTCTCCTTTGCTTCTATGAGAGTAAAAATCTCATCTTTATTGTTTTGAAATTCTTTTCTACTTATAAAAATATATTCCTTTTCCTTCTTATAAAAATATATTTCTTTTCCTTCTTATAAAAATATATTTCTTTTCTTATATACATAAAAACTATATTTTTCTTTTGCTACTCAAACAATAAAAATCCTATTTTTAATTTACTACCTTTAAAATAAAAATCAAATTTTTATCACGTTACTATATAAATAAATAAAATCCGAACTCTTCATGTTAAAAATCAAACTTGGTTTTATATTAAAGATCAAAACTTTACTTCTATAAAATCATTCCCGTAATAAATTAATTAAACTAAGTAACTAAATAAAAAGAATTTACCTTTAGCTATGTTTTAAAGCCGTTGTTTTCCTTTTTCAAAGGAGGGAAGGAGAGTTTATCACCAACGCCTAGGGGGGTCTGCTCGCTGCCTTCATCACTGAGGAGGGGCTGCTCTTCGGTTTGGAGAAGGGGAGAGAAGCTCGTCGGGGGGGGGACTGGCTCGAACGGCGGTGGCACAAGGTGGCATGGGGGCGCGGTTTACAATCGAGACAGGGGGAATTCAACCTCGACGTAGAGGAGAGGGGGATGCTGGAGGGGACGCCGACGATGGCGCATCAATGGGGGCGAGGACGAGCCACTGGAGGTAGCTAGGGTTGGGAGCGGTTGCAGGGTTTTTTTCCTTTTATATTGATTTTGAGAGATGAACGGGAGATGAGGGGGGGATATAGAAAATTATATATATTAATTAATTATTTAATTATTTCAAAAAGGTACCTTTTCATTTTGACCTCGAAACGAGACCCACCGCATGTCATCCCTAGCTAATTACCCCCATTCCGAACACAATGGGATATGTATCGTAAGCTGATTTGACTGTTTCGATCAGTTTTTGTCAAAGTCAAAATATAACTCTATATATTGAATTTGAACGTGCATTTCAATTTACCGGGCCTACATACAGCCTCCAAAAATTCCCGAAAAATATTTTCTAGCTTCGTATTGGCGATACGGTCCTAACAAAACTAATTTCGTCAAATTCTGAGAGCGTTTGAAAAATGGCCGTTTTCCAGTCGATTAAAATCAACTGAAACTGGCCAAATGCGTTTTCCTTTGCCACGCTCACATATTGATTCGAAAAATTATGAATTTTGGAATCTAGTAATAACTTGACATCACGGATCGAACAAAAGTCGTTTCGTCGAAAACCGAGGTCGTTTGCAAAATTTCTATTTTTAAGGGCCAGAATTCCATAGCGACTATTCTGAATTTTCAATTGGACATAACTTTTTATCCCCGCTATGAAATTTCAATTTTTCGGATTCGTTGGAAAGATATTCTCAAATAGATTCAAATATTTTTGGTTTCGCTAAAATCCGGTTTATTCTGCACCTGGTACATTCATTTGAAATCGAATTTTCAAACTACCGCGCCATTTTCAATTCCTTTTATATATATATAAATAAATATTTATATTCTAACGATGACGTATATAAATATATACGTTCTAATTCTATTCAAAATAAATTTCTCGTCGATATTATTTAAAATATTTCATTTTAAATATTCAAAATTCACTAAAATTGCCAAAATAAAATTTTAAAATTGGCTCGGATTTCCGGGTTATTACAATCTCCCCCACTTAAAACTTTTCGTCCCCGAAAAGGAACGAAGCCGAAAGTTGTTTCACAAATCAACTCAACTTCTAGTATTTTCACTACGGCTTAAGTTCTTCAACTTTTCAGTTTCTATGAACTTTTCAAAATTTTCAAATATTTGGCTAACACCCTAAATTTTCGAAAAATTTCGCCATAACCTCCGTTACACCGGGGACTTGGGGATATTTCATATAGCCTCCCATGGCCCTCTTCAATCCAAAAGAAAAAGCAAATGCCAAGCGGCTAGCCAATCGGCTCATAAAATCATCATCACCCAAACAAAACAGTAAATTATGGTAAACATGTACCTATTTGTCGGGCAAAAAATTTTATTCTTCTGCTCTAGCCTCCTTGCTATGACCTGTTCAATGTATGTACATGTATATGCAAGCAAATGCGACAACTTTTCAATACAATTCACTATTTGATTCAACTTGGCTAAAGGTTCAACATTTAATTAATCGAACAATAATCAAACAAAACAATCAACAATCAATTAGTTGATTAACGTTTCAAATTCATAACTTTGATATATAGTCCAAAAATCATATTTTTGATGCCAAATCACAACAATAAGCCCTATCTAGCTTTGGTTCTCACACCAGTCTAATGGAAATATATAGATATCTCACTTTCGTCACTCGAACAATAAGCCCTATATAGATATCCCAAACAAAACTCTCTATTTCCTTGTTACCACAATTAAATATAATGTAACGGTGACATTCCTTCCATTGAGAATTTTTAAGATGAATAGTTTTTCCATCTTTGTTTCTTCTTGTGCCAATAGGATATTCCAGATTTTGTGGACATGTTTCAAATTGCATTTTTCCTGCTCCATCGCCACCTAAGAACCTTGAACAGAATATCAAACATTCCTCTGCAAGATAACCTTCAGCAATGGACGCCTCGGGTTTACTTATGTTGCGAACATATGATTTCAGTTTACAAAGATAACCCTCAATAGGAAACATACAACGAACATGTGCAGGTCCACCATATTCAAGTTCCTTGCATAAATGAACTAGCAAGTGCTCCATTTTATCGAAGAAAGCATTTGGGAATATCATCTCAAATTGACAAAGAATTTCAACAATTTCCTTTTGTAGCCTCTTGAGATCAGCCAAATCGATACTTTTACTCCAAACACTTCTTAGAAATGCACCTAATCTTATCATAGGTATTGCAACTTCAGGATTTACAGATTTCTTCATGGCAAACTGCAGCAAGTAGTGGAAAAGAAAATGAGCATCGTAGCTCTTATACCCTGCAATTTTCCTCTCTTTCTTGTTTACATACCGGCTGATATTAGCTGCACAACCATAAGGCAGTTTAGCATTCTCCAACACCGAGCAAAATAGTTCTTTCTCCTTGTTCGTCATTTCAAATATGGTAGCCCTCATCTCAAGGTAATTCCCATCAGTTGATAGAACCGGATGAAGGACCTCCCTGATGCCTATCTCTTGTAAATCATACCGAGTGTTTAAATAGTCTTTCGACTTCGCATCAATATTTAGTAAAGTACCAAGTATGTTATCACAAATGTTTTTCTCTATGTGCATAACATCAAGGTTATGTCGACATACGTTTTGATTCCAATATGGTAAATTAAAAAATATTGACTTTTTTTAAAAGGAGATTCATTTTTATGCTTCTTGATCACCTCTTTCTTCCCAAAATTATTTTCATAACCAGCCAACAATTCTTCGATGTCAGTCCCGGATAAAATACGGGGAGGTGTTCCCATTTCAATTTCACCATTGAACCTTTTCTTATCAAACCTCCACTTGTGTCCCAGGTCTAAAAATTTCCTATGATTCATGTAGCACATTTTTCTACTATGTTTCAAGTAAGTTGAAGAAGTCTCGAAATGACATACGGGACAAGCTAAATAACCCTTCATGCTCCAGCCGGATAACATTGCATAACCTGGAAAGTCGTTGATCGTCCATAACACGCTTGCACGTAATGTGAAATCATCACCAGTGAAGGCATCATAAGTTTGTATGCCAAGATCCCATAATTCTTTCTATTCTGCGATAAGAGGCTGCATGTAGACATCAATGTAATTGTTAGGAGACTCTGGACCAGGGATAAGGGTTGAAAGTATCAAATTTTCTATCTTCATGCATAACCAAGGTGGAAGGTTATAATTTACCAATACGATCGGCCATGTGCTGTGTTGTGTAGTCATTGTACGAAAAGGACCGAATCCATCAGATGCTACTCCTAACCTGATATTTCTGTTATCAGATGAAAAATGAGGATAATTGGCATCCATAGTCTTCCATACCTCAACATCAGATGGATGTCGAAGTCTGCCATCGTTTTTTCATCCCACTACATGCCATAACATAAGTTCTGCGTATTCCTTCGACATGAACATCCTTTGCAACCTTGGTTTTAGTGGAAAATAACGCATCACTTTTGCTGGTACTTTGTGAATTTGCTTCTCCGAATCTTTGTCAATACCCACTTTCTCTTCCGGTATAACCGACCTTGAAAAACCACAACTTTTGCAGTTATTTTCCTTTTCATTTTCTGCCCAATATAGCATGCAGTCATTTGGACATGTATGTATTATTTGGTAATCGAGGCCTAAATCTTTAATGATATTTTTGGTAGCATTGAAAGATAAAGGGATGTGGGCTTCTGGAAAAGCTTCCTTCATCAACTCTAATAAATCGCCGAATGCAGACTCAGTGATTCTATGTATGCATTTTAAAGAATAAAGCCTGACAATGAAACTTAATCGCGAAAATTTATTACACCCGGGATATAATGGTTGTTTTCCCTCTTCAACACGTTGATGAAATTTTCTAACATCGACATCTATTCCATTTGACCCATCATAAGATCCATCTTTATTGTTCTGCATATTTCCACAAGTACATTGCAACATCTCATCGAGATTATCCCCAAAATTTAATCCTGCTTCACAATCCATATTATTATCGCTCCTTTCAGGATCTAAACAGGAAACTTCACAAATCCATTTCATGTACAATTCAGATGGACCATTCCAAATTTGATGGTTGTAGACTACTTCTTGACAATGCCACTTGTGATTATGACACTTTTTGCAAAGGCATGTAATTTCATAACCTACCACAAATGTAGAAAAAGTATTTCGAATAAAAAGTTTCACTCCACTGATGTACCCTTCACTGAATTTAGGAAGTTCTGGCCATAGTTTTTCCTCGTCGTTCATTGAGTGATACCTTAAAGCAGTAACTTAGGCACAAGTAAAGCAGTACATTACGCAACACAACAATGAAATCCTAAAAAATTGAAATATTCATTGAGTGATAGGTGAAGCAGCAGATTAAATCGAAACCCTAACTGAAATCTGAAACCCAAGACGAACCCCAATCGAAGACCTAATTGAACTTGAACTCGAACCTGCCCTACTCGAACCCTAATTAAGCTTGTAAACTTGAACTTTTAGCCCTAATTGAACCTGAGAGTGAGCGTGTGAGAGGTTGAGCAGCGGAGTACTTTGGTAAAGTTCGATTGAAATTTTCAATATTTTTTTAGTTTCCCCCCTTTGTTTTTGCTTCCTGTCCTAGACATTATTTCACGCGCGGATTGCTAATCTGGACTAAACATTTCTTCACGCGGATCGCTAACGTAGACCGTTGGATCGTGTTGACGCGGATTGATAATTTTATTCACGAGGCTACTGCAACACATGTTGATATATATGCTAACACATTTAAGTGTGCGTTGTAGTAGACAAAAAATAGCATAGCAATGGCAACATTGCAGCTAGCAACACCATGCATTTTCGTTGCGATAGGCCATCTATGGCGTAGTGATATTTCCAATCGACTAGTGTGAGAATAAAAACTTAATTAGAGTTTATTGCTGTGATTTGCACTAAAAATATGATTTTTGACTATATATAAAAGTTATATATTTAAAAACGTTAATCACCTAATTGATTGCTGGTTGTGATGTTCGATAATTAGTTTAACTAATTAAAATGTTGGTATAATAATTAATTTAACCAACATGACAAAGAATGACAAATTTATCTAAATCTAATTTAATATTGAACTAAATGGATAAGAAATAAAAATTGAGTTAGTTAATAAAACAACTATTAGCTTCATTCCTTTTCGAGGACGAAAAGATTTTAAGTGGGGGAGATTGTTACAACCCGGAAAATCAGAACCAATTTAAAATTTTATTTTAAGAAATTTTAAATAGAAAATGCGCCAGAAATTAAAAATTCTATTATATAAAATAATAATAATAATAATAATAATAAGGTTAAAAAATAAAAAGTTTACATTTTTATTGTAAAGAAGAAAATATGAAGAATGAGCATTTGTTTAAATAGGAAAGTTGTTGTAACATAAAAATTCATATTTTTACGTAATAATGATTCATTAAAATGATTCATAGCTTGTTTAAATTGATGTAACATATAAACCTTAACAAAAGATTTGTGTATGCATGCATAATTTAAAAAGATTTTAGTTGAAATATGTTTTTACATTTAAAATTACATTATTAATGTAGAATGATGCATTTAAAAGATTCTAGTTTAAAATATGTTAACACTAACAATGTCTTAGGAACTTTAATGACATTTATTAATTTATTGATTGAAAATATTGTGTAGGTTATAAATAAAATAAATTTTGACAACGTATATACATATATATATATATATATAGGTATATATATGTACATATCTTTGGCTGTCCTCTTAAATATTTCCCCTGTCAATTCAAATTTAGCTTTTAGAAATTCCAAACGTAGACTACATGTTCATAAACAAGTAGCATTAATCTAGCATTAATACTTTCCATTTTATCCTCTCTCTCTCTCTCTTTCATTGTTATCTACTTTTGAAATTTGAATAGTAGAAGAATAAATAAATGTGTCATTATAGCATGTAATAAAGGGGATGTAAGGAAACATAAATGAGAAGTGAATATTCCACCTTAGCCTTATTCAGCAATTCATTTTTTTAGCGTATAACATACAAAATGTGAATGGGCCTTGAGGAGAAAAAGGATAAAATAGTATTAATATATACATATATACCTTAAAATTTACAAAATCTAAACCCTAATAAAATAGAGCAGCCGCCCCCTTATCTTCAATGGCTGAAATGCAGCCATCTTCTTCTACTTCTATCTCCTCAATTTCTCAATGATTTTCAAAAACTCCAAACGAAGAGCTCAACGAAGGCTACAATATCAACAGTCACAATCATCTCTGGTTTAGAAATGAGTGAGAACTTCTGCCGTGAATACCTGGGTAGAAGACGACGGGTTTAAGGGGATGGTTAAGAAATTTTATTTTAATTAATTATTTATATGAAGTCATTAGTATTTAAAATACCATATCTTGTACAAATGAAATCAGGATCTGACGAAATGAATTGCGTTGCGATCGTGGTGGAGAATTCTACAACATGGAACTGATTAAAGCTTAAATGGAGTACGTTGAAAATTCAGGAAATTTCAGATCTGAATTAAAAGCAATTGTGAGATTTCTGTTTTAATGAATAATTAAACATTTAATTATTTATCACCATTTATATTCATGAATATATCAATATAATCATATTTGCGATGTCATGTGTTTGGATATTGTTGTTTTGCGAATTTGATGGTTTGGCATATACATGTTTGTTTAGATCTATGTCCTGCAATAAATTTTCCTATTTATTTAGATCTATTAACACCGATTTGATTAGATGTAAGGACCCGTAACTTCCCCGGTAAGGAAAGAGCGGATACTTCGAGAACAACACACAAAATAATGCAGACAGAAGAACATTTCATTGTTAATTACAACAATTTCGTCAGATTACAAGAATATACAGAGTATGAATGAATAAAATACATTCGATAAATATCAGAGACTTAAATTACATTTAAATACATCGCAACAGAAATAATATAAAACACAACTAGAAGGAGATATACGGATACAGAGCTTTCTGGATATCGTTCCAGCTGTAAATCAGGATCCTGTGAATATAAATCTGCAAAACCAAAACTACTAGCTGCCCGTGTCAAAATAAGGGCACCCAGAGTTTAGGTTAAAACAATAAACTCCAGGTCAGTCATGTGACTGGTGTGAGAACTAAAACAGTTATTAATCTTTATTTTAAAGTTAGGTAAATCAAGGGACCACGCCGTATAACACGGAACGGGTTTCCTCCCAAGAATATTAGTGCATATAAATGAACAACGCAATGCTTTTTCGAAAAATGAAGCTATTATAAGACCCAGGTCCCATCACACAATGCAACGCAAGCCGGAGGATAGGGTTTTCCCTTATAATAGCCAAACATGCTTGGTACGTTTAAAACAAGTCATTTGATACTATAATAGGTGTATAACGTTTAAAACAATTTCAATCATAAGTAGCAATCATAGACTGCATGGGTACCATATATCATGTCGCTATACTAGGCTCTACAATCAAAACCGCAAAATGTCGTATTGGAAGTTGGATTATCATTTATGATATGAACCGAGGCTAGGGAACGTCCTCACCGATTCGAGAGCCTCTAGTCCGCCCCTCAGGAACAGAACGCATCGTCCCTTGGACTCAGGGCCGGTCCACCGATGTGGATTATAATTCCTGAACACTGCGTTTCCCCGCCCTATGGGGCGTAAATGAGCCAACAAATGACTCCATCGGCTCCACATAGTCACCGATATATCTGAGGCGCCTTGCAACAGCAACAACCACATAAGTCAAACTCGTCAGGGCGTGTAAAACCACTGACGCCACTTCTAACAAGAAAGAAACGCATGCCCCCCACCCCCCCGATATCCGTCTATCCTTTTTTTGGTTCATACCTGGTGTGAAACTCGCGAATTAAACGCTACACAAAGCTATGCCCCACAGGTCGTGCTTTGATCATCAACCACAAGACTCTACTTTTCAACCGAAGCCTTGATCATTTGCATCTTAGCATGCCACACAGGCAAACCACTCCATGCAACCAATATCTAACAATCACACACAATGATATCCAATGTCAGACACACAAACCGGAGGCACCTAGTACCCCACATATCCATCGATCTCCAAGTATGTCTGGACGATCACCAACCGATTCCCTCCGCTTGGGTGTACGGCCCAATCAAGATCATTAGTAATTATCCAAACGACATGAAGACCTCCGGTCTTCAACCACCGTCTTCATCTTCGACTCATCGTCGAATCAGTTATTCAGAATGGGATAAACCCGATCTTTCTGAATAACTCACGTATATAATAAACAAGTGTTACACAAACACAACATACGCCTCATTCCAATTCATCAGTCACTAACCGTAAATTAGCATGAGGATAATTCCCTAAATATTAACCCCGAAGGCCGAAACCAACATCAGATCAATACCCAGGAAACCATTCTTCTTAGCTAACCTACAGTTAGTTTCTAAATTTCACATTCTTAGGGAAAGGTTCCCATTAATTATATCAAAGATAAATTCTTTAAATTTATTCTTTAATCTCCTTTTGAATATCAATTCAAATTAGTCGGGATTAGCCAACCACACCGAAGTAATCATTTATTTTATTTCCCAATCCCAACCTATTCATCCCATGAAGTAAAACTGGTAATACTTCATATCTAATACCATGGTGTTATCGGTAAATTCAATTACCATTTCACGTTCAAATCTAATTAAAGATTTAACTATCGCCTAGAGTAAAACTGGTGATACTCCATTCTCGATCATTTCAATCTATTTAAAGATTCATTAAAACTCCAGTTGGTTTTAATCTTTAACAGGGTTAAAGAATCAATGTCATTTAAAACACGGTTCACGATAAACCTAAAATCACATTCCATTCTATCAGCCTTTAACCGTAAAAATAGCAAGTGAGCAATTCCCTAAGTATTAACCCCGAAGGCCGAAACTAACACCAGATCAATACCCAAGAAACCATTCAACTTAACTAATCTCCAGTTAGTTTCTGATTTTCTTAACCCCGTTGGGTCTAAGAATAGTATTATTGAAGATACCATTCACGACAACCCAAAATCACATTCCATTAATTATCGGGTTAAAGAACAAGTGTTATTTAAAACACCGTTCACGATAAACCCAAAAATCAATTCAAATTCAATTCCAATTAAATACCATTTAATTGGAACACTTCATTAAATCTAAATAAAAAGATTTAATCATTTCTCAACTGGATTTAAGAATAGTGGTAATGAAGACACCATTCACGACAAACCCAAATCACATTTGATATTAAATACAAGGCTCTGAATGGAAAATATATCGGCTTATATTCAATATCAAATTCTACGACCAACAAATATCGTATTGGAAATAACGATATAAATATATCTTTCAAATTCCCATAACAATATATCTGTATCATCGCGAAATCCAACATCGAAATATTCCAAAGACAATTTCGATTCAAATCCACTCCATTTCAATTATTGGAAATTCTGGTTACTTTTAAAACCATTTCACATCCACTTTATTTATTTTAAAAATAAATAGAATTATAATTCTAGTTCAAAACTAGTTCATTTCGATAAAAATCTATTTTTATCTTTTCAAATATGGAATTTTTCATCCCAATTCTTCTTAAATCATTTCTTATGATTTTACACAAATTATAACTATTTTTTATAATTTAATCAAGGCCTGTACAGTCGATTTCCATCAACGGCCATCGAACTGCACTTACAGCGACCTTTTCCAAATTTGATTTGGACATAATTCCAAATCCAACCATTTCAAATCACTTATATTCGTTAGAAAGCCCTTTTCGATACGAACCCAACGGTTACTGTTTTAGGAGAATCTGACAGTCGGATCTCCCGTAATATACATTCGAAGTCAATGGTCGAAATTCGCAAACGGCCGCCGCGCGGCGCGTTCTCTTCAGGCCATTCTATAAATATAATATATATATTATATATATATTTCATCGATTTCCTTTCAAAACTTATTTTATAAATCGTTTTAAATTCGTTTTCGAAACGATTTCAACTTCATATTCAATTTCTAATCAAAATTGAATATTCCACATCATCGATATTCAAATGATAATATTTTCAAAACGTTATATTTTGAAATCACTTCCTTTTCTATATTCGTTATAAAAATGAATAAAATCGATATAAATATAGTTCACGTCAAAATGGCGCATATCTAACCAACACGGCTTTATATAAATTTCAATAACTTCGTTATTCTATTCAACAAATGAATATTTTTTTTCAACACATGAATTTTTATTTTTCTATTCAACATATGAATTTAAACTTTTCTATTCAACACATGAATATATATTCTATTCAACACATGAATGTTTATTTTTCTATTCAGCACATGAATATATATTTCTATTCAACACATGAATTTATATTTCTAATTTTCCAAATTGGAATGAGGCCCAATCAATTACCATATAACGTTAATTATATGGATTCCATACAACACATGTATATAATAGCAACGATAAATAATCAACCATCATCCAGAGTGCACCACACAACTGTATAAGCATTAAATATAAATAATTAATGCTTACACCATCTGTCAACCCATCGATTGACATACAACTAAACAATCGGGATTAGTGTATGTCAAATATCATCCCAATACCCATGTGGGGTTTCAAATCAACAAACACAGATTTTTATTTGTGCAGTTGGGAGATGTGTAAAATTTATCGTCCCAATCAATATTAGTCAAATCAGTGTATATAAACAAATCGTCCGATTTGTTTATTACTATTTATTTTATATACATGTTAAAAATCATATTTTTAACTATAGAATATTTTTCACTATAAAATATTTTATTTCATTCCACAACACACAATCAAATTTCACAACACAGCAATCAAACAAACAAGTCATCCATGGTCTGTGGACGACGGGTGTCGGGTGCTGCTAAGCACCGTCTACATCCTAGTATATATTTCAAATTAGGAATAGAACTAAAAGTGAGGAGTTCTCACCTTTGGTTTCCACTCCGTCGTTCTTTATTGTCGCTCAGATTCGCTGTTCTGATTCCAACGCAATCTGTTTCACGAAATTTATATTAAAAACCATATTTTTAAACAACGTTATCTATATATAAAATCATATTTTTTTCGATGTAAAAATCTTATTTTTATCTAAGCGAAATCATATTTTTGTCGATTTCTATTTTTATTTACTAAACAATGATATTTTTATGTACAAAAATATTGACATTTCTATTTTTAAAAACCATACTAATAATATTTTTCAAAAACAAAACATTTTTATATATGTATGTATATCCAAAGCAATTTCATTTTAAATATCATATTTTTTTAAAAATCAATGCTATATTTTTTTCTTTTTTCCTATATCAAAAATTAGATTTTTATCCATGTTATTATATAAAAATCACGTTTTTACCCATGGTATTTATATTCAAAATTGAAAAAGAAATCAATGTTTTTTTTATTTAAAAACTGAAATTTAAAATCAATGTATTCATATTTTAAAACTGAAATTTAAAATCAATGTATTCATATTTTAAAACTGAAATTTAAAATCAATGCATTCATATTTTAAAACTGATATTTAAAATCAATGCATTCATATTTTAAAACTGAAATTTAAAATCAATGTATTCATATTTTAAAACTTATATTTAAAATCAATGTATTCATATTTTAAAACTGATATTTAAAATCAATGTATTCATATTTTAAAACTGATATTTAAAATCAATGTATTCATATTTTAAAACTGATTAAAGTAATTACAAGAAGAAGGAAAAAAACCCTCACTGTTAATCTTCTTCTACAATCGTATACTGCAACCGCCTTTCAGAGTTAGGGTTCCGCCTTGTACGAGATTCAAGGCGTCGGGCGTTGATCAGGATGCGCCACCTGAAGCTGCTCGGCCTCCGCTTCCCATGCCATGAGCCACGTTGAGCTCGGTGCTCCCATTGCATCAGAAAGTCCACCCGAACGCTGGCGTCCTCGAGCAAAAATACAGCCTCATCGGGTAACAATAACCCATCTCCTCCGTTGCTCTTAACGAGCTCGACGACCTCTTCGATTTTGCAATTGAATGTCCTTGAATTCGAAATGAAAATGGAATGGAAATTAGGGATTTAATCGTAGAAAAATCCGCCCTTGAAATCGCTGGAGGCGGGGTAGAGGTGTTGACCGCGGTTTATATTTTCTAGGGTTTGACCGAGTTTTGACTTGTATTTATGTAAAATTATAATAATAGATAATTCATTTATTACTCGTTTAATGCCACGAACCCCGAATGAATCCCAACGACTGTCGCCCCTGGCCAAATACCCCCATTCCAAACACAAAGGTGTTGGATCCGGGATGTCAAGTTATTGCTAGGTTTCAATTTTCATAATTTTTCGAATCAATATGTGAGCGCAAATGAAAATGCGTTTGACCAGTTTTATTTGATTTTAATCGACTGGAAAATGGCCATTTTTCAAACGGTCTCAGAATTCAACGAAATTAGTTTTGTTAGGACCGTATCGTCAATACGAAGCTAGAAAATATTTTTTGGGAATTTTTAGAGTCCTATGTGGCCCCAGTAAATTAAAATGTGTGTTCAAATTCAATATACATTGATTTATATTTTAATTTGAACGGAAACTGATCGAAACGATGGAATTGGATTATGAAACATATCCCATTGTGTACGGAATGGGGGTAATTAGCTGGGGGTGATAGTGGTTGGGTTTGATTTTGAGTTCGTGATGATTTTTTACCTTTAAAACGAATTAAAATAATAATATATACTAGTATGTATACTACTTCATATATGGTCAAAATAACCCTAATTCACCATTCAACGGTCAAACCCTGGGAGCAGCCACTCCTTGCGACCCACGACCGAAATACTCAAATTAAAATCCACCAATCACTCCCGATCCAAGCAATAATTTCGTGACCCCAAAGCGAAAATGGAAGAGCTCGATGTGCTGTTTGCATCCAACGGTGGGAATTGATCATCGTGGCGCGCTTCACTGGAACTGTTCGTCCAAACCTTCACTGTTGTGCCTCGATTTCCGTGCCAGAGGCTCCGTTGAGTAGGAGGATGTGAGCAGCGCCAGAGAGCCCTCCCTTAGGCCGACGTCGTGGAAGAAACGGATCATCGTCCGACGTCTTGTTTCGCGAGAAAAATCTGACCCTAGATTTGAAGAACGGTGATGGTTATTTTAAGATGCCTGGGGGTGTTCATACGTGAAGGAGAAGGGCAATAAAGAGAGACAACACTTGGTAAACATTGTTAATTCCATATTTAGTGATTTTCAGTTTTTGCTTTATATAACATTATATAAAAATCATTGTTTTTAAAATTTAAATATCTTTGTTTTAAATATAAAAATAGCCTTTGATTTAGAAATATAAATTAGCATATGCTTTTTAAAATATAAAGACAGGATTTTTAAAATATAAAGACAGGATTTTTAAAAATAAAAAGACAGGATTTTTGACAAAGTAAAGATATGATTTTTATAATGAAAACTAAATTATAAAAATATAGTTTTTATAATATAAACATCAACATAAAAATATCATTTTTATGTATGAAGTAACAATATAAAAATGTGATTTTTAATAATCAGCTGCGTGAAACAGATGGCGTTGGGACGGGCGAGAAGCAAATCCAAACCGTTCAGAAATAAAGAATGGCGGAGTGGAACCCTTGGTGAGAACTCCTCACCTTAAATTTAAATTTCTAGTTAAAAATATATACTAGGATGCAGACGGTGTTTAGTAGCACCCGACACCCGTTGTCCACAGACCATGGAAGGCTTGTATGTTTGATTGTTTGTTGTAGTGAAAATTGATTGTGTGATGTTAAATTAAATAGAACATTTATATAGTTAAAAATATTTTATAGTTGAAAATAGAATTTTTAACGTGTATTTAAAATGAAATAAATATAAACATTTCGGACGATTTGTTTATATACACCCATTTGACTGATATTGATTGGGACGATAAATTTTACACATCGCCCAACCGCACAAATAAAAATATGTGTTTGTTGATTTGAAACCCCCAATGGGTATTGGGATGATATTTGGCGTACACTAATCCCAATTATTTAGCTGTATGTCGATCGATAGGTCGACAGACTGTGTAAGCGTTAATTATTTATATTTAATGCTTATGCAGTTGTGTGGTGAACTCTGGATGATGGTTGATTATTTATCGTTGTTATTTTATACATGTGTTGTAGAAAATCCATATAATTAATATTATATGGTAATTGATTGGGCCATGTGATGTGATTTTGGGGATTATCGTGAACCGTGTTTTAAATGATACTGATTCTTTAACCCAGCTAAAGATTAAAACTAAGTGGAGTTTTAATGAATCTTTAATTAGATTGAAAAGATCGAGAATAGAGTATCACCAGTTTTACTCCAGGCGGTAGTTAAATCTTTAATTAGATTTGAACGTGAAATGGTAATTGAATTTACCGATAACACCATGGTGTTAGATATGAAGTATTACTAGTTTTACTTCATGGGATGAATAGGTTAGGGTTGGGAAATTAAAACAAATGATTACTTCGGTAAGATTCGCTAATCCCGACTAGTTTGAAGTGATATTCAAAGGAAGATTAAAGAATAAATTTAAAATAATTTATCTTTGATAAAATTAATGGGAACCTTTCCTAAGAATGTGAAATTTAGAAATTAACTGTAGGTTAGCTAAGCAGAACGGTTTCCTGGGTATTGATCTGATGTTGGTTTCGGCCTTCGGGGTTAATATTTGGGGAATTATTCTCTTGTTAATTTACGGTTAGTGACTGATGAATTGGAATGAGGCGTATGTTGTGTTTGTGTAACACTTGTTTATTATATACGCGGGTTATTCAGAAAGACCGGGTTTATCCCATTCTGAATAACTGATTCGGCGATGAGTCGAAGATGAAGACGGTGGTTGAAGACCGGAGGTCTTCACGTCGTTTGGATAATTACTGATGATCTTGATTGGGCCGTACACCCAAGAGGAGGGAATCAGTTGGTGGTCGTCCAGACGTACTTGGAGATCGATGGATATGCGGGGTACTAGGTGCCTCCGGCTTCGTTCAGACCCAGAACGATCTTGTAAATGGACTGTGTGTCTGACATTGGATATCATTCTGTGTGATTGATGGATATCGGTTGCATGGAGTGGTTTTCCTGTGTGGCATGCTAAGTTGCAAATGATCAAGGCTTCTGTTGAAAAGTAGAGTCTTGTGGTTGATGATCAAAGCACAGCTTGTGCGGCACAGCTTTGTGTAGCGTTAATTCGCGAGCCTCACACCCCTGTTGTGAACCAGAAACGGGAGAGGACATCAGGGAGGACATGCGTTTCTTTCTAGTTAGAAGTGGCGTCAGTGTTTTTACACGCCCTGACGAGTTTGACTTATGTGGTTGTTGTTGTTGTGAGGCGCCTCAGATATATCGGTGACTATGTGTAGCCGATGGAGTCATTTGTTGGCTCATTTACGCCCCAAAGGGCGGGGAAACGTAGTGTTCAGGCATAATAATCCACATTTGTGGACCGGCCCTGACGATCCAAGGGGCAGTTGCGGCTATTCCTAAGGGGCGGGCTAGAGCGTCTCGAATCGGTAAGGACTATCTTTTGCCTTGGTTCACAGATGGAAATCCAACTTCCAAATATGTGACATTTGCGGTTTTGATTGTAGACCTAGTATGGCGACGTGATATATGGTACCCATGCCGTCTATGATTGATATTTATGATTGAAATTGTTTTAAACACTATACACTTATTATAATATCAAATGACTTGTTTTAAACGTATCAAGCATGCTTTGGCTATTATAACGGAAAACCCTATCCTCCGGCTTGCGTTGCATTGTGTGATGGGACCTGGGTCTTATAATAGTTTCATTTTTCTTTATTTAGCATTGCGCTGTTTGTTTCATGCACTGGTATTCTTGGGAGAAAGCCCGTTCTGTGTTATACGTCGTGGTCCCTTGATTTACCTAACTTTAAAATAAAGATTAATAACTGTTTTAGTTCTCACACCAGTCCCATGACTGACCTGGAGTTTATTGTTTTAACCTAAACTCTGGGTGCCCTTATTTCTACACGGGCAGCTAGTAGTTTTGGTTTTGCTGATTTATATTCACAGGATCCTGATTTACAGCTGGAACGCTACTCGGAAAGCTCTGTATCCGTGTATTACTTCTAGTTGTGTATTGTATTATTTTCCGCTGCTATGTAATGTATTGTAATCTCTGATTTTTGTCGAATGTGTAATATTTATTCATACTCTGTATATTCTTGTATTCTGATGGAATTTTTGTAATATACAACGAAATGTTCTTCTGTCTGCGTTCTGATGTGTCTTGTCCTCAGATTATCCGGGCTTTCCTTACCGGGGAAGTTACGGGTCATCACAGTGGTATCAGAGCTTTGGTTTACAAAGCTCAGAGAACAAGATACATTAGAACCATACGAAAGAATTTATCAGATATTGGATTAGTAATATCCAATGAGAATAACTCGTTATAGACAGGATCAACAGTATCCTAGAACGATGTGAAGAGTGCTAACTTTTTTGTTTTGAAAATTTAAATCAATTATGCATATTTGAATATTTACTTGTATTGATTTGGACAATCCAGTATATATAGATTTTGCATATACGTCTGATCCACGGGTATTCAAAGTTTTAATATACTGGATAGATATAGAATCACACTCTAGTCGCTCGGAGATGACACTGATGATAGCAGCTGCATCATCAGTGGATATATGTTCGAGTGACGAAAGTGGGATTTCTATATGATTCCAATTGACTGGTGTGAGAACCAAAATTAGATAGGGCTTATTGTTGTGATTTGGCATCAAAAATGTGATTTTTTGACTATATATCAAAGTTATGAATTTGAAATGATAATTCACTAATTGATTGCTGATTGTGTTGTTTGATTAATTAAAATGTTGAACCTTTAGAAAATTGGACCAAATAGTGAAGTGTATTGAAAATTTATCGCATTTGCATGTATATACATGTACTTACATTGAACAGGTCATAGCAAGGAGGCTAGAGCAGAAGAATAAAATTGTTTGCCCGACAAATAGGTACATGTTTATTGTATTTATTGGGTTTTGGATGATTTTGTGAGCTGACTGGCTAGCCGCTTGGCTTTCTCGTTTTCTTTTGGATTGAAGAAGGCCATGGGAGGCTATATGAAATATCCCGAAGTCCCCGGTGCAGGGGAGGTTATGGCGAAATTTTTCGAAAATTTAGGGTGTTAGGCAAATTTTTGAAAAATTTGAAAAGTTCTTAGAAACTGAAAAGTTGAAGAACTTAAGCCGTAAGGAAAATAATGGAAGTTGAGTTGATTTGTGAAACAACTTTCGGCTTCGTTCCTTTTTGGGGACGAAAAGTTTTAAGTGGGGGAGATTGGAATAACCCGGAAATCCGAGCCAATTTAAAATTTTTATTTTGGCAATTTTAATGAATTTTGATTATTTAAAATGAATTATTTTAAATAATAACTACGAAAAATTTATTTTTGACAAAGTTAAAACGAATAAATTTATTTTAATTATATAACGAGCCTGAAATGGCGCGATAGTTTGAAATTTCGATTTCGAATTTCAAATGAATATACAGAATTCGTTTTAAGTCGGAATTAGACGAAACCAGAAATATCTTAGTCTGTTTGACGATATCTTTCTAATGGGTGTAAGAAACTGAGATTTCACTTTAGAAGTTAAAAGATATGTCCAGTTTAAAATTCAGAAAAGTCGCCGTGGAATTTATATATATTAATATATATAAAAGCCTTTGAAAATGGAAATTTTGCAAACGACATCGGTTTTCGACGAAACCGCTTTTGTTGGATCCATGATGTCAAGTTATGGCTAGATTCCAAAATTCGTAATTTTCTGAATCAATATGTGAGCGTGGCAAAGGAAAACGCGTTTGACCAGTTTTAGTTGATTTTAATCGACTGGAAAATGGCCATTTTTCAAACGGTCTCAGATTTCGACAAAATTAGTTTTGTTAGGACCGTATCGTCAATATGAAGCTAGAAAATATTTTTCGGGAATTTTTAGAGTCCGTATGTGGCCCCAGTAAATTGAAATGTGCGTTCAAATTCATTATACATTGATTTATATTTTAATTTGAACGGAAACTGATGGAAACGATGGAATTGGATTATGAAACATATCCCATTGTGTTCGGAATGAGGGTAATTAGCTGGGGGCGACTGTCTTTGGGTTTGATTTTGAGTTCGTGATGATTTACCTTTAAAACGAATTAAAATAATAATATATACTAGTATATATACTATTTCATATATGGTCAAAATAACCCTAATTCACCATTCAACGGTCAAACCCTGGGAGCCGCCACTCCTTGCGATCCACGACCGAAATTCTCAAATTAAAATCCACCAATCACTCCCGATCCAAGCAATAATTCTCGTGACCCCAAAGCGAAAATGGAAGGGCTCGATGTGCTGTATGCATCCAACGGTGGGAATTGATCATCGTGGCGCGCTTCACTGGAACCGTTCGTCCAAACCTTCGCTACTGCGCCTCAACTTCCGCGCTAGAAGCTCCGTCGAGTTGGAAGATGTGAGCAGCGTCGGATAGCCCTCACTTAGGCCGACGTCGTGGAAGAAACGGATCATCGTCCGGCGTCTTGTTTCACGAGAAAAATCTGACCCTAGATTTGAAGAACGGTGATGGTTATTTGAAGATGCCTGGAGGTGCTCATATACGTGAAGGAGAAGGGCAATAAAGAGAGACAACACTTAGTAAACGTTGTTAATTCCATATTTAGTGATTTTCAGTTTTTGCTTTATATAACATTATATAAAAATCATTGTTTTTAAAATTTAAATATCTCTGTTTTATATATAAAAATAGCCTTTGATTTAGAAATATAAATTAGCATCTGGTTTTTAAAATATAAAGACAGGATTTTTAAAATATAAAGACAGGATTTTTAAAAATATAAAGACAGGATTTTTGACAAAGTAAAGATATGATTTTTCTAATGAAAACTGAATTATAAAAATATAGTTTTTATAATATAAACATCAACATAAAAATATGATTTTTATGTATGAAGTAACAGTATAAAAATATGATTTTTAATAATCAACTGCGTGAAACAGATGGCGATGGGACGGGCGAGAAGCAAATCCAAACCGTTCAGAAATAAAGAATGGCGGAGTGGAACCCTCAGTGAGAACTCCTCACCTTAAATTTAAATTTCTAGTTAAAAATATATACTAGGATGCAGACGGTGTTTAGTAGCACCCGACACCCGTCGTCCACAGACCATGGATGGCTTGTATATTTGATAATTTGTTGTGGTGAAAATTGATTGTGTGATGTGATGTGAAATGAAATAAAACATTTATATAGTTAAAAATATTTTATAGTTGAAAATAGAATTTTTAACGTGTATTTAAAATGAAATAAATATAAACAAATCGGACGATTTGTTTATATACACCCATTTGACTGATATTGATTGGGACGATAAATTTTACACATCGCCCAACCGCACAAATAAAAATATGTGTTTGTTGATTTGAAACCCCACACGGGTATTGGGATGATATTTGGCGTACACTAATCCCAATTATTTAGCTGTATGTCGATCGATAGGTCGACAAACTGTGTAAGCATTAATTATTTATATTTAATGCTTATGCAGTTGTGTGGTGCACTCTGGATGATGGTTGATTATTTATCGTTGTTATTTTATACATGTGTTGTAGAAAATCCATATAATTAACATTTTATGGTATTTGATTGGGCCTCATTCCAGTTTTGAAAAAGAAATATTTGAATAGAAACATTTGAAGAAGAAATATTTGAAATAGAATATTTGAAAATAGAAATGTGAAGTCGTGTTAAGTATTTACACGCCATTTTAACACGAACGGGAATTTTGTCGATTTTATAATGAATATTGAAAATGATTTCAAAATCGAATATATAGAATTGAATTCGAATTGAAATTGAATAGAAATGAAATCAAATTGAAATTGAATAGAATTGAATTCTAATTGAAATATATAGAATTGAATTCGAATTGAAATTGAATAGAATTGAAATCGAATGTATAGAATTGAATTCGAATTGAAATATATAGAATTGAATTCGAATTGAGATTGAATAGAATTGAATTCGAATTGAAATATATAGAATTGAATTCGAATTGAAATGGAATAGAATTGAATTCGAATTGAAATTGAATAGAATTGAATTCGAATTGAAATGGAATATAATTCGAATTGAAATGGAATAGAATTGAATTCGAATTGAAATTGAATAGAATTGAATTCGAATTGAAATTGAATAGAATTGAATTCGAATTGAAATTGAATAGAATTGAATTCGAATTGAAATTGAGTAGAAATGAATTCGAATTGAAATTGAGTAGAAATGAATTCGAATTGAAATTGAATTAATTTGAAATACAAATTGAATTGAAAACGAACTGAAATTGAATTAAAAATCGATTTGAATTGAAATCAATTTGAAATGAATTTAAACCGAATTTGTAAGGGAAAAATCAATTTTGATTTGAATTTGAAAAGGAAGTTGAAATCGTTTTGAAAACGATTTATAAAATACGTTTTAAAAGGAAATCGACGAAATATTTATAATATATATATTATATATATATAATGGCCTGAATAGAACGCGACGCGGCAGTTCACGAATTTCGACCATTGACTTCGAATGGATATTGCGGGAGATCCGACCGTCGGATTCTCCTAAAACCGGAACCATTGGGTTCGTATCGAAAAGAGCTTTCTAGAAAATATTAGAAATTTGAAATCTAACGGTTGGATTTGGAATTATGTCCAAATCAAATTTGGAAAAGGTCGCTATAAGTGCAGTTCGATGGCCGTTGATGGGAAATCGACTGTACGGGCCTTGATAAAATTATTAAAAATAGTAATAATTTGTGTAAAGTCATAAGAAATGATTTGTGAAGAATTGGGATGAAAAACTCCATATTTGAAAAGATAAAAATAGATTTTTATCGAAATGAACTAATTTTGAATTAGAATAATAATTTATTTATTTTCTTTTAAATAAATAAATTGGATTTGAAATGGTTTTGATAATAACCAGAATTTCCAATAATTGAATTGGAATGGATTTGATCGAAATTATCTTTGGAATATTTCAATGTTGGATTTCGTGATTATACAGATATTGTTATGGAAATTTGAAAGATATATTTATATCGTTATTTCCAATACGATATTTGTTGGTCGTAGAATTTGATATTGAATATAAGCTGATATATTTTCTATTCAGAGCCTTGTATTTAATATCAAATGTGATTTGGGTTTGTCGTGAATGGTTTCTTCATTAACACTGTTCTTAAGCCCAGTTGAGAAAAAGATTAAATCTTTTAATTTAGATTTAATGAAGTGTACCAATTAAATAATATTTAATTGAAATTGAATTGGTATTGATTTTTGGGATTATCGTGAACAGTGTTTTAAATAACACTTGTTCTTTAACCCGATAATTAATGGAATGTGATTTTGGGTTGTCATGAACGGTATCTTCAATAATACTGTTCTTAGACCCAGAGGAGTTAAGAAAATCAAAAAGTAACTGGAGATTAGTTAAGTTGAATGGTTTCTGGGGTATTGATCTGATGTTGGTTTCGGCCTTTGGGGTTAATACTTAGGGAATTGCTCACTTGCTAATTTACGGTTAGGGACTGATTGAAATGTGATGTGATTTTGGGGTTTATCGTGAACCGTGTTTTAAATGACACTGATTCTTTAACCCAGTTAAAGATTAAAACTAAGTGGAGTTTTAATGAATCTTTAATTAGATTGAAAAGATCGAGAATGGAGTATCACCAGTTTTACTCCAGGCGGTAGTTAAATCTTTAATTAGATTTGAACGTGAAATGGTAATTGAATTTACCAATAACACCGTGGTGTTAGATATGAAGTATTACTAGTTTTACTTCATGGGATGAATAGGTTGGGGTTGGGAAATTAAAACAAATGATTACCTTGGTAAGGTTCGCTAATCCCGACTAGTTTGAAGTGATATTCAAAGGAAGATTAAAGAATAAATCTAAAAGAATTTATCTTTGATAAAATTAATGGGAACCTTTCCCTAAGAATGTGAAATTTAGAAACTAACTGTAGGTTAGCTAAGCAGAACGGTTTCCTGGGTATTGATCTGATGTTGGTTTCGGCCTTCGAGGTTAATATTTGGGGAATTATTCTCTTGTTAATTTACGGTTAGTGACTGATGAATTGGAATGAGGCGTATGTTGTGTTTGTGTAACACTTATTTATTATATACGCGAGTTATTCAGAAAGACCGGTTTATCCCATTTTGAATAACTGATTCGACGATGAGTCGAAGATGAAGACGGTGGTTGAAGCCCGGAGGTCTTCACGTCGTTTGGATAATTACTGATGATCTTGATTGGGCCGTACACCCAAGAGGAGGGAATCAGTTGGTGGTCGTCCAAACGTACTTGGAGATCGATGGATATGCGGGGTACTAGGTGCCTCCGGCTTCGTTCAGACCCAGAACGAACTTGTAAATGGACTGTGTGTCTGACATTGGATATCATTATGTGTAATTGATGAATATCGGTTGCATGGAGTGGTTTGCCTGTGTGGCATGCTAATATGCAAATGATCAAGGCTTCTGTTGAAAAGCAGAGTCTTGTGGTTGATGGTCAAAGCACAGCCTGTGTGGCACAGCTTTGTGTAGCGTTAATTCGCGAGCCTCACACCCCGGTTGTGAACCAGAAACGGGAGAGGACTTCAGGGAGGACATGCGTTTCTTTCTAGCTAGAAGTGGCGTCAGTGGTTTTACACGCCCTGACGAGTTTGACTTATGTGGTTGTTGCTGTTGCGAGGCGCCTCGGATATATCGGTGACTATGTGAAGCCGATGGAGTCATTTGTTGGCTCATTTACGCCCCAAAGGGCGGCGAAACGTAGTGTTCAGGCATAATAATCCACATCGGTGGACCGGCCCTAACGATCCAAGGGGCAGTTGCGGCTGTTCCTGAGGGGCGGGCTAGAGTGTGTCGAATCGGTAAGGACTATCTTTTGCCTTGGTTCACAAATGGAAATCCAACTTCCAAATACGTGACATTTGCGATTTTGATTGTAGAGCCTAGTATGGCGACATGATATATGGTACCCATATCGTCTATGATTGATATTTATGATTGAAATTGTTTTAAACACTATTCACTTATTATAGTATCAAATGACTTGTTTTAAACGTATCAAGCATGCTTTGACTATTATAAGGGAAAACCCTATCCTCCGGCTTGCGTTGCACTGTGTGATGGGACCTGGGTCTTATAATAGCTTCATTTTTCTTTATTTAGCATTGCGCTATTTGTTTCATGCACTGGTATTCTTGGGAGAAAACCCGTTCCGTGTTATACGGCGTGGTCCCTTGATTTACCTAACTTTAAAATAAAGATTAATAATTGTTTTAGTTCTCACACCAGTCCCATGACTGACCTGGAGTTTATTGTTTTAACCTAAATTCTGGGTGCCTTTATTTCGACATGGGCAGCTAGTGGTTTTGGTTTTGCAGATTTATATTCACAGGATCCTGATTTACAGCTGGAACGATACTCGGAAAGCTCTGTATCCGTGTATTACTTCTAGTTGTGCATTGTATTATTTTCCGCTGCTATGTAATGTATCGTAATCTCTGATTTTTGTCGAATGTGTAATATTTATTCATACTCTGTATATTCTTATATTCTGATGGAATTGTTGTAATATACAATCAAATGTTCTTCTGTCTGCGTTCTGATGTGTCTTGTCCTCAGATTATCCGGGCTTTCCTTACCGGGGAAGTTACGGGTCATCACATATTCTAACGTCGATCTATATAAATATATACTTCTAATTCTATTCAAAATAAAATTCTCGTCGATATTATTTAAAATAATTCATTTTAAATATTCAATATTCACTAAAATTGCCAAAATAAAATTTTTAAATTTGCTCAGATTTCCGGGTTATTACAATCCCCCCCACTTAAAACTTTTCGTCCCCGAAAAGGAACAAAACCGAAAGTTGTTTAACTAATCAACTCAACTTTCATTATTTTCATTACGGCTTAAGTTCTTCAACTTTTCAGTTTCGAAGAACTTTTCAAATTTTTGAAAAATTTGGCTAACACCCTAAATTTTCGAAAAATTTCACCCTAACCTCCCCTGCACCGGGGACTTCGGGATATTTCATATAGCCTCCCATGGCCTTCTTCAATCCAAAAGAAAACGAAAAAGTCAAGTGGCTAGCCAATCGGCTCATGAAATCATCCAAACCCAAAGAAATACAATAAATATGTACTTATTTGTCGGGCAAACAATTTTATTCCTTTCCTCTAGCCTCTTTGCTATGACCTGTTCAATGTAAGTACATGTATATGTATGCAAATGCGACTAATTTTCAATACAAC
The DNA here is from genome assembly GCA_030737875.1 of Allium sativum. Classification (NCBI taxonomy): domain Eukaryota; kingdom Viridiplantae; phylum Streptophyta; class Magnoliopsida; order Asparagales; family Amaryllidaceae; genus Allium; species Allium sativum. The sequence continues at coordinate 930,966,015 of CM060924.1, read as the reverse complement.
TCACTATTTGGTTCAATTTGGCTAAAGGTTCAACATTTAATTAATCAAACAATAATCAAACAACATAATCAGTAATCAATTAGTGAATTAACGTTTCAAATTCATAATTTTGATATATAGTCAAAAATCACATTTTTGGTGCCAAATCACAACAATAGGCCCTATCTAATTTTGGTTCTCACACCAGTCAATTGGAAATATATAGAAACCTCACTTTCGTCACTCGAATATAAACACTGATGATGGCGCGCCATCATCAGAATCAGACCCGGGCGACTAGGGTGTGATTCTATATCTATCGAATATATTTGAGGCTTCAATACACGTGGATCAGACGTATACTAAAATCTCTATATACTTGATTGTCCAATTCGATACAAATAAATAATCAAATACGAATAACTGATTTAAATTTTCAGAACAAAAAAAAATTGTTTTCATTTAAAAAATATACTCTTCACACCCGTTCTAGGATACTACTGATCCCATCTCTAACTAGTCATTCTCATTGGATATTACTAATCCAATTCTGATGAATTCTTTCGTTTGGTTCTAACGTGTCTTGTTCTCCGAGCTCTGTAAACCAAAGCTCTGATACGACTGGAAGGACCCGCTCTTCCCTTACCAGGGAAGTTACGGGTCCTTACATTAGATGTGGTTTTAAATAAAAATATTCATTTTTATTTGATTTATGAAGTTATATGTTAACACCCAAGTCTAGTTGTTGTTACATGTGTTAATATGATATTAACACCATCGTTTGACACCCAAATTTAGATGTTGTAACATGTATTTATATGAGAAGTTTACACCTTATGTAGACACCAAAATTAATGTTATTGCATAAATGAACTTAAATTTAGCATTGTGTATTTTCATGAAAGGTGAATATAAATTTAGCGTTGTGTTATGTCATTAAAAATGAACATAAATTTAGTGTTATGTCAATTTATTAAAAACGAACATTATTTTTAGTATCGTATTATTTATGAAAACTAATCATATTTTTAGCGTCGTCATGTTTCAACTGAAAAATAATCATACTCTTAGTGTAGACATTAAACATGTAAAATAATCATATTTTTAGCGTTGTCATGTTTCATGAAAATGAACTTAATATTAGTGTCATTATGTTTCATGAAAAATAAACATTTTATTTTTAAGTGTCATGTTAATGCATTAGAGATGAATATATATTTTTAAGTGTCATGTTAATGCATTAGAAATGAATATTTTTAGTGTCATGTTATTGTTATAAAAAATGAACATATATTTATTGTCACTTGGATTTCAGTAAAAAGTTAGAAACATGATAATATGTTTTATTGTCAATTAGAATTATAATAAAAAGTTAGGAATATGAAGTTGCATTTTTGTTTGCAAATTTAGTTGCAAACAAAACATTTTATTAAAAATTACATTTTTTTTTTTTTGCATATTTAGATGCAAATAAACATCATAGAAAAAGATTTCATTTTTATTTGCATATTTTAATGCAAATAAACACTGTAGAGAAAATTACAATTTTTTTTTTCTTTTTGCATATTTAGATGCAAATAAACACAGTGGAAAAAGTTGCATTTTTGTTTGCAAATTTAGTTGCAAATAAAACATTTAATAAGGGTTGCATTTTTGTTTGCAATTTTAGATGCAAATAAAAACATTATAATAAAAGTTACATTTTGTTTACATTTTAGATGTAAATAAGAACATGAATCTAAATGGTTACATTTTTATTTGAAATTTTGAGATAAATGAAAACATAGGATAAAAGTTATAGTTTTATTTACATTTTAGATGTAAATAAAAGACTAGATTATAGAGTTGCATTTTTATTTACATTTTAGGTGTAAATAAAAGCTAGTATTTAAAGGTTACATTTTTATACATTTAGTTGTAGTAAATTACTGGAATTAAGTAGTTGTAATTTTGTTGTCATTTTAGGGTCAATAAAGAAAAAGGGGAATAGATTTTAAAAGTCACATTTGGTTACATTTTTAGTGTAATATAAGGATTACATTTTTATACAATGTAAAAAGGATATCATTTTTTTAATATAAAAAGAATTCATTTCATTGTAGATGAGCCAACATTAGAATTCACATTTTTAATGTAAATGAATCAGTAGAAAAGATTCATTGTTTTGATAAATTATGTTAACATGAGAACCTACATTTTTATTGTATATGAAAATGATTTATTGTTGCATTAAAATGTTTGACTATAAAAGTCCACATTTTTTTTGTAAAAAGAGATTATATGAAAATATTCGTGTGTTGAAAATATAATGTGGCGATGTCTTGAAATATGTGTTGTGATGTTGAAATGTTACACTTCCATTTACAAATCATCCGACTTGTTTATGTGATTAGGATGATAATTTTTTCACACATCGCCCAAGTGCACAATAATCTATTATTGTTTGTTGGTTGAAACCCCACACGGGTGTTGGGACGGCATTTGATATACACTGTGACGGCCCGCCCCGCACCAGCCTGCATTTCCTCCGAAAGTGCGATGTACACATGCCCAACTAGCACGGGACGGTCGTCAGGAGAAAGGAAAGAAGAGAATGAACTAATCAAGGAACCTGTAGAATGTCTCACAGCGCATAGGATAAAATATAATAATAACATACTTGACATAAAACAGGCGAGACAATGCATAAGCTGATAACTAATAATCAATGTCAACATCAGAGCAGCGGAAATCCAAATACAGCTTATTACAACTTTCCAAATTTACTGTCTCTAACAAAAGAAAACTAAAGTAGAAGATGCACCACCAATGCCCAAGCAGTGATCTTCAACAACACAGGGAGAATACTATATATATTACGTGGAAGCCTCCTGCTCGTCTCCGGATCATCTACCCGTGCATCACCAGCTAACCTGTCTCTAGTCTGCTCGTGTGAGCACCCAGAGTAATAAGAGGAGACATAAAACTCTGGGTCAGACATAAAGCCTGGTATGAGCGATAAGCATCTAAACAGAGTAATAACAGGTATACTAAACCATACCTGAACCTGAACCTGAACCTGCAACCAAAGAGTTAGTACCACATACCGTACAATACTCCAAGGTGCCATAATAAATAGTGTAAGAATACGGGGGTGGGGTGTGCATGTCACAATGATAGCAAGCAAATCATCCATAGCAACCATCCTCACATCTCTCACTCAGTGCGTAAAGCGTACGACATCTACCACTTTGGAACACTAGACAAACTGAGGTAACGACGAATCCCGACTTGTAGAAACCCTGCTGTGACCAAGCTAAACATATGGAGTCATGACCAAACATTTCAATGACCCATTTCATTGATCGTAGCCCTTGGTTCTACCAATGCCATAATGGCTCTGAATCCGCCTTCGTACCTCCTACCATAGTGGTCCAAAGCTATAGGCATCGATAACCCCTTAACACGCGTCCCGCAGCACAACCCAATCATGAAGCCCACTCATTGGTTCCCAGCTGGATCCTGAGTCAAAGCTCCTCATTTGGACTTCCTTTGCATCTCGGGTTTTGATCGAGTTGGAGTGGGTCTTCAGAAGAGTTGTCGTGCAGTATCAGCCCTAGAATACGGTTCGGTTCGGTGGTCATTACCCCCGTCGGTTCGGTTCGGTTCTCCTTCCTTGTCACCTTTCCATTCGGTTCGGGTCGGGTACTCCACTTCGGGTCGGGTCGGTGTCCTCCTCCGGGTCGGGTCGGGTGTCCTTCCTTCCAGTGCTCCGATCCGCTCCCTCATTTCCTCACGTATTCCGATCCGATCCCTCCTTGCCATCTGATCCGCGTGGCCTTCCCTCTTGCTAGTTCTCCCAAATGTTTACTTCCGATCCGAGCCCTGCGTCTCCAAGTCGATCCGATCTGGCCTCCAATTATTCTTCCAATCCAATCCCCTTGTCCACTCCAACTCTAAGCAAACGGCCTTCCTTCTCGCCAAGCCCCCTATGTGCCAAACTCCGGTTCGGGTCGGATTTCTTGCCCAGTTCACATATCCGATCCGAGCCCCCATCCGATCCGATCCGAAGCCCTGCACAACTTTCTACAACTTTTCCAGCAACTTGTTTACGCCGTTCGACGACGTTTTTGACAAATCTGACTATTCTAATCAATCACAATTCATGTCAAATAGTCATAACAACATAACAAACTAACCTCAAACACCAAAACAATGAATTTATATGTCAAAATGGATCAAACGTGCCCAAAACCCCTTATTTTCCTATAATCTTTCTTAATCATGTTTAAGCACATACTTAGTAAAACTTAATCAAATCGTCTAAATTTTCTAACAGAGGCATGAAATATTATTTAAGAATTTCTAAACATTTTTCCAGAATTTATTAGTGTATAAATTCGCTAATCTTCACTAATTACCCTTAATTAACTGTAATTAGTGTCAAAATGATGCTATCACTCACCTTGGCCACAAAATAAAACACCAAATCTAAAATATTCTCTGTTTGGGTCGAATTCCTATGTATAGCAGCAGCTCCAACCTTGCTTTGTTGCTATTTGGCCTTGTTTTGATGTAGTTTAGGCTTAATCTTCACTAAAAATGTGTTTTGGAGTGGTTTTAGAGGATGGAAGCCATTACTAAGGTCTCAAGAAGGTTTGTGGCGGCTCAAAACTGAAATGAAAGTGATAACCTAACCCTAATCAGTCCTCCTATACCTCTAAACCCGAAATTCGCCTCTGGGCCTAGCTGCTAATCACCCGGTTAAGCCCAATTAAGCTGTTTTTCACCATCTGAAACTTGTTTCAGCCATATCTCCCAAACGGTGAGTCCGTTTGGCTAATGTGACCACTCTATGGAAAGAGAAACCATCATCCGGAGCCAATGGAAATGGTTTCAGGTCAAAATCCCTTTCCAGTCAAAAGTTATGGCCAAAACAGTGCCAACTAGGGGTAAAATGGTCATTTAAAAATCGGGAAAAATCATGAACATGGGAAATGACCCCAATAGTCGTCCCCCAAAGTTACATGACCATACGAGTTCGTATGTGACAGAAATAAATATTCTACGATCCTATGATGCGTAGAATGCGGGTCGTTACATACACTAGCCCCAATAACTAATTAATTGTCAATCGATGGATTGACAGTCTGTGTTGTGCATTACTTATTTATTTATTTTAATGCTCACACAATTATAAATCTCACTTTGGATGTGAATGTATTGTTTGATGATTGTTATTCATTAGTGTTAAACATATGCAATGTATGAAATCCATATAACTGAATTTATATGGTAATTGATTGAGTTACATCCCAATTCAGAATATTTTTAATAAAATAATATTTTTAAAGATGAAGAACATCTTTATATAAAGGATTTTTTAAAGTAAAGAATCTTGTAAATAAAGAATATTTTATAATTATGAGTATATTAAAATAATATTCAGAGTAAAAATAAAACTATGATTTTTATATCCCCTTTTGGATGAATATAAAAATACAAAATGTGAAGCCGGATTAAGTTGCAAATGTTATTTTAACCCAAACGGGTTTATCGATCGATTTATTCCATTTTAAAATGAGTACAAAAAGAAGTGGTTTATAAATCTAACATTTTGAAATATAAATATTTTAATATGATAAAAATATATAATATTCAATTTTGCTTTAAAATTGAAAACGAAGATAAAATCATTTTAAAAAGGAATATATAAATATTTTATAAAATATGTTTTAGAAATCGACGATATATATTTATATTTATATTTATATAATGGTTTAAATAGAATGTGCCGCACAACGACCATTCGCGAATTTTGACCATTAACTTCAAATTGACGTAATGGGAAATCCGACCGTCGGATTCTCCTAAAACCGGAACCGTTGGGTTCATACCATAAAGAGTTTTCCAATGGATACAAGAGTTTTGAAATGTAACGGTTAGATTTGGAGTTATGGCCAAATCAAATTTCAGAAAAAGTCGCTATAAGAGCAGTTCGATGGCCGTTTATGGATATCGACTGTAAAGGCCAAAATAAAATTATTTAAAATATAGAAAAATTATGTAAAATCATAATAAATGATTTAAAAAGATTTTAAGATGAAAACTCCAATTTTGTAAAGGTAAAATACATTTTTGTCAAAGCAAACTAGTTATTAACTAAAAAGATAATCCAATGTTTTACAATAAATAAATTGGATTTTGGGTTATCGCGAACGGTGTCTTAAATAACACTATTCTTAAAACCCCGTGTAAAAAGAATAAATCTTTTAATTAAGATTAATAGAGTTTCCCAATTATATTTAATAATTGGAATAAAGTGAAATGTGAATTGGATTCATCGTGAACTGTGTTTTAAACGACACTTGTTTTTTAACCCAATTAACAGTGAAAATATAATTTGGGATTATTAAATCTTTTATTTAGATTTAATTGGAAATTTTCCAAAATATAGTTTTCCAATTTAATACATTAAATTGGAATTGAATGGAATTCGATTCGGTAATAATCGAGATGAGCTCCTGTAAATGAAGGCCGATACTATATATGGAATTTAAAAGGCTTTGCCGTTATTCCCTTTATATTATTATTCTGATACGGGACTTTATATCAATTATACACCGTTATGATTTCCGTGTAGATTCGATTTTGATGAAAGAATATTTTGGTTTATCGTGAACAATGTTTTTAAAAGACATTAGTTCTTTAACCCAGTTAAAGATAAGATTAATCTCTTAAACTTGAATAATCCTTAGTTAATGATCTAGAGATTAAAAAGGATAAGTTCAAAGAATTTTATCTTTGATAAAAATTAATGGGGACTCTTCCCTAATATTGTGTATATTTTATTAAAAGAAGATTCTGAATTTGGATGAGGCGTTGTATGCTTTTGCAAAGCACTTGATTATAAATTACGCGAGTTATTCTGAAAGACCGGGTCTAACCCGTTCTGAATAATGAATACGACGACTAACAGTTGAAGAAATTGAAGACGGTGCAAGACCGATGATCTTCACGTCGAATGGATGAGTTGCTACTAATGCCCATGATTGGAGTAGCTACCTAATCAGTGGTAGCCGTCCGGACGTACTTGTTGATTATTCGGATATGCAAGGAATTGCCAATCCACTAAAGTATTTGTGGACCGGCCCTGCTGTATCCAATGGTTCGCCAGCGTCCAAATCCTAAGACATTGCTAGAGTGTCTCGAATCGGTCAGGAGATCGTTCCTAGCCTTGACTCACGATGGAAATTCAACTTCCAATACGACATCATGTGGTTTTGATTGTAGAACTAGTATGGCGACATAGTATATGGTAGTTATGCCGTCTATGATTGATACATTATGATTGAAATGTTTTTGAAACATATATACACTAATAATAATATCAAATCTATTTTATCGTATCAAGCATCTTTTGACCATTATAAGGGAAAACTCTATCTCCGGTTTGCGTTGCATTGTGTGATGGGACTTGAGTCTTATAATGGTTTCAATTTTCTAAAAAGCATTGTGTTGTTTAACGATTTACTTTATTTCATGCACTGGCAATCCAATGGAGTAAACCTGTTCCGCAATAGCGGCGTGGTCCTGTGATTAGCCTTATTATTAAATAAGTTAAATAAGATTTCTCATACTAGTCCCATGACTGACCTGTAGTTTGTTTCACATGCAAACTTGGGTGCCCTCTTTTCCACACGGGCAGTCGAGTAGCTTATTTTGCAGATATATTAAGCAGGATTCTGGATCGAAACTTAAAGTCGTGTCCATAGTGTGGATAGACTTCCGCTGTATCAGTTTAGTTATTTACGCCGCATTATATTAAATCCTTTGTAAATTATCTTCCGATGTATTATTCTCAATGTACTCTGATATATTCTGTACTCTGATGTTATATTATGAAGATGTAATAAAAGTATTCTATTGTTATTCTAATGTATTGTATTCCCAAAGTTAAAGTATTCGAAGGTTTCCAACTTTTGGTTCAGACCTATATGGTTTATGGTCGATTCAAAGGGTGGGGATTTTCGGGTCTTTACATGTACAAAGGAGGTGCTGGCGAAATTTTTAAGAAATTTCGGGTGCTAGAAAATTTTTAGAGGTTATGGAAATTTCTGCTAGTAGGAATAAATTAATATTTAATTAAAATTAATTAGTATAGTGAAACTGAAGTTGAGAAGTAAACAAATAAATTTGTACTAGTTAATAGGGTTTGTTTTCTACCTTAGCAATTTCGAGGACGAAATTATTTTAAGGGGGAAGAATGTAATGTCCCGTATATTTACGGTGTAATAATTTATTTATTTAATTATTTAAATAGTAATTTATAGATTTAAATGGTTTAAATTAAATAATGGTGAATATTTAATTAATATAATAATTAAATAATATATTTAATTCTAAATACTCAGAATTAGTGAATTGGCAATATAATGTGAACTGGGCAATTCAAATTATATAATTCAGTTTATAATTGAATTAGAATAACGAATATTTTATATAAACGAAGTTTGAACGTATAATTCTATTATAATTAAATTCGAGCTTGAAATGGCGTGGCAGTTTGCTATTCAGCGATTTGAACTTCAACTGGATATACAGGGTCCGTTTTAAATTGGATTTCTGTGAAACAAGAAACGTTAGGAGCAGGTGAAGTATATTTTTCTGATGGAAGAGAAAAATCAGGATTTCGTCGTGTAGATTGTGAGTTGTGTCCAAATCAATTGTTTAAATAGTCGTTATAGAATCGTTTATCGACCGTAACGGCTTATTCGATATAATTAGATACCAGATTCGAATTTAGACAAGATTCTTTTGAGAGGTAGTGATAATTTAATTTTTAAAATTTTATGGTAATTTTTAATTAATTAAATAAGCAACTTTTTAGTTGGAGAATTTTGCATCCTATATCAATATTTTGGGGTTTTACAATATGAGTTAGCCTACCGATATTATTACATTTTCGAAATCATGGCACATTGCTCGTGACAACGGTATTTTTATTTTTGCCCATATCAGTCTTATGTGAATGAGATTTTTGTGTAAGGGGTTATCATATAAATATTTTTAAACCAAACATACTAGCTCATACCATTCAAAACAAAATAATGTATGTATCAAACTGTATACATGCGATCCTTTCAATATCATGATCATATGGGGTAGTTCATCATGTGATGGCCTCATTGAATAATATATTTGAATGAACTCCATACAAGCTTGTCCAAACTAAAAATACCCAAATTCATTTCTCTGATCAAAAGGGGAGTCCACGTTACCTCTTTTCCCAGCCACACACTCAATGATAAAACGCGAGAGAAAATACCCATTCCTCAAACAAAACCGCAATAAAGAAATCAAAAATAAAAATAAAAAACAAGCAAAACAAAAATCATAAAATCATGATACATATATTTATGAGATCACGAGTGGATGTACTTCAGTTTCAAACCATTTTCGTGCAGTTCGATCATCATTTCCGGAGTGCGAAATTTGTACAGTGAACCTAGGGTTCGAGTATAAATGATGGGTGGGGATTCTTGGTCTAATTAGAGGTTGTTATTGAGTTTATAGTTGGATTTGGGTCCGGTTGTGATTTTTTTGTGAGAATCGGTTCTATTTTTGTTTGGTGATGGCACAGTAGTCGACGGAAATGGCTGTCGACGGAAATCAAAAAGGGGATTCGAGTTTGACGAAAGTGGTATGAATGGATGCAGTTTTTGAAGTGGGTAACTGCTGTGATTTTTTTTTTTTGATTTTTGTTGAAGAATGGGAGGGCGGTTAAGAGTGGAAGTCGACTAAAATGGTGGAGCTGTGTTCGATGTCTCGTTGGAAGTTGGATATGGAAGAAGATATTTCGGGTGTGGATTAAATAAAGGGGTTTGGGCCATGTTGATTTTTAAAGGTGAAGCCTAATGGAAATTTAAACCCAAGTTTTTATCTTTATTTCAATGTATATTAACTTGTCGATATCATAACTTGACCATACGATATCAGAATTGGACGAAACAAGATCCGTTGGGATCGTATGGACGGTGGCTACACACTGGAACTGATTGGGAGTGAATCGAAGCTCGTTACAATTTATTGCGAAATAAATTGTCCGTCTGAATCAACAGACGCAAATTGTTATTTAACGGTTAATGTGAAATGTGAGTAAAACTCACCAACTCTATCAGTTCATATTTTTGTAAATGATGATGATTGTTGTGTGCTGACTGTTTGATTAGTTAAAATTTTAGATAATGATATATATATAAATCGTTAACTAAATATTGATTCTGTTTATCAGAATATTTCATACTGAAGTAATATCGATGTGAATTATATTGTGTAACATCTGTGGATGCAGGGAAACAGGTTGGAGGGATCCAACTAGATTCCTCAACATTTATTTTACTGTTTTTCATATATTATAATATATGATGTGATATAAAATCTGTGTTGATTACGTGTGTTGAATGATATCGATCATTGTTATTGGTGATTTTAAATACCATAAGAAATACTGGAATGCAAAAAAAGGAATTTTTAATATGTATATTGAAAATAAAATATATTTATATAAAATCAAATGATTTTATATAAAAGGATTTCAAATAGAATTGAAATGGTAATATTTGTAAAACACTTACAAATAGAATAGAAAAGGAAATATTTGTAAACCAAATATAAAGGAAAATATTTGTGAAAACAAATAGAATAGAAAGGGAAATATTTATTTAGAAAATAAATAGAATTATAAAGGAATATTTATTTGTAAATAAATAGAAAGATAAAAGAATATTTATTTATTAAATACATAGAATTGAAAAGGAAATATTTATTTAGACAATAAATAGAGTTATAAAAAGAATTTATTGAATAATGAAAAGAATGTCATATAAGGAAATATTTGGCAAATGAATAGAATTTTACATTTGGAAAGCTTAGACCCGTGCTTCGCACACGGGTGTAACACGATATTTATTAAAGTAAATATTTAAATAGAATCTTTTTTAAACAGATAAATTGAGAAGATAGTTTATAAATAATATTTTATAAATTAGAGTAAAATATTTATCATTGGATAAATGGAATATATAAGTCAGGACTTATATAGAGAAGTAAGAATCGATTTCAACATCGATAATTGAAACCGAATATGGACGTAGAGTTAAATCAAAAGGTGTTAATCAAAAGGTGTTAATCAAAATGTCTTAGTCGAAAGGAGTTAATTAATAGAGTTAATCCAATAGAGTAATTAATTAGAGTTAATCAAATAAGAAATTGATTAGAGTTAAATCGATTAGAGTTAATCGAACAAGAGTTAATCGAATATTATTTATTCGAATATAATTTATTCGAATAGTGTTAAAGGAGTTAATCGAATATAGTTTATTCGAAAGAGAGAAAATCGAATATTAGTTATTCGAAGTGAGTTAATCGAATTTAGTTATTTGAGAGGAGAAAATCGAATATTAGTTATTCGAAGTCAGTTAATTGAATTTACTTATTTGAGAAGAGATAATCGAATATTAGTTATTCGAAGTGGGTTAATCGAATTTAGTTATTCGAGAGGGGTTAAACGAATATAGTTTATTCGAAAGGAATTATCGAATAAAGATTATTCGAAAGAGTGTTATACATTGAAATTCGATTTATATCGAATTCGGGAAAGTACTATTCACTTTCCATTTTTAATCAAGATTTATTTATTTATAAATAAATGGTCTATTTAGTTATTTAGTTAAATTAAGCAATAGAAGTTATAATTTGAAGTCAGATATTTCGAATGTAGGGATTATAACACTATAGTTATAATCAATGTTTTCAATAAAGAAGTGGATACGTAAATAGAATCTGAGAGTTACGTAAGGAAGTTTGTTAAAAGTTTAAAAGATAAACTTTGTCTATTCCGAAGTTAAAACGTTGTTCAGTTAAGGTCTGAGAGGTAATTATACCCCAACTTGATTGACTTCCTTCTTAACTAAAGGAATGGCTAAGGTTTGATAGTAAAGGATGGTTAAGTGAATTTAGTTAATGAGTGAAATGGTTTGAGTTGGCATGGCGATGTTTGATTTAAACATCAGTTTAAATCCAGTGAAGGAGTTTTCGAAATGTTTTCCAAATAAGAATCAGAAATGTTTTCTGATAATAGAAAATAAGAATTTAGAATATATGGAAACAGGAGATAAGTAAATTAACGAATTAAAGAGATAAATGTTAAATGATGATTGATCGATATAATTTCCATCTGGAAATAATATCGTTGTTTGCACACGTGTTTTTCTTTGATAGTTAAATCATAGACTATCAAAGTTTTGACCAATTTTCTGTTGTCAATACGGAGAGACCGGTTGGATTATTATCCGAGAACCACTTCGTATGGGAGTTAGCGTTTCGAATCAAATAGATCGAAGACAAATTGAAGACGGAATTATGCAAGGGCTATCCTGTTTACAGAGTAGTGCCTTCGGTTTTTCCAGTCCCAGGACAACCTGTATGGAAGAATGTTTGATAGAGTATATCTGGTGGGTCACGTGAGTTGATCGTTTCAAACGTATTTACGTTGGTGGCAGAGGAACTCGTTTCTCTTAGTTTATACCCGTGGTATTTTTGGGGAAATCAATTTGTGGTTTGACAAGTATGACGATGTGGCATTCAAAGTAAATGAATGAGTAATCTGTTGAAAGACACGTTATGACCTCCAGCCTCATCAACTGGGAAATGACAGAAATCAGGCAGGCAGCATGGCTAAGTGGGCCGCACCCAAGTAGGGTATATTGTCACCATCTAGAGAATATTCATATTTGTTACTTCTTTCAATTCTGTATCTCTAGGGATGGTTATGTTGGTTTACCAACTGTAAGGTGACAATATATTCGATACACTCAAGCGAAATGAGTGGTCGGTCATGTGTGGCTGAGTTGCAAGATGTTCTTGTTGAACTCCAGTGTATCGCTTCTAGAGTACACTGAGCAGAAGGTGGATCCATACCTTTTCATAGTTGGAATCCATTCCCCAAATAAGAGCCCACGGTTTTGATTGTATATTATATATATATAACGTTAGATGCAAGCGTTTCTACTAGATTGATATTACTTGTGTTAGACATTATTATAATATCAGAATAATATTGTTTTACAAATGATTTAGGTTATCGTAAGGTAAAAACCATCCGTGTTTATGTGTGGATCGGTCATACGATTATTCTTACTTTCGAAAGGATTTTTAAAGTTAAACAAATGATTTGAGTTTACTCACACCAGTCACATGACTGACCCAGAGTTTATTTTGTTTTTTGTTTTCCCTAAACTCTTGGGTGCCCAATTTTGTACAGGCAGTCAAGTAGTCGGGATTATATATGTAATAACCCGGAAATCTGGGCCAGTTTAAAATTTTTATTTTGGCAATTTTAGCGAATTTTGAATATTTAAAATGAATTATTTTAAATAATATCGACGAAAAATTATTTTGAATATAATTCAAACGTATATATTATATAGATCGATGTTAGAATATAAAAATTTGTTTATAATTATAAAAGGAATTGAAAATGGCGCGGTAGTTCGATAATTCGATTTCAAAATTCAAATGAATGTGTCGGGTGCAAAATAAACCGGATTATAGTGAAACCAAAAATAATAGAATCCATTTGAGAATATCTTTCAACGAATCCGAAAAATCGAAATTTCATAGCGGGAATCAAAAATTATGTCCAGTTGAAATTTCAGAAGAGTCGCTATGGAATTTCGGCCCTTGAAAATGGCCATTTTGCAAACGACCTCGGATTTCGATGAAACCACTTTTGTTGGAACTGCAGTGTCAAATTATTGCTAGGTTTCAAATTTCATAATTTTTCGAATCAGTATGTGAGCGGGGCAAAGGAAAATGCGTTTGACCAGTTTCAGTTGATTTTAATCGAGTGGAAAATGGCCATTTTTTAAACGGTCTCAGAATCCGATGAAATTAGTTTTGTTAGGACCGTATCGTCAATACGAAGCTAGAAAATATTTTTCTGGAATTTTTCTAGTTAGTATGTGGCCCGTGTAAATTAAAATGTGCGTTCAAATTCAATATATAGAGTTATATGTTGATTTTGATGAAAACTGATCAAAATGATCGAATCTGCTTACGATACATATCCCATTGTGTTCGGAATGGGGGTAATTAGCTATGGACGACAGGCGGTGGGTCTCGTTTAGAGGTCGAAATTAAAAGTTACTTTTTGAAAATAAAATAATTAAACATATATATATATATATATATATATATATATATATATATATACTCCTCTCACATACCCCTCTCACCTCACTTAGAACCAAATCAAAAAAAAAAAAAAAACCCGACATCGACGTTCGAGCCCCTCCCTCTGCCGACGCCTCGTCCCCCCCTCCCCAACTGTCGAAGTCCGGCGTCACGCCCCCCCCCCCCCCCCGGTGTTCCTCCTCCCTCCTACCCTCTCTCTCCTTCCTCTCCCCTTCCGTTTTCTTCGATCCGCAACCCTCCCCCTTCTCGAGAGCAGCTGCCGCCTTCAGCTACTCCCTCGACCACCTAAGATACCGACGCAACTACTCTTCCCCCCCTCTGGAAAATACCGAATTAAAGTGAGTTCTTTTGTATTATTTATTTTATTTATTTTAGTTTAGCTGATTTAAAAATAAAGGCATGGTTTAAATTAGGTTTTTAACTAAGAAAGGGCGAGATTTTTAACATAGGAAAAGGTAAAAAATTGGATTTTTACTATAAGAATAAAGTTAAAAATATAATTTTTATATATGTATGAAGTTAAAAATATAATTTTTATAATATAGAAAGATTAAAAATATGATTTTTACATGATAGAAAGATTAAAAATATAATTTTTATACTAGTGGCATATTAAAAATATGATTTTTATTCATGTAGAGTTGTAAAAATATAATCTTTTATATAGAAATAGCGTTGTAAAAGTATAATCTTTTATGTAGAAATAGCGTTGTAAAAATATAATCTTTTATGTAGAAATAGCGTTGTAAAAATATAATCTTTTTAATATATATAGCGTGTAAAAATATAATCTTCATCTATATAGTAACAATATAAAAAATGTGATTTTTATATATGTAGTGGCTACGGGCAGTGAAATGGACAAAAGGCGAGAACATCGATGACTTCTACATAAGAAGAGTCGAGAAGTTTGGATTAGCTAGTCGGTGAGAACTTCTCACCTTTAATAATATTTATTTCTAGTTAAAATATATACTAGGATGGAGACGGTGTTTAGTAGCACCCGACACCCGTCGTCCACAGACCATGGACGGCTTGTATGCTCGTTTGTTTGATTTTGATGTGTAGTTGATTGTGTGATGAGATGTGAAATGAAATAAAATATTTATATAGTTAAAAATATTTTATAGTTAAAAATAGAATTTTTAACGTGTATTTAAAATAAAATATCGGACGATTTGTTTATATACACACATTTGACTGATATTGATTGGGATGATAAATTTTACACATCGCCCAACTGCACAAATAAAATCTGTGTTTGATTGATTGAA
Organism: Allium sativum; assembly: GCA_030737875.1. Lineage (NCBI taxonomy): Eukaryota > Viridiplantae > Streptophyta > Magnoliopsida > Asparagales > Amaryllidaceae > Allium > Allium sativum. Next base: position 930,950,527 of record CM060924.1, on the reverse strand, counting down.
ACCCCACACGGGTATTGGGATGATATATGACATACACTAGTCCCAATAATTAGCTGTATGTCGATCGATTGATTGACAGACTGTCATAAGCGTTAAATATCTATATTTGATGCTTATACAGTGTAGAACGCACTCTGGATGATGGTTGATTATTTATCGTTGTTATTTTATACATGTGTTGTAGAAAATCCATATAATTAACATTATATGGTAATTGAGTGGGCCTCATTCCAGTTTTGAATAGAAATATTTGAAAAGAAATATTTGAATAGAAATATTTGAAAAGGAATATTTGAAATAGAATATTTGAAAATAGAAATATATGAAGCCGTGTTGATTAGATTGACGCCATTTTGACGTGAACGATATTTATATCGATTTTATTCATTTTTCAATGAATATTCAAATAGATTTGAAATTCGATTTTAATTGAAATTGAATTGAAATCGAATTGAAATCGATTTGAAATGAATTTAAAACGAATTTATATTGGAATATTAAATTTTGATTTGAAATTGAATATGAAGTTGAAACCGTTTTGAAAATGAATTTATAACGATTTATAAAACATGTTTTGAATTGAAATCAACGAAGTATATATTATATATATTATATAATGGCCTGAATAGAACGCGCCGCGCTGCGGCAGTTCGTGAATTTCGACCATTGACTTCGAATGGACGCTGCGGGAGATCCGACCGTCGGATTCTCCTCAAACAGGAACCGTTGGGTTCGTATTGAAAAGAGCTTTCTAACGAATATTAGAAATTTGAAATCTAACGGTTGGATTTGGAATTATGTCCAAATCAAATTTGGAAAAGGTCGCTGTAATTGCAGTTCGATGGCCGTAGAAGGAAATCGACTGTACAGGCCTTGATAAAATTATTAAAAATATCAATAATTTGTGTAAAATCATAAGAAATGATTTGTGAAGAATTGGGATGAAAAACTCCATATTTGGAAAGATAAAAATAGTTTTTATCGAAATGAACTAGTTTTGAACTAGAATAATAATTTATTTATTTTTAAGATAAATAAATTGGATTTGAAATGGTTTTGAAAATAACCAGAATTTCCAATAATTGCATTGGAATGGATTTGAATCGAAATTGTCTTCGGAATATTTCGATGTTGGATTTCGTGATTATACAGATATTGTTATGGAAATTTGAAAGATATATTAATATCGTTATTTCCAATACGATATTTGTTGGTCGTAGAATTTGATATTGAATATAAGCCGATATATTTTCTATTCAGAGCCTTGTATTTAATATCAAATGTGATTTGGGTTTGTCGTGAATGGTGTCTTCATTAACACTGGTCTTAAACCCAGTTGAGAAAAAGGTTAAATCTTTTTATTTAGATTTAATGAAGAGTACCAATTAAATAATATTTAATTGGAATTGAATTGGTATTGATTTTTGGGTTTATCGTGAACAATGTTTTAAATAACACTTGTCCTTTAACCCGATAATTAATGGAACGTGATTTTAGGGTTTATCGTGAACCGTGTTTTAAATGACACTGATTCTTTAACCCAGTCAAAGATTAAAACTAAGTGGAGTTTTAATGAATCTTTAATTAGATTGAAAAGATCGAGAATGGAGTATCACCAGTTTTACTCCAGACGGTAGTTAAATCTTTAATTAGATTTGAACGTGAAATGGTAATTGAATTAACCGATAACACCATGGTGTTAGATATGAAGTATCACCAGTTTTACTTCATGGGATGAATAGGTTGGGATTGGGAAATAAAATAAATGATTACTTCGGCGTGATTCGCTAATCCCGACTAGTTTGAATTAATATTCAAAGAAGATTAAAGAATAAATTTAAAGAATTTATCTTTGATAAAATTTATGGGAACCTTTCCCAAAGTATAAGAATATTTGAATAAAAGAATATTCTGAATTGGAATGAGGCGTATGTTGTGTTTGTGTAACACTTGTTTATCATATACACGAGTTATTCGGAAGGACCGGGTTTATCCGATTCTGAATAACTGATACGACGATAAGTCGAAGGTGAAGACAGTGGTTGAAGACCGGAGGTCTTCACGTCGTTTGGGTGATTACTGATGATCTTGATTGGGCCGTACACCCAAGAGGAGGGAATCAGTTAGTGATCGTCCAGACGTACTTGGAGATCGATGGATATGCGGGGTACTAGGTGCCTCCGGTTTGGTTCAGACCCAGAACGGACTTGTAAATGGACTGTGTGTCTGACATTGGATTTTAGTCTGTGTGATTGATTTCTATTAAATATATATATGTTTGGCGGCGGAGAATTTATTATCTTGCTTAACGCCCTTTCTGAGACGTACGAGCTCAAAGATTATATATTGATCGATATCAAACGCATGGAATGAATTGCCTGTGTGGCATGCCAAAGTGGCAATTGATCAAGGCTTCTGTTGAAAAGCAAAGTCTTGTGGGTGATGATCAAAGCACAGCCTGTGTGGCACAGCTTTGTGTAACGTGAATTCGCGAGCCTCACACCCCGATTGTGAACCAGAAACGGGAGAGGACATCAGGGAGGGCATGCGTTTCCTTCTAGCTAGAAGTGGTGTCAGTGGTTTTACACGCCCTGACGAGTTTGACTTATGTGGTTGTTGCTGTTGCGAGGCACCTCGATTAGATCGGACGATCCGGGTCCGATGGAGTCATTCGTTGGCTCATTGACACCCCATAGGGTGGGGAAACGCAGTGTTCAGGCATTTTAATCCACATCGATGGACCGGCCCTGACGATCCAAGGGCCCACCTGAGTCTGGGTCATGAGGAGCGGGCTAGAGCGTCTCGAATCGGTAGAGGACTATCTTTTGCCTCGGTTCACAGATGGAAATCCAACTTCCAAATACGTGACATTTGCGGTTTTGATTGTAGAGCCTGGTATGGCGACATGATATATGGTACCCATGCCGTCTATGATTGATATTTATGATTGAAATTGTTTTAAACACTATACACTTATTATAGTATCAAATGACTTGTTTTAAACGTATCAAGCATGCTTTGGCTATTATAAGGGAAAACCCTATCCTCTGGTTTGTGTTGCATTGTGTGATGAGACCTGGGTCTTATAATAGCTTCATTGTCTTTATTTAGCATTGCGCTGTTGTTTTATGCACTGGTATTCTTGGGAGGAAACCCGTTCCGCGTTAGCGGCGTGGTCCCTTGATTTACCGAACTTTAAAATAAAGAATTATAACTGTTTTAGTTCTCACACCAGTCCCATGACTGATCTGGAGTTTATTGTTTTAACCTAAACTCTGGGTGCCCTTATTTTGACACGGGCAGCTAGTAGTTTTGGTTTTGCAGATTTATATTCACAGGAACTTGGTTTACAGCTGGAACGATATTCGGAAAGCTTTGTATCTGTATATCTCCTTCAGTTGTGTTATGTATTATTTTCCGCTGCTAAGTAATTTATTGTAATCTCCGATAGTTTATAATGTGTAATATTTATTCATTACTCTGTATATTCTTGTATTCTGATGAATTGTTGTAATTAACAATGAAATGTTCTTCCGTCTGCGTTCTGTTGTGGCTTGTTCTCGACTCAATCCGGGCTTTCCTCACCGGGGAAGTTCGGGTCGTTACAATATAGCTTTTCTTATTTCCGTTGTATTGTATTGTATATAGATACTGTTTTATTTCTAAGTTATGTTATGAAATATATTTATTCGTTCCGCTGTGAGATTCGTGTTTACTCTGATGTTGTATGTTCTTCTTCTTCTTCTTCTTCTATTCTAAGTTTCTATCTTATCTATTCTCACCCTCTGTTTTCTTTCATTAACTAACCGGTACTTTCGATGTTTGGATAATTGACGTGGGTTTTATATCAATTATCAAAGTTGAAAAATTTCCAGGACGTTACATTGTGTTTTTATAGCACTTGTTTATTATATACGCGAGTTATTCAGAAAGACCGGGTTTATCCCATTTTGAATAACTGAATCGGCGATGAGTCGACGATGAAGACGGTGAAGGAAGACCGGAGGTCTTCACATTGTTTGGATAATTACTGATGATTTTGATTGGGCTGTACACCCAAGAAGAGGGAATCTGTTGGTGATCGTCCAGACGTACTTGGAGATCGATGGATATGCGAGGAATAATGTAACACCCCGCATTTTTAATAGAATTAAAAATGTACATAAATGTATATATACATAGCTAGGTAAATAATGGTGATGTACAATGAAAATTTATTAATATATGGAAGAGAAGGAAAAATTAATTCAATAATAGTGTACGTAACAGAGAAGATAATAAAATAAGGATACTTAATTTAAATATCAGGAATTAAGTAAAATGGATATAACCGTTGCGTTCGTCTCGGAATTCTGCTTGGAATAAAGTCCAAGTTTTCGAAAATCGGACTCCACATGGAAGAGATATAGCCTTCGGAAGATTCAACAAAAATTCAGAATTTACATAGCAAAATACCCAGGCAGGTCGACCTGGGGGTCGACCTACCCAGAGAGGTCGACCTGGGGGTCGGCCTATCTAGGGAGGTCGACCCAGGGGTCGACCTATTCACAGATTCGGGCAGAATTCACTTTTTAGCACCGATTTCTGACTAGATTCGTTGGTTCCTACCTATATAAACACCACTAGACCTAGTGCTTTTTCTGCACAACTCCACTACGCCTCCACTCTGACCTAATCTAAAGAGAATTTTCTTCTTCCTCCTCAATGGATCTAAACAATTCTTCTTCTCCACCAAATTTTAGATCCATCTTCTCTCTTCACGAATCTATTCCAAAATTAAAAAGAATGAGATTTTCAACTACCGCAAATAAAACAAAAGAGAGATTCAGATCTAAAATACCGCGCAAGAAAAGAGGGATTCAGATCCGCAACCTACGCCGCAAAGGGAAATCAAAGGAAGATCAGATCTGTAAATTGGGGCATGAAATCAATCAAAGTCAAATCAAATTCATGAATTGAAGAAGAAAATCAAAGATCTACGAATTGGAGCGCAAAAACACTGTGAGTGGGATTACAATAAACTTGTTGCGTAATAGTATTATTATCGTTCATCATTCCCCAGTTATAAATTCAATATTAATGTTATAATAAATGTTCTTTTATTTCCTTTCCCTTTTTAATTTTGGATCTAGGTTATCTCGAACCTAGACGAAAATCTTATAATACGTACGTACGGTTGGAATAGGGGAATATTGGGCATAATCTATTTTATGCAATCGAGGAATATAATCCGCAATTTGGGGTTTGTGGAATAACAATTATTATTGCAAATATTGGGAAATCATTGTGATATAGTTTGTAATTGGTAATTTTGGAGCGTAGTCCATAATGAATCTTGGATATGATTTGGGAGCGTGAATAGCGCATAATCAAGAATTCTGATATATGATGTTGACATGAAATTATGTAATTTTAATTAGAACTATTGAATGTGGGATAGGATTGGGAAAAAGGTGATTTATTTCAATTCTAAATATGATGGGATTGAGGGTTTAAATTATAAATTGAATTGGAATAATAGGTATTGTAACACCCCATTTTTTCTGTTAACATAAACTAACGAATTGAGGAATAATTAATTTTATATGTGAGAATCAAGGGAAACGGGTTACGCCATTGTGTTCGTCTCGGAATTCTGGTTGAGATAGAGTCCGAGTTTGCGTAAATTGGACTTCGTATGAAGAAGTTATGGCTGTCGGAAGTTTCCAGAAAATTCAAATAAATTCAAACAGCTCGAAACCGGATTCAAAATTCAAAACAGAAGTCAGAAGTGGGCTGGGCGGGAAAATCCCCCCAGGACTCAGGTCGACCAGAGGGTCGACCCTAGTGTCAACTTCCCCCCTACAGGTCGACCTGGGGGTCGACCTAGGGGTCGAACTGCCCCCCTCCCCTCCCAGGCCAGATCTGTAAGATGACGACTTATGACTTGTTGCTAAGTCACTAGGGTTTCTGGATAGTTCTGATCTGGTCTGAATGGTTGTGGTTAACTCTAGGTTCATCCAACGGCTCTAATTGAATTGAAATTCTGTACAAACATATGTAGACTCAAACCCTAAAACCTAATTAAAATTAGAACCATGGCCGTTATGCTATCACCACGCAACCTAGAGTAGTCGCCACCAAATAGAGGAAAAGTAAAGCTAATCAACTCAATTCAACTCAAGTCTATAACAATAACAACAACGAATTTGTCTACTTCAAAGGCGGTCTAAATAAATTTCAGAACATAGATCTCAGAACTCAAGACCTTCTTTGAGTTGTGAGTTCAATTTCTTTAATAAAATAATTAACAAGTTAATTGGGTTGAGTTATAAATTGGGTTATATGGCTGTGTTTGTGAAACATTGGAAAATGTGGTATTTTGTGAATATATTCTAGTTGTTCATAACGACAGTTTTTGTTTCAGATTCCTTTGTATATGCCCGATCACCTATGTTCAACTTGATTCATGTTTGACATCATTTTATATGCAAGTTTGGGTGTAGATTATACGCTAGTTTCTATGTGAATTGTGCACAAGTTTACATGAGAACCAAGTAAAATGACTATATGCAAGTTTAAGTAGAAATTGGATTCACATATATGCAAGTTTACACCTTTAGATTTAGATCTACGGCGTACATAGTTTTATGCAAGTTTGTGACTATGGCCTATGCAAGTTTTGGATGAAAACTATATTCATATATGCATGTTTTGGGTGAAAAACTATATTTTATATATGCAAGTTCACACCTTTAGGCCTATGTTTAGATTCATGACAATACAAAGTTTATGCAAGTTATGTTGTAATCCTTATTTGCAAGATTAGATCCATTTTGTGTGTTATGCAAATTTGCGATGTTTCTTCCCTTTTATGTGTTAGACTAATTTCTAGTCTAATATATATATATATATATATATATATATATATATATATATATATATATATATCATGATAAGTGAACGAACAACATGGGGACGTTGGGGTAATATTGACTATACACATATTGAGAATTGGCGTAAATGGCTTTAAAAAGGTGTATAATTAATTTAAGACATTAATTGAAAAAAATTGGTATTTATGGACATAATTTTAAGAGACAATTATGGACATAAATAAATTTGGAATCTATTTAAAAATTTGAATAGGGATATTAATCCACTTTGGGGTTAAATAAAGATATGTAATAATTAATCGCCTAAGACAGGAGTTTAGACTCGTTTGTGGTGTAAGACTGCCCGGACCCGCCCGACAAATCCAGCATTCACAAATGCCAGTCTAATGTGAGAGGTCAAAGGCATGAATTAAATGCGTAACAGTTGTAAAGACACGAGGTTAGGCTCGTTTGTGGTGTAAGACTGCCCGGACCCGCCCGGCAAATCCAGCAGCCACAAATGCCAGTCTAATGTGGGAGGTCTTTACAAGGTTACGCTTTTAATGAATTAAGAAACACTTAATCAGATGAACATGTGGTGGGGGCATGTGGGGTTATGTAACACCCCGTAATTTGAACATAAAAATTCATAAATTAAAGTATACTTAATTAAGTGAAATGGGTTGCGCAGAGAAATATATATATATATATATATATATAATTGAAAATTAAATAAATAAATATGCAAAAATGTTCAAAACAGCGAATTGGGAGAGGGGAATAATCGAACCGGCCGATTTTTGAGGTCGACCCGAGCGCGCTGGGTCGACTAGGGGTTAATCCAGGGTGTTTGGCTGTCAACCCGTGGGCCGATTCGCTCAAATGCAGATTTTGCATTTGAATGGCTCTCATGGTTCAGCTTTAATCTAAAGGCCCTAGATGGTTCCTACACTTGACTTCTTCCCCAAGACATGCTTTGATGGCTTGGATTGAATCTAGGGTTAATCCTATGGCTAATACTATCCTAATCCTCTATAAAAAGACCCCTAAACCTAGCCTAAATCACCATTATTCAATCCTACAACTAAACTATGTCAAATTTGTTCCTCTCATGGCCTCCACTCTCATGCTAAAATTCCTAAGCCTATTTCTATGAGAGATTGTGAGTTCATACAAGTGCTTTCAAACTTGTATGAGTGTTCTTAGTTTGCATTCAAGTCAAGTTGCAACATTTCTATTTCAAAGCAAGGATTTTTATTGATTTGGCGCAAGGGTTTTTCAATTGGGGCTTTCATATTTTGGTGCTTGCATAAGGGCTTCGTCTCAATCTTTATAATAAATAATTATTTGTGTCTTCATAGCATTGTAAGCCCTTTTCTACTTTCTTTCTTTGAACTCTAAAGTTAAATGAATGATGCAAGTTTGGGGTTGATCATTATGATATGCAAGTTTGGTTGAACATTATATGCAAGTTTGGTTGATCATTATGATATGCAAGTTTGGTTGAACATTATATGCAAGTTTGGTTGATCATTATATGCAAGTTTGGTTGATCATTATATGCAAGGTTGGATGATCATTATGCAAGTTGGTTTAACCATTATGTATGACACATGTTGCTATGTTATGCAAGTTTGGGTTGATCATGTTATCATGTTATGCAAGTTAAACTTGATGTTGTGAGCATAAAGCTCTAAGCTTTATATTAAAGGTTGCATTTTGGCAACATGAAAGTTATCATACCCCTTATGATAACTTGCATGTGACGCTAAATGCGAACTTCTAGCAACTTCTACATGTCATTTATCACCATGTATCACTCATATGCTAAGTTTGGTTTTATGCATGCTTTTGAAGCCTAATGATGCAATATGCAAGTATATGAACATATGTACATCTCATATGCCACCATGATAAACTTGTGGCTTCAACACCTTTTTGTCATGATTATGCCAAGTTCCCTATTTTACCCTTTATGCGTTGTTGCGATTATGTAAACGATGGGATTACGTTGGGGTTGGGCAACATTATGACAAAACATGGTTTTTATAACATAACGTGATATGTTAACTTGTAATTATGTTTTGGAAACATAATGGACATGACACTTAGAAAATATGAGTGTGGCCAACTCGAGGTTGGGTTGAGTTTGTAGCATAAATCTACCCGGACCCGCCCGGCTTAACTAGTGGCTACAAACAATAGGACCCAATGTGAGAAGTTGGTCATGTTGTGCTCGAACCCGAGGTTAGACCAAGTTGTGGTGTAAAGCTACCCGGACCCGTCCGGCTTAACTAGTAACCACAACAAAGTCTAATGTGAGAGGTTAAAGCACATTAAGTTAATTAATTAATGCCTCCTGATTAGGGTTAAGTCATGGTCCACTTAATGTTTAATCAATTTGGGCTTGATGGATTAATCGGGGTTAAGTCATGGATCTTGGGTACACTTAACCAATTTAATCCACGTTTGGATCGGGTTAACCACATTTAACCCGTTAAGGAAACCCTAGTTGCGTGGTCCTTTTCAGCAGTAACCCTCTTGATAGTATCATAAGACCCTAGGACTAGGATAGGGTGGGGCACGATTACTGGGCTGACATGTAAGCGACCAAAACGACGGCTGTGTAGATACGCCGGTGTAGGTCCAGGCGGACTATGATCGTGCACATAGTCCGGCGTTGGAGAATCAGGCACGGGTACCAGTAGATCTAGGCTGTGCATACTTGATTGGTGTCCGAGGTCTACACCCTAGGACTTGATACACCCTGGGGTGGACCTAGCACAGTTAGCTACATTTCATGTTTGGGCCGTATGACACCAACACTTGACGAGTTAGGCTTATAGGGAGCCGATCGACTAGACCGTGTAGTTGGACCTTAATTTAGGTCACCTCATGATGATGGGCCAAGCTTGGGCCAAGGGATCAATTCTTGTTTTTACTTGACACATTAGAATGCTAGTATACCCGTGGTGCAAAACTTAACCTTAATTATGCGATGACACCTTTATCTATCTTGTTAGTTAATCATAATGCCAGTATGTTGTTATCCTTATGTTCATCTCAGCTTCTCATGCCAGTTAACTTTACTAGTTCATAGACAGATAGTAGTAGGGCTTACCTGTCTTTTTGACTGACCTGTTTTCTTTCGCCTCTTTTTTTCCGTTTCCCCTCCCTCAGGTCCTCAGTGTGGGAACATTGGAGCTTAGCTTGGATCTTTATAGCTTGCTTACTGGATTTGCTCATGTACGGTTTTGGACATTGAGCTAGCTATGGTTTATCACTTCATTTTGGGGATAGTACTTTATGTTTTTCAGTTTTTCAGTTTATGCTTTTATCTAGACTTTGTTGTTGGAAAATAATGACCAAGTACTTTGTTGTAACATGACTATGGTTTTGAAATGCTAAGTTTTATCCGCTGCTTTACTACTCTGTTTTACTTATATGTTCTGTCTTGTGATATCTGCATGCATGTTTACCTTGTTTAACGCCCCTCCAAAGCTAATGTCCTTGCAAGAGTGACATTGGCGGAGGTGGGGTGTTACATTTGGTATCAGAGCCTAAGGTTTACAAGATTTGAGCAAAAGTGTTTTTAAAACTTACGTTTTGAAAAACTATTTTCAAAACCAATTAAGTATTTTCCAAGAAGAGTCTAGTTATTTTAAAAAAAGGCTATTCCCCAAAAGCCATAGCACTATCCTTCGTTTCTTCGTTCTGAATCTATCTTTTTCTTCGTTTTAGTATGGCCGATCGCTTTAACATCCCGGAAGGCGTGCAAGTACCAGTCTGGTTCCGGAGATTTATGGAGGCAAGGGCGAATGAAGCTGGCCCCGCGAACATTCCTCCTCCTTCCCCGGTCGCTAACATCTCTCCTCCTCCCGTAGCTGAGGTTCCCCTCACCCTCAGCATCCGCAAGAGGATTTTGCAAAGCTTTGCAAAGACTTTAAGGCGATGGGTTGCAAGAATTTTGTCGGAACGGAGACTTCTGTGGAGGCAAGAAACTGGTTAAAGGAAACTGAAGACCTCTTTGCTATCTTTGATGTGGAGGATCGTAAGAAAGTTCTGTTGGCGGTATGGCTATTGAAAGGGGAAGCTGCTTATTGGTGGGTAGTCACCACCACTACTAGACCAATTGAGACTTGGGATGACTTTAGGAGAAGGTTTGGACTAAAGTTTCTATCATCGACAGAAGAGAACCTTTAGATGGAAAGGTTCCTATCTCTAAAGCAAGGGGACATGACAGTTAGGGAATACGTGGATATGTTTAATCAACTTGCTCAGTTCGGTCTAAAATTGGTTAACACAGCTCGGAAGAAGGCCCTACACTTTGCTCTAGGATTGAATGAGCCATTGCGCGGTTTGGCCATGTCTCATATACCCCTGGGGGCGACCTTTGAGAGTTTGGTGAATATGGCCCTACTTCAAGAGGAAGATACCGAGAAAAGAGACAAGAACAACAAGAAGTGGAACAAGGGCAACAGCAATCGCAATGACAACAAGACCAGGGAAACAAGGAAGTGCAAGTTCTGTCGGATCATTGGGCACATAGCCAAAGATTGCAGGAAGAGGAAGAGGAAGTTAGGCGAGTGTTTCCATTGCGGAGAATCTGGACATTTTAGCAAGGATTGCCCCAAGAAGCAAGGACAAGGGCAAGAACGAACTCAGCGAGTAGGACCCTCTGGAGGGCAGTTGCAGGCTCTCCTCACTCTTCCAGCTTTTGGTCGAGGTAGTGTTTCTGTAAAAAAAGTCATGTTTACATTTCTGATTTCCCTGTTCATACCTTATTTGATTCTGGTGGCACATCGCATAGTTTTATTTCTAATCTTATTGAAAGTTTTGCACCTAAGTACTAGTCTAGTTGAGGTCCCGTTAGTGTTTCAAATCCAATTGGGGGTTCCGCCCATCTACCTGTGATTTGTGTGGATTTGAAAATCTCTATCTTGAGCATAGAATTCATGTGTAATGTTTAGGCTCTCGGGTTTATGGGATACGGGTTGATTTTGGGTGTGGATTGGTTGTCCAGTTATGGAGCCGTTCTTGACTGTGAGCATAGGGTGGTGAGGCTCATGACTCGCCTCGGTAATACCCTAGGAATTTCTTGTAACCCTAGAGGTCCCGTCATGTTATGTTATCTTGAATCTCTCGACTCGTCCATCGATGATCTGCAATCTGTAAGGGTGGCCCGAGACTATCCTGATGTTTTTGAAGAAGTTAAGGGGTTACCCCCTAAACGAGAGATAGATTTCCGCATTTATCTAGTCGATAATGCCAAGCCAGTATCATTTCCCGTTAGGCACATGGCCCCACGAGAAGGAAGAGAGCTCAGTAAGCAAATCAAGGAGCTGCTTGAGAAGGGTTTATTAGACGAAGCATTTCTGAATGGGGTGCTCCTGTGGTATTCGCTACTAAGGCGGATGGTTCGCTTCGTCTATGTGTTGATTATCGAGAGTTGAACAAGCTGACAAAGAAGAATAGGCACCCGTTACCGAGGATTGATGATCTCTTTGACCAGCTTGTAGGTGCTTCTGTTTTCTCTCAACTCGATCTAGCCACCGGATTCCATCAGCTTAGAGTGGCTGAGGATAGCATCGATAAGACTGCGTTTAGGACTCCGGATGGATTCTTTGAATGGCTTGTCATGCCATTCGGTTTGACTAATGCACCCGCCTACTTCGTAGACTTGATGAGTAGGATGTTCAGGGAGTTCCTCAACAAGTTTGTTGTTGTCTTCGTGGATGACATTCTGATCTTCTTAAAGGATGAGGAAGAGCATGCTAGGCATCTCAAGGAAGTGATGGATACGCTTAGAGCACATCAGTTGAAAGCCAAGTTCTCCAAATGTCATTTCTGGAGAAGGGAAGTTCGGTTTCTTGGACATATAGTTTCTAAGCAAGGCATAGCGGTGGATCCCGCGAAAGTGGTTGTGGTTCAAGATTGGAAGACTCCTAGGAATGCGACCGAAGTAAGAAGCTTTCTCGGTTTGGCGGGCTACTATAGGAAGTTCATCAGAGACTTCGCTAAGATTTCGGCCCCTCTTACTAAGTTAACAAAGAAGAACTTAGAATTCTTGGCAACTTTTGATTTCACGACGACTGTTGAGTCGATGACGGGTTCTTTAGCATCCCTTGAGCTTAGACCCACACTTCTTGATCAAGTTGGGGCTTCACAGAAGGAAGATCCGCAAATAGTCGAGGTCATGGATAAGCTGATTCGGGGTGAGACGTCTAGTCACCTTGCCAGATATACTATTGATGATAAAGGATGGCTAAGGCGTGATGGGAGATTATGTGTTCCTCGAGTGGGAGATTTAGTTCATAGAGTTCTTGAAGAAGCGCATCACTCGAAGATGACTATACATCCGGGAGGAGATAAGATGTATAGAGATATAAAGCGCATTTTCTTTTGGGATGGAATGAAGAAGGATGTGGCAAAGTATGTTTCAAAGTGCATGGTGTGCCAACAAGTGAAAGCCGAGTCAAAGAAACCAGGTGGGCTATTACATCCATTGGAGGTCCCGCAATGGAAGTGGGAGAGTATTTCTATGGATTTTGTGGATGGATTGCCTAGGTCAAGGAGAGGGAACACAAGCATATGGGTCATAGTTGACAGACTTACGAAGAGTGCTCACTTCATCCCAGTAAAGAGCAAGAGGACCGCATCAGGGCTGGCGTCTATTTATCTCCGAGAAATAGTGCGGTTGCATGGAGTTCCTTCTAGCATAGTTAGCGATCGTGACCCGATTTTCACTAGCCAGTTCTGGAACAGTTTGCAAGAAGCGATGGGTACGCGATTGAATTTGAGTACAGCCTATCACCCCCAGACGGATGGCCAAACCGAAAGGGTGAATAGAGTGCTAGAAGATCTCTTGAGGCTTTGTGTTCTCGACTTCGGTGGTACTTGGGAAGACCACCTTCCTCTTGTAGAATTTGCTTATAATAGTAGCTATCAAGCCAGCATAGGGACGGCACCATTTGAAGCTTTATATGGGAGGCCGTGTAGGTCACCATCTTGTTGGTGGGAGACAACAGATAGACTTATACTTGGGCCCGATATGATACGAGACACATCCGAGAAAGTTGAATTAGTAAGAAGAAGGATGAAAGCGGCCCAAGATAGACAGAAATCCTATGCTGACAAGCGAAGGGCAGATTTGGAATTCGAAGTGGGAGACATGGTTTTCGTGAAGGTTTCTCCTTTGCGAAATGTGGTACGTTTTGGAGCAGCGGGGAAGCTGGCACCAAGGTTCGTAGGACCCTTCCCTATCATAGAGAGAATTGGAAAGATGGCCTATAAGGTGGGATTGCCCGAGAAGCTAGCCGGAGTGCATAATGTCTTTCATGTCTCGCATCTCCGAAAGTGCCTACATGAGTCCGCTGAGGTGGTTGAACCAAGCATTCTTGAAGACATTGAGGTAGAGAAAGAAGCAACCTTGAGAAGAGCTCCGATTCGTATCTTGGGAACAGAGATCAAGAAGCTAAGGAATCGAGAGGTCAAGTTGGTGAAAGTTCAGTTGGGTGAAGCCGACGAAGATGCAACTTGGGAAACCGAGGAGAAGATGCGTGGGCTTTATCCATTTCTTTTTGAGGGTACATTCTCGATCTCTTTTCCTAATTAGCATATCTTTCTTTTATCCCCGTTTATCTAGTTTATCTTGTTTCGTAGATCTTGTCATGAGAACCTTAGGTAGAAACCCTTGGTTGAAGCATGTATTTGAAACATGTTATGCTTGATGGTTGCAAGTGGTTGAAAGTGTTTGCACGTGGATACTCGTGGATGCATGATACACATTAGGCACTAAGATCGGCTCACACACTTTCATGTTGCATATGCATGAGTGCTTATACTTATTCATGGATGAAACTTGTTATGCTATCACGTGGATGTTGCATATGGATGAATGTTATGTGCACTCATGTAGAGATTATAAATTATGTTAGGAATTTGCATACATATGGACTCATTTCACTAACATGCTTTGCATTAAGGAGGTTTACTGTATCAGTAACCGCCTGATTTTTGCATTAGATAAGTACATATACACACACCTTTGCATATGATCATACAACATTTAGAATCCTTTAAGGACAATGACTGCACGTGGATGATGTTTTGAGTAGATGGATGATGGATAGTAGGACACGTTCTTCCTAACTTGGAGATTTCGGGGACGAAATCCTTTAAGGAGGGGAGAATGTAACAACCCGTAATTTGAACATAAAAATTCACAAATTAAAGTATACTTAATTAAGTGAAATGGGTTGCGCAGAGAAATATATATATTGATATATATATATATATAACTGAAAATTAAATAAATAAATATGCAAAAATGTTCAAAACAGCGAATTGGGAGAGGGGAATAACCGAACCGGCCGATTTTTGAGGTCGACCCGAGCGCGCTGGGTCGACTAGGGCTTAATCCAGGGTGTTTGGCTATCAACCCGTGGGCCGATTCGCTCAAATGCAGATTTTGCATTTGAATGGCTCTCATGGTTCAGCTTTAATCTAAAGGCCCTAGATGGTTCCTACACTTGACTTCTTCCCCAAGACATGCTTTGATGGCTTGGATTGAATCTAGGGTTAATCCTATGGCTAATACTATCCTAATCCTTTATAAAAAGACCCCTAAACCTAGCCTAAATCACCATTATTCAATCCTACAACTAAACTATGTCAAATTTGTTCCTCTCATGGCCTCCACTCTCATGCTAAAATTCCTAAGCCTATTTCTATGAGAGATTGTGAGTTCATACAAGTGCTTTCAAACTTGTATGAGTGTTCTTAGTTTGCATTCAAGTCAAGTTGCAACATTTCTATTTCAAAGCAAGGATTTTTATTGATTTGGCGCAAGGGTTTTTCAATTGGGGCTTTCATATTTTGGTGCTTGCATAAGGGCTTCGTCTCAATCTTTATAATAAATAATTATTTGTGACTTCATAGCATTGTAAGCCCTTTTCTACTTTCTTTCTTTGAACACTAAAGTTAAATGAATGATGCAAGTTTGGGGTTGATCATTATGATATGCAAGTTTGGTTGAACATTATATGCAAGTTTGGTTGATCATTATGATATGCAAGTTTGGTTGAACATTATATGCAAGTTTGGTTGATCATTATATGCAAGTTTGGTTGATCATTATGCAAGGTTGGATGATCATTATGCAAGTTGGTTTAACCATTATGTATGACACATGTTGCTATGTTATGCAAGTTTGGGTTGATCATGTTATCATGTTATGCAAGTTAAACTTGATGTTGTGAGCATAAAGCTCTAAGCTTTATATTAAAGGTTGCATTTTGGCAACATGAAAGTTATCATACCCCTTATGATAACTTGCATGTGACGCTAAATGCGAACTTCTAGCAACTTCTACATGTCATTTATCACCATGTATCACTCATATGCTAAGTTTGGTTTTATGCATGCTTTTGAAGCCTAATGATGCAATATGCTAGTATATGAACATATGTACATCTCATATGCCACCATGATAAACTTGTGGCTTCAACACCTTTTTGTCATGATTATGCCAAGTTCCCTATTTTACCCTTTATGCGTTGTTGCGATTATGTAAACGATGGGATTACGTTGGGGTTGGGCAACATTATGACAAAACATGGTTTTTATAACATAACGTGATATGTTAACTTGTAATTATGTTTTGGAAACATAATGGACATGACACTTAGAAAATATGAGTGTGGCCAACTCGAGGTTGGGTTGAGTTTGTAGCATAAATCTACCCGGACCCGCCCGGCTTAACTAGTGGCTACAAACAATAGGACCCAATGTGAGAAGTTGGTCATGTTGTGCTCGAACCCGAGGTTAGACCAAGTTGTGGTGTAAAGCTACCCGGACCCGCCCGGCTTAACTAGTAACCACAACAAAGTCTAATGTGAGAGGTTAAAGCACATTAAGTTAATTAATTAATGCCTCCTGATTAGGGTTAAGTCATGGTCCACTTAATGCTTAATCAATTTGGGCTTGATGGGTTAATCGGGGTTAAGTCATGGATCTTAGGTACACTTAACCAATTTAATCCACGTTTGGATCGGGTTAACCACATTTAACCCGTTAAGGAAACCCTAGTTGCGTGGTCCTTTTCAGCAGTAACCCTCTTGATAGTATCATAAGACCCTAGGACTAGGCTAGGGTGGGGCACGATTACTGGGCTGACATGTAAGCGACCAAAACGACGGCTGTGTAGGTACGCCGGTGTAGGTCCGGGCGGACTATGATCATGCACATAGTCCGGTGTTGGAGAATCAAGCACGGGTACCAGTAGATCTAGGCTGTGCATACTTGATTGGTGTCCGAGGTCTACACCCTAGGACTTGATACACCCTGGGGTGGACCTAGCACAGTTAGCTACATTTCATGTTTGGGCCGTATGACACCAACACTTGACGAGTTAGGCTTATAGGGAGCCGATCGACTAGACCGTGTAGTTGGACCTTAATTTAGGTCACCTCATGATGATGGGCCAAGCTTGGGCCAAGGGATCAATTCTTGTTTTTACTTGACACGTTAGAATGCTAGTTATACCCGTGGTGCAAAACTTAACCTTAGTTATGCGATGACACCTTTATCTATCTTGTTAGTTAATCATAATGCCAGTATGTTGTTATCCTTATGTTCATCTCAGCTTCTCATTCCAGTTAACTTTACTAGTTCATAGACAGATAGTAGTAGGGCTTACCAGTCTTTTTGGCTGACCTGTTTTCTTTCGCCTCTTTTCTTCCGTTTCCCCTCCCTCAGGTCCTCAGGGTGGGAACATTGGAGCTTAGCTTGGATCTTTACAGCTTGCTTACTGGATTTGCTCATGTACGGTTTTGGACATTGAGCTAGCTATGGTTTATCACTTCATTTTGGGGATAGTACTTTATGTATTTCAGTTTTTCAGTTTATGCTTTTATCTAGACTTTGTTGTTGGAAAATAATGACCAAGTACTTTGTTGTAACATGACTATGGTTTTGAAATGCTAAGTTTTATCCGCTGCTTTACTACTCTGTTTTACTTATATGTTCTGTCTTGTGATATCTGCATGCATGTTTACCTTGTTTAACGCCCCTCCAAAGCTAATGTCCTTGCAAGAGTGGCATTGGCGGAGGTGGGGTGTTACAGGTTAAGTGGGTGCCTTGGGTGGCATGTGAAATCAAGTGGGTGCCTTGGGTGGCATGTGAAATACGATTAGATGCACTTAACCAAGATTGAAACATGTAAGAAGACATGAATAAGAATGGGGTTAAGTGGGAAAAACCTTAGAGGGGACCAAGCATAGGTGGAAAGCTTGTGTCATGCATTGGGGCCCTTTTCAAACCAGTAACCCATTAAGTATCTTTGTGGGCTCGACCCAAGTCGAGGACGGGACATGCATACTGGGTTTGATTGTAAGAGGTCAAAACGGGATAGCGGTGGCAACGCAAGTCCAATGGGGTCATATGCGTGTGTGGGCCCGGGATGGTAGGTAAGACATTGTTGCATCGTGTAGATATAAGCCGTGCATTTTTGGTGGTATCGGGTTGCCACTTTGGGGAGTGATACACCCCACTGTGGGGCCAGCACGGGTATGTACGAGTTAGGGAGCCGATCGAATGGGGGTAGTGGTACACCTAGTGGAGATAGGGGCAGACGGTGGCACCTATGAATGCAGCTAGGGGTACACGAAACTACCATTATCATTGTTAAGTTTTGTGGGCGGGATCAACCTTTAGGGTGTTTGGTGTGGTGCAATGTAGTAATTATCTTATAGTGATTAGAAGCACTTCTAACATTATCTTTGTTCATCTTATTTCCTTTGTTTGCTCTGTCATACCCATTTTTTCACAGTCATTTCCTTATTTTCCGGCTTATGCCTTATCCTAGTTACTTAATGATTATATTTTTAAAGTTATTGCACTCGCCATACTTTATGTCTGACCCCCTTTGTTTCCACCTCTTTTCTTCCTCCCCCCCCCCCCCCAAGTTGCTCAGGGTGGGACTAGTACTAGTGGAGCTTGATTTGGACAGCATTTTCTCTTTCTTTTGGAAGTTGCTTGGATCGCTGAAGTAAAGTTCAGCCTATCTTATTTATGGCTATTTTATGTTGGGGTTATGTCTTTTGTTTTATGTACTCAGAACTTATTTGTCAAGATGGATAATAAGTGTATTTGGTTTTGTAGTTGGTTTTTGATGTGATGTAACCAAACTATTTCTCCACTGCAATAAAAGTGGTTTTTATTTTCCAAGTACCAATATATTTATCTGTCTTGTTTACTTTTCTGTTCTATACACAATAAACGCTCCACCAAAATTAAGGTATTCCCTTTGTGAGTGACCTCAATGGAGATGGGCTGTCACATGTGGTATCAGAACTGAAGGTTACCAGAACAGATAAGATATTTTGAAAAACTGTTTTTCAAAATGCATTTTTGTAAAGAAATACTTTCAAAAATACGTTTATGGAAAGTATTTTTAAGTGAAAAGTTTATTTTAAAAACATAACCCCCAAGAGCCATATATCTTTCTTTCGAATTCTCCATTTGAATCTCTTCATTTTCTTTTCAGCATGTCTGGAATTCCCGAGATACCCGAGGGGATACCGATACCAGGATAGTTTAGAAGGTATCTGGAAGCTAGGGCCAATGTCGCAGGCCCAGCAAATGCTCCTCCTCCTCCTCCCCGTGTTGATACTTTCACAAAGATATGCAAGGACTTTCGGGCAATGGGCGAAAAACCTTTTCACGGGTCGGAGACGTTTGTTGAAGCTCGAAATTGGCTAAAGGAGGTGGAAGAATTGTTTGGAATCTTTGAGGTAGAAGATGGAAGAAAGGTCCAATTAGCTGCCTGGATAATGAAGGATGAGGCCTCGTTTTGGTGGGAAGTCATTAATGGAGTGCGTCCAGTTGATACCTGGCCGGATTTCGGGCGAAGGTTTGAGGCAAAGTTTCTCTAACGAGCTGAAGAGAATCAGGAATGTTTTTGGAGTGCGTCCAGTTGATACATGGAAATGTTTTTAGCGTTGAAGCAAGGAAATCTATGTAACACCCCATGTCCATTAATGTCACTCACAAAGGGAATGCATTAACTTCTATGGAGCGTTTTAAGTGAGTATAGAACAGAAACTTAACAACAAGGCAGATATAAAAAGTACTTGAAAAATTAAAAACTTTATTTCATTGCAGCGGAAAATATATATGTTTGATTACATCATCAAAACCAGAAGCAAGTACATAATATCCATCTTGACTAAATCAAAGTACATAAATTGAAAGACATAATCCCCAATACAAAATAGCCATAAATAAAAGAGAGGCTGAACTTTACTTCAGCGATCCAAGCAATCTTCTAAAAGCAAGAAGCACAACTATCCAAAATCAAGCTCCACTGGTGCTAGTTCCAACCTGAGAACCTTGTGGGGGGGTGGGGGGGGGGGAAGGAAGAAAAGAGGAGGAAACGAAGGGGGTCAGACATAAAGTCTGGCGAGTGCGATAACTTTAACAATATAGTCACCAAAGTAACTAGGCTAAGGTATAAGTTGGAAAATCGGGAAATGACCATGAACCATTGAGTATGGTCGAGTAAACAAGGAAATAGGATGAACAACGTTATCGTTAAAGCGCACCTAACCCACTGTAAGATAATTACTAAACTACACCAACACTATGAGATAATTGCTATACTGCACCACCACTAGTATACTGCACCACCACTAGTCACCCTAAGGTTGATCCCGCCTACAGAACTTAATAATGATATTGATTGTTTCAAGCACCCTTAGCTGCCTTCATAGGTGCCTCCTGCCCATTTCTCCACTAGGTGTACCCACTATCCCCAAGCGATCGGCTCCCTAACTCGTAGATACCCGTGCTGGTCCCACAGTGGGGTGTATCACCCCCCAAAGTGGCAACCCAATACAACCAGAGATACACGGCTTATACCTACACGATGCAACAACGTCTTACCTACCAGCCTGGGCCCACACACGCACATGAACCCTTTGGACTTGCGTTGCCACCGCTAACCTGTTTTGGCCTCTTACAGTCAAGCCCAGTACGCGTGTCCCGTCCTCGACTTGGGTCGAGCCCACAGAGATACTCACGGGTTACTGGTTGAAACGGGCCCCCATTTCTTGACACAAGCTATCCACCTAAGCTTGGTCCCCTCTAGTACATCCCACTTAACCCTTTCCTTATTCATGATCACTTACATGTTTCAAATTTTGGTTAAGTGTTTCTAATCGTATTTCAAATGCCACCCAAGGCACCCACTAGATTCCACATGCCTCCCAAGGCACCCACTTAACCCCCTCATGTCCCACTACATGTTTATCTGGTTAAGTGTTTCTTAATTCATTAAGACCGTAACCTCATAAAGACCTCTCACATTAGACTGGCATTTGTGGCAGCTGGATTTGCCGGGCGGGTCTGGGCAGTCTTACACCACAAACGAGCCTAACCTCATGTCTTTACAACTGTTACGCATTTAATTTATGCCTAAGACCTCGCACATTAGACTGGCATTTGTGGCAACTGGATTTGTCGGGCAGGTCCGGGCAGTCTTACATTACAAAAGAGCCTAACCTCGTGTCTTAGACGATTAATTACTCCTAATTAATCATTCCCCAATTTGAATTACTTTCCCTATTCAAATTATCAATCAATTCCAAATTTAATGATGTCCATAATTCACTCAATTATGTCCATCCATTTATGGTATGTAAAATCATACCAATTTTAATCACAAATTTATTTAATGTCTTTTAAGGCGTTTATGCCAATTAAATCTTTTAATATTATCCCCTTTACCCCACGTTGTACGTTCGTTCGTTTAACGTAAAATATACGTTAGACTCGAATAGTCTAACTCATGGAATAAAGAGAAAACACCACAACATACATATAATTAAAACTAGATCCAAACATAGTGTTGAACTTGCATGTGTGAATGATGTTCTACATTTAAAAACTTTCATAGGCCAAAGTTACAACTTGCATAAAACTACATATGTCATAGACCCAAATCTAAAGGTGTGAACTTGTTGGGATAATGGTCACAAACTTGCATAAATCATGTATGTCATCGATCTGCATCTAAAGGTGTAAACTTGCATAGGGAGTAACAACAAACTTGCATAACATGATTCATTTTCAAACACATGTATTCATATAAACTTGCATATGTGATTTATGCAACATAACAATGGTATAAACTTACATCTAAACACGTAAACTAGCATGTAAAATTTGGCGTATAACTTACACATGTCATAGCCTAACTTTAGATCTAAAATAGATGCCATGAAGCATATAAGGTTATATATAATTTTTCCCAACTTGCATATGATTCATGTCTTAATAAAAAAATATATCTAAACTTGCATACATACTTATGATTTATAATATGAATCAACATACCCAAACTAACATATGAACAACATGGTGATTCGATTAAAAATAAGCCAATCATAAAATTACAACATAGATGATCACAACTTTACAAGATAGCATCATAGAATTTACAACATAAACATCACAATTTTACTACATGAATAATAACATGCGGTCAATAATTCACATCATATCCAAATAGCCCACATCATAACTCAATTCAATTAATTTGCTAATTATTTTATTAAAATTATCGAACTCACAATTCAGAGAAGGTCTTGAATTCTGAATTCTGAGTTCTGATGTTGTAATAGCTTTCTCTTGAAGAAGATTCGTTGTTAAAGTTGAAAAGGATTGATTTAGACTAGCTTTCTTCCTCTCTAATTGGTGGCGGCTATGCTGAGTTGCTAGGTGACGGCATGGAGGTCATGAATCTAATTTTGTTTTGATTTTAGGGTTTGAGCCTAGAGGTGTTTTTATAGAGTTTAGGATTAATTTAGGCCATCCGAACAACCAAGAAGCAACTTGAACCATCCAAACAAGATAGGGTGACACCTCAGCCCTAATGACTCAGCACTGTGTATTAAATGTTCATTTTTTTCTATAATTTACATATTTCTTATTTATAACAAATTCCATATGTAAATTATTCCCATTTTAATTATGCCATGACTATATTTTTAATTATGCTCACAATTAATGGTATACTAAATATACCATTTCATGAACCAATCTATGCCATGTAATTTTTATGTTTATCCTTCATATTTATATGTAAATTATAAATCTATTATTGTTAATTACATATTCTCCCTTTTACCGTATACATTAATTACCCATATACAAATATCCATTTATACATGCATAAATCTTTCTTTTTATCTATCTTTCCAATTACCCATTTTCACACTAAACCACCTTTTAAACTGTGTTCACACTAAGCTATTTTAAGCCATTCCCCTAAAACAAAAATATGGCGTTGGCGGGGATCGAACTCTGTACCCCTTGTATGCAAGTCATGTGTTCCAACCAAATGAGCTACTAAGTCTTTTGCTTACAAACCTTAGAACAATGCTAGACATTTATTCTTTTCTCATTCTTTTTTTTCTTCATGTTTTGCTTCAATATTTAATTTAAAGATATCTTTTTCATACGGAATCTAATTTACGCAAACTCGGACTCTATCTCAACCAGAATTCCGAGATGAACACAATGGCGCAACCCGTTTCCCTTAATTCTCATATCTGAGATTAATTATTCTTTAATTTAGTTGATTCGATTATTCAAAAATTCAGGGTGTTACATTCTCCCCTACTTAAAGGATTTCATCCTCGAAATCTCTAAGTCAAGAAGAACGTATCCTACCATCCAAACAACCATCTACTCAACCATCAAACACAGGCATCCATTATCCTTAAAATTTTCTAATGTTGTACGAACATATGCAAGAAGTGTGTGTATATGTTCCTTATCTAATGCAAAATCAGGCTGTCTACTGATTCAGTTGACCTCCTTAATGCAAACCATGATAGTGTCATGCGTCCATTATGTATGCGAAAGAATCCTATCAATACATATTATCTCTACATGCGTGCACAACCATTCACCAAAATGCCGCATCCATATGATAGCACAACCATTATACATCCATTAGCTTAAATATGCACACACATTTATATGCAATATGAAGTGACTGAGCCGATCTAGTGCCTAAAGTGTGTGTATATGCATCCACGAGCAACCACTAGCAAACACTTGCATCCACATGCATCCATCATACATAACATGTCTCAAACACATGTTTCAACCATAGGACTACCCTATCTAAAGGTCAAAGGTACACGAGAGGACATACTAAAGATAAGATAAGTATAAGGTAAGCGATAAAGGAGAAATCTACTTCCTTATTGTGTCCTATCCATGTCTCTCCTGCACATTCTCCATTTGTGACCTCCCCACCAAAATGGGGCTTCATCCTTCATTAACCAAGCAGCTGGTTGAAACCTTCCTCCCATCGTCTATCTTAACGGTACCAACAAGTCCTCCACTTCATCCTAGCTTTGACAAATATCTCAGTCCCATGAAGCGGTTTTCTGCTCATCGTATGGAAGTTCTTACATATCTTAGAAAAAGTGTCTATACGTGGAGGAAGAAACTAAAAAGGGAAAGGGGAAGAGATTCGAAGCAAAGAATCGAAAGAAAGATATATGGCTTTTGGGGGTTATGTTTTTCGAAATAAACTTTTCTCTGGAAAATAATTTCCTTAAAACATACCTTTGAAGGTATTTCTTTATAAAATGCTTTTGAAAAATAGTTTTTTTTTTCAAAAATCTCATATCTGTTCTGGTACCACAAGACGAAGGGTTGAGGAAGGCTATTCTTGATGATGCACACCGTTCTAGGATGACTATTCATCCCGGTGGGGACAAAATGTACCAAGATATGAAGAGGGTTTTCTTCTGGGCCGGTATGAAGAAAGATGTGGCCGAGTATGTTACACGTGGTTAATGTCACTCACAAAGGGAATGCATTAACTTCTATGGAGCGTTTTAAGTGAGTATAGAATAGAAACTTAACAACAAGACAGATATAAACAGTACTTGAAAAATTAAAAACTTTATTTCATTGCAGTGGAAAATACATATGTTTGATTACATCATCAAAACTAGAGCCAAGTACATAATATCCATCTTGACAATCAAAGTACATAAATTGAAAGACATAATCCCAAATATAAAATAGCCATAAATAAAAGAGAGGCTGAACTTTACTTCAGCGATCCAAGCAATCTTCTAAAAGCAAGAAGCACAGCTGTCAAACTCAAGCTCCACTGGTGCTAGTTCCAACCTGAGCACCTAGGGGGGGGGGAAGGAAGAAAAGAGGAGGAAACAAAGGGGGTCAGATATAAAGTCTGACGAGTGCGATAACTTTAACAATATAATCACCAAAGTAACTAGGCTAAGGTATAAGTTGGAAAATCAGGAAATGACCATGAACCATTGAGTATGGCAGAGTAAACAAGGTAATAGGATGAACAACGATATCGTTAAAGCGCACCTAACCCAGATAATTACTAAACTTCACCAACACTATGAGATAATTGCTATACTGCACCACCACTAGTATACTACACCACCACTAGTCACCCTAAGGTTGATCCCGCCTACAGAACTTAATAATGATATTGGTAGTTTCGTGCACCCCTAGCTGCCTTCATAGGTGTCACCTGCCCCTATCTCCACTAGGTGTACCCACTACCCCCAAGCGATCGGCTCCCTAACTCGTAGATACCCGTGCTGGTCCCATAGTGGGGTGTATCACTCCCCAAAGTGGCGACCCAATACTACTAGAGATGCATGGCTTATACCTACATGATGCAACGTCTTACCTACCAGCCCAGGCCCAAACACGCACATGAACCCGTTGGACTTGCGTTGCCACCGCTAACCCGTTTTGGCCTCTTACAGTCAAGCCCAGTACGCGTGTCCCGTCCTCGACTTGGGTCGAGCCCATAGAGATACTCATGGGTTGCTAGTTGAAACGGGCCCCCATTACTTGACACAAGCTATCCACCTAAGCTTGGTCCCCTCTAGTACATCCCACTTAACTACATGTTTGTCTGGTTAAGTGTTTCTTAATTCATTAAGACCGTAACCTCGTAAAGACCTCCCACATTAGACTGACATTTGTGGCAACTGGATTTACCGGGGGGTCCGGGCAGTCTTACACCACAAACGAGCCTAACCTCGTGTCTTTACACTGTTACGAATTTAATTTATGCCTAAGACCTCCCACATTAGACTGGCATTTGTGGCAGTTGGATTTGCCGAGCGGGTCCGAGCAATCTTACACCTCAAAAGAGCCTAACTTCGTGTCTTAGACGATTAATTACTCCTAATTAATAATTCCCTAATTTTAAATACTTTCCCTATTCAAATTAACAATCAATTCCAAATTTAACGATGCCCATAATTGACTCAATTATGTCTATCCATTAATGGTATATAAAATCATACTAATTTTCTTCACAAATTTATTTTATGTCTTTTAAGGCATTTATGCCAATTAAATCTTTTAATATTATCCCCTTTACCCGACGTTGTATGTTCGTTCGTTTAACGTAAAATATACGTTAGACTCAAATAGTCTAACTCATGGAATAAAGAGAAGACATCACAACATACATAAAACAAGATCTAAACATAGGGGTGAACTTGCATGTGTGAATGATGTTCTACATCTAAAACTTGCATAGGCCAAAGTTACAACTTGCATAAAACTACATATGTCATAGACCCAAATCTAAAGGTGTGAACTTGTTGGGATAATGGTCACAAACTTGCATAAATCATGTATGTCATAGATCTACATCTAAAGGTGTAAACTTGCATAGGCAGTAACCACAAACTTCTATAACATGATTCATTTTCAAACACATGTATTCATATAAACTTGCATATGTGATTTAAGCAACATAACAATGGTATAAACTAACATCTAAACATGTAAACTAGCATGTAGAATATGACATATAACTCACACATGTCATAGCCTAACTTTAGATCTAAAATAGATGCCATGAAGCATATAAGGTTATATATAATTTTCCCCAACTTGCATATGATTCATGTCTTAATAAAAAATAATCTAAACTTGCATACATACTTATGATTTATCATACGAATCAACATAACCCAACTAACATATGAACAACATGGTGATTCGATTATACATAAGCCAATCATAAAATTACAACATAGATGATCACAATTTTATAAGATAGCATCATAGAATTTACAACATAAACATCAAAATTTTACTACATGAATAAAAACATGCGATCAATAATTCACATCATATCCAAATAGTCCACATCATAACTCAATCCAATTAATTTGCTAATTATTTTATTAAAATTATCGAACTCACAATTCAGAGAAGGTTTTGAATTCTGAATTTTGAGTTCTGAAGTTGTAATAGCTTTCCCTTGAAGAAGATTCGTTGTTAAAGTTGAAAAGGATTGATTTAGACTAGCTTTCTTCCTCTCTAATTGGTGACGGCTATGCTGAGTTGCTAGGTGACGGCATGGAGGCCATGAATCAAATTTTGTTTTGATTTTAAGGTTTGAGTCTAGATGTGTTTTTATAGAGTTTAGGATTAATTTAGGCCATCCGATCAACCTAGAAGCAACCTGAACCATCCAAACAAGATAGGGTGACACCTCAGCCCTAATGACTCAGCACAGTGTATTAAATGTTCATTTTTTTCTATAATTAACATATTTCTTATTTATGACAAATTCCATATGTAAATTATTCCCATTTTAATTATGCCATGACTATATTTTTAATTATGCTCACAATTAATGGTATACTAAATATACCATTTCATGAACCAATCTATGCCATGTAATTTTCATGTTTATCCTCCATATTTATATGTAAATTATAAATCTATTATTGTTAATTACAAATTCTCCCTTTTACCATATACATTAATTAACCATATACAAATATCCATTTATACATGCATAAATCTTTCTTTTAATCTATCTTCCCAATTACCCGTTTTCACACTAAACCACTTTTTGAACTGTGTTCACACTAAGCCATTTTAAGGCATTCCCCAAAAAAAAAATATGGCGCTAGCGGGGATCGAACTCTGTACCCCTTGTATGCAAGTCACGTGTTCCAACCAAATGAGCTACTAAGTCTTTTGCTTACGAACCTTAGAACAATGCTAAACATTTATTCTTTTCTCATTCTTTTTTTTCTTCATGTTTTGCTGCAATATTTAATTTAAAGATATCTTTTTCATACGGAATCCAATTTACGCAAACTTGGACTCTATCTCAACCAGAATTCCGAGACGAACACAATGGCGCAACCCATTTCCCTTAATTCTCACATCTAAGATTTTTTATTCTTTAATTTAGTTGATTCGATTATTCAAAAATTCAGGGTGTTACAATCTATCAGTGAAAGAGTACGTCAACAAGTTCAATCAACTGGCGAGATTTGGCTTGGAATTGGTGAATACACCCAAAAAGAAGACACTGAGATTTGTTAAGGGTTTAAACGAGCCACTACATGGGTTAGCTATGACCCACATCCCTATGGGGGCCACCTTTGAGAGACTAGTTGACATGACGCTTATGCATGAAGAGGAGAAGGGTGCCAATGCTAATAAGGCACCTGAGAAGAAAGGAGATCAAAAGAAACCACAACAGCAACAGTAGAACAAGAAGGGTGGTAAAGACAACAATGGCAAGGGAAAGAAAAGATGCTTTAACTGTGGGACACCAGGCCATCTAAGCAAAGACTATAGGAAGAAGAAGAAGACTGGTTGTTTCCACTGTGGCGAGGCAGGACATCTGATTAAGGACTACCCAAAGAAAGGGCAGAGGGTAGGGCCTACCTCTGGAGGGTATATTCAGGCTCTCATGGCACCAGGGCAGGCAAGGGGGCAGGTCCAGGCTCTCGTGGCCCCACCACTGCAAGAACGAGGTAGAACGATTTCCGTTGAAAGTTTAGTTTATCTTTTTGATCATCCTGTTCGCACACTCTTTGATTTTGGTGCATCGCGCTCTTTTATATCTACTGCTTTAGTTGAGTCACTATACCTAAACACCAGTATAGCAGAGGATCCCTTAGTTGTTTCAAATCCAATTGGGGGCTCAGCCTATTTGTCGATGATTTGTTTGGATTTGGAAATTTCTGTACTTAGCGTTGGGTTTAGATGTGATGCTTATGTTTTGGGCTTCACAGCCTATGGGTTAATTCAGGGCATGGATTGGTTATCCAGTAATGGAGCCGTCCTAGATTGTGAAAAGAGAGAGGTTAGGCTTGTGACTCGCTTGGGCAACACTCTCAAAATCTCTTGTAATCCCATGAACTATGTTATGCTAAGTTATCTAGAATCGCTTGACGCGTATTGAGAATTTGCAGTCTGTTACAGTGGTCCGTGAATTCTCGGATGTCTTTGACGAAGGAGAGGGCTTGCCTCCGAAGCGGGAGACAGACTTCCGCATATACCTAGTTGATAACGCAAAACCCGTTGCTTTACCCGTTAGACACATGGCTCTAAGGGAGAGAAAGGAGCTTAGCAAGCAAGTTAAGGAGCTGCTAGAAAAAGGGTTTATAAGGTGGAGTATTTCTGAATGGGGTGCTCCAGTGGTCTTCGCAACCAAAGCGGACGGTTCACTTCGCCTATGCATTGATTATAGGGGGCTAAACAAGCTGACTAAGAAAAATAGGCACCCACTGCCAAGAATAGATGATTTGTTCGATCAGCTTGTAGGTGCAACAGTTTTCTTCCAATTAGATCTAGCTACCCGATTTCGTCAGCTAAGAGTGGCTGAAGATAGCATTGATAAGACCGCATTCAGAACCCCAGACGGTTTCTTCGAATGTCTCGTCATGCCTTTTGGCTTGACAAACGCACCTTCTTATTTCGTCGATTTGATGAATAAATTGTTCTGGGAATTTCTCAATAAATTTGTGGTTGTCTTCGTAGATGATATTCTGATTTTCTCAATAAATGAGGAAGAGCATGCTTTATCAGTTAAATCAGAATTCTCCAAGTGCCAATTCTGGAGAGAAGAAGTAAGATTTCTTGGGCATGTGGTGTCCAAAGAAGGGTTAGCTATGGACCCCGCAAAAGTAGTTGCGGTCCAGGATTGGAAGGTTCCAAAGAATGCAACCGAAGTTCGAAGTTTTCTTGAACTAGCAGGCTTTTATCGCAAGTTCATTAAAGACTTTGCGAAAATATTAGCTCCACTTACAAGGTTACCGAAGAAGAACCTGATTTTCACTTGGGATTTGGATTGCGAAGTCGCTTTCCAACAATTGAAGAGGGCTCGGACAACATCCCCAGTTTTTACATTACCAGATGGGAGCAAGATGTTTACGGTAAACATAGATGCATGCGGTACGGGACTAGGTGCTGTTTTGATGCAAGAAAGGAAGGTAGTAGCTTATGGTGGAAGGCAGTTGAAAGTGAATGAGAAAAACTACCCAACCCACGATCTAGAATTAGCAGCCATCGTTTTTGCGCTTAAGTCTTGGCGCCACTATCTCTTAGGTGAGAAATTTGAGTTGTATACTGACCATAAATCGTTGAAGTACCTTTTCTCGTAGAAAGACCTCAATCTAAGGTAGCAAAGATGGATGGAGTTTCTCGCCTCATACGACTTTGAGATCTCCTATACTCCTGGAAAGGGCAATGTAGTAGGAGACGCCCTAAGTAGAAAGAAGCTAACCTTAAGTCCTCTCTTTGTAGAAAGGCAAAGTTTGGAGTACATAGAAAATTTTGATTTTAGACCCTCTGTTGATTATGTGACTGGCTTGATGGTAATGCTAGAGGTGCGGCCTACTTTGTTGGACTCAATAGGAACCGCGCAACGTGAAGTCCCTCAGCTAGTTGATGTGAAAGATAAGCTAATTAGGGGAGAGACTTCTAGTCACCTCAATAGATACTCCATCGATGATAATGGTTGGTTGAGACGGGATGGAAGACTATGCGTCCCGCAAGCAAGAGATTTGGTGAAGATGGTTCTGGAAGAAGCACACCATTCCAAGATGACCATACACCCCGATGGAGACAAGATGTATAAAGATATCAAAAGAGTTTTCTTTTGGAATGGCATGAAGATGTATGTAGTTGAATTTGTTTCAAAATGCATGATATGCCAGCAAGTCAAGGCGGAGCAGAAGAAGCCTGGTGGTTTGCTTCATCCTCTAGAAGTTCCGCAATGGAAATGGGAAAGCATCTCGATGGACTTTGTTGATGGGTTGCCTAGGTCAAGAAGGGGCAATACCGGTATTTGGGTAATAGTGGACAGGCTCACGAAAAGCGCTCATTTTATACCTGTCAAGAATAGGAGGACCGCCTCGTCTTTAGCCTCCATTTATCTTAAGGAGATAGTTCGACTCCATGGGATACCCTCCAGCATAGTGTGTGATCGAGACCCTATCTTTACAAGCGAGTTCTGGAGGAGTTTGCAAGAGGCTGTAGGCACACAACTATGTTTAAGCACAGCCTATCAGCGTCAAACTGATGGTCAGACGGAAAGGGTGAACAGAGTACTGGAAGATCTTTTGAGACTGTGCATTCTTGACTTTGGAGGATCTTGGGAAGATCATTTACCTTTGGTGGAACTCGCTTATAACAATAGCTACCAAGCCACTACAGGCATGGCACCCTTCGAAGCTTTATATAGAAGGCCATGTCGATCACCAACTTGTTGGTGGGAGTCCGCGAATAAACTTATACTTGGGCCTGACATGATTAGAGAGACTTTAAGGAAAGTGGACTTGATACGAAGGAGAATGAAGACTGCCCAAGATAGACAGAAATCCTACACAGACAAGAAAAGGACCGACCATGAGTTTGAAGTTGGGGATAAGGTGTTCCTTAAAGTATCTCCTTTGAGGAATGTCACCCGCTTTCGGTCCGTAGGAAAGTTGGCACCACGATTCGTAGGACCATTTCCTATCACCGAAAGGATTGGGACAATGGCCTACAGAGTAGAGCTACCTTAAAAACTGGCTGGAGTTCATAATGTTTTTCATGTCTCTTACCTACGAAAGTGCTTACATGAGTCGGTAGAAGTTGTGGAACCAAGCATACTAGAGGAAGTCGAAGTGGAACGAGAAGCGACTGTGAGGAGTGTTCCAACTCGTATCTTGGGGACGGAAGTCAAAAAGCTACGCAACCGTGAAGTTAAGCTTGTCAAAGTTCAATGGAGCGACACAGAGGATGATGCGACTTGGGAGACTGAGGCCAAAATACGTGCAGCCTACCCTTTTCTTTTTGAGTGTACATCTTTGATCTCTTTCTCCTTAAGTTTAATCTACCTTTTAGTGTATCTCCTCGGTCATATTCTTTATCCTTAGGTAGAGACCAATGGATGTAAACATGTATTTGAAACATGTTATGATTGATGGATGCTAGTGGATGCAAGTGGTTGTTCGTGGATGCATATACACACACATTAGGCACTAGATTGGCGCAATCACTTTCATACTACATATAAATGTGTGCTTATTTAGATTAATGGATGTATAATGGTTGTGTTATCATATGGATGCTGCATGGGATGAATGGGTGAGCATGCATGTAGAAATAAATATGTATCATTAGGGATCTTTTGCATACATAATGGACACATGGAACTATCATAATTTGCATTAAGGAGGTCAACTGAATCAGTAGACCGCCTGATTTTTCATTAGATACGGACATGAACACACACTGTGCATATAAACATGAAAGCATTAGACGTCTTTTAAGCACAATGGATGCCTGTGATTGATGGTTGAGTAGATTGACGATTAGATGATAGGATATGTATTCTTCGTAACTTCAATATTTCGGGGTCGAAATCCTTTTAGGAGGGGAGATTGTAACACCCCGTGTTTTCTGTTAACATAAACTAACAAATTGAGGAATAATTAATTTTAAATGTGAGAATCAAAGGAAACGGGTTACGCCATTGTGTTCGTCTCGGAATTCTGGTTGAGATAGAGTCCGAGTTTGCATAAATTAGACTTCGTATGAAGAAGTTATAGCTGTCAGAAGTTTCCAGAAAATTCAAATAAATTCAAACAGCTCGAAACCGGATTCAAAATTCAAAACAGAAGTCAGAAGCGGGCTAGACGGGAAAATTCCCACCCAGGACCCAGGTCGACCAGGGGGTCGACCCTAGTGTCGACCTTCCCCCTACAGGTCGACCTGGGGGTCGACCTAGGGGTCGACCTGCCCCCCCCCCCCCCCGAGACAGATCTGAAAGATGACGACTTATGACTTGTTGCTGAGTCAATAGGGTTTCTGGATAGTTCTGATCTGGTCTGGACGATTGTGGTTTAACTCTAGGTTCATCCGACATCTCTAATTGAATTAAATTCTAAATAAACACATGTAGACTCAAACCCTAAAACCTAATTAAAATTAGAACCTTGGTCGTCATGCTATCACCCCACAACCACCAACTAGAGGAAAAGTAAAGCTATTCAACTCAAGTCTATAACAACAACAACAACAACAACAAATTTGCCTACTTCAAAGGCGAGCTAAATCAATTTTAGAACATAGATCCCAGAACTCAAGACCTTCTTTGAGTTGAGAGTTCAATTTCTTTAATAAAATAATTAACAAGTTAATTGGGTTGGGTTATAAATTGGGTTATATGGCTGTGTTTGTGAAACATTGGAAAATGTGGTATTTTGTGAATATATGCTAGTTGTTCATAATGACAGTTTTTTGTTGTAGATTCCTTTGTATATGCCCAATCACCGATGTTCAACTTGATTCATGTTTGACATCATTTTATATGCAGGTTTGGGTGTAGATTATATGCTAGTTTCTATGTGAATTGTACAAAAGTTTACATGAGAACCAAGTAAAATGACTATATGCAAGTTTAGGTAGAAATTGGATTCACATATATGCAAGTTTACACCTTTAGATTTAGATCTATGACGTACATAGTTTTATGCAAGTTTTGGATGAAAACTATATTCATATATTCAAGTTTTGGGTGAAAAACTATATTATATATATGCAAGTTCACACCTTTAGGCCTATATTCATGACAATACAAAGTTTATGCAAGTTATGTTGTAGTCCTTATTTGCAAGATTAGATCCATTTTGTGTGTTATGCAAATTTGCAATGTTTCTTCCCTTTTATGTGTTAGACTGATTGCTAGTCTAATATATATATATATATATATATATATATATATATATATATATCATGATAAGCGAACGAACAACGTGGGGACGATATGGGTAATATTGAACATACACATATTGAGAATTGGCATAAATGGCCTTAAAAAGGTGTATAATTAATTTAAGACATTAATTGAAAAAAATTGATATTTATGGGCATAATTTTAAGAGACAATTATGGACATAAATAAATTTGGTATCTATTTAAAAATTTGAATAGGGATGTTAATCCACTTTGGGGTTAAATAAAGATATGTAATAATTAATCGCCTGAGACACGAGTTTAGACTCGTTTGTGGTGTAAGACTGCCCGGACCCGCCCGGCAAATCCAGCATCCACAAATGCCAGTCTAATGTGAGAGGTCAAAGGCATGAATTAAATGCGTAACAGTTGTAAAGACATGAGTTTAGGCTCGTTTGTGGTGTAAGACTGCCCGGACCCGCCCGGCAAATCCAGCAGCCACAAATGCCAGTCCAATGTGGGAGGTCTTTACAAGGTTATGGTTTTAATGAATTAAGAAACACTTAACCAGAAAAACATGTGGTGGGACATGGGGGGTTAAATGGGTGCCTTGGGTGGCATGTGAAATCAAGTGGGTGCCTTGGGTGACATGTGAAATATGATTAGATGCAGTTAACCAAGATTGAAACATGTAAGAAGACATGAATAAGAATGGGGTTTAGTGGGAAAAACCTTAGAGGGGACCAAGCATAGGTGGAAAGCTTGTGTCATGCATGGGGGCCCTTTTCAAACCAGTAACCCATTAAGTATCTTTGTGGGCTCGACCCAAGTCGAGGACGGGACACGCGTATTGGGTTTGATTGTAAGAGGTCAAAATGGGTTAGCTGTGGCAACGCAAGTCCAACGGGGTCATGTGCGTGTGTGGGACCAGGGTGGAAGGTAAGACATTGTTGCATCGCGTAGATATAAGCCGTGCATTTTTTGTGGTATCGGGTTGCCACTTTGGGGAGTGATACACCCCACTGTGGGGCCAGCACGAGTATCTACGAGTTAGGAAGCCGATCGAATGGGGGTAGTGGTACACCTAGTGGAGATAGGGGCAGACGGCACCAATGAAGGCAGCTAGGAGTACACGAAACTACCATTATCATTGTTAAGTTATGTGGGCGGGATCATCCTTTAGGTTGTTTGGTGTGGTGCAATGTAGTAATTATCTTATAGTGATTAGGTTCGCCTTTAACGTTATCTTTGTTCATCTTATTTCCTTTGTTTGCTCTGTCATACCCATTTGTTCACAGTCATTTCCTTATTTTCCAGCTTATGCCTTATCCTAGTTACTTAATGATTATGTTGTTAAAGTTATTGCACTCACCATACTTTATGTCTGAACCCCTTTGTTTTCACTTCTTTTCTTCCTCCCCCCTCCCCCCAAGGTGCTCAGGGTGGGACTAGTACTAGTGGAGCTTGATTTGGACATCTTTATCTCTTTCTTTTGGAAGTTTCTTGGATCGCTGAAGTAAAGTTTAGCCTCTCTTATTTATGGCTATTATATGTTGGGGTTATGTCTTTTATTTTATGTACTCATAACTTATTTGTCAAGATGGATAATAAGTGTATTTGGTTTTGTAGTTGGTTTTTGATGTGATGTAACCAAACTATTTCTCCGCTGCAATAAAAGTGGTTTTTATTTTCCAAGTAACAATATATTTATCTGTCTTGCATACTTTTCTGTTCTATACACAATAAACGCTCAACCAAAATTAAGGCATTCCCTTTGTGAGTGACCTTAATGGAGATGGGGTGTCACAGTTATAGCCTATTAACGGGATTATAAGCATGAACATAAATAGGGGTTTTTGGGAAAAGCTTGAATTTGAGACTTGAAAATTGGATATGCCGTTAAGATCCAAAAACATAATTAAAAATTGGAATATGTTGGACAAACTGTGTTTTTTTAAGTAATTATGGAACTCGACACATAACATGAAATTGACAATATGGCATAACTTGAACGCGAACACGCTTGTGAACTGATAATTGACATTTGATATCTAGAATGAACATGAACGTGCTTGTAAATTTATAATTGGCCTATGGCACCTAGAATAGACATGAATTGTTAATTGGCTAAACAAGAATCATGGCTAACTCGAGGTTAGAATGAGTTTGCGGTGTAATCCTGCTCGGAACCAACCGACACATCCAGTGACCGCAAACAATAAGTACTAATGTGAGAAGTTGGTCATAATGTGCTTGAAACCCGAGGTTAGATTGAGTTGTGGTGTAATCCTGCCCGGAACCAACCGGCACATCCAGTGACCACAACAATAAGTCTAATGTGAGAGGTTGGGCATTAATAATTAATTAATGCTAATAACACATGCTAGTATGGTAATGTTAAGTCAACATGAAATATTAGACAACACTTAACCAATTTGACATGATATATGGGTGGGTTAAGTCAACGTGAACTGCTAGACAACACTTAACCAATTTGACATGATATATGGGTGGGTCAAGTCAACGTGAACCGCTAGATAACACTTAACCAATTTTACATGATATATGGGTGAGTTAAGTCAACATGAACTGATAGAGAACACTTGTAACGACCCAGAAAATATGAACCAATTAAATTTTTTTAAATTGGCTAAAATAATGGATTTTAAATATTTAAAATAAATATTTTAAATAATGGCGATGAAAACTGAGTTTGAATCGACAATTGAAAACGAATATAATTAATTATAATTATAAACAAGGCCTGAAATGGCGCTGTAGTTTCAAAAATTGAATTCAAACTTTGTCGGACTGTATCGGGTGCAGAACAATCCGGATTTTAGTGAAACCAAAAACATTAGGATCTAATTGGTAATATCTTTCTAACGAATCCGACCAATCGAAATTTCATAGCGGGAATCAAAAGATATGTCCAGTTGAAAATTCTGAATAGTCGCTATGGAATTCAGGCCCTTAAAAATGGACATTTGGCAAACAACCTCGGATTTCGACGAAACCACTTTTGTTGGATCCGTGATGTCAAGTTATTGCTAGGTTTCAAATTTCATAATTCTTCGAATCAAAATGTGAGCGTGGCAAAGGAAAACGCGTTTGACCGGTTTCAGTTGATTTTAATCGACTGGAAATTGACCATTTTTCAAATGGTCTCATAATTTGACGAAACTAGTTTTGTTAGGACTGTATCGTCAATACGAAGCTAGAAAATATTTTTCTGGAATTTTTCGAGTTCGTATGTGGCCCCACTAAATTGAAATGTGCGTTTAAATTGAATATATAAAGAATTGCACTTTAAATTCAACGGAAACTGATTCAAACGATCGAATCAGCTTGCGATACATATCCCATTGTGTTCGGGATGGGGGTAAAACGCTATGGACGACAGGCGGTGGGCCTCGTTTAGAGGTCGTATGTAAAAGTCAACTTTTTGCAAAATTAAATAATTAAATAAAAAAAAATTAATCCCCTCCCTTATCTTTCGTTCTGGCCCCCCCTTTTTCTTTTCTTCCTTCAGGCAAATCAAAAAAAAAAAAACCGTCGAGGACGGAAACCGACCGCCATCGCCTCGTCGAAGAGACCCCCACCTGACGCCGCGCATCCCCCTTCTTCCCCCCCCCCCTCCATAGATCGAAGTCCCGAGCCGAACCCCCCCTTCAATCGAACCAAACCCGACGCCACCACCAGAAGGTCGTCGCCTGCTCCGCCTGCCACCACCGGCGAACTCCAGCGCCCTCCCCCGTCCCTCTACACCTCCGACGTGGCAGCAAAACCCCCCTCCCCCTTGCGACTGGGGCACGCCATCTCCACCCCATTATCCACCGTAAGCTTTCTTCTGTATTTCATTTATTTTACTTAATTATAATACACTTAAATTTTCTGATTTGGTTTATTTACTTTATTTATTATATATATAAATGAGATTTTATTATATAAAGATAAGTTTTTATATATACAAATGGTTGAAATACAAAAAGATTTGATTTTGTTAAAGAAAAATATGATTTTTATATTTTTAAAGTAATAAAAGTATGATTTTTATATTTTTAAAGTATTGAAAATATAATCTTTACTATATAGGAGGTGTAAAAATATGATTTTGTTTAAGTAGAAAAGTAAAAATATAATTTTTACAAGATAGGAATATTAAAAATAGCATCTTTATATGTGTAGAAAAATATCAAATGTGATTTTTATAATGAAATATTTGAAAGGGCAAAATCTTTATATTTAAAAATTCGATTTTTATATATTGAATAGCATAGTAAAAATTCGATTTTTTATATATTGAATAGCATAGTAAAAATTCGATTTTTATATATTGAATAGCGTAATAAAAATTCGATTTTTATATATTGAATAGCGTAATAAAAATTCGATTTTTATATATTGAACATCGAAGTAAAAATATGATTTTTATATATTGAACATAGAAGTAAAAATATGATTTTTATATATTGAACATCGAAGTAAAAATTCGATCTTTACATATGTAGTGAATACGGGCAACGAAAGCGACAAAAGGCGAGAAAGGCGAAGATTTCTCTAAGTGAAGTGTCGTGAAGTTGGATAGCTATTGGTGAGAATTTCTCACTCTTCAATTTCTTTTTCTAGCTATATATATATGTGTTGAAATAAAAGTGAATTGCTATATATAAATATATATATATATATACGCCCATCGTCCACAAACCATGGACGATATTTATTGATTGAAATTGGTGTGAAAATTGATTGATAGCGAATGATTGTTTGGGATTGTTTGTGGTTGATATTGATTGATAGTGGTTGAAAAATACCCATTTGTGGTTGAGAAATATTTGGTTGAAACCACATAGGATTAGTTTTGTGGAAATGAAATAAATATATACATGCCGCCTGCGTGCGAACTAGATGCATAATCCCCATTGTCAAAAACCGCGAGGTTTTAAGGTAGAGCGAGGAGCCGTACTAGGGACGGTCCCGGTTTTAACTACCCTGCCGTTATGCTGCCGAAATTTTGAATAATATTCGTGTGTTTGAATTATTTTCATCTGCTTAAACTATATTTATTCATTGAATAGAAAACCTTCATGTGTTGAATTGATATTCATTCGTTGATTAAAAATTCATGTGTTGAATGGTATTCGCGTTTTAAATATAAAAATCACTTTGTATCGACTATATGAACTGTGTAAAATAATCTTGTTTTGAAAGAAATTGTTTTATGATAAAAATCCTATTTTTGTCACCTATATGAACTATATAGAAAAATAGTGTTTTGAAATGAATTGTTTTACAATAAAAATCACATTTTTATTGTATGCATGAATCGTTGAAATGTGAAGTGTTAAAAATAGCCACTTGTTCAAAATATTCATTAATTAGCTAATGAAATGATTTGCACCTATGTATGTAACATTAGAATGAATGGTGTTTTTAAACCAAATAGAAATCAAATATGAAGTTGAATAGAAAATGATAAATGATAAGAACTGTATATATATGTACATGCATATTCATTGAACAGGTTATAGCAAACGGGCTAGAGAAGAGGAATAAAATTTTGTGCCCGACAAATAGGTACACATTTACTGTTTTGTTTGGGTGATGATTTTATGAGCATATTGGCTAGCCGCTTGGCTTTTTCTTTTTCTTTTTGAGATTAGAAGGACCGGGAAAGCTATTTGCGATTTCCCGATGCTCCCGGTGCAGGGGAGGTTATGGCGAAATTTTCCAAAATTTTAAGGCGTTAGTGAAATATTTGAAGTGAAAACGATATTGAAATTGTTGAATGAACTATATTTATATAAATATATAAATATAAATAAAATTAAAACGAAACGAGGCCGTGCAGTTCGTATTTTGAAACCGTGATTTCAAACAACTAATGCGGGAAATCCGACCGTTGGATTTTCCCGAAACCTCAACCGTCGGGTTCGCCTTGGAATAATCTTTCCAACGGCACCAACCTTGTAAAAATCCAACGGTTGGATTGTCTGGAATGTTTAATTCAAATCTGAAGAAAAACAGCGCCAGAAGCGATTATATTTATATATATAAATATAGTTATATATTTAATCGAATAACGACGCTGCAGTTCGTATTTTGAAATCGAAACTTCAAACGATTGTACCGGGAGATCCGACCGTCGGATTTTCCCGAAACTGGAACCGTTGGATTCGTTTTGAAAAGACCTTTCTAATGATGTAAATTTTGTGAAGATCCAACGGTTAGATTTTCAGATATGTGTAAATCAAATCTGAAGAAAAACAGCGCCACGGCCGCTTTATGGCCCGAAGCGTCGTTTTAAAGAAATTAGCTATTTTAAAATAAAAATAGCGATAAATCATTATAAACTACCATAAACAATATGGAGTGGAAATAAACTGAATTTGCTTGATTTATGTTGTACTTGATGGTTGAATGTGTTTGGTGTGAAAATTACATTAAAGAACAATATTGGTGTTGTCGAACAATTTAACCATTGAAATAAATTGATTTGAAATTCTAAATATACGTGAATTATTTGAAAAGGCCGAGTTAATTCTCATTTCAAATGATTGACCGACGATTGAAATTCGAAGATGAAGACGACGGTCGAAGACCGGAGATCTTCACCTCGTTTGAATGGTAACCGAGGTCCTGATTGGGAGGCATCCCGAAATATGGATAATGAGTGGTGATCGTCCAGACGTACGTGGTGATCGAAGGGTTTGCGAGGTATTTAGTGCCTCCGGTTTCGTTCAGACCCAGAACGGACTTGTAAATGGACTGTGTGTCTGACATTGGATTTTATTCTGTGTTGATTGATCTCTATTAAATATACATCTGTTTGGCGGCGGAGAATTTATTCTTTCGCTTAACGCCCTTCTCTGAGACGCACGAGCTCAGAGGTTGCATATCGATGGACGTCAGTCGCATGGCATGAATTGCCTGTGTGGCATGCTAAGATGCAATGATCAGGGCTTCTGTTGAAAAGCAAAGTCTTGTGGTGATGATCAAAGCACCGCCTGTGTGGCATAGCTTTGTGTATAACGTGAATTCGCGAGCCTCACACCCCGGTATGAACAAGAAACGGGAGGAAGGACCTCAGGGAGGGCATGCGTTTCTTTCTAGCTAGGGTGGTGTCAGTGACCTACCAGCCCTGACATTTATATACTTTTCACCTATGTGGTTGTTGCTGTTGCGAGGCGCCTTGGTTTGATCGGACGATCCGGGTCCGATGGAGTCATTCGTTGGCTCGTTTACGCCCCAAAGGGCGGGGAAACGTATTGTTCAGGAATTTTAATCCACATCGGTGGACCGGCCCTGTCGCTCCTAGGGTCACTCGAGCTCTGATCCTGAGGCTCGGGCTAGACAGTCTCGAATTCGGTAAGGACTATCTTTTGCCTTGGTTCATGACGGAAATCCAATTTCCAAATACGTGACTCTGCGGTTTTGATTGTACACCTATATATGGCGACATAGTGGTATGAGGCATTAATGCCGTCTATGATTGATAGTTATGATTTGAAATTGTTGTCAAAACATATAAACACTAGCAATAATATCAAATGCCTTTGTTTTATTCGTATCAAGCATATTTTGGCCGTTATAAGGTAAAAACTCTATCCTTCGGTTTGCGTTGCATTGTGTGATGGGAACTGAGTCTTATAACGACTTCATTTTTACAAAAAGCATAGCGATGTTTAAAAGAAAGATTTGTTTTAAAACACTGGCAATCCAATGGAGTAAACCCGTTCCACGAAAGTGGCGTAGTCCTGTGATTAGCCAAAAAATATATATGTGTTGAGTAGATTTCTCGTACCAGTCCCATGACTGACTCGTAGTTTGTTTCACTCTCAAACTCGGGTGCCCCTTTTTCCCTTTTTCTACACGGGCAGCCTTGTATTCAGGTTTAGCTGGTTCTTTCTGGATAGCTGGAGCTGAAGATGGATTCTATCATTTATCTCTTTTTATGCTATTCAGCTCCTATTGTACATATTTTGTTTATTTCCGCTGTAGACATTTATGTATAGCTGAACTGTACTTGTTCTAAGTAAGATCCTGTATACTGTGTAACTCTGATGATTACTTTTATCCAGTGTATTCTATTGTTCATTATCTGGTGTATTTATTTAATTTTGTTCTGTTATTATCTGTTTCTGTGTTATATTCCAAAGATAACCCTGGTCTCCGTCTGAACGGGATTTCGGGTCGTCTGAACACTTAACCAATTTGGCATGGTACGTGGGTTGAATTGAATACGTGATTGGGGGTTAAGTCAACTTGGACACATGGGCAAACATAACCAATATCAAAGCAAGGAAAAGTGGGGAATGATAAGATTAAATAATAAATAAACTTATCTTAGGGATAAGAAATGAATATGACTTAAGATGTAATACAAGACTCGAAGGGTGGGACGACTTATACCATGAAATAAGTTAATCTAAGCTGGAAACGTGGAAAAACACCCGTACGCTATCATTTGATAAAGAGAACTTAAGTCATGCTTGAATTCATTGGTAAACCTTAGTTAAAAGGAACTAAGTAAGAAACCTTAGTTAAAGAGAACTAAGTAACAGAAACTAAGTATCAAACCTTGGTTAAGAGAACCAAGTAATAAACCTTAGTTAAGAGAACTAAGTAAATAACGAGAAAGTGAACTAAGTAGTAAACCTTAGTTAAGAGGACTAAGTTGTGAACCTTAGTTAAGGAAGCTAATGATTTAGGAAACTAAGTAGTAAACCTTAGTTAAGAGAACTAAGTAGTAAACCTTAGTCAAGAAAGCTAAGTAGAACAAGAGGAGGAGCGAACGTCCATATGATCATGAAGAAGGCTCCAACGACCTGGGTTACGAAGCACGCGGCTTCGAGGGGACGTGAGGGTACTCTTGGTATCACTTTGTGAGGTTGCATATGATCCTCCTGGGCTCACAAAGGTTAAGGTCTGTGTTAGAAGAGCCAAGGTTATGCCTTGGTTGCAATATAAGCAACCTAAAGACTAGGATGGGTCAGCGTGAGGCGGCGATATCTGGTTTAGCCATGTGATAGCACGTCGTCGTCTACCTACCATCTTGAGTCAATCGAGCACGTGAAGCGGATGGGCGGAGAACTCCAAAAGACCATATACTTGCTATCTAGTTATGGGTGAGGTTGTCCAATAGGTTTGTGGGGGCATAGAGGGCCTGCGTACAGTTCTCATTCTTGATTTTCTTGGGTGCCTTTCATTAGTTGAGGGAGGGGTCAAGTGGGACCATAGCCACACACAGATAGAAACAGACCTTAGCATCCGCATCGGCAGATAACTTAAAGCTCCCGACCGAGTTTCGTGTTTCTTGATTAGCCCTGCCACGGGACTCGGGCCGTACATATAGAGGACATGTGCAACTAGACATCGATAACGATTGACGACACGTACGTGGGGAAAGTCTAGGAACATACATCGCTCTGGGTTGTGTGTCCTAGACTAGGGGCATCGTTCGATG
The DNA here is from genome assembly GCA_030737875.1 of Allium sativum. Classification (NCBI taxonomy): domain Eukaryota; kingdom Viridiplantae; phylum Streptophyta; class Magnoliopsida; order Asparagales; family Amaryllidaceae; genus Allium; species Allium sativum. Next base: position 930,907,141 of record CM060924.1, on the reverse strand, counting down.
GTAGCATAATCCCTTGTTAGACCTAGGTCGCGTAAACCCTGAATCTGAGAAGCATTCAATAGGTAGCATAAACCCCAGTGGGACTTGGGTAGCGTAATGTAATAATCCAGAAATCCGAGCCAATTTAAATTTTTTATTTTGGCAATTTTAGTGAATTTTGAATATTTAAAATAGATTATTTTAAATAATAGCGACGAGAAATTTATTTTGAACAGAATTAGAACGTATATATTTATTCGAATCGTCGTTAGAATATAAATATTTATTTATATATATAAAAGGAATTGAAAATGGGCGATAGTTCGATAATTCGATTTCAAAATTCAAATGAATGTACCGGGTGCGAAATAAACCGGGTTTTAGTGAAACCAAAAATAATAGAATCTATTTGAGAATATCTTTCCAACGAATCCGAAAAATCGAAATTTCATAGCGGGAATCAAAAGATATGTCCAGTTGAAAATTCAGAATAGTCGCTATGGAATTCTGGCCCTTAAAAATGGAAATTTTGCAAACGACCTCGGATTTCGACAAAACCACTTTTGTTGGATCCGCGATGTCAGGTTATTGCTAGATTCCAATTTTCATAATTTTTCGAATCAATATGTGAGCGAGGCAAAGGAAAACGCGTTTGACCAGTTTTAGTTGATTTTAATCGACTGGAAATTGGCCATTTTACAAATGGTCTCAGAATTCGACGAAACTAGTTTTGTTAGGATCGTATCGTTAATACGAAGCTAGAAGATATTTTTCGTGAATTTTTAGAGTGCATATGTGGCCCCAGTAAATTGAAATGTATGTTTAAAATTCAATATAATGATTTAAATGTTGATTTAGACGAAGACTGATCGAAACGATCGAATCAGCCTATGATACATATCCATTGTGTTCGGAATGGGAGTATTAAGCTAGGGACGACAGTCGACGGGTTTGATTTCGAGTTCGAAAATAAAAGTTGCTTTTTAGAGACAATTAAATATTATAAAATAAATTAATAAAACCTTTACCTACCCTCTCTCCCTCTCTCAGAAGTCAACAAAGTCAATAAGAAAAAGAAAAAAAACACGTGACCTAATCCACGCTGCCCTCCCCTCCAAATCCCGCCCCGTTCAGCCGCCTCCTCCGCCGCTGGAGGCGCAGGACCTCCGCCCCCTCCCTCACCTTCACCCTCTCCTCCGATCTAACCCCCTACCTCTCCCCTTCCGACGTGAAAACCCGTCGTTCCTCCCCTCTACGTCGCCGAGACCCGCGCCCAAACCCCATAGCCTCACCTCCGCCTCCGCCCAATGCTCCCCCCCAGCAACGGTCGACCTCCGGCCATCACTCCTCCAGCACAGCAAAACCCCCCTTCCTCGATTAAACAATGTGAGTTTTCTTTTATTGATTGTTTAATTTTCTTTTTCAGTTTTATAGAAAATATATAGGATATGATTTTTAATTTATGAAGCCACGATTTTTGTTAAGTAAAAGGAATTGATTTTTGGTTTGTAAATGATTCGGTTTTTATGTATATGAAGCATTAGTATTAAAAATATAATTTTTATTACAGTAGAAAGTTAAAAATATAATTTTTATACTAGTAGCATATTAAAAATATGAATTTTATATTATAAAAGTAGTAAAAATATAATTTTTATTTTTGTAGAGTAATAAAAATATAATTTTTAATTAAGTAGTGAAGTAAAAATATGATTTTTACTTCGATAAAAATAAGATCATTATAGGTGAAGTGAGTGGAAAATGTGAATTTTTATTTATAAACATCGAAATGAAAATGTGATTTTTGCTTTAAAGATAGTGAGATAAAGAAATAATTTTTATTGGAGTAAAGATTAGATTTTTGAAATATAAAGACGTGATTTTGGTTATATAAAAGAGGCGATTTTTATATACATGAAAGTGAAATAAAAAAATTGATTTTTAATGTGAACAGCGGGACAAGGACTGCATCAGAATTTCAAACAGATCCAGACGGTTCAGCAGTTCCGAAGCAAAGCACGGCGGAGTGGAACCCTCTGTGAGAACTCCTCACCTTTAAATTTATTTCAAGTTGAATTATATACTATGATGAAGATGGTGTTTAGTAGCACCCGACACCCGTCATCCACAGACCATGGACGGCTTGTATGCTTGTTTGTTTGATTTTGATGTGTAGTTGATTTTGTGATGTGAAATGAAATAAAATATTTTATAGTGGAAAATATTTTATAGTTAAAAATAGAATTTTTAACGTGTATTTAAAATAAATATTTATAAACAAATCGGAGATTTGTTTATATACACTGATTTGATTGATATTGATTGGGACGATAAATTTTACACATCGCCCAACTACACAAATAAAATCTGTGTTTGATTGTTTGAAACCCCACACGGGTATTGGGATGATATATGACATACACTAATCCCAATAATTAGTTGTATGTCGACCGATTGATCGACAGGCTGTTATAAGCGTTAAATATTTATATTTGATGCTAATACAGTGTGGAACGCACTCTGGATGATGGTTGATTATTTATCGTTGTTATTTTGTACATGTGTTGTAGAAAATCCATATAGTTAACATTATATGGTAATTGATTGGACCTCATCCCAGTTTTGAAATAGAAATATTTGAAATAGAATATTTGAAAATAGAAATATATGAAGCCGTGTTGATTAGATTGACGCCATTTTGACGTGAACGATATTTATATCGATTTTATTCAATTTTCAATGTATATTGAAAGTGATTTCGAAATTTAAATTATATTGAAAGAGATTTCGAAATTTGAATTATATTGGAAGTGATTTCAAAATTTGAATTATATTGAAAGTGATTTCGAAATTTGAATTATATTGAAAGTGATTTCGAAATTTGAATTATATTGAAAATAATCGAAATTCGAATTGAAATTGAAAAGAATTGAATTGAAATTGAAATTGAATAGAATTGAATTCGAATTGAAATTGAAAAGAATTGAATTCGAATTGAAATTGAAAAGAATTGAATTCGAATTGAAATTGAAAAGAATTGAATTTAAATTGAAATTGAATAGAATTGAATTCGAATTGAAATTGAATAGAATTGAATTCGAATTGGAATTGAATTAATTTGAAATTCAAATTGAATTGAAAACGAACTGAAATTGAATTAAAAATCGATTTGAATTGAAATCAATTTGAAAGGAATTTAAAACGAATTTATAAGGAAAAATTCAATTTTGATTTGAATTTGAATATGAAGTTGAAATCATTTCGAAAACGAATTTAAAACGATTTATAAAATACGTTTTAAAAGGAAATCGACGAAGTATATATTATATATATAATATAATGGCCTGAATAGAATGCACCGCGCCGCGGAAGTTCGTGAATTTCAAGCATTGACTTCGAATGGATATTGCGGGAGATCCGACCGACGGATTCTCCTAAAACCGGAACCATTGGGTTCGTATCGAAAAGAGCTTTCTAACAAATATTAGAAATTTGAAATCTAATTGTTGGATTTGGATCTATGTCCAAATCAAATTTGGAAAAGGTCGCTGTAAGTGCAGTTCGATGGCCGTTGGTGGAAATTGACTGTACGGACCTTGATAAAATTATTAAAAATATCGATAATTTGTGTAAAATTATAAGAAATGATCTGTGAAGAATTGGGATGAAAAACTCCATATTTGAAAAGATAAAAATAGATTTTATCGAAGTAAACTAGTTTTGAACTAGAATAATAATTTATTTATTTTTAAAATAAATATATTGGATTTGAAATGGTTTTGAAAATAACCAGAATTTCCAATAATTGAATTGGAATGGATTTGAATCGAAATTGTAATTGGAATATTTCGATGTTGAGTTTCGTGATTATATAGATATTTTTATGAAAATTTGAAAAATATACATATATATAACGTTATTTCCAATACGATATTTGTTGGTCGTAGAATTTGATATTGAATATAAGCTGATATATTTTCTATTCAGAGCCTTGTATTTCATATCAAATGTGATTTGGGTTTGTCGTGAATGTTGTCTTCATTAGCACTGTTCTTAAACACAGTTGAGAAAAAGATTAAATCTTTTTATTTAGATTTAATGAAGTGTACCAATTAAATAATATTTGATTGGAATGGAATTGATATTGATTTTTGGATTTATCGTGAACAGTGTTTTAAATAACACTTGTTCTTTAACCCGATAATGAATAGAATGTGATTTTGGGTTGTCGTGAGCGGTATCTTCAAAAATACTGTTCTTAGACCCAAAGGAGTTAAGAAAATCAAAAACTAACTGGAGATTAGTTAAGTTGAATGGTTTCTGGGGTATTGATCTGATGTTGGTTTCGGCCTTCGGGGTTAATACTTAGGGAATTGCTCACTTGCTAGTTTACGGTTAGGAACTGATCGAAATGTGATGTGATTTTGGGTTTATCGTGAACCGTGTTTTAAATGACACTGATTCTTTAACCCAGTTAAAGATTAAAACTAAGTGAAGTTTTAATGAATCTTTAATTAGATTGAAATGGTCGAGAAGGGAGTATCACCTGTTTTCCTCCAGGAGATAGTTAAATATTTAATTAGATTTGAACGTGAAATGGTAATTGAATTTACCGATAACACCGTGGAGTTAGATATGAAGTATTACCAGTTTTACTTCATGGGATGAATAGGTGGGGATTGGGAAATAAAATAAATGATTATTCCGGTGTGGTTCACTAATCCCGACTGGTTTGAATTGATATTCAAAAGAAGATTAAAGAATAAATTTAAAGAATTTATCTGTGATAAAATTAATGGGAACCTTTCCGAAAGTATAAGAATATTTGAACAAAAGAATATTCTGAATTGGAATGAGGCGTATGTTGTGTTTGTGTAACACGTGTTTATTAAATATACGCGAGTTGTTCAGAAAGACCGGGTTTATCCCATTCTGAATAACTGATTCGACGTGGTGTCGAAGATGAAGATGGTGGTTGAGGACCGGAGGTCTTCACGTCGTTTGGGTGATTACTGGTGATCTTGATTGGGCCGTACACCCAAGAGGAGGGAATCAGTTGGTGGTCGTCCAGACGCACTTGGAGATCGATGGATATGCGGGGTACTAGGTGCCTTCGGTTTCGTTCAGACCCAGAACGGACTTGTAAATGGACTGTGTGTTTGACATTGGATATCATTCATTGTGATTGATGGATATCGGTTTCATGGAGTGGTTTGCCTGTGTGGCATGCTAAGATGCAATTGATCAAGGCTTCTGTTGAAAAGCAAAGTCTTGTGGTGGATGATCAAAGCACGGCCTGTGTGGCGTAGCTTTGTGTAACGTTGATTCGCGAGCCTCACACCCCGGTTGTGAACCAGAAACGGGAGAGGACATCAGGGAGGGCATGCGTTTCTTTCTAGCTAGAAGTGGCGTCAGTGGTTTTACACGCCCTGACGAGTTTGACTTATGTGGTTGTTGCTGTTGCGAGGCGCCTCGGATATATCGGTCGATCCGGGACCGATGGAGTCATTCGTTGGCTTATTTACGCCCCAAAGGGTGGGAAACGTAGTTTTCCGACATAATAATCCTCATCGGTTGACTGACCCTGACGATCCAAAGGGTTGATGCGTTCTGATCCTGAGGCTCGGGCTAGAGAGTCTCAAATCGGTGAGGACTATCTTTTGCCTCGGTTCACAGATGGAAATCCAACTTCCAAATACGTGACATTTGCGGTTTTGATTGTAGAGCCTAGTATAGCGACATGATATATGGTACCCATGTCGTCTATGATTGATATTTATGATTGAAATTGTTTTAAACACTATACACTTATTATAGTATCAAATGACTTGTTTTAAAACGTATCAAGCATGCATTGGCTATTATAAGAGAAAACCCTATCCTCCGGCTTGCGTTGCATTGTGTGATGGGACCTGGGTCTTATAATAGCTTCATTTTTCTTTATTTAGCATTACGCTGTTTGTTTTATGCACTGGTATTCTTGGGAGGAAACCCGTTCCGCGTTAGTGGCGTGGTCCCTTGATTTACCGAACTTTAAAATAAAGATTAATAACTGTTTTAGTTCTCACACCAGTCCCATGACTGACCTAGAGTTTACTGTTTTAACCTAAACACTAGGTGCCCTTATTTTGACACGGGCAGCTAGTAGTTTTGGTTTTGCAGATTTATATTCACAGGATCCTGGTTTACAGCTGGAGCGATACTCGGAAAGCTTTGTATCCGCGTATTACTTCTAGTTGTGCATTGTATTATTTTCCGCTGCTATGTAATGTATTGTAATCTCTTGTATTTTCTGTTGTAATTTTATTTGTTTATGCTCTGTATATTCTTGTATCTGATGGAATTGTTGTAATATACAATGAAATGTTCTTCTGTCTGCGTTCTAATTTGTCGTGTTCTCAAAACAATCAGTGGTTTCGAACGGTCTTGGTCGGTTTAGCGATCGATTCGGATTGAGCGAAATTCCTTGTTGTCACATTTGGTATCAGAGCTTTGGTTTACAAAGCTTAGAGAACAAGGCACCTTAGAACCACATGAAAGAATTCATCAGATATTGGATTAGTAATATCCAATGGGAATGACTCGTTAGAGATGGGATCAGTAGTATCCTAGAACGAGTGTGAAGAGTATATGTTTGAAAGTGAAAACAAATTTTGTTTTGAAATTTAAATCAATTATTCGTATTTGATTATTTATTTATATTGTTTTGGACAGTCCACTATATAAAGATTTTGCGTATACGTCTGATCCTCGTGTATTTGAAATTTTAATATACTGGATAGATATAGAATTACACCCTAATCGCCCGGAGATGATTTTGATGATGGAGCTCCATCATTAGAATTTATGTTCGAGTGACAAAAGTGGGCTTTCTATATGTTTCCTATTGACTACTGTGAGAACCAAAATTAGATAGGGCCTATTGTTGTGATTTGGCATCAAAAATGTGATTTTTAACTATATATCAAAGTTATGAATTTGAAACGTTAATCAACTAATTGATTGCTGGTTGTGTTGTTTGATTACAGTTTGATTAATTTATTGTTGAACAATTATGTCAATTTGTATCAAATAGTGAATTGTATTGGAAATTAGTCGCATTTGCATGCATATACACGTACTTACATTGAACAGGTCATTGCAAAGAGGCTCGAGCAGAAGAATACAATTGTTTGCCCGACAAATAGGTACATGTTTACCATAATTTACTGTTTTGTTTGGGTGAAGATGATTTTATGAGCCGATTGGCTTTTTCTTTTTCTTTTGTACTGAAGAAGGCCATGGGAGGCAATATGAAATATCCCGAAGTCCCCGATGCAGGGGAGGTTATGGCGATTTTTTTTGAAAATTTAGGGTGTTAGCCAAATTTTTGAAAAATTTGAAAGGTTCTTAGAAACTGAAAAGTTGAAGAACTTAGGCCGTAGTGAAAATACTGAAAGTTGAGTTGATTTGTTAAACAACTTTCGGCTTCGTTCCTTTTCGGGAACGAAAAGTTTTAAGTGGGGGAGATTGTAATAACCCGGAAATTCGAGCCAATTTAAAAATTTTATTTTGGCAATTTTAGTGAATTTTGAATATTTAAAATAGATTATTTTGAATAATAGCGACGAGAAATTTATTTTGAATAGAATTAGAACATATATATTTATTCGAATCGTCATTAGAATATAAATATTTATTTATATATATAAAAGGAATTGAAAATGGGCGGTAGTTCGATAATTCGATTTCAAAATTCAAATGAATGTAATGGGTGCAAAATAAACCGGATTTTAGTGAAACCAAAAATAATAGAATCTATTTGAGAATATCTTTCCAACGAATCCGAAAAATCGAAATTTCATAGCGGGAATCAAAAGATATGTCTAGTTGAAAATTCAGAATAGTCGCTATGGAATTCTGGCCCTTAAAAATGGAAATTTTGCAAACGACCTAGGATTTCGACGAAATCACTTTTGTTGGATCCGCGATGTCAAGTTATTGCTAGATTCCAATTTTCATAATTTTTTGAATCAATATGTGAGCGAGGCAAAAGAAAACGCGTTTGACCAGTTTCAGTTGATTTTAATCGACTGGAAATTGGCCATTTTTCAAACGGTCTCAGAATTCGACAAAACTAGTTTTGTTAGGACCGTATCGTTAATACGCAGCTAGAAAATATTTTTCGGGAATTTTTAGAGTGCATATGTGGCCCCGGTAAATTGAAATGTACGTTTAAAATTCAATATAATGATTTAAATGTTGATTTAGATGAAAACTGATCGAAACGATTGAATCAGCCTATGATACATATCCCATTGTGTACGGAATGGGAGTATTACGCTAGGGACGATAGTCGGCGGGTTTGATTTCGAGTTCGAAAATAAAAGTTACTTTTTGGAGATAATTAAATATTATAAAATAAATTATTAAAACCTTTACCTACCATCTCTCCCTCTCTCAGAAGTCAACAAAGTCAATAAGAAAAAGAAAAAAACACGCGACCTAATCCACGCCGCCCACCCCTCCAAATCGCGCCCCGATCAGCCCCCTCCTCCGCCGCCGGAGGCGCAGGAACTCCACCCCCTCCCTCACTTCACCCCCTCCTCCGATCTAACCCCCTCCCTCTCCCCTTCCGACGTGAAAACCCGCCGTTCCTCCCCCCTACGTCGCCGAGACCCGCGCCCAAACCCCATAGCCTCACCTCCGCCTCCGCCCAATGCTTTCCCCCTGCGACGGTCGGCCTCCGGCCATCACTCCTCCAGCACAGCAAAACCCCCCTTCCTCGATTAAACAATGTGAGTTTTCTTTTATTGATTGTTTAATTTTCTTTTTCAGTTTTATAGAAAATATATTGGATATGATTTCTAATTTATGAAGCCACGATTTTTGTTAAGTAAAAGGAATTGGTTTTTGGTTTGTAAATGATTCGGTTTTTATGTATATGAAGCGTTAGTATTAAAAATATAATTTTTATTATAGCAGAAAGTTAAAAATATAATTTTTATACTAGTGGCATATTAAAAATATGATTTTTATATTATAAAAGTAGTAAAAATATAATTTTTATTTATGTAGAGTAATAAAAATATAATTTTTAATTAAGTAGTGAAGTAAAAATATGATTTTTACTTCGATAAAAATAAGATCTTTATAGGTGAAGTGAGTGGAAAATGTGAATTTTTATTTATAAACATCGAAATGGAAATGTGCATTTTGCTTTAAAGATAGTGAGATAAAGAAATATTTTTTATTGGAGTAAAGATTAGATTTTTGAAATATAAAGACGTGATTTTGGTTATATAAAAGAGGCGATTTTTATGTACATGAAAGTGAAATAAAAAAATTGATTTTTAATGTGAACAGCGGGACAGGACTGCATCAGAATTTCAAGCAGATCCAGACGGTTCAGCAGTTCAGAAGCAAAGCACGGCGGAGTGGAACTCTCTGTGAGAACTCCTCACCTTTAAATTTATTTCTAGTTGAATTATATACTAGGATGCAGACGGTGTTTAGTGGCACCGGACACCCGTCGTCCACAGACCATGGACGGCTTGTATGCTTGTTTGTTTGATTTTGATGTGTAGTTTATTGTGTGATGTGATGTGAAATGAAATAAAATATTTTATAGTGGAAAATATTTTATAGTTAAAAATAGAATTTTTAACGTGTATTTAAAATAAATATTTATAAACATATCGGAGATTTGTTTATATACACTGATTTGATTGATATTGATTGGGACGGTAAATTTTACACATCGCCCAACTGCACAAATAAAATCAGTGTTTGATTGTCTGAAACCCCACACGAGTATTGGGATGATATATGACATACACTAATCCCAATAATTAGTTGTATGTCGATCGATTGATTGACAGGCTGTTATACGCGTTAAATATTTATATTTGATGCTTATACAGTGTGGAACGCACTCTGGATGATGGTTGGTTATTTATCGTTGTTATTTTGTACATGTGTTGAAGAAAATCCATATAATTAACATTATATGGTAATTGATTGGGCCTCATCCCAGTTTTGAAATAGAAATATTTGAAAAGGAAATATTTGAAATAGAATATTTGAAAATAGAAATATATGAAGCCGTGTTGATTAGATTGACGCCATTTTGACGTGAACGATATTTATATCGATTTTATTCAATTTTCAATGTATATTGAAAGTGATTTCGAAATTTGAATTATATTGATAGAGATTTCAAAATTTGAATTATATTAAAAGTGATTTCGAAATTTGAATTATATTGAAAGTGATTTCGAAATTTGAATTATATTGAAAGTGATTTCGAAATTTGAATTATATTGAAAATAATCGAAATTCGAATTGAAATTGAAAAGAATTGAATTCAAATTGAAATTGAAAAGAATTGAATTCAAATTGAAATTGAATAGAATTGAATTCGAATTTAAATTGAAAAGAATTGAATTCGAATTGAAATTGGAAAGAATTTAATTCGAATTGAAATTGAAAAGAATTGAATTCAAATTGAAATTGAATAGAATTGAATTCGAATTGAAATTGAATAGAATTTAATTCGAATTGGAATTGAATTAATTTGAAATTCAAGTTGAATTGAAAACGAACTCAAATTGAATTAAAAATCGATTTGAATTGAAATCAAATTGAAAGGAATTTAAAACGAATTTATAAGGAAAAATTCAACTTTGATTTGAATTTGAATATGAAGTTGAAATCATTTCGAAAACGAATTTAAAACGATTTATAAAATACATTTTAAAAGGAAATCGACGAAGTATATATTATATATATTATATATATAATATAATGGCCTGAATAGAACGCACCGCACCGCGGTAGTTCGTGAGTTTCGACCATTGACTTTAAATGGATATTGCGGGAGATCCGACCGTCGGATTCTCCTAAAACTAGAACCGTTGGGTTCGTATCGAAAAGAGCTTTCTAACGAATATTAGAAATTTGAAATCTAACGGTTGGATTTGGAATTATGTCCAAATCAAATTTGGAAAAGATCGCTGTAAGTGCAGTTCGATGGCCGTTGGTGGAAATCGACTGTTCGGGCCTTGATAAAATTATTAAAAATATTGATAATTTGTGTGAAATTATAAGAAATGATCTGTGAAGAATTGGGATGAAAAACTCCATATTTGAAAAGATAAAAATAGATTTTTATCGAAATAAACTAGTTTTGAACTAGAATAATAATTTATTTATTTTTAAAATAAATAAACTGGATTTGAAATGGTTTTGAAATTAACCAGAACTTCCAATAATTGAATTGGAATGGATTTGAATCGAAATTGTCTTTGGAATATTTCGATGTTGAGTTTCGTGATTATACAGATATTGTTATGGAAATTTGAAAGATATACATATATATATCGTTATATCCAGTACGATATTTGTTGGTCGTAGAATTTGATATTGAATATAAGCCGATATATTTTCTATTCAGAGCCTTGTATTTAATATCAAATGTGATTTGGGTTTGTCGTGAATGGTGTCTTCATTAACACTGTTCTTAAACCCAATTGAGAAAAAGATTAAATCCTTTTATTTAGATTTAATGAAGTGTACCAATTAAATAATATTTAATTGGAATGGAATTGATATTGATTTTTGGATTTATCGTGAACAGTGTTTTAAATAACACTTGTTCTTTAACCCGATAATGAATAGAATGTGATTTTGGGTTGTCATGAGCGGTATCTTCAAAAATACTGTTCTTAGACCCAAAGGAGTTAAGAAAATCAAAAACTAACTGGAGATTAGTTAAGTTGAATGGTTTCTGGGGTATTGATCTGATGTTGGTTTCGGCCTTCGGGGTTAAAACTTAGGGAATTGCTCACTTGCTAGTTTACGGTTAGGAACCAATCAAAATGTGATGTGATTTTGGGTTTACCGTGAATCGTGTTTTAAATGACACTGATTCTTTAACCCAGTAAAAGATTAAAACTAAGTGGAGTTTTAATGAATCTTTAATTAGATTGAAATGGTCGAGAATGGAGTATCACCAGTTTTCCTCCAGGCGATAGTTAAATCTTTAATTAGATTTGAACGTGAAATGTAATTGAATTTACCGATAACACCGTGGTGTCAGATATGAAGTATTACCAGTTTTACTTCATGGGATGAATAGGTGGGGATTGGGAAATAAAATAAATGATTACTCCGGTGTGGTTTGCTAATCCCGACTGGTTTGAATTGATATTTAAAAGAAGATTAAAGAATAAATTTAAAGAATTTATCTATGATAAAATTAATGGGAACCTTTCCCAAAGTATAAGAATATTTGAACAAAAGAATATTCTGAATTGGAATGAGGCATATGTTGTGTTTGTGTAACACGTGTTTATTAAATATACGCGAGTTGTTCAGAAAGACCGGGTTTATCCCATTCTGAATAACTGATTCGACGTGGTGTCGAAGATGAAGATGGTGGTTGAAGACCGGAGGTCTTCACGTCGTTTCGGTGATTACTGATTATCTTGATTGGGCCGTACACCCAAGAGGAGGGAATCAGTTGGTGGTCGTCCAGACGCACTTGGAGATCGATGGATATGCGAGGTACTAGGTGCCTCCGGTTTCGTTCAGACTCAGAACGGACTTGTAAATGGACTGTGTGTTTGACATTGGATTTCATTCTGTGTGATTGATGGATATCGGTTGCATGAAGTGGTTTGCCTGTGTGGCATGCTAAGATGCAATTGATCAAGGCTTCTGTTGAAAAGCAAAGTCTTGTGGTGGATGATCAAAGCACGGCCTGTGTGGCGTAGCTTTGTGTAACGTTGATTCGCGAGCCTCACACCCCGGTTGTGAACCAGAAACGGGAGAGGACATCAGGGATGGCATGCGTTTCTTTCTAGCTGGAAGTGGCGTCAGTGGTTTTACACGCCTTGACGAGTTTGACTTATGTGGTTGTTGTTGTTGCGAGGCGCCTCGGATATATCGGTCGATCCGGGACCGATGGAGTCATTCGTTGGCTCATTTACGCCCCCAAAGGGCGGGGAAACGTAGTGTTCAGGCATAATAATCCACATCGGTGGACCGGCCCCGACGATCCAAAGGGTTGATGCGTTCTGATCCTGAGGCTCGGGCTAGAGAGTCTCGAATCGGTGAGGACTATCTTTTGCCTCGGTTCACAGATGGAAATCCAACTTCCAAATACGTGACATTTGCGGTTTTGATTGTAGAGCCTAGTATGGCGACATGATATATGGTACCCATGCCGTCTATGATTGATATTTATGATTGAAATTGTTTTAAACACTATACACTTATTATAGTATCAAATGACTTGTTTTAAAACGTATCAAGCATGCTTTGGCTATTATAAGAGAAAACCCTATCCTCCGGCTTGCGTAGCATTGTGTGATGGGACCTGGGTCTTATAATAGCTTCATTTTTCTTTATTTAGCATTACGCTATTTGTTTTATGCACTGGTATTCTTTGGAGGAAACCTGTTCCGCGTTAGCAGCGTGGTCCCTTGATTTACCGAACTTTAAAATAAAGATTAATTACTGTTTTAGTTCTCACACCTGTCCTATGACTGACCTGGAGTTTATTATTTTAACATAAACTCTGGGTGCCCTTATTTTGACAAGGGCAGCTAGTAGTTTTAGTTTTGCAGATTTATATTCACAGGATCCTGATTTACAGCTGGAGCCTCGGAAAGCTTTGTATCCGCGTATTACTTCTAGTTGTGTATTGTACTATTTTCCGCTGCTATGTAATGTATTGTAATCTCTGGTATTTTCTGTTGTAATTTTATTTGTTTATGCTCTGTATATTCTTGTATCTGATGGAATCGTTGTAATATACAATGAAATGTTCTTCTGTCTGCGTTCTAATTTGTCGTGTTCTCAAAACAATCAGGGGTTTCGAACGGTCTTGGTCTGTTTAGCGATCGATTTGGATCGAGCGAAATTCCTTGTTGTCACATGTAAACCCTGGTTGAATCTAGGAAGCACTCGATAGTAAACCTTAGACTAGATCTAGATGATACACGGAATCTAGCAAGATCGATAGTGGCAGTCCAAACGATTTCGAGAATGGTGCACTACACTAAAGTAGTATAGATTTACATGATGAAGCCCATACGACATACGACAAGGGACTATATATATATATATATATATATATATATATATATATATATATATATATATAGATATATATATATGTGGAAAGGATTAGTCGAGTTGGGGGTATCTACATATACGTTGTATTAGGTTAACCTACTAGTGGGACATAAGTATAGCCTAGAGAGCTAATATCGCGAATAACCTAATAAGCAAGAAAATATAACTGAACGGTATATGTAGGATTATACAGAAGTTTATTCTAAGTCCACTCACACAGAACTTATGTTCAGACCCCCTCCTCATTACATGCTTCTAGGTTAGGTTCATGACAGAGATGGTATAGCTTTGGATACTGGTTTAGCAGTATTGTTATTAAGGTAAAGCAATATTTGAATATTATACTTTACTTCCTTCCGCTGTGAGATGCTTTACGAATTCTGACCTATTTCTTTTTCTCTGTCTTTTTCTGTAGGATACCAGAGCACCCAACTCGGGTCTCGATGGATAGAATTTGAAATTTTCGGTCTGTCAGAATCCGGTTTGTCACAAATAAGGTTCCTCCGGTTTCGTTCAGACCCAGAACGGACTTGTAAATGGATGTGTGTATAACATTGGATTTCATTCTGTGTGATTGATATACATCGGTTGCATAGCGTGAATTGCCTGTGTGGTATGCTGAGATGCAAATGATCAAGGCTTCTGTTGAAAAGCGGAGTCTTATGGTTGATGATCAAAGTACGGCTTTAATATAGCATAGCTTTGTGTAGCGTTAATTCGCGAGCCTCACACCCCGGTGTGGACCAGAAACGGGAGAGGACCTCAGGGAGGGCATGCGTTTCCTTCTAGCTAGGAGTGGTGTCAGTGTTTTACTAGCCCTGATATTTTACTTATGTGAATGATGGATTGCGAGGCGCCTCAATTATATCGGTCGATCCGGGGCCGATGGAGTCATTTGGCTCATTTACGCCCCATAGGGCAGGGAAACATATTGTTCAAGGTTTTTTTAATCCACATTGCATTTTGATGGGCCATCCCTAATGATCCAATGGTCACTCGAGCTCTGATCCTGAGGGGCGGGCTAGAGCGTCTCGAAGCAGTAAGGACGATCCCTTGCCTTGGTTCATAGATGGAAATCCAACTTCCAATATGACATTTTGCGGTTTTGATTGTAGAGCCTAGTATGACGATATAGTGGGATGGGGCACTCATGCCGTCTATGATTGATACTTATGATTGAAATTGTTTTGACACTATACACTTATAGTAATAATAAAAGATGAAATTTCACGTACCAAGCATTTTTGGCTATTATAAGGTAAAAACTCTATCCTCCGGCTTGCATTGCATTGTGTGATGGGACCTGATTCTTATAATAGCTTCATTGTTCTTTATTTAGCATTGCGCTGTTTGTTTTATGTACTAGTATTCTTGGGAGGAAACTCGTTTTGTGTTATATGGCATGGTCCCTTGATTTGCCTAACTTTAAAATCAAAAGAATAACTGTTTTAGTTCTCACACCAGTCACATGACTGACCTGGAGTTTCTTGTTTTAACCTAAACTTTGGGTGCCCCTATTTCCACACGGGCAATTAGTAGTTTTGGTTTTGTAGATTTATATTCACAGGATCTTGGTATACAGTTGGAATGATATTCGGAAAGCTCTATATCTGTATATTCCTTTCAGTTGTGTTTGGTATTATTTTCCACTGCTATGTAATGTATTGTAATCTCTGATATTTATCAAATGTATATTATTTATTCATACTCTGTATATTCTTGTATTCTGATGAAATTGTTGTAATAAGCAATAAAATGTTCTTCTGTTTGTGTTCTGATTTGTCTTGTCCTCAGTGCAATCCGTGATTTCCCGTAAGGGGGATTTCGGGTTGTTACAATTGGATTGCCAGTGCATAAGTTCTATAAATTTTAGGTCAAAAACAACGCAATGCTTTTTAGAAAATGAAATCACTATAAGACTCAAGTCCCATCGCACAATGCAACGTCTCAGGATTCGAGACGCTCTAGTAATGTCCAAGGATTCCCCGCAGTGAACCCTTGGATACAGCAGGGTCGGTCCACAAATAACACTAGTGGATTGGCAATTCCTGAACAAACGCTCCCTGATCCTATTGGACCTATAAATTGGCCATTGGCGACCAATAAAAAAAATCCGAGGTGCCTCATTCCATCAACCACATAAGTAAAATGTCAGGCCTTGTAAAAACCCAAACACCACTTCTATCTAGAAAGAAACGTGTGCACTCCCTGCGTTCCCTTGTCCCGTTTTTGACTCTACTGGGGTGTGAGGCTCGCGAGGTAACGTAATACACAAAGCTATGACTAAATAGGCTATGCTTTGATCATCATCCACAAGGCTCTGCTTTTCAACAAAACCCTCGATCAATTGCATCTTGGCATGTCACATTGACAGTCCATACCATGCGATCGATAACTACCAATGTATAACCTTTGAGCTCATGTGTCTCAAAGAAGGGTGTTAAGCAAGAGAATAAATTCTCCGCCACCACAGATATATATTAATAGATATCAATTTAATTACACTGCATGAAATTCAATGTCAGACACACATCCATTACAGGTCCGCTTTGGGTCTGAATGAAACCGGAGTCACCTTATTCCTCGTCCCGTATGTCCAATACGGAAGTGAGGTGCTCGCGTATCCGGATGATCAACAAGTACGCCCGGACAACTACCACTTTAACCCTTTATTGGTAGCTAGCCAATGCCAAGCATCTGTAATGTCCCGTATTTTGATGGGGTATAATAATTAATTTTATTTAATTATTTAAAATATGGTTTGGTAATTTAAATGGTTTAAATTAAAATAACTATTGAATATTTAATTAAGGTAATAATTAAATAATATATTTAATTCTGAAATAATCATAATTGGCTGAAATGGAAATATTGTGTGAATTGGGCAAATTCAAAATATATAATTCAGTTTAAAATTGAATTACGATAACGAATATATTTAATTAACGATGGTTGAACGTATAAATTATATTATAATTATAATCGAGCTCGAAATGGCGCTGTAGTTCGTAATTTGGCGATTCGAACTTCAAATGGATATACAGGGTCTGTTTTAAATCGGATTTCTATGAAACAAGAAACGTTCGGAGCTGGTGAAGTATATTTTTCTAATGGAAGAGAAAAATCGGGATTTCATTGTGTAGATTTTGATTTATGTCCAAATCAAATTTTAGAAAAGTCGATATGGAATTTCTTTATAATTTATATCGATTTATTTATATTTTAAATGGATTTTAAATATAAATCGAATATCGATGTAACACTGGATTTGGAATGTCTCGTTATAAATCCCGATATGGAGCTGTATGATATTCTATTGTGAATATATATGATAATATAAATTTATTTATATTTAATTCAATTGTTTTTAAATATATTTAATATTTAAAATAGTTTATTTAGAGCTTTAAAAATAGCCAGTTTTGCAAACGACCTCTGATTTCGACGAAACTAATTTTGTTGGATCCGCAATATTAAATTATTGCTTGATTTCAATTTTCGTGATTTTTGGAGTCAGTGTGTGGCCGTACGGATTTTTAATGTGAAAAGCAGTCAGTATTTTAATGGTTAAAAATACGCTATTTTTGCAAACAGTGTCGGAATTTAACAAAACCAATTTTATTGAGTCTGAAATATTGTAGTGTAGCGGGATATCAAATTTCGTGGAATTCCGAGTTGATATGAAGTCGTGATAGCTTATAACACGTGACATGAATATAATGGATTATAATATATATGTAACACCCCGTAATTCTGTGACATTAAGATTCTCAAATTAAAGTATAATTAATTTTTAAAAGAAAAATTAAAAGAAAAAGATCCATGCAGTTGTTTAATTTAAGTATTGTAACTAACATGAAAAAGAGAAGTAAGGAGAGAACAATAATTATTATTGTTCTAAGACTTATTAACAAAAGCCTCTGTAGCTCAGTTGGTTAAGGCATTGGATTTGTAGCATGGAGGTCGGGGGTTCGAACCCCGGTGGCGACATAATTTTTTATCTTTGTTTTAGAGAGGGCCAACTGAACATGCAAATATATGTACGTATACAAATTCAAAATTTGAAAGGATAAGAACGTACATATAAGGAAATAAAGAAAATATATATATACATATGAGAATATAAATATAGCGGCGACATAATTTTTTATCTTTGTTTTAGAGAGGGCCAACTGAACATGCAAATATATGTACGTATACAAATTCAAAATTTGAAAGGATAAGAACGTACATATAAGGAAATAAAGAAAATATATATATACATATGAGAATAAAAATATATATATATATATATGCAAAAATATATGTATACGAAAGATAAAATTCAAGATAAGGCTACAGTCAATGAAATATGGCAACATCATTTGAATTTTTGAAAGTTGTGCGTATATATATACGCATAAAATGGTCGTTAGAGGAATTGTATACATATAAGAATATTTCATGTGAATAAAACAGTTAAATAAATTCCAGAAATTCAAAAGTTCGAAAATCAAACTTCTACGCCAAAACAATTCATTCGAAATTCAAATTTCTACGCCAAAATAGCTTGTGGGACCCAATGCTGACTCAGTACTGCGTGTATGATAAGGTTTGGCTAGATTCATCTACGTACCTGGACTATTTTCTTAACTGGGTTCAATGCTGACTCAGCGCTGCGTGTACGATAAGGTCTTGAGCAGCTATATAAACAGCCCTAGTCTTCATTCTCTTTGCACCAATTCTCTTCTATCCTTATGCTGCTAAGATTCATGTCTTCTTCCCCTCCTCTAAATTTTCTTAAATAATTAAAATAAAATATAAATTCAAGACATGGAGATGCTGCTCAAATCTGTTCAAGAGAAGATTCAAATCAAAGTGAAGAATTCAAAGGCTAAATCAACAAACCTCGAGCAACGACATACGAACCTTAGCATCGCCGTTCTTCTATTCTAGATCTAATTTCTGTAAGTTGGTTATTTCTAGACTTGAACGTTTTATTTTTACTTGTGACATGAAATTAAAAGGATATAAGAAAAATGCCTAATCTCTTCACTTGGATCTGTGTTTATTTAAGTTTTTAGATCTAATTCTTGACTATGGCCCAGAACATACTATGACTTTGATTGACGGCCTATGACTATTGAACAAAGAGGATATGCCTATGCCTATGATCATGATTATGAGAACTATGACCATGAACCTATTGCCTTTGAATTACGAACATGAACCTTGATTTGGGACATACAACATATGACTATGACATTGCATATGACAATGACTTACGACTATGGGAATTATTTTCCCTTTTGGACTATGAACATTGCCTATAACTATGAACTTTGTCTATGATTCATAATTAGGAAAATTGTTGCTTAAGTTTTGTGGCTATGAAATTGGGTCTAAACCTGATTATCTATTTTATCTGTTCCTTGTTTTTCTTTGGTTTTAGAATGTGGGAATTTACCTATTCAGTTAGGTCTACCCATGTTCTTGAACCTATTCTATCTATTGGTTTTAGACCGTGGGAATTTACCTATTAAGTTAGGTCTACCCATATTCTTGAACCTACGTCGTTATCCAAACCTTTTATGCCAGTTATTATTCCTTTTCATAGCATCTTTGGTTCATTCCCTATTTTCTACGAATCTAGATTTATTTACAATCTAGGTTAAATCACGATTATACGAACGGTGGGAATGCAATTTGGGGAAAATATGAAAATGAACATAAATGTAGTTATAAGCTTGGAAATTGGCATAAATTGGGAATATGTATTATGGCATGTTCATAGGAATGCAAATTGGATAAGTTTGACATATTAAATTTAGTATTAGCAAGTAAGCTAAATTTTAGGCATGAAATGAAAACTAGAATAATAATTCTAGTCTTACCATAAACTGTGAATTAGGAATGTTAAATCAAAATTGTGTTAATTAAAGATTTGGAATAAGTATATTAGCACAATTTTGAATTTAGCCATAATTTTGAGAAATTGTCATGTTTAGAATAAATTATGGTTAGTGACACTTAATTTGGTATAATTTACATACCAAAAAGGTATAAATATGATAAATAAGAGGGAACGGGCCACAATAATAAATGTGACAATGTACATTAAAAGTGTAATAATGAAATAAGTAAATTAGGAGTAAATTTACTTATAGAATTTGTCATAAATGATAAATTGTTCATTTACCACAAAATATGTAACATGCATGTAGGTAAAGTTTTGGCCATAAATTATAAACTAGGATATTTAATCTAGTCTTGGCAATGAAATAGGAAATGGCCTGAACTGCAAGTTGGGTTAGGACTTGGGCCTAGAATATAAGTATACTAGTGGGCAGGACAAAATGAAAATGGTATAGGCCAAGTTTATTTAAAAAGGGAAAATGGACTTTGAAGATAAATTGTTGACAATTTATATATGGACAAAAGAAAGTTTTTCCTTTGAATAACACATACACCTGAAAGTTCTAGGGTAACAGAGAGGATAGTGTCTAGGCTTGGGTTTGGAAAATACAAGTTTCCTGCCCTCCCTGGCTATCCCTAACTGATCCGAAGGACGGGATGGTTGTTTTCAAAACCAGATTTGGAAATTAATCAAAAACCCTTTGAACTTAGAAAACATGAATATGCCTAACCCGAGGTTAGACTGAGTTGCGGTGTAAACCTGCCCGGAACCGACCGGCATATCCAGTAACCGCAGCAATATCGGTCTAATGTGAGAGGTTGCGGCTTTAATTTATTAATTAAAGCTAGAACAAGAATGGGAGAGTTAAGTCCATAGAAACACTTAACCAATTTAACACAGTTAAGCAAGAATGGGTGGGTTAAGTCCATAGAAACACTTAACCAACTTAACACAGTTAAGCTAGAATGGGAAGGTTAAGTCCATAGGAACACTTAACCAACTTAACAGAATTAAGCTAGAATGGGAAGGTTAAGGAACACTTAACGAACTTAGCACAGTTAAAGCTAGAATGGGAGGGTTAAGTCCATGGGAATACTTAGCCAAATTAACATGTTGACTAGACTAGAAGGTGGGGTTAAGTAAAGTTAATACACTTAGCCAATTTAACATGTTAATTAGACTAGAGGTTGGGGTTAAGTAATACACTTAGCCAATTTAATATGTTAGATGGACTAGACCATAGGGTTAAGTAAACTTGAACGCTTAACCATCAGAATATGATAAATGAATAGAGTTAAGTAAAAAGCATAAAGGGATAACACTTAACCAGTTTAACAGGATAAGGGAAGAGGGTTAAGATAGCTTGAATCGACTAAATACACTTAACCAATCCAACCTGGAGAGAAAGAAAACTACGTAGTAAACCTCAGTTGAAAAGGGGACTAAGTAGTAAAACTTAGTTAAGAAAACAAGGAATTTGGAAACTAAGTGGTAAACCTTAGTTAGTAGAACTAAGTAGTAATTCTTAGTATAACACGAAGGAGCGGACGTCCATCTGATTTTAAAGAAGACTCCAACGAATTGGGATACGAAGCCCGAGGCTTCGAGGGGACGTGAGGGTACTCTTGGTATCCCTCTGTGAGGCTGCAGATGATCCGCCTGGGCGCACAGAGGTTAAGGTCTGCAGTAGAAGAGCCAAGGGTATGCCTTGGTAGCAATATATGGCAACCAAAAGACTAGGATGGATCAGCGCGATTCGGCGAGAAGACGGAAGCCCTGTGATAGCAACTCGTCGTCTACCTACCATCTTCAGTCAAGCGAGACACGTGAAGCGGGAAGGCTGGAGGACTCATACGGACCACATACTTGCTATCTAGTTGTGGTTGCGGGGTGTTGTTGGCCATAGAAATTTGTGGGGAAGAAAGGGACCTTCGTACAGTTCTCATTTTACAAGGGTGGCCTTCCATTAGTTGAGGGAGGGGTCGAGTGGGACCATAGCCACTGGAAAAACAGACCTTAGCATCTGCATCGGCAGATATTGAAAGCTCCCGACCGAGTTCCGTATTTCTAGAGTAGCCCTGACAGCGGAACTCGGACCGCACATTACTGGACATGTGCATCTAGACAAGCGATAACGATTCGCGATACATGCGTGGGAAAAGTCTAGGAACATGTACCACCCTAGGTGGTGTGTCCTAGACTAAAGGGCATCGTTCGACAGGTAGCATAATCCCTAGTTTGGAACTAGGTGGCATAAACCCCGAATCCAAGAAGCATTCAGAAAAATAGCGTAAGTTCTAGTTGAATCTAGAAGGTGTAACGACCCGTGTTCTACATATCATAGGATTTTAGAATATTTATTTCTTTCCCGTGTGAAGTTGTATGGTCATGTAACTTTGGGAAACATTTATTAGAGTCATTTCCCCTGTTCATGATTTTTGTCGATTTTTAAATGACCATTTTGCCCCTAGTCAGTACTGTTTTGGCCATAACTTTTGATAGGGAAGGAATTTTGACCTGAAACCACTTCCATTAGATTCGTTTGATGGTTTCTCTTTCCGTAGAGTGGTCATAATAGCCAAACGGACTTACCGTTTGGGCTGTAGGGCTGAAACAAGGTTTGCAAGGTGAAAAACTGCATATTGGGCCAAACCGGGTAGTTAAGGATTTGGGCCCATGACCCATTTCGGAATTAGGGTTAGGAGAGGGCTGAGTTGGCCTAGGATTTGATCCCATTTCAGTTTTCTAGCCTCCACTTAGTCCCCAAGAAACCTAATAATGTCCTCCACTCTCTAAAGTCTCCAAATCACCTCCAAACCACTCCAACTTGAAGAAAAAGAGATTAGCAAGATCAAATCAAAGAAGATCTTCACCTAATCAACCTTGGAGCTGCTGTTAGCAGACCCGTCAAACGGGTCGGGTCGGGTCATAAAAGGATCGGGTAGAATTTGACCCGATCCATTCAAGACATAAACAAATCCAACCCATTTAACCCGTTTAATAAACGGGTCAACCCGACCCAACCCATTTAATAAGAGGGTCAACCCGACCCAACCCATTTAAAAAACCTACCAATAAAAACCGCACAACCAAATTAAAAAAACCGCACAATCAAATTAAAAAGACCGCACAATTAAATTAAAAAAACTGCATAATTAAGCAAAAACTGCTACAAAATTAAGAAACTACACCATTGTATTACATGATAAAGCCAAAACTGCAGCAAAAAAAAAAAAAAAAAAAAAAAAAAAATAACTGCAGCATATACTGACCAATCATACATAAAAATAAGTAGAACTGCATTTACAATATATTCGAAAGTTCCACGACATTCAAGCAGTCTTCGTGAATCCCTTAAGAACAGTCATGTCTGTAATTCTGAAAAGACATAAACAATCAGCTCATCAAAATTTCAAGTTTTTTTACATCAATAATGCTAGCACAGATGTATCTACCACGTTACATATGCTTAAAGTTCAAATGTTATTTACTTTATGAACCGTTAATCTAAAATACAAGTGCTTACAGTGATTAGTTGAACAAACTTGACAAAAATATCATCCAGCATCTTTATTTTCATTATACCTACGCCTCACGAAGTGCTCCCCGAAAACTCTCGCTGTCCGGTTTAGCCTTGTCCCGTTTGTGCTATCCACCATTGATATTTGTCGAAGCTGCAACATCAAGAAACAAGAAGCAGTTGACAGAATGGTGCAGACTTTACAAATTTGGTGAAGCTGTGGGAAGATAAACATTGGGCATAGCTTCATTAGTATCACTTCTGTTGGTGATATAGCAAGACAGATCATTTTATTTTGCCAAAAAACAATGGAGGAGAAGTGTGTATGATGTTATATTGAACAAAACATATGTGTTTTGTAAAAGAAAATTTTTCATAGCAGATTTTATATGGGATATATTCAGATAATTAATTAACAAAATATACCAGTGGATGCATTGGAAATGGGGAAGCATAGAAATAGGAAAACGCATATACGATTTTGTTCACACCCAAAAAAGGGGTGTGAACAAAACTTCCACCCCTGATTGGTGGAAATCAGGGGGACCCATATGGGCCCCACTGATTTCCACCAATCAGGGGTGGAAGTTTTGTTGACATCCCTTTTTGGGTGTCAACAAAATTGCACTCGGGTTTTACTACGTCCGTACAGAATGTAAGCCATATATCAATATTCGTAGCCTTTCTAATACCATGCATCATTTAAGCTGATTAATAGTCAATATTTTTCCTTAGTCTTTTCATGAAACAATGGGGGAACTTCAACTTGGGTTCATGAACTTAAGCTCACAGACAATTTTTTTGAAAAGATGGCAAGTATGTTCAGCAAGTACAACAATGCGTTCAAAACAGGATTCTTCTACAGAACAAGACACTAAGAATGGTAACACAATTAGCCACTAAAGTAAAGATTATATATTCAATACTGAGTACTTCAAGGTACCACTCCAACAGGCTGTTGCAGAATAATACGACAAACATAACCATCCACAACAAAACAACTAGACAAAAGGGAACCAGTAAGTTAGGTACAAACAAATCTACCCTTACTTTTGGTTATGTATAAACAAATCAACACTTTCTTTTGAAATTCTCTTAAAAATATTGAATTTTTTAAGTGCATTTCCAAACGCAAATGAATGGACAACATTAACAGCAGAAAAAACATAAGAAACTATGGGCAGATTGACTTCATGTGATGCTCAACAGTTTATTTTAAATAATTATGAGAACAACATTAGTTGCCCATTCAAACAGTGTGTACTGGTTTCACAAGTATAACACTCTAAGTTAAAAAAAAAAACCATGCTTCATAAAATAGTTAATAAATTAATCTGCTTGAAAAGTGATCACCTCTTATGTTTATCCTCAAAATAGTCAATTTAGTTAACATCCTGTTTCCGCAGAGACAAAAGACTCCAAAATTCCCTCTCAACGCCCTATCATCATGAAAAATAAGAATAGTTAACTTATCATATGGAAAAAATATCAAACTCAGCTCGGTCACCATAAAATTGATGAAAATAAATCCTTTTAATCATGGTGTATCATGATAATTGGTAGTCATTGGCAACAAGATTTGATCGTTTATCTTTTAAATCAACTATCGTGAACCTTACCACTATATTAGTAGTCATTGGCATCTTTGGTAATGTTGTCTATCTCAAATTATAAATACAAAGATTAACCCAAAATTACCATTTTTTTATTCCTTCATACAATCAAACAACTACAGTTTATCACCATATATATATGTGTTCATCTCACACTCAAAGTGAGCAGTCATTACCTAGCCTTATACCATTTGTTTTGGATTTCAAGTTTAACCAATAGCATGTAAAGCCAACTAATGGAATGCTTACTCAAACTTGTAGTGTGAGCAGGTTTGGCATGATGTGTTTTTCCCTTGACCTAAACTAATAGATGATGTGTATGCACTTAAAAATCAGTGTGATTTAATAAGTTGCCAAGTTGAATTTACCTAGCGTTAAAAGTTATACAAGGTCTGCTTCTGTATTAAAAAAACAAGCATATAGAGTGTAACTCTTCAGTAACTTTGTTACTTATTAGATACACTTGTAATTACTTCGTCGCAGCTTGATATAAAGTGTTACTCTTCTGTATTAAATGATTTAACAAGGGGAAAGTAAGTGTTATAAAATTACTGCAGCAGGTTTAAATAGCAATACGCTAGAAATTAACATAATATGGTCAAAAGAGAAGCAAAGGTGTTATCCAAATAGGTGCTAGCACAATTTCAAAGGTATTATCAAAACAGATGCTGGAGTTCGAAGAAGTTAACAGTAGAAGAGTAAAATCAAAACTAGTATCAACAAATAACATCACCAACGTAGTCTTACATGAAAATTAGACAAATCGTAAGAACTTGATTAGCTAGGGTTTGCAAATTTGAACATCGATGAAGCTCGCGGTGAAGAGGAGGCTCGAAGGCTAGGGTTGTCGATTGTATCAATATACTCCTCAAATCGTGATTAAAGTTGGAAGGTAGAGCTGTAGAACGAAGGCAGTGAGATCGCCTCCATTTCTTCTTTCGTGACTTAGGGTTTGAATGGGTAAGCGGATTGGGTACATTATCGTGTTTTAATTTGCCAGCCGCAGACGGGTTGGGTTGGAAAAAAACGAAAACTACATCAATTGGACCCGAACCTTCTAATTTTAGGGTATATGGATCGGGTAAACGGGTTAGGGTCGGTTTTGACAGGTCTAGCTGTTAGCATTGGGATTCGCATCAAATCAGAGAACTATTTCAGATCTTAGTTTGTTTTGTGGCTAAGGTGAGTGATTAGCTTGCTTTATGCACTAATTGGGGTTATTTGGGGTGATTAGTGCTAATTAGTGTTTTTAGACGAAAATAAATCCTGGAAAAATGTTTATAAAATCATAAATAATGTTTTAGACCTCTGATATGAGTTTGGGTTAATTTGGATAAATTTTGCTAATCATATGCTTAAACATGATTAAGAGGGATTAAGGGAAAACATGGGGTTTTGGCTATGTTTGATCCATTTTATCATATCATATGGTTGTTTTGGTGTTTGAGGTCACTTGTATGTGTTGTTATGACTCTTTGGTATCCTTTGTGATTGATTTCAATAGTTAGAATGGTCGAAAACGTCGTCGAGAGACGTATAAACACTTGTTGGAAAGTCTCAGGAAAACTGCAGGTTTTCGGATCGGATCGGAGGAGGGGCTCGGATCGGAAATGGCGATTGGGCAAAGACTCCGAACCGAACCGGAGATCGGTGCGAAGCATTTGGCAAAAAGGAAGGCCATGTGTGTGGAACTGGATCGGATCGGCTGAAGGCAAGGTGAACGGATCGGGGTAGGACTAAGGGACCGGATCGGATTAGAATAGGGGACGGAACAGAACAGGGCAACAGGAATTGGGATCGGATCGGAGGGAAGCAATGGACCGGAATATAGGAAATAGGATCGGATCGGATTGGCATAGGGGGACGGAACCAGATAAGGTAACCAAAGCTGGAGCGAAGAATAGAAGGGTGAAGCAACTCGACCCGACCCGGAGTAGACGCTCGACCCGACCCGCTTGAAGGACTCGACCCGACCCGATGTACACTGGGGCAACCTGAAGGATTTCGACCCGAACTGGTGTAGCTTAGGATAACCGACCCGAACCGATGACGATGAATGAGCATGGATCCGAACCGAATCCAAGAGCAAAGAAGGAAGAACCGAACCGACCAGTATTGACCAATAACCCGAGATGCAAAGGTAGTACAAAAAGGAAGTTAGAACCACTTACCAATGGATTTGTGCTTAGCGTTGGTAATAAGTTCACTTCATGATTGGACTTTGCTGCGGGACGTGTGCTAAGGAGTTGTCGATGTCTATGACTTTGGATCACTAGGTGTTGGAGGTAGAGAGACAAACTCGGGCTTTGGATATGGTGCGACTAGGGAGCTACCTACCAATGGAGTGGGGTCATGGAAACGTTGAGCGTGATCCCATAGGTATGGCGTTGGTGGTAGTAGGAATGTACATAGTCGTACAAAGTCGAGTTCTGTCGTTTTAGTAAAGTGCTCTAGTGATCGAAGAAGTGGATGTCGTATGCTTTACGCACTGAGTGAGAGATGTGAGGATGGTTGTTATGCTTGATTGTTTGACACACATCCCCACCCCCGTATACTTATATTATGTGTTTGTAACATCATAGAGTGTTGTACCTTGTAGTACTAACTCTTTGGTTGCAGGTCCAGGTCCAGGTATGACTTAGTATACCTGTTATTATTCTGTTTATGCTTGCTACCACTCATACCAGACTGATGTCTGACCCAGAGTTTTATGTTTCTTCTTATTACTCTGGGTGCTCGCACGAGCAGACTAGAGACAGGGATAGCTGGTAGTGCGCTTGGTAGATGGACTGAAGACGAGCAGGAGGCTCCACGTATGATATATAGTTATTCTCCCTGTGTCGTGATCGGTATCTACTTTGGGCATTAGTAGCATACCAATTTTGCTTATCTTAGAGACAGCATTTTGGAGTTGTAATAAGCTGTATTTGATATTTCCGCTACTCTGATGATGTTAGTTCAAGTTTTCAGCTTATGCACTGTCTCATCTGTTTTATGTCAAGTATATGTTGGCTATTATATTTTATTCCATGCGCTGTGAGACATATTACAGGTTCTTTATTTGGTTCCTCTTCTTTCTTTCTCTTCTTTGGCGACCGTCCCATGCCAATTGGACATGTGTACAGCGCACAAGTGGAGTAAACGTCGGTTGGTGCGGGGCGGGCCGTCACACTTGGTATCAAAGCTCTAGGTTGCGTAATTCACCTAGGGAAAGACACTAGGGAGAGATAGTACGTATATGAGAGCGCGTATTTGTGATTATTTTGGTTTTCAAAAGCTATATCTATATATAGTATTAGTATGTTTAAGAATGAAGTCGCATTGCACTGCACTGGCACCACTATGGAGATGGTTAATCGTTTTCTCTTTAACAGATTTGACGATGAGCCGAGGAAGAGGTGCTGGTAGAGGGGCTAATAATGGGAATCCCCCTGACATGAGGGCTATGTTTACCAACCTCATGAGAGAGATGCTTGTGGATATTCAGAGGGAGGCTCCTAATGTTGCCAATGCTGGAGGTGCAGCGGTGCAAGCGCCTAGGGCCGATTTCGCCAAGCTGAGCAAGGATTACACTAATCTTGGTGGAAAGCCGTTTCACGGAACAGAGTCGGCCACGGATGTTCAGGATTGGTTGGATAGCTGTGATCGGATCTTCGATGACTTGGGTATCGAGGATGCGATGAAGAGAAGGCTAGCGTCTCGTCAGCTGCAAGGACGAGCGATGAATTGGTGGAATGCTATTAGGGCAGCCACACCAGAAGATCAAGTTACTTGGGATCAGTTTAAAGCTCGCTTTAGCGACAAGTATATCCCAGCTGCACAGAAATCGGAATTGTTTAGGAAGTTCTTGGAGCTTAAGCAGAATGGGAGGGCAGTATCGGATTATGTTGCTGAGTTCGACACTTTGTCGAAGTATGGGTTATCTCTAATCGATACTCCCGAAAAGAAAAATGAGAAGTTCATCACTGGTTTGGATGAATACTTAGGGGAGAGGCTGATTAATCACATCGATGAGACGTTTGAGTCGATCGTGGGAAAAGCTTTGAGGTCAGAAAGTCTTTACCCTAAGCCGAAGACTGGGGTTGTTGCTGCATCTGCTGAAGAGCCAAAGCCGCAAGCAAGCGGTGGAGGCAAGAATAACTCTCAGAATAAGAGGAAGCAGAACCAAGCTAAGGATGGCCAGAAGAAAAGCAGGAAAGAAGTCGAGTGCTTCAAATGTGGAAAGAAGGGCCATTATGCAAGGGAATGTAGGGCCAAGACAGTGGGAAAGAAGTGCTTTAACTGTGGTCAGGAGGGACATTTTAAGGATAAGTGCCCGCAACCTCTGAAGGAGAATCAGATTGTGAAAGCATATGCCATCAATGCTGTTCCTTCTTCGTCGAATGCCCCAACTGCGGCGGAGAAAGGAAAGGGAGTCGTCATTCAAGGTATGCTTTCCATTTACGATCTTCCTGTTAGAGTTTTGTTCGATACCGGGGCTTCCCATTCCTTCATATCTAGTGACCTGGTAGATAGGTTGGGATTGGAACCCGAGTTAGTCGATAGACCATTAGCTGTGACAAACCCGATTGGTGGTTCAACAAACCTCAGTATGATCTGTCGTAATGTGGTCTTATCGAGTCATGGATGTATGTTTGTTTGTGATTGCTTTGTTTTGGGCTTTACTGGGTATGGCATTATTTTGGGAGTCGATTGGCTCCAAAGATACGGGGTGGTGGTAGACTGTGAGGGCTTTTTGGTGACAGTTAGGGCGGATGATGGGCGGAGGGTAGTGTTTGGTAATCTACCCTGTGATGGGGTAATGGCTAGTTTTGTAAATTCCCTCGACATTCCGCATGATGAGTTATCAGGTTTGCCCGTGGTTGGCCAGTACCCGGACATCTTCGAGGAAGTGACCGGACTTCCACCACACCGAGAGATTGAGTTTCGTATTGATTTAGTGAAAGATGCCAGACCTATAGTGATGCCACTTCGTCGTATGGCACCACGAGAACAGCGAGAGCTCGAGGTGCAGGTTAGCGATCTTATGAAGAAGGGATTTATTAGAAGAAGTGTTTCCGAGTGGGGAGCACCAGTTGTGTTTGCTACTAAGGCAGATGGTTCCCTTCGATTGTGTGTGGACTATCGCGAGTTAAATAAGGTGACGAGGAAGAATAAGTATCCTCTACCACGGATAGATGATTTGTTTGATCAACTGGAAGGAGCGAGAGTGTTCTCCCAGTTGGACCTCGCGACAGGATTTCATCAGCTCCGTGTAGCAGCTGATAGTATAGCTAAAACGGCATTTAGGACGCCGTCTGGGTTTTATGAGTGGTTGGTCATGCCATTCGGGTTGACCAATGCACCAGCATACTTCGTGGATCTTATGAATAGAGTATTCAGAGACCAACTGAATAAGTTTGTTCTTGTGTTCGTAGACGATATCCTTGTTTACTCGAGGACAGAAGAGGAACACAAGGAACATTTGAGGATTGTGTTGGAGGTGTTGAGAAGACACCAACTGAAAGCGAAATTCTCTAAGTGTCATTTTTGGAGGAGAGAAGTGAGATTCTTGGGCCATGTTGTTTCAGAGAATGGTATTGCCGTGGACCCTGCAAAGGTGGCTACGGTACAAGATTGGTCTACGCCCAAGAATGCAACAGACGTAAGAAGTTTCTTGGGGTTAGCTGGATATTATCGTAAGTTTATCAAAGACTTCTCCAAGACAGCGGCACCGTTGACTCAGTTGACTAAGAAGAATCAAGCCTTCGTTTGGGACGGAGGGTGTGAAAATGCATTCAAGAGTCTAAAGGAAAAGTTGACGCGTGCGCCAGTGTTGGTCATTCCTAAGGGAAATGAAGAGATGACGGTATACACGGATGCTTGTGGTACCGGACTGGGTGCGGTATTGATGCAAGGAGGTAGGGTTGTAGCTTATGCTAGTCGACAGCTAAAGCCACATGAGAAGAAGTATCCTACCCATGATTTGGAATTGGCAGCGATTGTATTTGCGCTAAAGATGTGGAGACATTACCTCTTGGGAGAGAGATTTGAGCTGTTTACCGATCATAAATCGTTAAAGTATCTCTTCTCTCAGAAAGATCTGAATCTCCGTCAGCAGAGATGGTTAGAGTTCTTGGCTTCGTATGACTTTGATATCGCGTATACACCTGGGAAGGGTAATGCGGTAGCCGATGCCTTGAGTAGGAGACATGCCAGCTTAGGGGCAATGTTTCTTGAATGGAAGCAGCTGGAGTATATCGCGGGGTTTGATTTCAGACCAAGGTGCGAATTGGATCCAGTTATGCTATCTAGCTTGACGATCAGACCCACTTTGATTGAGCGGATCGGCTCTAGTCAGAGGGACGATCCTAACCTATTGGAAATCATCTCCAAGTTAGAGATGGGTATCGATGAGGAGGTGAACAAGTATGGGCTTGATCGAGATGGATGGCTTCGGAAGAATGGAAGACTAGTTGTACCCAATGTCAATGGATTGAGGGATGAAGTGCTTAGAGAATGTCATCACTCAAAACTGACTATACATCCCGGTGGTAATAAGATGTATATAGACATGAAGCAGACTTACTACTGGGAAGGGATGAAAAGAGACGTTGGGAAGTTTATATCCAAATGCATGAATTGCCAGCTAGTTAAAGCCGAGCAAAAGAAGCCTAGTCGGTTGATGCAACCATTAGAAATTCCCGAATGGAAATGGGAACAAGTTTCGATGGATTTCATCGATGGTTTACCGAGGACTAGATCGGGACATGATAGCATTTGGGTAATTGTGGATCGACTGACCAAGAGTGCAAGATTTATACCAGTCAAATCGACCAGAACGGCAGCCAAGTTGGCAGAATTGTATATGAAGTGGGTAGTGAGATTTCATGGAGTACCCAAAAGCATTGTGAGTGACCGAGACCCGTTGTTCACTAGTGGGTTTTGGAAGAGCTTACAAGAGGCTCTAGGGTCAGAATTACATCTCAGTACCGCATATCATCCTCAGACCGACGGTCAGACGGAGAGGGTGAATCGTATATTGGAAGATCTCTTGAGAGCGTGTATATTGGATTTTGGTGGATCATGGGATGACCATTTGCATCTAGTGGAGTTTGCATATAATAATAGCTACCAATCCAGTATCGGTATGGCTCCATATGAAGCTTTGTACGGAAGACCGTGCAATTCACCATCATGTTGGATAGAGACTGGCGAGAAGTTTGTGCTTGGACCAGATGTGGTGAAAGAAACTTCCGATAAGATCAAGATCATTCGGCAACGAATGAAAGCTGCTCAGGATAGGCAGAAAAGCTATGCTGATAAGAGGAGAAGAGACTTGAAATTCTCCGTTGGTGACTTGGTGTTTGTCAAGATCTCTCCGTTGAAAAGCGTGATACGATTTGGCAGGAGAGGCAAGTTGGCACCAAGATTTGTGGGTCCTTTCCAAGTTCTCGAGGAAGTTGGGAATTTGGCGTATAGAGTTGGCTTACCAGAGAAAATGGCAGGAGTTCACAATGTGTTTCATGTTTCCCAACTAAGGAAGTTCGTTCACGACTCAAATGTGATTATTTCACCTGATCAGTTAGAGGACTTCGAAGTAGAACCTGAGGCGGTTGAGAACCGCAAGCCGATTCGTATTGTGGGGCATGATACGAAGCAACTTCGAAGAAAGTCGGTGAAGCTAGTCAAAGTTCAGTGGGGCGAGGACGAAAATGATTGTGCTTGGGAGACAGAGGAGAGCATTAGAAAGGCTTATCCAGAACTCTTTGCCTGGTAAGATTTACTTTGCGATTTAGTTATTCCGCATGCTAGGATAGACTTGTTTTGCTTGTTTTGCATGTTTGATGGTTGTTTTATGATTGATAGGCATGCAGGACCCTTGTGTGTGTTTTGATTAGGGAATTTCGGGGGCGAAATTTCTTAAGGGGGGGAGAGTGTAACGACCCGTGTTCTACACATCATAGGATTTTAGAATATTTATTTCTTTCCCGTGTGAAGTTGTATGGTCATGTAACTTTGGGAAACATTTATTAGAGTCATTTCCCCTGTTCATGATTTTTGTCGATTTTTAAATGACCATTTTGCCCCTAGTCAGTACTGTTTTGGCCATAACTTTTGATAGGGAAGGAATTTTGACCTGAAACCACTTCCATTAGATTCGTTTGATGGTTTCTCTTTCCGTAGAGTGGTCATAATAGCCAAACGGACTTACCGTTTGGGCTGTAGGGCTGAAACAAGGTTTGCAAGGTGAAAAACTGCATATTGGGCCAAACCGGGTAGTTAAGGATTTGGGCCCATGACCCATTTCGGGATTAGGGTTAGGAGAGGGCTGAGTTGGCCTAGGATTTGATCCCATTTCAGTTTTCTAGCCTCCACTTAGTCCCCAAGAAACCTAATAATGTCCTCCACTCTCTAAAGTCTCCAAATCACCTCCAAACCACTCCAACTTGAAGAAAAAGAGATTAGCAAGATCAAATCAAAGAAGATCTTCACCTAATCAACCTTGGAGCTGCTGTTAGCATTGGGATTCGCATCAAATCAGATAACTATTTCAGATCTTAGTTTGTTTTGTGGCTAAGGTGAGTGATTAGCTTGCTTTATGCACTAATTGGGGTTATTTGGGGTGATTAGTGCTAATTAGTGTTTTTAGACGAAAATAAATCCTGGAAAAATGTTTATAAAATCATAAATAATGTTTTAGACCTCTGATATGAGTTTGGGTTAATTTGGATAAGTTTTGCTAATCATATGCTTAAACATGATTAAGAGGGATTAAGGGAAAACATGGGGTTTTGGCTATGTTTGATCCATTTTATCATATCATATGGTTGTTTTGGTGTTTGAGGTCACTTGTATGTGTTGTTATGACTCTTTGGTATCCTTTGTGATTGATTTCAATAGTTAGAATGGTCGAAAACGTCGTCGAGAGACGTATAAACACTTGTTGGAAAGTCTCAGGAAAACTGCAGGTTTTCGGATCGGATCGGAGGAGGGGCTCGGATCGGAAATGGCGATTGGGCAAAGACTCCGAACCGAACCGGAGATCGGTGCGAAGCATTTGGCAAAAAGGAAGGCCATGTGTGTGGAACTGGATCGGATCGGCTAAAGGCAAGGTGAACGGATCGGGGTAGGACTAAGGGACCGGATCGGATTAGAATAGGGGACGGAACAGAACAGGGCAACAGGAATTGGGATCGGATCGGAGGGAAGCAACGGACCGGAATATAGGAAATAGGATCGGATCGGATTGGCATAGGGGGACGGAACCAGATAAGGTAACCAAAGCTGGAGCGAAGAATAGAAGGGTGAAGCAACTCGACCCGACCCGGAGTAGACGCTCGACCCGACCCGCTTGAAGGACTCGACCCGACCCGATGTACACTGGGGCAACCTGAAGGATTTCGACCCGAACTGGTGTAGCTTAGGATAACCGACCCGAACCGATGACGATGAATGAGCATGGATCCGAACCGAATCCAAGAGCAAAGAAGGAAGAACCGAACCGACCAGTATTGACCAATAACCCGAGATGCAAAGGTAGTACAAAAAGGAAGTTAGAACCACTTACCAATGGATTTGTGCTTAGCGTTGGTAATAAGTTCACTTCATGATTGGACTTTGCTGCGGGACGTGTGCTAAGGAGTTGTCGATGTCTATGACTTTGGATCACTAGGTGTTGGAGGTAGAGAGACAAACTCGGGCTTTGGATATGGTGCGACTAGGGAGCTACCTACCAATGGAGTGGGGTCATGGAAACGTTGAGCGTGATCCCATAGGTATGGCGTTGGTGGTAGTAGGAATGTACATAGTCGTACAAAGTCGAGTTCTGTCGTTTTAGTAAAGTGCTCTAGTGATCGAAGAAGTGGATGTCGTATGCTTTACGCACTGAGTGAGAGATGTGAGGATGGTTGCTATGCTTGATTGTTTGACACACATCCCCACCCCCGTATACTTATATTATGTGTTTGTGACATCATAGAGTGTTGTACCGTGTAGTACTAACTCTTTGGTTGCAGGTCCAGGTCCAGGTATGACTTAGTATACCTGTTATTATTCTGTTTATGCTTGCTACCACTCATACCAGACTGATGTCTGACCCAGAGTTTTATGTTTCTTCTTATTACTCTGGGTGCTCGCACGAGCAGACTAGAGACAGGGATAGCTGGTAGTGCGCTTGGTAGATGGACTGAAGACGAGCAGGAGGCTCCACGTATGATATATAGTTATTCTCCCTGTGTCGTGATCGGTATCTACTTTGGGCATTAGTAGCATACCTATTTTGCTTATCTTAGAGACAGTATTTTGGAGTTGTAATAAGCTGTATTTGATATTTCCGCTACTCTGATGATGTTAGTTCAAGTTTTCAGCTTATGCACTGTCTCATCTGTTTTATGTCAAGTATATGTTGGCTATTATATTTTATTCCATGCACTGTGAGACATATTACAGGTTCTTTATTTGGTTCCTCTTCTTTCTTTCTCTTCTTTGGCGACCGTCCCATGCCAATTGGACATGTGTACAGCGCACAAGTGGAGTAAACGTCGGTTGGTGCGGGGCGGGCCGTCACAGAAGGCACTTGATAGAAAACCCTAGATTAGATCTAGGTAATTAAATAATAAATGGATGCCTGAAGGCGACGGAAACTACAGGGATTGGGATCACGTTATCGTTACTAGTAGGGACACTAGTTAGGCGGTGCAGAGATATAGAAACCAGAATAATAAGGTAATAGCGAAGCAGAGAAAGTATTAAAGTATATCCAGTTTATCTTGCCTTAGTATATCTTGTGGTAATCTTATCTTATCCTGTTGACCCTATCATCATGGTATTGTCTTGTATTCAGTTAATTCAGTTCGTTTCATTTTTCCCTGTTCACATGCTAGAAGTTACTGACTTACTCAGGCTTTATGTCTGACTCTGTTTTTCTTTCGCTTCTTTTCTTCCGTTCCCCCTCCCCCCAGGTAGTTGAGGAGGGAATAGTATAACTCAGGATTAGATTGGACCGTTGCTCTTTCCCCAGCTTGAAGATTTGACGAAGTCGTCCTTGGATTCTCTTTCAGATGCTATGGCTGGCTCTTGCTACATTGGGGAATATAAAATGTTGTTTTATGCTTCTTTATTTTGTAAAGACAGATGATACTCTGATATTGTAAAAGAATCTTGTACAGACTATTTTATCAATAAAGAAAAGTTCTATTTTCCGCTGTTTAATATTTGTCTGTCTTGTAATTTATCTGCATCTTTTACCCAAAATGCTCCATAGAACTTAGTGCATTCCCTTTGTGAGTGACACTAACGGACGTGGGTGGGGTGTTACACGTGGTATCAGAGCTGAAGGTTACCAGATCAGATAAAGGATTTGAAAAATTATTTTCAAACGGTTTTAAAAGAAGCATTTTCAAAAGAAGAGATTTGTTTTAAAGGCATATTCCCCAAAGCCATACGCATTGTCTCCTCTTCCTCTGTTTGAATTCTTGTCTCCTTCTTTCTTGAGTCTCTGGGGCTCCTGGCTTTCTGGGAGATAACCTCATCGAAGGGCGAAGTAGTGCCCGACTTCCATCTATAGCCATTGTTGTTTCACTTACGGCCAGTCTTCTTTCAAGCTTAGTAGGGTCTTCGGTATGATGGAAGCAGCTTTCGAGGGATTTGCCAACATGGTTATACACAGAAAAAGGTGAGGATTTTGGCAAAAGGGAGCACAACCCCAGGATGAGGAAATCATGGATGTAGGTTTAGCTCACGAAGGAGGAAGAAAATTATAAAAGAGGAAGTATCTTTACTATGGTATGATAGGGCATATAATTAAGGACAAAGGACAAGATTTTCAGAAGGGAAAGTACATGCTGAGCGTACCTAGGAGATAGGTGGTAAAAGTTTCTGTTGGAAGATTCAAGTTTTTCTGTTCGGATTTAGCACTTCGCATTTGTTCATATCCACTTCCATAGTTGGGTCTCTGCACCATAGTACTTGTATAGTAGAAAGATCCCACTAGAGTCTCAAGTCCAATTGGTGGCCCAACCACTTTATTTTTTTAGTAGGGATTTGAGAATAGCTATCGAGTTTTCTTATATCATCTCACGTAGATCGTCTAAATTCAGGGGAGATATTCCTTGGGTGCTTGTCTGATATTGGTTTAGGCCTTTGGGGCTTGTACTTGAGGAATGTCGAGTTCGGTTTGGATCGTTTGCGGGAGAGATGAATAGTTGTGGTAGGCACTCCAAAGAGCACGTAGTGACCTTTCGACTCTTATAGTTATGGCATGACGGATAAGAGGGAAACCTCTAATCATCTTAGTACGTATACTTGGTACCGTGATTGACATCTGTTTATTTTGGAATAGGAGGTCGGAAACTTCACAATCGTGAAGTTAAATTGGTTAAGATACAGTGGAGTAAAGCTCAAGAAGGCTAGATACTAGCAACATGCCCTTTTTCCTTAAGGGTGCATCCTTGATTTCTCTGTTTAGGAGCTTTACGCGTAGTTGTTTCTCTCTTTCCAAAGTATATCCTCTAGGTCGTATCTGCGATCCTTAGGTAGAAGCCAATGGATGTAAACATGTATTTGAAACATGTTATGGTTGAATGGTTGCAAGTAGTTGCAAATGGTTGCTCGTGGATGCATATGCATACGTATTAGGCACTAGATCAAGTTCAGACGCTCTCATATTGCATTTACATATATGCATTTGTCTATAAGTTGAACTTGATATGATATCATATGGACGTTGCATATGGATGAATGGTTGTTCACGCATGTAGTATTTACATGACTAGGGATGTTTGCATGCATGATTAGACGCATGGCACTAACATGATTTGCATTAAGGAGGTCAACTGAATCAGTAGACCGCATGATTTTGCATTAGATAGAGACATATACACACACTATGCATATGAACATGAAAGCATTAGAAATCTTTTAAGGACAATGACTGCCTGTGATTGAATGGTTGAGTAGATGGGTGATTGGATGGTAGGACACATTCTTCCTGACTTGAAGATTTCGGGGACGAAATCCTTTTAAGTGGGGGAGAATGTAACACCCCATAATTCTGTGACATTAAGATTCTCAAATTAAAGTATAATTAATTTTTAAAAGAAAAATTAAAAGAAAAAGATCCATGCAGTTGTTTAATTTAAGTATTGTAACTAACATGAAAAAGAGAAGTAAGGAGAGAACAATAATTTTTATTGTTCTAAGACTTATTAACAAAAGCCTCTGTAGCTCAGTTGGTTAAGGCATTGGATTTGTAGCATGGAGGTCGGGGGTTCGAACCCCGGCGGCGGCATAATTTTTTTATCTTTGTTTTAGAGAGGGCCAACTGAACATGCAAATATATGTACGTATACAATTTCAAAATTTGAAAGGATAAGAACGTACATATAAGGAAATAAAGAAAATATATATATACATATGAGAATATAAATATATATATATATATATGCAAAAATATATGTATATGAAAGATAAAATTAAAGATAAGGCTACAGTCAATGAAATATGGCAACATCATTTGAATTTTTGAAAGTTGTGCATATATATATACACATAAAATGGTCGTTAGAGGAATTGTATACATATAAGAATATTTCATGTGAATAAAACAGTTAAATAAATTCCAGAAATTCAAAAGTTCGAAAATCAAACTTCTACGCCAAAACAATTCATTCGAAATTCAAATTTCTACGCCAAAATAGCTTGTGGGACCCAATGCTGACTCAGCACTGCGTGTATGATAAGGTTTGGCTAGATTCATCTACGTACCTGGACTATTTTCTTAACTGGGTTCAATGCTGACTCAGCGCTGCGTGTACGATAAGGTCTTGAGCAGCTATATAAACAGCCCTAGTCTTCATTCTCTTTGCACCAATTCTCTTCTATCCTTATGCTGCTAAGATTCATGGCTTCTTCCCCTCCTCTAAATTTTTTTAAATAATTAAAATAAAATATAAATTCAAGACATGGAGATGCTGCTCAAATCTGTTCAAGAGAAGATTCAAATCAAAGTGAAGAATTCAAAGGCTAAATCAACAAATCTCGAGCAACGACATACGAACCTTAGCATCGTCGTTCTTCTATTCTAGATCTAATTTCTGTAAGTTGGTTATTTCTAGACTTGAACGTTTTATTTTTACTTGTGACATGAAATTAAAAGGATATAAGAAAAATGCCTAATCTCTTCACTTGGATCTGTGTTTATTTAAGTTTTTGGATCTAATTCTTGACTATGGCCCAGAACATACTATGACTTTGATTGACGACCTATGACTATTGAACAAAGAGGATATGCCTATGCCTATGATCATGATTATGAGAACTATGACCATGAACCTATTGCCTTTGAATTACGAACATGAACCTTGATTTGGGACATACAACATATGACTATGACATTGCCTATGACAATGACTTACGACTTTGGAATTATTTTCCCTTTTGGACTATGAACATTGCCTATAACTATGAACTTGGTCTATGATTCATAATTAGGAAAATTGTTGCTTAAGTTTTGTGGCTATGAAATTGGGTCTAAACCCGATTATCTATTTTATCTGTTCCTTGTTTTTCTTTGGTTTTAGACTGTGGGAATTTACCTATTCAGTTAGGTCTACCCATGTTCTTGAACCAACTCTATCTGTTGGTTTTAGACCGTGGGAATTTACCTATTAAGTTAGGTCTACCCATATTCTTGAACCTACGTCATTATCCAAACCTTTTATGCCAGTTATTATCCCTTTTCATAGCATCTTTGGTTCATTCCCTATTTTCTACGAATCCAGATTTATTTACAATCTAGGTTAAATCACGATTATACGAACGGTGGGAATGCAATTTGGGGAAAATATGAAAATGAACATAAATGTAGTTATAAGCTTGGAAATTGGCATAAATTGGGAATATGTATTATGGCATGTTCATAGGAATGCAAATTGGATAAGTTTGACATATTAAATTTAATATTAGCAAGTAAGCTAAATTTTAGGCATGAAATGAAAACTAGAATAATAATTTCTAGTCTTACCATAAACTGTGAATTAGGAATGTTAAATCAAAATTGTGTTAATTAAAGATTTGGAATAAGTATATTAGCACAATTTTGAATTTAGCCATAATTGTGAGAAATTGTCATGTTTAGAATAAATTATGGTTAGTGACACTTAATTTGGTATAATTTACATACCAAAAAAGTATATATATGATAAATAAGAGGGAACGGGCCATAATAATAAATGTGACAATGTACATTAAAAGTGTAATAATGAAATAAGTAAATTAGGAGTAAATTTACTTATAGAATTTGTCATAAATGATAAATTGTTCATTTACCACAAAATATTTAACATGCATGTAGGTAAATTTTTGGCCATAAATTATAAACTAGGATATTTAATCTAGTTTTGGCAATGAAATAGGAAATGGCCTGAACCGCAAGTTGGGTTAGGACTTGGGCCTAGAATATAAGTATACTAGTGGGCAGGACAAAATGAAAATGGTATAGGCCAAGTTTATTTAAAAAGGGAAAATGGACTTTGAAGATAAATTGTTGACAATTTATATATGGACAAAAGAAAGGTTTTCTCTTTGAATAACACATACACCTGAAAGTTCTAGGGTGACAGAGAGGATAGTGTCTAGGCTTGGGTTTGGAAAATACAAGTTTCCTGCCCTCCCTGGCTATCCCTAACTGATCCGAAGGACGGGATGGTTGTTTTCAAAACCAGATTTGGAAATTAATCAAAAACCCTTTGAACTTAGAAAACATGAATATGCCTAACCCGAGGTTAGACTGAGTTGCGGTGTAAACCTGCCCGGAACCGACCGGCACATCCAGTAACCGTAGCAATATCTGTCTAATATGAGAGGTTGCGGCTTTAATTTATTAATTAAAGCTAGAACAAGAATGGGAGAGTTAAGTCCATAGAAACACTTAACCAATTTAACACGGTTAAGCAAGAATGGGTGGGTTAAGTCCATAGAAACACTTAACCAACTTAACACAGTTAAGCTAGAATGGGAAGGTTAAGTCCATAGGAACACTTAACCAACTTAACACAATTAAGCTAGAATGGGAAGGTTAAGGAACACTTAACGAACTTAGCACAGTTAAAGCTAGAATGGGAGGGTTAAGTCCATGGGAATAATTAGCCAAATTAACATGTTGACTAGACTAGAAGGTGGGGTTAAGTAAAGTTAATACACTTAGCCAATTTAACATGTTAATTAGACTAGAGGTTGGGGTTAAGTAATACACTTAGCCAATTTAATATGTTAGCAGGACTAGACCATAGGGTTAAGTAAACTTGAACGCTTAACCATCAGAATATGATAAATGAATATGGTTAAGTAAAAAGCATAAAGGGATAACACTTAACCAGTTTAACAGGATAAGGGAAGAGGGTTAAGATAGCTTGAATCGACTAAAGACACTTAACCAATCCAACCTGGCGAGAAAGAAAACTACGTAGTAAACCTCAGTTGAAAAGGGGACTAAGTAGTAAAACTTAGTTAAGAAAACAAGGAATTTGGAAACTAAGTGGTAAACCTTTGTTAGTAGAACAAAGTAACTTAGTATAACACGAAGGAGCGGACGTCCATCTGATTTTAAAGAAGACTCCAACGAATTGGGATACGAAGCCCGAGGCTTCGAGGGGACGTGAGGGTACTCTTGGTATCCCCTCTGTGAGGCTGCAGATGATCCGCCTGGGCGCACAGAGGTTAAGGTCTGCGGTAGAAGAGCCAAGGGTATGCCTTGGTTGCAATATATGGCAACCAAAAGACTAGGATGGACCAGCGTGATTCGGCGAGAAGACGGAAGCCCTGTGATAGCAACTCGTCGTCTACCTACCATCTTCAGTCAAGCGAGACACGTGAAGCGGGAAGGCTGGAGGACTCATACGGACCACATACTTGCTATTTAGTTGTGGTTGCGGGGTGTTGTTGGCCATAGAAATTTGTGGGGCAGATAGGGGCCTTCGTACAGTTCTCATTTTACAAGGGTGGCCTTCCATTAGTTGAGGGAGGGGTCGAGTGGGACCATAGCCACTGGAAAAACAGACCTTAGCATCTGCATCGGCAGATATTGAAAGCTCCCGACCGAGTTCCGTATTTCTAGAGTAGCCCTGACAGCGGAACTCGGACCGCACATTACTGGACACGTGCATCTAGACAAGCGATAACGATTCGCGATACATGCGTGGGAAAAGTCTAGGAACATGTACCACCCTAGGTGGTGTGTCCTAGACTAAAG
Organism: Allium sativum; assembly: GCA_030737875.1. NCBI lineage: Eukaryota > Viridiplantae > Streptophyta > Magnoliopsida > Asparagales > Amaryllidaceae > Allium > Allium sativum. The sequence goes on along the minus strand of CM060924.1, from coordinate 930,864,782 downwards.
GGCATCGTTCGACAGGTAGCATAATCCCTAGTTTGGAACTAGGTGGCATAAACCCTGAATCCAAGAAGCATTCAGAAAAATAGCGTAAGTTCTAGTTGAATCTAGAAGGCACTTGATAGAAAACCCTAGATTAGATCTAGGTAATTAAATAATAAATGGATGCCTGAAGGCGACGGAAACTACAGGGATTGGGATCACGTTATCGTTACTAGTAGGGACACTAGTTAGGCGGTGCAGAGATATAGAAACCAGAATAATAAGGTAATAGCGAAGCAGAGAAAGTTTTAAAGTATATCCAGTTTATCTTGTCTTAGTATATCTTGTGGTAATCTTATCTTATCCTGTTGACCCTATCATCATGGTATTGTCTTGTATTCAGTTAATTCATGTCGTTTCATTTTTCCCTGTTCACATGCTAGAAGTTACTGACTTACTCAGGCTTTATGTCTGACTCTGTTTTTCTTTCGCTTCTTTTCTTCCGTTCCCCCTCCCCCCAGGTAGTTGAGGAGGGAATAGTATAACTCAGGATTAGATTGGACCGTTGCTCTTTCCCCAGCTTGAAGATTTGACGAAGCCGTCCTTGGATTCTCTTTCAGATGCTATGGCTGGCTCTTGCTACATTGGGGAATATAAAATGTTGTTTTATGCTTCTTTATTTTGTAAAGACAGATGATACTCTGATATTCTAAAAGAATCTTGTACAGACTATTTTATCAATAAAGCAAAGTTCTATTTTCCGCTGTTTAATATTTGTCTGTCTTGTAATTTATCTGCATCTTTTACCCAAAATGCTCCATAGAACTTAGTGCATTCCCTTTGTGAGTGACACTAACGGACGTGGGGTGTTACAATATATAAATATCTAACCAAAATATCATGGAAAATATCTAATCAAAATATCTTGGAACATATCTCAAATGCCTATCCCTATAAATAATAGTTAACTACCTTCCTTATGACCTAAAATCAAAACATCATCTCTAGACAAAATAAGTGAGGCCGCCAGTTTTCTTCATCTAAAACAAATCGCAACTTTCAAAAATCAAAGGGAATCAAAATAAAATTTCTACAAATAATGAAACCATTCTAGATGGGTTTCCTGTGTATCTCTCTTCGATATTATACCCGTTTGGAAGGTTGCGATGGCATTCTGCGAGGAGCCGAATTCAACAGTAAAAACTAGGGTTCTCGAGTTCTTGAGATAGAGGCTGCGAGTGATGATTCCGAGGTTGATTTCATGATCTTGGGGGAGTATTATCGAATAGCAAGTTATGGAAGGGTTCAGTATGAAAATTGTTCGCACTCTGTGCTGTAGTGCATCGTTGATGAGTTGGGGCGATATCCTGGAGGAGACCTTGAGTTTTATCGTTTGGGTATGGGGTAATGCGGATTGTTATTGGGAGTTCAATGGTATCACTAGTTCAAAGTATCATGGTGTATTGACAAGAGTGAGTTCTGGAAGTCTGCAACGACAGACTATAAGGGACTGATATTGCGTTGTGTTTTTGGGGTAGGAGATGGAGGTGATGATGAGAAGTCGATATGTGTTTTCAGTTTTGAGGTTTGTGGGTTAGGGAGGGAGTTCAAATGATGGAAATTATCGGCCATGGATGTTAAATGTTCTAGAGTCGCGAAAGGTAAAGGAGAGGAAGGAAGAAAGGGTCAACGGGTTTTTAAATTGCACGTGGGCCAAAGAAGTGAGAGGGTGAGGCAGAAAAAGGAATAAATATTCTAAGTTTTTGTTTAATTTAAATGTATATTTACTTCTTAAAGTCATATCTATTCCATAAATTATCAGAATCTAACAAAACTGGATCCGATGGGATCGTATGGACGAGAGCTACAACATGGAATTGACTGGGAGTGGACTGGAACTCATTTGAATTTATGGTGAAATAAATTGTTTGATCTGAATCAAACAACAGTTTGTCGTTATTTAACGATGAACTGCCAAAGTGAGTAAAAATCACCAACTCTACCAGTTCATATTTTTATAACGTATTTTTAGAACTGATAAATGATGATTGATATCTGTGTATTGACTGTTTGATTGAATTGCTGATTGATTGTTTGAAATTATAGATAACGATATATATATAAATCGTTAATCAAATATTGATTCTGTTTATCAGAATATTTCATACTAAAATGAAATTGATGTTAATTATATTGGTTAACATCTGTGGATGCAAGGAAACAGGTCGGAGGAATCCAACAGGATTCCTCAACATTTATTTTACTGTTTTTCATATATGGTGATATATGATGTGATATATAATCTGTTGTAGATTATGTGTGTTTGAATGATATCGCTCATTGTTATTTGGTATTTTAAATACCGTAAGAAATACTGGGATGTAGAAAAGGGGATTTTCAAAGTGTATTTTGAAAATAAATTATTTATATAAAATCAATGGATTTTATATATAAAAGAAAAAGGATTTTATAAAGGAAAATAGTTATAAAATCAAAAGGGTTTTGAAAAGGAAAATATTTATGGAAAATAAATATGATAAGATAAAAGGAAATATTTATTGTTAAATAAATAGAAAGATAAAAGGAAATATTTATTTGTTAAATAAATAAAATTGAAAAGGGATATTTATTTGTCAAATAAATAGAATGAAAGGGGAATATTTGTAAACCATTTACAAATAGAATTGAAAGGGGAATATTCGTAAACCATTTACAAATAGAATTGAAAGTGAAATATTTGTAAAACATTAACAAATAGAATTTAAAAGAAAAATATTTATTTACAAAATAAATAGATTATAATAGGAAACATTTATTTAGAAAATAAATAGAGTTATAAAAAGGAAATATTTATTTAGAAAATAAATAGAGTTATAAAAGTGGATTTTAAATGAGATTCAAGTGTTAGAAATAAAAACGAGATTTCGTATGAATAATTCTATAAATAGAAGTGTAAATATAATTTGAAATGAAATACTATTTGAAATACGAAGTCAAACTTAATAGAGTTAATCGAATATAGTTTATTCAAAAGAAAGAGTTATCGAATATAGTTTATTCAAATAGAGTTAAAGGAGTTAATCGAATATAGTTTATTCGAAAGGAGTTAATCCAAAGGAGTTGATCGATTTGAGTTAATCAAAAGGAGTTAATCCAATAGAGTTAATTGATTAGAGTTATTGAATAGAGTTTATTGAATAGAGTTAATTGAATAGAGTTGATTGAATTAGAATTAATCAAATAGAATTAATTGACAGAGTAAATCGATTAGAGTTATTCGAATATAGTTTATTCGAAGAAAGAGTTATCGAATAAGGTTATTCAAAGAAGAGAATTAATCGAATATAGTTTATTCGAAGAAGGAATTATCGAATATTAGTTATTCGAAAAGAGTTATTGAATATTGGTTATTCGAAAAGAGTTATCGAATATTGGTTATTCGAAGAGAGTTAATAGAATATTGGTTATTCGAAGATAGTTATCGAATGTTGGTTATTCGAAAAGACTTATCGAATATTGGTTATTCAAAAAGATTTATCGAATATTGGTTATTCGAAGAGAGTTAATCGAATATTGGTTATTCGAAGAGAGTTATCGAATATTGGTTATTCGAAAAGAGTTGTCGAATATTAGTTATTCGAAGAGAGTTAATCAAATATTATTTATTCAAATAAGATTTAGTCGAATATAGTTTATTCGAATAGAGTTAAAGGAGTTAATCAAATATAGTTTATTTGAATAGAGTTAAAGGAGTTAATTGAATATAGTTTATTCGAATAGAGTTAAAGAAGTTAATCGAATATAGTTTATTCGAATAAAGTTAAAGGAGTTATCGAATATAGTTTATTCGAAAGGAGTTAATCGAATATAATTTATTCGAAAGGAGTTAAGTGATAAGAGTTAATGAATTAAAGTTAATCGAGTTAAAGTTAACGAGGTTAGGGTTAATTGATTTGAGTTAATCGAGTTATATTTTGGAGTTAGATATTTCAGAAATAGGGATTATAACACTATAGTTATAATCAAATGTTTTTCAATAAAGAAGTGGATTCGTAAATACAATCTGAGAATTACGTAAGGAAGTTTGTTAAAGATTTAATGGGTGAATTTTGTCTGTTTCGAAGTTAGAAATGTTGTTCAGTTAAGGTCTGAGAGGTCGTTATACCCCAACTTTATTGATTTCGTTTTTAACTAAGGAATGGTTAAGTTCGGTAGTGAAGGAGTTAATTGAATTTAGTTAATAATGTTAATGGTTCGAGTTGGCATAGCGATGTTTTATTTAAACATCTGTTTAAATCCAATGAATGAGTTTTGGAAACATTTTCCAAATATAATCAGGGATATTTTCTAATCCTAGAAAATGAAATGTTTGATGATAAAGAATACTGGAATGACAGTGATACGTGGAAAAGAGATGGAAATGTTTTCCAATGATTAAATAACGTATATTTTCTAAAAATAGAAAATAAGGAATGTTGAATATATGGAAACAGGAAATAAATAAAGTAATGAACTAAAGAGATAAACGTTAAATGATGATTGATCGATATAATTTCCATCTGGAAATAATATCGTTATATGCACACGTGTTTTTCTTTGATAGTTAACTCACAAACTATCGAAGTTTTTGTCCATTTTTCCGTCGTCTATACGGAGAGACGGGGATCAGATTCATTATCTGAAAACCACTTTGTAACAACCCGTATTTTTGAAAAACATGTTATAACATAAATCAAGGCAGAATTAAACTGTAAAATCTAAATCAAGGGAAACAGGCTGTGCCATTGCGTTCGTCTCAGAAAAATACGCGAAATAGAGTCCGAGTTTTTGAAAATCGGAGTCCGTATGACCAAGTTATGGCCCGTCAAAGTTTTCAGAAAATTACAAGTTCAAAAACAGTTCAAATTTGAATTTAGAATTCAAATTCAGCCAAAACAGACAGGGTGGGAAAACTCCCGCCCAGACAGGTCGACAGGGGGGTCGACACTAGGGTCGACCTCCCCCCAACAAGGTCGACACTAGAGTCGACCTGGGGGTCGACCTCCCTGGTCGGCCAGGTCGGCCTGGTGCACTTAATTGGGCTGTTTTGACCTATTTTGTTGGTTATGACGGGATTTGATGGCTCGGATTGAATCTAGGGTTAATCCTATGGCTAATACTATCCTAATCTTCTATAAAAAGACCCCTAAGCCTAGCCTAAATCACCATTATTCAACCCTACAACTAAACTATGTCAAATTTATTCCTCTCATGGCCTCCACTCTCATGCTAAAATTTCTAAGTTTATTTATATGAGAGATTTTGAGTTCATACAAGTGTTTTCAAGCTTGTATGAGTGTTCTTAGTTTGCATTCAAGTCAAGTTGCAACATTTCTATTACAAAGCAAGGGTTTTTATTGATTTAGCTCAAGGGTTTTTCATTTGGAGCTTTCATATTTGGGTTTTTGGTGCTTGCATAAGGGCTTCGTCTCAATCTTTATAATAAATATTCATTTGTGTCTTCATAGCATTGTAAGCCCTTTTCTACTTTCTTTTTGAACCATAAAGTTAAATGAATGATGCAAGTTTGGGTTGATCATTATGATATGCAAGTTTGGTTGATCATTATGTTATGCAAGTTGGTTTAATCATTATGTATGACACATGTTGCTATGCTATGCAAGTTTGGGTTGATCATTATACACATGTTATCATGTTATGCAAGTTAAACTTGAGTTTGTGAGCTTAAAGCTTCAAGCTTTATATTAAAAGTTGCATTTTGGCAACATGGAAATTATCATATCCCTTATGATAATTTGCATGTGAGGCTAAATGCAAACTTCTACCAACTTCTACATGTCATTTATCACCATGTATCATTTATATGCTAAGTTTGGTTTTATGCATACTTTTGAAGCCTAATAATGCAATATGCAAGTATATGAACATATGTACATTTCATATGCCACCATGTTAAACTTGTGGCTTCAACACCTTTTTGTCATGATTATGCAAGTTCCCTATTTTATCCTTCATGCGTTGTTGCGATTATGTAAACGATGGGATTACATTGGGGTTGGGTAACACTATGACATGAACATGGTTTTTATAACATGACATGATATGTTAGCTTGTAATTATGTTTTGGAAACATAATGGACATGACACTTAGAAAATATAAGTGTGGCCAACTCGAGGTTGGGTTGAGTTTGTAGCATAAATCTACCCGGACCCGCCCGACTTAACTAGTGGCTACAAACAATAAGACCCAATGTGAGAAGTTGGTCATGTTGTGCTCGAACCCGAGGTTAGACCAAGTTGTGGTGTAAAGCTACCCGGACCCGCCCGACTTAACTAGTAACCACAACAAGGTCTAATGTGAGAGGTTAAAGCACATTAAATTAATTAATGCCTCCTGATTAGGGTTAAGTCATGGTCCACTTAATACTTAACTAATTTGGGCTTGATGGGTTAATCGGGGTTAAGTCATGAACCTTGGGTACACTTAACCAATTTAATCCACGTTTGGATCGGGTTAACCACATTTAACCCGTTAAGAAACCCTAGTTGCGTGGTCCTTTTCAGCAGTAACCCTCTTGATAGTATCATAAGACCCTAAGGACTAGGCTAGGGTGGGGCACGATTACTGGGCTGACATGTAAACGACCAAAACGACGGCTGAGTAGTTACGCCGGTGTAGGTCCAGGCGGACTATGGTCGTGCACATAGTCCGGAGTTGGAAAATCAGGCACGGGTACCAGTAGATCTAGACTGTGCATACTTGATTTGTGTCCGAGGTTGACACCCTAGGACTTGATACACCCTAGGGTGGACCTAGCGCAGTTTAACTACATTTCATGTTTAGGCCGTATGACACCGACACTTGACAAGTTAGGCTTATAGGGAGCCGATCAATTAGACCGTGTAGTTGGACCTTGATTTAGGTCACCTCATGATATTGGGCCAAGCTTGGGCCAAGGGATCAATTCTTGTTTTTACTTGACATGTTAGAATACTAGTACACCCGTGGTGCAAAACTTAACCTTGATTATGCGATGACACCTTTATCTATCTTGTTAGTTAATCACCATGCCAGTATGTTGTTATCCTTATGTTCATCTCAGCTTCTCATGCCAGTTAACTTTACTAGTTCATGGACTGATAGTAGTTAGGGCTTACCAGTCTTTTTGACTGACCTGTTTTCTTTCGCCTCTTTTCTTCCGTTCCCCCCCCCCCCCCTCAGGTTCTCAGGGTGGGAACATTGGAGCTTAGCTTTGATCTTTATAGCTTGCTTACTGGATTTGCTCATGTACGGTTTTGGACATTGAGCTAGCTATGGTTTATCACTTCACTTTGGGGATAGTACTTTATGTATTTCAGTTTTTCAGTTTATGCTCTTCTCTAGACTTTGTTTGTTGGAAAATAATGATCAAGTACTTTGTTATAACGTGACTATGGTTTTGAAATGCTAGTTTAATCCGCTGCTTTATTTACTCTGTTTTACTTATATGTTCTGTCTTGTGATATCTACATGCATGTTTACCTTGTTTAATGCCCCTCCAAAGCTAGTGTCCTTGCAAGAGTGGCACTAGCGGAGGTGGGGTGTTACATTTGGTATCAGAGCGAGGTTTACAAGATTTGAGCAAAAGTGTTTTTGAAACTTACCTTTTGAAAAACTATTTTCAAAACCAATTAAGTATTTTCCAAGAAATGTCTAGTTATTTTAAAAAGGCTATTCCCCAAAAGCCATAGCACTATTCTTCGTTTCTTCGTTCTGAATCTATCTTTTTCCTTTTTTAGTATGGCCGATCTTAACCTTCCCGAGGGAGTGACCATTCCCGGATGGTTCCGGAGGTACTTGGAAGCTAGGGCCAACGATGTGGGCCCAGCAAATACCCCCAATATAACTGAGGTTCCTCCTCCTCCTCCTCCTCCTCAGATCCGCAAGCAGATTTCGCTAAGATTTGCAAAGACTTTAAGGCGATGGGTGGAAAGAACTTTATTGGGACAGAGACTTTTGTGGAGGCAAGAAATTGGTTGAAAGAAACTGAAGATCTCTTCGCCCTCTTTGATGTGCAAGATCATAGAAAGGTTTTATTGGCGGCATGGTTATTAAAAGAAGAAGCTGCTTATTGGTGGGAGGTCACCAATGCTACAAGGCCTATAGAGACTTGGGCCGACTTTAGGACAAGATTTGGGCTTAAGTTTCTATCATCAGCTGAGGCAAATCTGCAATTGGAGAAGTTTATATCTTTGAAGCAAGGGGACATGACAGTGAGGGAGTATGTGAATGAGTTTAACAAGCTCGCCCGATTCGGTTTGGACATGGTTAATACCCCCCAGAAGAAGGCTTTACGCTTTGCACGAGGGTTGAATGAGCCATTACAAGGTTTAGCTCTATCTCATATACCTATGGGGGCCACTTCCGAAGGTCTAGTAGACATGGCATTGCTTCAAGGAGACGATAAGAATGGCAAGAAGGAAGTCAAGGCTAACGAGACTCAAGCCAAGAAGACAGACTCCAAGTGGGGAGGAAATCAGAGCAATCAGAACAACAAAAACAACAAGAACAACAAGGGCAACAAGGCCAAGGCAAAGGACCCAAGAAAATGCAACTACTGTGGGGTTGTTGGGCACATAGCTAAAGATTGTAGGAAGAAGAAGAGGAAGTTGGGCGAATGCTTTCATTGTGGAGAGACCGGACATTTTAGCAAGGATTGCCCCAAGAAGCAAGGGCAGAATCAGCGTGCAGGACCTTCTGGAGGGCAAGTGCATGCTCTCAACACGGCTCCAGCTCAGGATCGAGGTAGTATTTCTGTAGAAAGTCTTGTTTATATTTCTGATTTTCCTGTTCGAACCTTATTTGATTCTGGCGCATCGCATAGTTTTATCTCTTCTGACATTGTTGAAAGTTTGCACCTAAGTACTAGTCTAGTTGAGGATCCCGTTTGTGTTTCAAATCCAACTGGGGGTTCCGCCCATCTGTCTATGATTTGTGTGGATTTGAAGATTTCTATCTTGACCGTAGAATTCACGTGTAATGCTTATGTTCTCGGGTTCACGGGTTATGGGTTGATCTCGGGCATGGATTGGTTGTCCAGTTATGGAGCCATTCTTGATTGTGAACATAGGGTGGTGAGGCTCATGACTCGCCTCGGTAATACCCTAGAAATTTCTTGTAACCCTAGAAGTCCCGTCATGTTATGTTATCTTGAATCTCTTGACTCGTCCATCGATGATCTGCAATCTGTAAGGGCGGTCTGAGACTATCCTGATGTCTTTGAAGAAGTTAAGGGGTTACCCCCTTAACGAGAGATAGATTTCCGCATTTATCTAGTCGATAATGCCAAGCCAGTATCATTGCCCGTTAGGCACATGGCCCCACGAGAAAGAAGAGAGCTCAGTAAGCAAATCAAGGAGCTGCTTGAGAAGAGTTTTATTAGACGAAGCATTTCTGAATGGGGTGCTCCGGTGGTATTCGCTACTAAAGCGGATGGTTCGCTTCGTCTATGTGTTGATTATCGAGAGTTGAACAAGCTGACAAAGAAGAATAGGCACCCTTTACCGAGGATTGATGATCTCTTTGACCAGCTGGTTGGTGCTTCTGTTTTCTCTCAGCTCGATCTAGCCACCGGATTCCATCAGCTTAGAGTAGCTGAGGATAGCATTGATAAAACTGCGTTTAGGACTCCATATGGATTCTTTGAATGGCTTGTCATGCCATTCGGATTGACAAATGCACCCGCCTACTTCGTAGACTTGATGAGTAGGGTGTTCAGGGAGTTCCTTAACAAGTTTGTTGTTGTCTTCGTGGATGATATTCTGATCTTCTCAAAGGATGAGGAAGAGCATGCTAGGCATTTGAAGGAAGTGATGGATTCGCTTAGAGCGCATCAGTTGAAAGCCAAGTTCTCCAAATGTCATTTCTGGAGAAAGGAAGTTCGGTTTCTTGGACATATAGTTTCTAAGCAAGGCATAGCGGTGGATCCCGCGAAGGTGGTTGTGGTTCAAGACTGGAAGACTCCTAGAAATGCAACCGAAGTAAGAAGCTTTCTCGGTCTGGCGGGCTACTATAGGAAGTTCGTTAGGGACTTCGCTAAGATTTCGGCCCCTCTTACTAAGTTGACGAAGAAGAACTTAGTCTTTGCATGGGACTTGGAGTGTGAGCTTGCTTTTCAAAAGCTCAAAAGAGCCCTTACCTCAACTCCAGTTTTGGCATTACCCGATAGTGGTAAGATGTTTACCGTGTACACAGATGCATGTGGCACGGGGTTAGGTGCTGTTCTGATGCAAGAGGGAAGAATGATATGTTATGGGGGTAGGCAACTTAAAGTTCATGAGAAGAACTATCCCACTCATGATTTGGAGTTAGCAGCGATCGTCTTTGCACTAAAATCCTGGCGCCACTATCTTCTAGGTGAAAGGTTTGAGTTGTATACTGATCACAAGTCACTCAAATACCTCTTCTCGCAAAAAGATCTGAATCTAAGGCAGCAAAGGTGGATGGAATTCTTGGCATCTTATGACTTCGAGATAGCTTATACCCCTGGCAAGGGTAATGTTGTGGCGGATGCACTAAGCAGAAGGAGATTGACTTTGAGCCCCTTGTTCATTGAGATGAAGAACTTAGAATTCTTGGCAACCTTTGATTTCACGACGGCTGTTGAGTCGATGACGAGTTCATTAGCATCCCTTGAGCTTAGAGCCACACTTCTTGATCAAGTTGGGGCTTCGCAGAAGGAAGATCCACAGATAGTCGAGGTCATGGACAGGTTGATTCGTGGTGAGAGGTCTAGTCACCTTGCTAGATATACTATTGATGATAAGGGTTGGCTAAGGCGTGATGGAAGGCTATGCGTTCCACAAGTAGGAGACTTGGTGCATAAAGTTCTTGAAGAAGCACATCACTCGAAGATGACTATACATCCGGGAGGAGATAAGATGTATAGAGATATGAAGCGCATTTTCTTTTGGGCCGGAATGAAGAAGGATGTAGTAGAGTATGTTTCAAAATGCATGGTGTGCCAACAAGTGAAAGCCGAGTCAAAGAAACCAGGTGGGCTATTACATCCATTGGAGGTCCCGCAATGGAAGTGGGAGAGTATTTCTATGGATTTTGTGGATGGATTGCCTAGGTCAAGAAAAGGGAACACGAGCATATGGGTCATAGTTGATAGACTTACGAAGAGTCCTCACTTCATTCCAGTAAAAAGCAAGAGGACCGCATCATGGCTGGCATCTATTTATCTCCGAGAGATAGTGCGGTTGCATGGAGTTCCTTCTAGCATAGTTAGCGATCGTGACCCAATTTTCACTAGCCAGTTCTGGAATAGTTTGCAAGAAGCGATGGGTACACGATTGAATCTGAGTACAGCCTATCACCCCCAGACGGATGGCCAAACCGAAAGGGTGAATAGAGTGCTAGAAGATCTCTTGAGGCTTTGTGTTCTCGACTTCGGTGGTACTTGGGAAGACCACCTTCCTCTTGTAGAGTTTGCGTATAATAATAGCTATCAAGCCAGCATAGGGATGACATCATTTGAAGCTTTGTATGGGAGGCCGTGTAGGTCACCATCTTGTTGGTGAGAGACAACAGATAGACTTATACTTGGACCCAATATGATACGGGATACATCCGAGAAAGTTGACTTGGTGAGAAGAAGGTTGAAAGCGGCCCAAGATAGACAGAAATCCTATGCTGACAAGCGAAGGGCAGATTTGGAATTCGAAGTGGGAGACATGGTTTTCGTGAAGGTTTCTCCTTTGCGTAAAGTGGTACGTTTTGGAGCAGTTGGGAAGCTGGCACCAAGGTTCGTAGGACCCTTCCCTATCATAGAGAGAATTGGAAAGATGGCCTATAAGGTGGTATTGCCCGAAAAGCTAGCCGGAGTGCATAATGACTTTCATGTCTCGCATCTCCGAAAGTGCCTACATGAGTCCGCGGAGGTGGTTGAACCAAGCATTCTTGAAGACATTGAGGTAGAGAAAGAAGCAACCTTGAGAAAAGCTTCGATTCGTATCATGGGAACAGAGATCAAGAAACTAAGGAATCGGGAAGTCAAATTGGTGAAAGTTCAGTGGAGTGAAGCCGATGAAGACGCAACTTGGGAAATCGAGGAGAAGATGCGTGGGCTTTATCCATTTCTTTTTGAGGGTACATTCTCGACCTCTTTCCTAATTAGCATATCTTTCTTTTTATCCGTGTTTATCCTGTTTATCTAATTATCTCGTTAAACTTGTCATGAGAACCTTAGGTAGAAACCCTTTGGATGAAACATGTATTTGAAACATGTTATGCTTGATGTTTGCAAGTGGTTGCAAGTGTTTGCACGTGGATATTCGTGGATGCATGATACACATTAGGCACTAAGATCGGCTCACACACTTTCATGTTGCATATGCATGAGTGCTTATACTTATTCATGGATGAAACCTGTTATGCTATCACGTGGATGTTGCATATGGATGAATGTTATGTGCACTCATGTAGAGACTATGAGTTATGTTAGAAATTTTGTTCCTCAGCTCTTTGGTTTCTTTGCCAACAATCTTTAGCGGCTCTCTTCTCACAGCCAATTCTGGAGTAATTTCTATATCCTGTTGTGCGGCTTCTTCCACGATCAAGTCTGGATCATGAACATGCTTTTGAAGTTGAGAAACACGAAATACATCATGTACTCCAAGCAACCAATCAGGTAATTGAACTCTATAAGCAAGGGTTCCAATCTGTTCTAGTATAGGGAATGGACCAATAAATCTGGGCGCCAACTTCCCAGTTTTGCCAAACCGAATCACTCCTCTCATCGGAGACACCCTTAGATACACATAATCACCAACAGAAAAAGCCAAATCTCTTCTTCTCGAATCAGCATAACTTTTCTGTCAGCGTTGAGCGGCGAGTAATCATTTCTTAACGAAATCGACTTTGTCGGCAGCTTCACGGATCATATTAGGTCCCAATACAAGCCCATTACCAGGTCGACCCAACAAGCAGGGGAACGACACGGTCTACCATACAATGCTTCGAATGGTGACATTGTCAAGCTCGCTTGGCAGCTGTTGTTATATGAGAACTCAGCCAAATGCAAATGGTCTTCCCATGATCCACCAAAGTCAAGAACACAAGCCCGCAATAAATCTTCTAGTATACGATTCACCCTCTCAGTCTGACCATCTGTCTGAGGATGGTAAGCGGTGCTTAAGTTCAGCTTCGTTCCCAGTTCTACTTGAAATGCCTCCCAGAATTTGCTGGTAAATATTGGATCTCTATCACTAACTATAATGATCGGTACTCCATGTAGCCTAACAATTTCCTTGAAATATATCTGCGCCAGACTCTGAGCAGTTCTATTGGATTTGACAGGTATAAAATGGGCGGTCTTCGTGAAGTGATCTACGATCACCCATATACTGTCATTTCCTTTCCTGGTTCTGGGCAAACCATCTATGAAGTCCATGGAAATATGTTCCCACTTCCAACCTGGACTGTCCAGCGGTTGCAACAATCCGGCCAGTTTCTGTTGGTCGCTTTTGACTAGTTGGCAAGTAGAGCATCTGCTAACATATAAAGAAATGTCTCTCTTCACCGACCTCCACCAAAAAGTGCGTTTGATGTCATTATACATTTTGCTCTCTCCTGGATGGATACAAAGTTTTGACTCGTGGCATTCATCCAGCACTTCCTTTCAGAGCTCAGAAATGTTAGGAACACAAATTCGACCCTTTAGCCTTAGAATCCCTTGGTTATCAATCTGGAAACTCAAGTGTTCGCATCCTGTATTCTTTCTCTGATCTTCTGAATGAAGTGATCGTCCTTTTGAAGAGCATATATTTTACCCATCAATGAAGTCGTAATAATAGAACTGGCGATCGTTACATTCTTTCTACTTAGCGCATCGGCCACAACATTGGCTTTCCCTGGAGTGTACAAAATCTCAAAATCGTATGCTGCCAGAAATTCTAGCCAACGTTGCTGCCTCAGATTCAAGTCTTTCTGGGTGAACAGATACTTTAGCGACTGATGATCTGTAAACATTTCGAATTTATCACCCAAAAGATAGTGCCTCCAGATTTTCAAAGCAAATACGATGGCCAACAACTCAAGATCATGAGTGACGTAGTTTTTCTGATGCGGCTTCCGCTGACGGCTAGCATAAGCAACCACCTGACCTCTTTGCATTAATACTGCACCAAGGCCTTCTCTAGAGGCATCTGTCCAGACTTTCAAGTCTTGATTGCCATCGATAATCATTAGCATTGGAGCAGTTGTTAATCTTAATTTCAGCTTCTGAAAAGCCTCCTCACACTCGGGAGTCCACTTGAATTTTGCGTGCTTCTTCGTAAGCTTTGTTAAGGAACTAGATATCTTTGACAAATCTTTAACGAACTTCCGATAATAACTAGCCAATCCAAGAAAACTTCGAACCTCTGTGGGAGTACTAGGCTGTTTCCAATTTTGAATAGCGGTGATTTTACTTGGATCCACAGCAATTCCCTCTTTTGACACGCCGTGGCCAAGAAACTTCACTTCATCTTGCCATAATATACATTTGGAAAGTTTAACTTTCAATACATTCCTTCTCGGAATTCCTAGAACTTGCTCCAAATGTTTTTCATGTTGGGCCTTTGACTTAGAGAAGATTAGAATATCATCAATAAAAACCAGAACAAACTTATTCAAGAGTCCAAGACTCCTCTGAACACTTGATTCATTAAATCGACGAAGTAAGCTGGAGCGTTACATAAGTCAAACGGCATTACTAACCACTCATAGAACAAATCAGGACCTTTGAATGTTGTCATAGGAACACACTCTTCGGCAATACGAAGCTGATGGAAGCTTGTAGCTAGGTCCATCCTTGAAAATACTTGTGCTCCATTCAGACGATCCAATAAATCATCGATTCGCGGTAATGGATACTTATTCTTTAATGTCTGCTTATTCAAGTCACGATAATCCACACATAGTCGCAGAGTACCGTCAGACTTTGGGACAAACACCACTGCTGCTCCCTAATCAGAGAAACTAGGCCTGATCAGACCCTTCCATACAAGCTGTCGAGTTTGACTGTCTAGTTCGTCCTTCTCCTTTAGAGTCATCCTCCGAATAGCGTGCACTATTGGACTTGCATTCAGAATTAAAGCGATCTTGAAATCAATTTCTCTCTGCGGAGGTAAGCTAACAACTTCTTCGAACACATCTGCATAATTCTTTACGACAGGAATATCTTTTATGAGGTCCGGAATATTCTCTGTGACTACAGGGATATTTTCTATTTGAGCAGGAGAAACATCAAGAGCTGACCAAAAGTCTTTTCTATCAGAATTCGGACTTTCACATGGTATGGTTATATAGTTCCCTAATTGGCCCTTTGCCTTAACAACTCTCTTGGCGCATTTAACCTCATCCTTGTATTTGGTTAACCAATCTAATCCCAAAATAAGATCAAATTTAGTAAAATTCATGACGATCGAGATGGTAGGGAACTTATAACTGGAAAAAGAGACAGGCACCCCACGAATCCAACTAAGATCAAGGGAACTCCCAACCGGATTATGTACCGTGATGGGTTCTTTGAGCTTTTTCAATTTCAAATCCAACTTCTTAACTGCATTCTTTGCAATAAAGCTTCGCGATGCGCCTGTATCAAACAGTACTTTAACTAGAATATTTTTGACATTAAGCGTGCCTTCCAAAACATCAGACCTTCTCTGACTAGCTGAGGGTGCTGAGGTTTCTGCCACTTCATTTACCTGAGCCTCTTTGGTCGCTTTTAACAGCCGTCAATCTTGCTTTACATGGCCAAACCGATGGCAAATGTTGCATTCTCTGGTCTCTTGAAACTTCTTATTAGACTTAGGTCCTTCCTTTCTTTGTTTCTTCAGATATCTGCAACTTATTGACAAATGTTCTTGCTTATTGCAGTTAGAGCATGTGGCAGTCGTTACTGGTTCTTTCTCAGATTTAACCCTTTTCCTCTTGGCTTTGGGCTTCTTACCGACCTCAGACGTCGTCCTGGCCTCAGGACTATCAGTTTCAGACTCACGTTTATTACTCGAACTGACTTCCTCTTCGTAACGCAACATACCTTTCTTGTCGAGATCCTCATACTGGTAAGCCTTGTATATCATTTCAGAAAAAGGAAGCTTGACATTCCTCATTACACTATTTTGGTACTTTCTTTGGAGCCCGTGAATAAATCTCAGATTCTTCCTCTTCAGATTTTGAATTAGATGAGGGGAAAAATGAGAAAGTTCATTGAATTTCTTATGATATTTTGGAATGGTCATATCTCCTTGTATCAGAAAAGAGAATTCATCACATAACCGCTTAGTTGCTTCAGGAGGAGTAAATCTTTCTAGGAAAATCACTTTAAATCTATCCCAGGTAATATTACCTTCTGGATTATCCTCAATAACCGAATCCCACCAGAACAAAGCTTCGTCTTTGAGTGCCCAAGATGCCAGTAATCTTTTCTGGTCATCTCTCAGCTTTAAACCTTCAAAGATGTTCTCAGTAGAACGAATCCAAGCTTGTGTTTTCATAATAGATTCTTCGCCCGAGAAAGGTATTCCAACCATATTTAGAGACTTAATTAATAGAGCCTCTATATCTGGTTCTGCATTCCTTCTGTTTCTGACACTCATTTTCTAGTACTTCTGCAAATAGCAGATCAAGTGTCAGGTCAACAGAAAAGAATATTTCAAACATAGAGACATATACTTTAAACGTAAACGTGTCTATTGGGGTGTATTTCATTCTGCTTTACCCATAATAGGACCTTACTGATCCTATCTGTAATGAGTTACTCATCCTAGAACACTACTGTTTCTATTTCTGACGAGTTCGTTAATATGTTATATTCCAGAACTAAGCTTAACCAAAGCTCTGATACCACGTTGTGACGACCCCAAAACCCCGTACGATGGTGTTAAGGGTAATCTTTGGAATATAACACAATAGAAATAAATAAATAAATACAGATAATAACAGAATAGAAATAAATAAATACATTAGATAATGTACGATAGGATACACTGAATAAACATAATCATCAGAGTTACACGGTATATAGGATCATACTTAGTACAAATACAGTTCAGCTATACATAAATGTCTACAGTGGAAAACAAACATAATATGTACAATAGGAGTTGAACAGCAATTCCCGCTTTGAAATTTTGATTTTTCAGATTCGTTGAAAGATATTCTCAAATAGATTCTAATATTTTTGGTTTTGCCAAAATCCAGTTTATTTTTAATCTCGTACATTCATTTTAAATTTGAAATCAAATTTTTGAACTACCGCGCCATTTTCAATTCCTTTTATAATTATAAATAATTATTTATATTCTAACGACGATTCAAATAAATATACACGTTCTAATTCTATTCAAAATAAATTTCTCGTTGTTATTATTTAAAATAATTCATTTTAAATATCCAAAATTCATCAAAATTGCCAAAATAAAAATTTTAAATTGGCTCGGATTTTCCGGGTTGTTACATTTTAATTCACTACTCATATAAAAATCATTTTTTTTTAATCTCTCCTTCAAGATGATAAAAATCTTATCATTTTTAAAATCGTATCTTCTCGTTAATAAAAAATCTAATCTTTTATTCATTAAAAATCTCGTCTTTACTAAGTTAAAATATTATCTTTCCTTGAAAAAAACCCAGTTCCTTTCGCTTTTAAAAATCTATTCTTTTCGCTATTATATATGAATAAAAATCCAATCCTTTCTATGCTATATATATAAATAAAAATAACATCTTTAATTTATAACAAGGTTGTTTTATTTAAAAATCATATTTTTAATTTGAAACCGTGCATAAAAATCATATTTTTAATTGCATACCTAAGTTAAAATTGCAGTAAAAACTTACAGTTCACGCATGAGGTGCGGGAGGTGGTGTTGACGGAGATGGCGGCAGGTCAGTGGGATTTTGGGGCTGTTTTAGGGTGGTACGGCTTGTTCAGAGGAGGAGCGAGATGGAAGGCCGGAGGGGGGGTGGTGGATGGCGTAGGTGGCGGAGGTGGAGCCCAGTGTGGCCGGGGATTCTAGAATTGGCCGTGGGGGGTTAGGGTTTTCGCTGTAAGAAGAGGAGGGAGAAGAGAGAGACTGGAGGGGGGTGCTGATCGGAGGGGCGTCGGTGGGTGGAGGGTACGGCGGGCGGAGGCGCGGGGGTCAACGGCCAGGGGAGGGCGACGAGATCGAGCACGACGGGTGGGGGGGGGGGGAGTGTTGTTTCTTATTTTGAACGGGGTTGACTTCGAATGGAGATAAAGGGGGTTTATTGAAAATATATATAAGCTAATTATTTTAATTTCCGAAAGTAACTTTTTATTTCCAACTCCAAATCAAACCCACCGACTGCCGCCCCCAGCTAATTACCCCCATTCCAAACACAATATGATATGTTTCGTAACCCGATTCGGCTGTTACGATCAGTTTTCAGCAAATTCTAAATATACATTAGTATATATTGAATTTGAACATACTTTTTAATTTACTGGGGAAACATACTAATTCTAAAAATTCTAGAAAAATTATTTCTAGCTTCGTATTGACGATGCGGTCTTAACAAAACTAATTTTGTCAAATTCTGAGACCGTTTGAAAAATGGCCAATTTTTGGTCGATCGAACTTGACTAAAATTGTTAAAACACGTTTTTCTGTGCCACGCTCACATATTGATTCCAAAAATTATGAATTTTGGAATCTAGCAATAATTCGACATCCCGGATCCAACAAAAGTGGTTTCGTCAAAAACGGAGGTCTTTAGCAAACTTTCCATTTTTAAGGGCCAAAATTCCATAGCGACTATTCTGAATTTTCAACTGGGCATAACTTTTTATTCCCGCTATGAAATTTGGATTTTTTGGATTTGTTGGAAATACATACTCAAATAGATTCAAATATTTTTGGTTTCGCTAAAATCCAGTTTATTTGAATCTTGTACATTCATTTGAAATTTGATTTCTAACTACCGCGCCATTTTCAATTCCTTTTATAATTAAAATAAATAATTATATTTTATTGTCGACTCAAATAAATATTTTCGTTTTAATTCTATTCAAAATAAATTTCTCATCGTTATTATTTAAAATAATTCATTTTGAATATTCAAAATTCGTTGAAATTGCCAAAATAAAAATTTTTAATTAGTTCAGATTTTCTGGGTTGTTACATTCTCCCCCACTTAAAACTTTTCGTCCCCGAAAAGGAACGTAGCTGAAAGTTGTTTTACAAATCAACTCAACTTTCCTTATTTTCATTATGGCTTAAGTTCTTCAACTTTTCAGTTTTTAAGTCAAATTTTTCTAAAATTTGGCTAACACACTAAATTTTCGAAAAATTTCGCCATAACCTCCCCTGCCCGGGAGCACCGGGAAAATCCCGAAATTGCCATACAGGCCTCTCCAATCCAAAAAGAAAAAGAAACAACCAAGCGGCTCATAGAATCATCCAAAACCAAGAAATACAATAAACATGTACATATTTGTCGGGCAAACAATTTTATTCCTCTTCTCTTGCCTCCTTGCTATGACCTGTTCAATGGATACACATGTATATGCATGCAATTTCAAACAATTTTCAATACGGTTCAATCTTTGGTACAATTTGGCCGAATGGTTCCAAATTTTAATTAATCAAAACAATAATCAAACAACATAATCGGCAATGAATCAGTTGATTAACGTTTCAAATTCATAATTTTGATATATATACAGAAAATCATGTTTTTGATGCCAAGTCACAACAATATATTCTAACTATATTTTGGTTCTCACACTAGTCAATTGGAAATATATAGATATCCCACTTTCGGCACTCGAATATAAACATTGTTGATGGCGCGCCATCATCAGAATCTGACCCGGGCGACTAGAGTGTGATCCTATATCCATCCGGTATATTTGAGGGTTCAATACACATGGATCAGACGTATATTCAAATCTCTATATACTTGATTTTCCAAATCAATTCAAAATAAATATTCAAATATGAATAATAAAGTCTAAATTTTCAAAAAAAAAATCGTTTTCAATTTTTTATTTTAAAAACAACACTCTTCCGACTCATTCTAGGATACTACTGATCCCATCTCTAACGAGTCATTCTCACTGGATATTACTAATCCAATCTCTGATGAATTCATTTGTTTGGTTCTAAAGTGTCTTGTTCTCGAGCTCTGTAAACCAAAGCTCTGATACCAGCACAAGGACCCGAACTTCCCCGACCTCCGAGGAGAAGAGGAAGAACGGATTGCCTTGAGGACAAGATGAATTAGAACACAAACAGAAGAATATTTCATTGCTTATTACAACAGTTTCATCAGAATAGAAGAATATGCAGAGTATAATTAAATATTATACATCATAAAAATATCAAAGATTTAGATTACATTACGTAGCAACGGAAAATAATACAATACACAATTGAATGAGACAAACAGATAAAGAGCTTTCCGAATATCATTCCAGCTGTAAACCAGGATCCTGTGAATATAAATCTGCAAAACCAAAACTACTAGCTACCTGTGTGGAAAATAGGGACACCCAGAGTTTAGGTTAAAGCAATAAACTCCATGTCAGTCATGTGACTGGTGTGAGAACTAAAACAGTTATTTAAAACTTCATTTTAAAATCAGATATATCAAGGGACCACGCTGTATAACACAGAACTGGTTTCCTCCCAAGAATACCAGTGCATATAACAAAACAAAGCAATGCTTTTTGGAAAAATGAAGCTATTATAAGACCCGGGTCCCATCACACAATACAACGCAAGCCGGAGGATAGGGTTTTCCCTTATAATAGACAAACATGCTTTGTTCGCTAAAACAAATCATTTGATACTATTATAAGTGCATAGTGTATAAAACAACTTCAAATATAAATGTATCAATTCTAGACGGCATGGGTACCATATATTATGTCGCCAATACTAGGCTCTACAATCAAAACCTCAAATGTCACGTATTGGAATTTGGATTTCCATCTGTGAACCAAGGCAAGGGATCGTCCTAACCGCTTTGAGACAATCTAGCAAATGTCTTAGGACCCAGACACAGGTGAGCCCTTGGATCGTCAGGGTCGGTCCACTCGATGTGGATTAAAATGCCTGAACACTACGTTTCCCCACCCTATGGGGCTTAAATGAGTCAAATGACTCCATCGGCCCCGGATCGACCGATATAACTGAGGCGCCTTGTAACGACCCGCATTCTATGCATCGAAGGATCATAGAATATTTATTCCTTCCACATACGAAGTCGTATAGTCATGTAACTTTGGGAGACCACTAATGGGGTCATTTCCCGTGTTCATAATTTTTGCCGATTTTTAAATGACTGTTTTGCCACTAGCTGATCTTGTTTCGGCCATAACTTTTGATTGGAAATGAGTTTTGACCTGAAACTACATCCGTTAGATCCGGATAATAGTTTACCTTTCCGTAAAGTGGTCATATGTGAAAAACGGACTTACCATTTGGGAGATATGGCTGAAATAAGGTTTGGAAGATGAAAAACTGCTTAACCGAGCCAAATGAGGTGATTAGTGAATGGGCCCATAACCCATTTCGGGATTAGGGTTATGGGGAGACTGAAATGAGCTAGGTTTTCATTTCATTTCTGTTTTCTAGCCGCCATTTGCCTCCTAGGAACCCTAACAATGGCCTCCAACATCTAGAATCATCTCTAATCACTTTCTAATCAAGTATTAGCCTAATCTTCACCAAATTAAGGGGAAATAACACCAAATCAAGGTCGGAACTGCTGTATAGCCTTGGGAACAGCGCCAAACAGAGGATAATTTCAGATTTGGTAATTTGTTTGTGGCTAAGGTGAGTGATTTGCATAGTTCCTCACTAATTATGGTTAATTAAGGGTAATTAGTGTTAATTAGCGAATTTAAACGCGATTAAATTCTGGAAAAATATTTATAAGTTTCGAAATATTTTTTTAGGCCTCTGTTAGGAAATTTGGTTAAGTTTTACTAATCATATCATTAGTTTTGCTTAAACATGTTTAAGGGAAAATATGGGATTTTGGCTATATTTGATTCGTTTTAACCTACAAAATTATTGTTTTGGTGTTTATGGTTAGTCCTCTATGTTGCTATGACTGTTTGGAATGATTTGTGATTGTTTAGAAAAGTTAGATTGGTCGAAAACGCCGTCGAATGGCGTAAACAGGTCGCTGGACAAAGTGCAGGAAATGCGCAGAGATCGAATCGGATCGGATCCCCCGAACCCCGAACCGACCCGCTCGTGGATGGTGGCACCGCACCGACCAGCTCACCTGGAGAGCCATACGATCCAAACCGCCTCAGCTTGAGTACCACGAACCGTCTGGGAAAGCAAGTTACTTACCTTCGCTTCAACCGATTCGAACTCAATGGAGTTGGCATCACGACCCGATCCGGAGTGCTTGGGAAGTAGGACTGAACCAGAGGAGTTCTCCACGAACCGAACCACCAAGAGATGGACCCCGACCCGAACCGCTAGAGGAAGGACACCACGATCCGAACCGATCTGGAGAAGGTGCTACAAACCGATGGGAACCCGAGCCTAGGTGATGATCACGAACTGAATGAAGATCGATCCAGAGATGATGACCAAAAACTGAGATGCAAAGGTAGTCCAAATGGGAAGTTTGTGCTCAGGATCCAGTTGGGAACCAACGAGTCGACTTCGTGATTGGACTTTGCTACGGGACGTGTGCTAAGGGGTTATCGACGTCTATAGCTTTGATTCACCACCAAGACGGATGTTGGGCTACGTATCAGTGCAGTGGGGTAGTTATTACCTCATGGGGGAGAGTGATCGTAGCAAGGCTATGAGCCAGTGCAGTGGAGCCATCATGACTCCATGGGGCAGAGTGGACATAGCAAAGGATTAGTGGTTATGGATCAGTGCAGTGGTGTCATTACGACTCCATGGGGCCGATTGATCGTAGCAAGGAATTGGGTGGTCAAATTGGTAGATATCGTATACTTTACGAACTGAGTGATAGATGTGAGGATGGTTGCTTTGATTGATTGTTTGCCATCACTATGTCATGCACACCCCCACCCCCGTATTCTTTACACCATGTGTTAGTGGCACCTTAGTGTATTGTACAATGTAGTGCTAACACTTTGGTTGCAGGTCCAGGTTCAGGTATGGTTTAGTATACCTATTATTATTCTGTTTTGCTGCTTATCGCTCGTACCAGACTTTTGTCTGACCCAGAGTTTTATGTCTCTTCTTATTACTCTGGGTGCTCTTAAGCGGGCAGAATAGAGAAAGGTTAGCTGGTTATGCACAAGTAACTGATCCGGAGACGAGCAGGAGGCTCCTACGTATTATCTACATATATTCTCCCTATGTCGCTGGTGGTCGCTGCTTTAGGCATTAGTAGTGTACCTTCCTTATTTGCTTTAGAGACAGTTTTTTTAAAGTTGTAATAATGATGACGTGGAACATAAGCTGTATTTGGATTTTCCGCTGCTATTATGTTTAGTTTTCAGCTTATGCACTGTCTCGCCTGTTTTATGTCAAAGTATGTTATTATTATATTTTATTCCATGCGCTGTGAGACATTCTACAAGTTCCTTGTCAGTTCAAATACCCTTCAATTCCTTTCTTTGGCAACCTTCCCGTGCTGGTTCAACATCGGCACAACGCACTTTCATTGGAAATATTGGCTGGTGTAGGGCGGGCCGACACATTTGGTATCAGAGCTCTAGGTTGCGTAGTTAACCTAGGGAAAGACACTAGAGAGAGAGAATACGTATATGGGAGCGCGTATTTGTGATTGTTTTGGATTTCAAAAGCTATATATATATATACACACTATTAGTATAGCTAAGGATGAAGTCGCACTGCACTGACACCACAAAGAGGATGGTTAATCGTTTATCTTTACAGATTGAACGATGAGCCGATATACGAGGGATGCTGGTAGAAGAGCCAATAATGGGAATGCTCCTGACATGAGGACTATGTTCACTGACTTCATGAAAGAAATGCTTAGTGTAATAACCCGAAAATCCGAGCCAGTTTAAAATTTTTATTTTGGCAATTTTAGTGAATTTAGAATATTTAAAATGAATTATTTTAAATAATAACGGCGAGAAATTTATTTTGAATGGAATTCGAACGTATATTTTATATAGATCGTCGTTAGAATATAAATAATTTCATATAATTATAAAAGGAATTGAAAATGGTGCGGTAGTTCGATAGTTCGATTTCAAAGTTCAAATGAACGTACAGGATTCAAAATAAACCGGATTTTAGTGAAACCAAAAATATTAGAATCTATTTGAGAATATATTTCCAACGAATCCGAAAAATTGAAATTTCATAGCGGGAATCAAAAGGTATGCCCAGTTGAAAATTCAGAATAGTCGCTATGGAATTCTGGCCCTTAAAAATGGGACATTTGCAAATGACCTCGGTTTTCGACGAAACCACTTTTGTTGGATCCGCGATGTAAAGTTATAGCTAGATTCCAAAATTCGTAATTTTTCGAATCAATATTTGAGCGTGGCGAAGTAAAACGCGTTTGACCATTTTCAGTTGATTTTAATCGACTGGAAAATGGCCATTTTTCAAACGGTCTCAGAATTTGACGAAACTAGTTTTGTTAGGACCGTATCGTCAATACGAACCTAGAAAATATTTTTTGGGAATTTTTAGATTTAGTATGTGGCCCCGGTAAATTGAAATGCGCGTTCAATTTCAATATATAGAGTTATATGTTGGTTTTGACGAAAAATGATTGAAACGATCGAATCAGCCTACGATACATATCCCATTGTGTTCGGAATGGGGGTTGTTAGCTATGGGCGACAGGCAATGGGTTTCGTTTCGAGTTCGAAATCAAAAGTTACTTTTTGAAAATTAAATTAATTAAAATAAATATATATTATTATATTCCCCCCTCCCATCTCCTTTTCTCTTCAAATTAGACCCCCCCGTTCTATTTCATTTCAGAAAACAAAGAAAAAAAACAAACAAAAAAAAAACAGACCTAATCGAATCGCGCGCCGCCCCCCCTTTGTCAAAGTCGTCGCACCTCCAGCCTCCGCACTCCTCCAGCGCTGCCTCAGGCCTCCACCACTCCTCCCCTCCGCTGCTACAAACCCGACGCCCCCCTGAAAACTCCAAACCCCGCCACCGATGACCCGCCCGACCACCCAGTCGCGCTCCCCTGCCACTTGCCAACTCAGACGCCACACCTTCACCCCACCCCCCCCCCCTGACGACCTCCGACGTGGATAGATCCTCCCCCCTTTTCTTTCAAAATAAAGGTAAAATTTATTTATTTCAGTTTTGGCTTCATTATTTATATTCTTTAAAACTGAAAATTAAAGTGATGATTTTTCTTAAGAAAGATGCAAGTTTTATATTAAGAAAATTTAGAATTTTTATGACATGAAGATTTGATTTTTAAACATCATAAAGCTTTGATTTTTAACATGATCAAAGTAGTGATTTTTAACTATGAAAAGATCGGATTTTTAAAACTAAAAAGACTAGATTTTTATATGGCGAAAGATATGATTTTTATTAAAGGAAAGACGAGATTTTTAATATATGAAAGATTCGATTTTTAAAAATATAAAAGATTTGATTTCTAAAGTTAAAGATCGGATTTTTAATAGCGTAAAGCTATGATTTTTGTCGTTGGAAAGAAAATATTGTTGGCAAATTGAAGATATTTTTAAAGGTATAAAAATATGATTTTTACACTTGTAGCAAATTAAAAATATGATCTTTATATAATGGAAGATATAAAAATATTATTTTTATATAGGTAGAGTTTAAAGTTTAGAATTTCTATATAATAGAGAATATAAAAATCTGATTTTTATTATAGTATAGTGATATAAAATTGTGATCTTTAACGTGAACAGCGTGACAAAGACTACGTTGGAAGTCCTGGCAAATCCAGACTATTCTGAATTTCAGAAATTTCTATGGAGAAGTGGAACCCTCGGTGAGAACTTCTTACCTTTAATTTAGATTTCTAGTTAAAAATATATACTAGGATGCAGACGGTGTTTAGTAGCACCAGACACCCGTCGTCCACAGACCATGGACGGCTTGTATGCTTGTTTGTTTAATTTTGATGTGTAATTGATTGTGTGATGTGATGTGAAATGAAATAAAATATTTATATAGTTAAAAATATTTTATAGTTGAAAATAGAATTTTTAACATGTATTTAAAATGAAATAAAAATAAACAAATTGGACGATTTGTTTATATACACACATTTGACTGATATTGATTGGGACGATAAATTTTACACATCGCCCAACTGCACAAATAAAATCCGTGTTCGATTGTTTGAAACCCCACACGGGTATTGGGATGATATATGACATACACTAATCCCAATAATTAGTTGTCTGTCGATCGATTGATTGACAGACTGTTATGAGCGTTAAATATTTATATTTGATGCTTATACAGTGTAGAACGCACTCTGGATGATGGTTGATTATTCATCGTTGTTATTTTATACATGTGTTGTAGAAAATCCGTATAATTAACATTATATGGTAATTGATTGGGCCTCATTCCAGTTTTGAAAAAGAAATATTTGAAATAGAATATTTGAAAATAGAAATATTTGAAAAAGAAATATTTGAAATAGAATATTTGAAAATAGAAATATATGAAGCCGTGTTGATTAGATTGACGCCATTTTGACGTGAATGATATTTATATCAATTTTATTCAAATTGAAATGAATGTTAAAGTGAATTGAAATTCGAATTAAATTGAATTGATTTGAAATTCGAAATAAACTGAAATGATTTGAAATTCGAATTAAATTGAAATAGAATTGAAATCGTTTTGAAATGAATTCAAATTGAAATTGAATAGAATGAATTCGAATTGAAATTTAATAGAATCGAATTCGAATTGAAATTGAATAGAGTCGAATTCGAATTGAAAATTGAATAGAATCGAATTCGAATTGAAATTGAATAGAATGAATTCGAATTGAAATTGAATAGAATCGAATTCAAATTGAAAATTGAATAGAATTGAATTCGAATTGAAATTGAATTAATTTAAAATTCAAATTGAATTGAAAACGAATTGAAATTGAATTAAAAATCGATTTGAATTGAAATCAATTTGAAATGAATTTAAAACGAATTTGTAAGGGAAAATTCAATTTTGATTTGAATTTGAAAAGGAAGTTGAAATCGTTTTGAAAACGAATTTAAAACGATTTATATAATACGTTTTAAAAGGAAATCGACGAAATATATATTATATATTATATATATATAGAATGGCCTGAATAGAACGCGCCGCGCCGCGGCAGTTCGCGAATTTCGACCACTGACTACGAATGGATATTGCGGGAGATCCGACCGTCGGATTCTCCTAAAACCGGAACCGTTGGGTTCGTATCGAAAAGAACTTTCTAACGAATATTAGAAATTTGAAATCTAACGGTTGGATTTGGAATTATGTCCAAATCAAATTTGGAAAAGGTCGTTGTAAGTGCAGTTCGATGGCCGTTGATGGAAATCGACTGTACGGGCCTTGATAAAATTATTAAAAATATCAATAATTTGTGTAAAATCTTAAGGAATGATTTGTGAAGAATTGGGATGAAAAACTCCATATTTGATAAGATAAAAGTAGATTTTTATCGAAATGAACTAGTTTTGAACTAGAATAATATTTTGTTTATTTTTAAAATAAATAAATTGGATTTGAAATGATTTTGAAAATAATCAGGATTTCCAATGATAGAATTGGAAGGGATTTGAATCGAAATCATCTTCAGAATAGTTCGATGTTGGGTTTCGTGATTATACAGATGTTGTTATGGAAATTTGAAAGATATATATATATCGTTATTTCCAATATGATATTTGTTGGTCGTAGAATTTGATATTGAATATAAGCCGATATATTTTCTATTCAGAGACTTGTATTTAATATCAAATGTGATTTGGGTTTGTCGTGAATGGTGTCTTCATTAACACTGTTCTTAAGCCCAGTTGAGAAAAAGATTAAATCTTTTGTTTAGATTTAATGAAGTGTACCAATTAAATTATATTTAATTGGAATTGAATTGGTATTGATTTTTGGGTTTATCGTGAACAGTGTTTTAAATAACACTTGTTCTTTAACCTGACAATTAATGGAATGTGATTTTGGGTTTATCGTGAACCGTGTTTCAAATGACACTGATTCTTTAACCCAGTTAAAGATTAAAACTAAGTGGTGTTTTAATGAATCTTTAATTAGATTGAAAAGATCGAGAAGGGAGTATCACCAGTTTTGCGCCAGGCGATAGTTAAATCTTTAATTAGATTTGAACGTGAAATGGTAATTGAATTTACCGATAACACCGAGGTGTTAGATATGAAGTATTATCAGTTTTACTTCATGGGATGAATAGGTTAGGATTGGGAAATATAATAAATGATTACTTCGGTGTGGTTCGCTAATCCCGACTAGTTGAATCGATATTCAAAGGAAGATTAAAGAATAAATTTAAAGGATTTATCTTTGATAAAATTAATGGGAACTTTTCCCTAAGGATGTGAAATTTAGAAACTAACTGTCGGTTAGCTAAGCAGAATGGTTTTTTGGATATTGATCTGATGTTGGTTTCGGCGTTCGGGGTTAATATTAGGGGAATTATTCTCTTGATTAATTTACGGTTAGTGACTGATGAATTGGAATGAGGCGTATGTTGTGTTTGTGTAACACTTGTTTATTATATACGCAAGTTATTCGGAAAGACCGGGTTTATCCCATTCTGAATAACTGATACGACGTTAAGTCGAAGATGAAGACGGTGGTCGAAGACCGGAGGTCTTCACGTCGTTTGGGTGGTTACTGATATGGGCTGTATACCCAAGAAGATGGAAACAGTTAGTGATCGTCCAGACGCACTTGGAGATCGATGGATATGCGGGGTACGAGGTGCCTCCGGTTTCGTTCAGACCCAGAACGAACATGTAAATGGACTGTGTGTCTGACAATGGATTTTAGTCTGTGTGATTGATTTCTATTAAATATATATCTATTTGGCGGCGTAGAATTTATTCTCTTGCTTAACGCCCTTCTCTGAGACGTACGAGCTCAGGGGTTATATATTGATGGATATCAATCGCATGGAGTGAATTGCCTGTGTGGCATGCCTAAGTGGCAAATGACCAAGGCTCCTGTTGAAAAGCAAAGTCTTGTGGTTGATGATCAAAGCACGGCCTTGGTGGCATCGCTTTGTGTAGCGTGAATTCGCGAGCCTCACACCTCGGTTGTGAACCAGAAACGGGAGAGGACCTCAGGGAGTACATGCGTTTCTTTCTAGTTAGAAGTGGCGTCAGTGTTTTTTCACACCCTGACGAGTTTGACTTATGTGGTTGTTGCTGTTGCGAGGCGCCTCGGATATATCGGTGACTATGTGAAGTCGATGGAGTCATTCGTTGGCTCATTTACGCCCCAAAGTGCGGGGAAACGCAGTGTTCAGGATTTAAGTTTAATCCACATCGGTGGACTGGCCCTGTCGCTCCAAGGGTCGATGCGCTCTGACCCTGAGGCTCGGGCTAGAGAGTCTCGAAGATGGTGAGGACGATCCCTAGCCTCAGTTCACAGATGGAAATCCAATTTCCAAATACGTGATTTTGCGGTTTTAATTGTAGAACTAGTATGGCGACATGATGTATGGTACCCATGCCGTCTATGATTGATACTTATGATTTGAAGTTGTTTTATACACTATAAACTTATTATAGTATCAAATAACTTGTTTTAAAACGTATCAAGCATGCTTTGGCTATTATAAGGGAAAACCCTATCCTTCGTCTTGTGTTGCATATTTTGATGGGACCTGGGTCTTATAATAGCTTCATTGTTCTTTATTTAGCATTGCGCTGTTGTTTTATGCACTGGTATTCTTGGGAGGAAACCCATTCCACGTTAGCGGCGTGGTCCCTTGATTTACCGAACTTTAAAATAAAGAATTATAACTGTTTTAGTTCTCACACCAGTCCCATGACTGACCTAGAGTTTATTGTTTTAACCTAAACTCTAGGGGCCCTTATTTTGATACGGGCAGCTAGTAGTTTTGGTTTTGCAGATTTATATTCACAGGATCCTGGTTTACAGCTGGAACGATATCCGGAAAGCTTTGTATCCGTGTATCTTCTTCAGTTGTATTTTGTATTATTTTCCGCTGCTATGTAATGTATTGTAATCTTTGATATTTATCGAATGTATTTCATTTATTCATACTCTGTATATTCTTGTATTCTGGTGGAATTGTTGTAATATACAATGAAATGTTCTTCTGTCTGCGTTCTAATTTGTCGTGTTCTCAAAACAATCAGGCGTTTCGAACGGTCTTGATCGGTTTAGCGACTGATTCGGATCGAGCGAAATTCCTTTTCGTTACAATGGTATCAGAGCTTTGGTTTACAAAGCTCAGAGAACAAGACGCATTAGGACCATACGAAAGAATTCATCAGAAATTGGATTAGTAATATCCAACGGGAATGACTCGTTAGAGATGGGATCAGTAGTATCCTAGAACGAGTGTGAAGAGTATATTTTTAAAGTGAAAATAATTTTTGTTTTGAAAATTTAAATCAATTATTCGTAATTGATTATTTATTTATATTGATTTGGACTATCCAGTATATACAGATTTTGCGTATACGTCTGATCCGCGTGTATTCGAAATTTTAATATATTGGGTAGATATAGGATCACACTGCAGTCGCTCGGAGATGATTCTGATGATTGATCGATCATCATCAGAATTTATCTTCGAGTTTCGAAGGTGGAATTTCTATATATTTCCTATTGACTGGTGTGAGAACCAAAATTAGATAGGGCCTGTTGTTGTGATTTGGCATCAAAAATGTGATTTTTGACTATATATCAAAGTTATGAATTTGAAATGATAATTCACTAATTGATAGCTGATTGTGTTGTTTGATTATAGTTTGACTAATTAAAATGTTGAACCTTTAGCCAAATTGTATCAAATAGTGAATTGTATTGAAAATTAGTCGCATTTGCATCCATATACATGTACTTACACTGAACAGGTCATAGCAAGGAGGCTAGAGCAGAAGAATAAAATTGTTTGCCCGACAAATAGGTACATGTTTACGATAATTTACTATTTTGTTTGGGTGATGATGATTTTGTGAGCCGATTGGCTTTTTCTTTTTCTTTTGGATTGAAGAAGGCCATGGGAGGCTATATGAAATATCCCGAAGTCCCCGGTGCAGGGGAGGTTATGGCGAAATTTTTCGGAAATTTAGGGTGTTAGCCAAATTTTTGAAAAATTTGAAAAGTTCTTAGAAACTGAAAAGTTGAAGAACTTAAGCCGTAGGGAAAACACTGAAAGTTGAGTTGGTTTGTTAAAGAACTTTCGGCTTCGTTCCTTTTCGGGGACGAAAAGTTTTAAGTGGGGGGAGATTGTAATAACCCAGAAATCCGAGCCAGTTTAAAATTTTTATTTTGGCAATTTTAGTGAATTTAGAATATTTTAAATAATAACGACGAGAAATTTATTTTGAATGGAATTCGAACGTATATTTTATATAGATCGTCGTTAGAATATAAATAATTATATATAATTATAAAAGGAATTGAAAATCGCGCGGTAGTTCGGTAATTCGATTTCAAAGTTCAAATGAACGTACAGGATTCAAAATAAACCGGATTTTAGTGAAACCAAAAATATTAGAATCTATTTGAGAATATCTTTCCAACAAATCCGAAAAATTGAAATTTCATAGCGGGAATCAAATGATATGCCCAGTTGAAAATTCAGAATAGTCGCTATGGAATTCTGGCCCTTAAAAATGGGACTTTTGCAAATGTCCTAGGTTTTCGACGAAACCACTTTTGTTGGATCCGTGATGTAAAGTTATTGCTAGATTCCAAAATTCGTAATTTTTCGAATCAATATGTGAGCGTGGCGAAATAAAACGCATTTGACCATTTTCAGTTGATTTTAATCGACTGGAAAATAGCCATTTTTCAAACGGTCTCAGAATTTGATGAAACTAGTTTTGTTAGGACCGTATCGTCAATACGAAGCTAGAAAATATTTTTTGGAAATTTTTAGAGTTAGTATATGGCCCCGGTAAATTGAAATGCGCGTTCAAATTCAATATATAGAGTTATATGTTGGTTTTGACGAAAACTGATCGAAACGATCGAATCAGCCTACGATACATATCCCATTGTGTTCGGAATGGGGGTAGTTAGCTATGGGCAACAGGCGGTGGGTTACGTTTTGAGTTCGAAATCAAAAGTTACTTTTTGAAATTTAAATTAATTAAAATAAATATATATTATTATATTCCCTCCCCCTCCCATCTCCTTTTCTCTGCAAATTAGACCCCCCCCCGTTCTATTTCATTTCAGAAAAAAAAACCTAATCGAATCGCGCGCCCCCCCTGTGTCAGAGCCGCCGCGCCTCCAGCGCCGCCTCAGGCCTCCACCACTCCTCCCCTCCGCTGCTACAAACCCGACGCCGCCTGAAACCCCCAAACCCCGCCACCGATGACCCTCTCGACCACCCAGTCGTGCTCCCCTGCCACTTGCCAACTCCGACGCCGCACCTTCACCCCCCTCCCCCTCCTGACGACCTCCGACGTGGATGGATCCTCCCCCTTTTCTTTCAAAATAAAGGTAAAATTTATTTATTTCATTTTATTTCAGTTTTGTTTTTCTTATTTATTTTCTTTAAAACTGAAAATTAAAGTGATGATTTTTCTTAAGAAAGATGCAAGTTTTATATTAAGAAAATTTAGATTTTTTATGACATGAAGATTTGATTTTTAAACATCATAAAGCTTTGATTTTTAACATGATCAAAGTAGTGATTTTTAACTATGAAAAGATCGGATTTTTAAAAATAAAAAGACTAGATTTTTATATGGCGAAAGATATGATTTTTAGTAAAGGAAAGACGAGATTTTTAATATATGAAAGATTCAATTTTTAAAAATATAAAAGATTTGATTTCTAAAGTTAAAGATCGGATTTTTAATAGCATAAAGCTATGATTTTTATCGTTGAAAGAAAATATTGTTGGCAAGTTGAAAATATTTTTAAAGGTATAAAAATATGATTTTTACACTTGTAGCAAATTAAAAATACGATCTTCATATAATGGAAGATATAAAAATATTATTTTTATATAGGTAGAGTTTAAAAATTAGAATTTCTATATAATAGAGAATATAAAAATCTGATTTTTATTATAGTATAGTGATATAAAATTGTGATCTTTAATGTGAACAGCGTGACGAAGACTACGTTGGAAGTACGGGCAAATCCAGACTGTTCTGAATTTCAGAAATTTCTATGGAGGAGTGGAACCCTTGGTGAGAACTTCTCACCTTTAATTTAGATTTCTAGTTAAAAATATATACTAGGATGCAGACGGTGTTTAATAGCACCCGACACCCGTCGTCCACAGACCATGGACGGCTTGTATGCTTGTTTGTTTAATTTTGATGTGTAGTTGATTGTGTGATGTGATGTGAAATGAAATAAAATATTTATATACTTAAATATATTTATATAGTTAAAAATATTTAATAGTTGAAAATAGAATTTTTAACGTGTATTTAAAATAAAATAAAAATAAACAAATCAGACGATTTGTTTATATACACACATTTGACTGATATTGATTGGGACGATAAATTTTACACATTGCCCAACTGCACAAATAAAATCTGTGTTCGATTGTTTGAAACCCCATACGGGTATTGGGATGATATATGACATACACTAATCCCAATAATTAGTTGTATGTCGATCGATTGATTGACAGACTGTTATGGGCATTAAATATTTATATTTGATGCTTATACAGTGTAGAACGCACTCTGGATGATGGTTGATTATTCATCGTTGTTATTTTATACATGTGTTGTAGAAAATCCATATAATTAACATTATATGGTAATTGATTGGGCCTCATTCCAGTTTTGAAAAAGAAATATTTGAAATAGAATATTTGAAAATAGAAATATTTGAAAAAGAAATATTTGAAATAGAATATTTGAAAATAGAAATATATGAAGCCGTGTTGATTAGATTGATGCCATTTTGACGTGAACGATATTTATATCGATTTTATTCAAATTGAAATGAATATTAAAGTGAATTGAAATTCGAATTAAATTGAATTGATTTGAAATTCGAAATAAACTGAAATGATTTGAAATTCGAATTAAATTGAAATAGAATAGAAATCGTTTTGAAATGAATTCGAATTGAAATTGAATAGAATGAATTCGAATTGAAATTGAATAGAATCGAATTCGAATTGAAATTGAATAGAGTCGAATTCGAATTGAAAATTGAATAGAATCGAATTCGAATTGAAATTGAATAGAATGAATTCGAATTGAAATTGAATAGAATCGAATTCAAATTGAAAATTGAATAGAATTGAATTCGAATTGAAATTGAATTAATTTAAAATTCAAATTGAATTGAAAACGAATTGAAATTGAATTAAAAATCGATTTGAATTGAAATCAATTTGAAATGAATTTAAAACGAATTTGTAAGGGAAAAATCAATTTTGATTTGAATTTGAAACGGAAGTTGAAATCGTTTTGAAAACGAATTTAAAACGATTTATTTATATAATACCTTTTAAAAGGAAATTGATGAAATATATATAATATATATAGAATGGCCTGAATAGAACGCGCCGCGGCAGTTCACGAATTTCGACCATTGACTTCGAATGGATATTGCAGGAGATCTTACCGTCGGATTCTCCTAAAACCGGAACCGTTGGGTTCGTATCGAAAAGAACTTTCTAACGAATATTAGAAATTTGAAATCTAACGGTTGGATTTTGAATTATGTCCAAATCAAATTTGGAAAAGGTCGTTGTAAGTGCAGTTCGATGGCCGTTGATGGAAATCGACTGTACGGGCATTGATAAAATTATTAAAAATATCAATAATTTGTGTAAAATCATAAGGAATGATTTGTGAAGAATTGGGATGAAAAACTCCATATTTGATAAGATAAAAATAGATTTTTATCGAAATGAACTAGTTTTGAACTAGAATAATAATTTGTTTATTTTTAAAATAAATAAATTGGATTTGAAATGATTTTGAAAATAACCAGGATTTCCAATGATTGAATTGGAAGGGATTTGAATCGAAATCATCTTCGGAATAGTTCGATGTTGGGTTTCGTGATTATACAGATGTTGTTATGGAAATTTGAAAGATATATATATATATATATATATATATATATATATATCGTTATTTCCAATACGATATTTGTTGGTCGTAGAATTTGACATTGAATATAAGCCGATATATTTTCTATTCAAAGCCTTGTATTTAATATCAAATGTGATTTGGGTTTGTCGTGAATGATGTCTTCATTAACACTGTTCTTAAGCCCAGTTGAGAAAAAGATTAAATCTTTTGTTTAGATTTAATGAAGTGTACCAATTAAATAATATTTAATTGGAATTGAATTGGTATTGATTTTCGGTTTTATCGTGAACAGTGTTTTAAATAACACTTGTTCTTTAACCCGACAATTAATGGAATGTGATTTTTGGGTTTATCGTGAACCGTGTTTCAAATGACACTGATTCTTTAACCCAGTTAAAGATTAAAACTAAGTGGAGTTTTAATGAATCTTTAATTAGATTGAAATGATCGAGAAGGGAGTATCACCTGTTTTGCTCCAGACGATAGTTAAATCTTTAATTAGATTTGAACGTGAAATGGTAATTGAATTTACCGATAACACCGTGGTGTTAGATATGAAGTATTACCAGTTTTACTTCATGGGATGAATAGGTTGGGATTGGGAAATAAAATAAATGATTACTTCGGTGTGGTTCGCTAATCCCGACTAGTTGAATCGATATTCAAAGAAAGATTAAAGAATAAATTTAAGAATTTATCTTTGATAAAATTAATGGGAACTTTTCCCTAAGGATGTGAAATTTAGAAACTAACTGTCGGTTAGCTAAGCAGAATGGTTTTCTGGATATTGATCTGATGTTGGTTTCGGCCTTCGGGGTTAATATTAGGGGAATTATTCTCTTCATTAATTTACGGTTAGTGACTGATGAATTGGAATGAGGCGTATGTTGTGTTTGTGTAACACTTGTTTATTATACACGCGAGTTATTCGGAAAGACCGGGTTTATCCCATTCTGAATAACTGATACTGTAACAACCCGAATTTTTATAACGTGTTAAGACAAGAATCAAGGCGGAATTAAATTATAAAATCTGAATCAGGGGAAACGGGCTGTGCCATCGCGTTCGTCTCGGAAAAATACGTGAAACAGAGTCCGAGTTTTCGAAAATTTGAGTCCGTATGACCAAGTTATGGCCCGTCAAAGTTTTCAGAAAAATCCAGAGTTCAAAAATAGTTCGAAATTCAAATCTGGAGCCAAACAGACTGGGCGGGAAAAATTCCCGCCCAAGCCCCAGGTCGACTGGGGTGTCGACTGGGGAGTCGACACGCCCAGGGGCCGGTCGACTGCCCAGTCGACACGGGTGTCGACCTGGGTGGTCCGGCCACTTTGGCCTGGTGCACCTGCTGAGCGTTTTGGGTCATGTTTTAAGGCCTGTTTCGGGATTTGAGGATTCAGATCTATCCTAGGGTTAATCTTAGGGCCTAAACTACCCCTAATCTCTATAAAAACACCCTAGGACCTAACCTAAATCACTCAAAATCAATCTAACAACGAAGTGCTGCCCAATTCTCTCTTGATCATGGCCTCCACCTTCATCTTCAAAAGCTTATGCATGCAAACTAGATTCAAGGCAAAGGAGCAAGCTTTCTACATCAAATCAAGGATGTTGATCATCATCTCAACATGGATCCTACGACAAGATTCTTACCCCTAATTCTCCAGCCTCGATTTGTAAGTTCTAGCTACTTCTAGATCTAAACGGTAGATTTAGTCTTGACATGGAATAAAATGAAAAGAAACACAAGTATGTTAGCCTATGTGAACCTAGTTTTGCCCCTTTCTTGGACCCATGACTTTGGGCTATGTTTTAGTGGCTAAATCATGCTACTTATGTTATGTTGGACTTAATTTATCATGCAAGTTTGGATCTTTACTTGTGGAATGATGGCATGAACCCTTAGAACCATTTTGACATGTGAAACATTTTGGGTTTATGCATGTAAAAGAACCTAAAACCCCTCATGACACTCACATGCATAAGATGATGGACCTAGGATATGATATCATGCATGCTTGAGACCAATTCTCTTATGATATCATGCATGTTAGAGGCCAATCCCTTTATGCTATCATACATGTTTTGAGGCCGATATGCAATATGCTAGTTATGTGAACACCTTTTACCTCAAACGTCACCATGTTTAACTTGTGATTCATCTTTGCCATCTTATACCCTCTTTTGTCATATTTTTCCAACTATGTTGATTCGCTTTCATGTGCGTTGGGAATACGTTTCGGGTAGTCTAGGCAAAGCTTGAAATTTGCTATGAACATGACATGAAATTACATGTAACATGTAATGGTAATAAACGTGGGGATGACACTTAGAAAAATATGGAACATGTGAACTTGACATGAATTATACCAAGAAATAGGACAATAGGCCTAAGTGAAAAACATGGACTTAATAAAGGCCTAAACTTGACATGAACATGATACGTAGTAAAACATGAAAGTGGCCAACTCGAGGTTGGGTTGAGTTTGTAGCATAAATCTGCCCGGAACCGCCCGGCAAATCCAGTAGCTACAAACAATAGGACCCAATGTGAGTAGTTGGTCATATCGCGCTTGAAACCCGAGGTTAGACTAGGTTGTGGTGTAAATCTGCCCGGACCCGCCCGGCGTAACCTGTAACCACAACAACGACTAATGTGAGAGGTTGAGAGGTGCATTAATTTACTTAATACCACATGATAAGGTTAATTAAATTTGGCTAGTGACACTTAACCGATATGACATGAATGGGTAGGTTAAGTAAGACTGGACTTGATTACTTAAAGACACTTAACCATGTAACACGATTAGTAAATGGGTTAGTTTAACCAAAATGGGTTGATAACACCCGACCGGGATAACGTGGGGCGTGGCAGGGTTAAGTAAACACACGAGGGGAAAATACTTAACCATTATAAATATGACTAGTGGATGAGGGTTAAGTTAACTTACACTTAACCAATCTAACGTGATGATTTGATGAGGTTAAGTTAACCAACACTTAACCAATCTAACATGATAACTTGATGAGGTTAAGATAAATTACACTTAACTAATTTAAACACAATGATTTAATAGGGTTAAGTAACCTATACTTAACCAATTATACACGATGATTTAATGGGGTTAGGTTAACCAATTTGACTCGATAATTTTGACGTGGTTAAGTTGACCAATACTTAACCAATTCGACTCGGTAACTTGATGGGGTTAAGTTAACCTACACTTAACCAATCTAACATAGTAATCGGATAGGGTTAAGACACGAACCGCTTGAATGTACTTAACCAACTCGACTCGGTAATTTGATAAGGATAATCTATACTTAACCAACCACGATAACGCGATAAGGTTAAGCCGTGAACTTCTTGATATACTTAACCAACTTGACATATGGTTTGTAGGGCTAAGTCTTGAACTTGAACACTTAGCCAATTTTGACGTGCTTCTAGACGGGTTAAGTCATGGGCTTGAATGACAACGCTTAACCCATTAGATAAATCCCTAGTTCAGGGGGACTAAGTGGAAAACAGTAGTTAACAAGGATGACGGGAAAGGAAGCTAAGTGATAAACCTTAGTTAAGGATAACTAAGTAATAATTCTTAGTCAAGGAAATTGGACCAGTTCATAATAGATGAGTAACCCAATTCGGTAGGTCGTAGCTTCAGCAAATACACGAGGTGGAGCAATATCTGATTTAGATAAAGGTTCCAACGAACTGGGTGACGAGGCGCTAGCTTCGGGGAACGTGAGGATACTCTTGGTATCCCTCTGTGAGGTGGCAGATGATCCTCCTGGGCTCACAGAGGTTAAGGTCTGCGGTAGAAGAGCCAAGGGTATGCCTTGGTTGCTGTGCGAGCAACCTAAAGACTGGGGTGGATTAGCGTGGGGTCGGCGATATTTTTACGGTAGCCCTAGATAGCACATCGTCGGCCACCTACCATCTTTAGTCAATCGTGTACGTACGGAAAGGCAGAGAACACCCAACAGACCATACTTGCTATCTAATTATGGGTGAGGTAGGCCATTTGGGAGTGGGGCATTGATGGCCGTAGTGTAGTTCTCATACATGATTTTTCTTGTTTTGCCTTTCAGTAGTTGAGGGAGGGGTCACGTGGGACCATAACCACCGGTAGAAAAACAGACCTTAATATCTGCATCGGCAGATAACCAAAAGCTCCCGACCGAGTCTTGTATTCTATCACGGAACTCGGATGGCACATTGAGATACATGTGCACCTAGACATGGAAAAACGATTCACGATACATACGTGGGAAAAAGGGCGTGGTTGACGGGTAGCATAATCCCTAGTGGCCCTAGGTGGTTTGAACCCAAACCGAGATACGAAAACGTTCATTAGGTAGCATAATCCCCAGTGGTCCTGGGTGGCATAAACCTTAGTTGAACACGCGATAGTTCTTGATAAGAAAACATAGTTAGATAAAAGATGACAGTCCAAATGATTTCAAGGATCAAATGGTACTACGTTGAAGTAGTGAGAAAGCCCGCACGAGGTACGGCAAAGGACTGAACCTATACATGGAAAGAAACACACGAGTTGAGAAAACCTATATATGCGATATATTAGGTCGACATGGACCATTTCATGACATTGGGCAAGGGGCATTTTATAGTTAACACATAACACGGGTTGGGATACTAGTACGGGAGGTGCAGAGCAAATATACATGATGGATACCTCAGGATTTTATACTTGATAGAAACCTGACAATGTGATACCTTAGTTTATCTTGATATAGCGGTTCATCCTGTTATCTTGGTCTAGCTTATCTATCATGTCACCATCCTTATGTTTACTTTCAGTTTATGCATGTCATGTTACCTTACCTGTTTTTATGTTGGAAGTAGATAGGACTTACCAGTCTTTATGGCTGACCCCGTTTTCTTTCGCCTCTTTGTCTTCCGTTCCCCCCGCCCCCCCGGTTTTCAGGGAGGAAATGTTGTTGTTTAGTTCGGACCTCTTATGCTTGAAGGTCATCATGTATAGCTTGGTCTTCTCTTGGCTATGGCTGCTTCACCAAATTATTTTGGGGAATAATTTATGAAAAGGTTTTATGCTTCTTTACTATTGCAAGGCAGGTTTTGATGTATTATGATGAAAAAGGCTTTAGACCTTAATTTATAAGGTAATGAAATTTGTTTTACTTCCGCCGTTTTATATATGTTATGTCTTGTAATATTCTGTGCATGTTTACCTCGATAATACTTCACCAAACCTAGTGCATTCCCTTTGTGAGTGACCCTAGCGGAGGTGGGGTGTTACATTTGGTATCAGAGCAGAAGGTTACCAGACTGGGCAAAAGTTTTTTTAAACCTTCTGAAACTATTTTCCAAATTGTTTACAAAGAAGCACTTTTCAAGAAAGGTTTTATTTTTAAAGGCTATTCCCCAAAGGCCATTAGCACTATCCTTTGTTTCCTTGATTGAATCTCTTTTCCTTTCTTTCCTCCATCTGTAGTCACAGTAGTTTGAACTGCGACTAATCCTTCCGTAGCTACCTAAGTGTTTTCCGTGCGATGGAGGTAGTTCTCGAGAGACCTGTTGCCGCGTTATAAGAAAGGATAGTAAGAACAAGTGTAGTAACCCACATTTTTAGCTGCCGATAATTAAATTATTTAATTATTTAAATATCGTTTTGGCGATATCGACGACCTGAATTAAATAAAAATGATTATTTAATTAATTTAAATAATAGGATAAAATATATTTATTTCTGAATTAGTCAGAAATAGTGGAATTGACAATATTGTGGAAACTGGACAGTTGAAAATATATAATTCAGTTATATTGAATTATATTGACGAATATATTTATATAAGCCAATTGAATTTATAATTTATAATATAATTTAAATAGAGCTTGAAATGGCGCGGCAGTTCGCTATTTGGCGATTAGAACTTCAACTGAATATACAGGGTTCGTTTTAAGTCGGATTTCTATGAAACAAGAAACTTGTGGAGCTGGTGGAGTATATTTTTCTAATGGAAGAGAAAAATCGGGATTTCGTCGTGTAGATTTTGAGTTACGTCCAAATCAAATTCTGGAAAAGTCGCTATGGATTTCCTTTATAATTTGCGACGCTTTATATACGTTATAAATCGATTTTTCGATACGAACTGAATATCGGGATAATCTGGAGTTTGGAAATCAAGTCATAAAATCTGAGGTGATATTCTGGAGCCGGACGACATCGTATATGGATATATACGATAATATAAATTTATTTATATTTAATTTAATAATATTTAAATATATTTATATATTTAAATGGGTCATTCAGAGCTTTAAAAATAGCCACTTTTGCAAACGACCTCAGAATTCGACGAAACCAGTTTTGTTGGATCCGCAATATCAAATAGTTGTTAGAGGTCAAGTTTCATGATTTTTAGAGTCACTGTGTGGTCGTACGGATTTTTAGAGTGAGAAACAGTCAGTTTTTCGACAGTTAAAAATACGCTATGTGAGCATACGAAGTCGGAATTCGACGAAACCAGTTTCGTTGGGACCGAAATGTCGAACTCTAGCTACACGTCCAGTTTGGTGATTTTTGGGTATCGTATGTGGTCACAGGAATTTTTAAGGACAAGAACAGATAGCGTTTGCTTATAATTAAATATAAAAATCGAATATTTAATTATTAAAAATATACTATATAATAACATTTCACCCTAAACCCTAATCAGATATCTTCCTTGGTCAAAAATATGCGCCGTCTCCTCAGAAAGAAAATAAACAGTGAATCCTTTAGTTTGAAAAATCCAAACAATCAAAAGAAAAATACTATAAATCATCATTCATATATAGTTGGATTCGAAATTGGTTTCTCTTCGATTCTATGCTGCTGTTGGGGCTTGCGATTCAGTTTTGGGAGGGTGGAGTTGTCGACAGTAGAGCTAGGGCAACCTTTCAGTACAAATCGAAAGGGAAATGGCTCGAGTTGGGGTCGACACTGCATTCGGGGTGGCGAGAGGCTGCTTCCGCCAGAGTTTGGGAGGAGGCGGTCCACAGATGGGCACTGCGATGGCTGGACGTGGCTACCGGGTGCGGTGACAGAAGAGTTCGAGTTCGGGTTCGGGGATAGGAGTGGATGGAGATTCTGATGAGAAGGACGATAGAGCGGTTGGCTTCGACGAGGGGTAGGTGGTGCAATACGAAATTTATTGGAGTTGGGAGATACTGGAAGTCGGGTTTTATCATTTTGGGAAGAAGATGGTTTCACAGGAATTAAAAGGGGAAGCGGGCGTCGGTATGAGGAGTTTGGGCTGGGTCTAAAGTGAGGCCCGTTTGGAAATTTAAAAGGGAAATACCTGTAGGGGCCGTGAGGGGTTCAAGGCCATTCCGTTGGACTTGGGTATATTTGCAATTTGTTGGTAGTTCGGGAATTCATGGATTAAAGCCCGAGATGGTGATGAGGATTGAGGATCGAAATTTGGTTGTGTTAAATACTGGAATGGCAACAATCAGTTTTGGGGGAGATGAACTAAATGCGATCGGGTTTTATGAAGGGGATGGACCCGGTAAAACAACGAAAACAGGATCCAATGGGATCGTATGGACGGAAGCAACACAATGGGACTGACCGCGAGTCAATCCGAGCTCGTTACAATTTATGGCAAAATAAATTGTCCGACTGAATCGAATAACGCAAACCGTTATTTAACGGCTAACGCGCAACTGTGAGTAAAAAACTCACTAACTCTCCTCAATTTATATTTTAATATAAATTGTATTTTTATTTCTGTATTTGACTGCTAGTTATGTACTGTTAATTTGGACTGTTAAGTTGTATTGTTAAATTGGACTGTAGATTGGACTGTTAAATAATTGATTGAAAACAGTATGGATATATATATATATACATATATATATATATCGTTATTAAACGGTGATTTTGTTATCAGTGTATTTCATTAGAAATGCAAGTGATGTTATATACGTTGTTTAACATCGGTGGATGCAGGGAAACAGGTTGGAGGAATCCGACTGGATTCCTCAACAGTTATTTTATTGTTTTTCATATATTTTGATATATGATGTGAATTATAACCTGTTGTTGATTGTATATGTTTGGATGATATTGATCATTTACAGTTGGTTGTTTAAAAACAATAGAAAACACTGAAAATGTAGAAAAGGGAATTTTCAATATTTATACTGAAAATGAATCTATTTATAAAATCGAAGGATTTTATAAAAGGATATTTATTTAGAAATAAATAAATAAAATAAGGAATATTTATTTAGATTAAATAAATAGAATAAAGGATATTTAATTAGGGATTAAATAATTAGAGTTATAAAGGAAAATCTATTTAGGAAAATAAATAGATTATAC
This sequence comes from Allium sativum, assembly GCA_030737875.1. Lineage (NCBI taxonomy): Eukaryota > Viridiplantae > Streptophyta > Magnoliopsida > Asparagales > Amaryllidaceae > Allium > Allium sativum. Next base: position 930,821,197 of record CM060924.1, on the reverse strand, counting down.
AAAAGGAAATCTATTTAGGAAATAAATAGAAGTTAAAATAAATAGAAATAAAAGAAAAGTTAGTTAGTCGGATATAAAGATTCGAATCAAGTTAGTTAAGTGGTCAAACCAAGCTAGTCGAACCAAACTAGTCAAGCTAGTCGAACCCAACCGAGTCAAGCTGGTCAAGTTAGTCGAACCTGGTCAGTCGAGTCGAACCAATCGAGCCCAAATGGTCGAGTCGAACCAATCGAGTCAAGATGGTCGAGTCAAACCAACCGAGTCGAGCTGGTCGAGTCGAACCAATCGAGTCAAGCTGGTCAAGTTAGTCGAACCTGGTCAGTACAACCAAGCTGGTCAAGTTAGTCGAACCTGGTCAGTCGAGTCGAGTAAATCAAACTTAGTAAATCGAAAGGAGTTTATCGATTTAGTTAATCGATAGGAGTTAATTGATTTAGTCAAATCGAGATGAGTTAATCGGTTTTAATGAATCGAGAGGAGTTAGTCGAATATGGTATTCGAACCAAATGGTCAAACCAAGTGGTCGAGCCAAGTAGTCAAGCCCAGTGGTCAAACCAAATGGGTCAGGTTAGCCAAACCTGGTCAGTCAAACCAAATGGGTCAGGTTAGTCAAACCTGGTCGGTCGAACCAAGTTAGTCGAGTTAGCCGAATAGGGTTAGTCAAATAGAATTAATCGATTAGGGTTAAACCATAGAACTAATCGATTAGAGTTAAACCAATAGAGTTAGTCGAGCCTAGTTAATCGAATCGAATTTGGTCGAACCAAGTAAGTCGAGTTAGTCGAGTCAAGTTAAGTTAGTCAAGTTAAGTTAGTCGAGTTAAGTTCGTCGAGTTAAAGTTATCGATGTTAGTTTTCATCGAAAGGAGTTATCGATGTTAGTTTCATCGAAAGGAGTTATCGATGTTAGTTTCATCGAAAGGATTTATCGATGTTAGTTTCATCGAAAGGAGTTATCGATGTTAGTTTCATCGAAGGGAGTTATCGATTATAGTTTAATCGAAGTGAGATTTTCAAATATGAGATATTTGAAAAGGAAGAGTTATCGAATATTAGTTATTCGAAGAGAGATTATCGAATATCGTTTATTCGAGAAGAAGTAAATCGAATATAGGTTACTCGAAGAAGAGTTAATCAAATAGAGATTTCTCGAAGAGAGTTAATCGGCAAATTCGATTATATCGAATTCGGGAAAGTACTTATACTTTCCAGTGTTTAATATAGAGATTTATTTATTTATTTATAAATAAATAAGTGTTAGATAAATTATTCACTAATAAGAATAGAAGTTATAATTAAAGTTAGATAATTCGAAAGTAGGGATTATAACATTACCGTTATAACCAATGTTTTAAATATAGAAGTGGATTAGTAAAATTGAATCCGAGAAAGGCGTAAAGAAGTTGTTAAAGATTAAAAGATAAACTTTGACCATTTCGAAGTTATAACGTTGTTCAGTTAAGGTCTGAGAGGTAATTATACCCCAACTTAAGTGACTTCCTTCTTAACTGAGAAATGGTAAGGTTTGATCGTAAAGGAGTTTTGGAAATGTTTTCCAAACGAGAATCAGAAATGTTTTCTGATAAAAGAAAAATAAGAATTTAGAATATAGGGAAACAGGAGATAAGTAAATAAATGAACTAAAGAGATTAATGTTAAATGATGTTTGTTCGATATAATTTCCATCTGGGAATAATATCGTTGTTTGCACACTTGTTTTTCTTTGATGGTTAAATCACAGACTATCGAAGTTTTGACCATTTTAACGTTGTTAATATGGAGAGACCGGTTGGATTATTATCCAAAGAACCACTCTGTATTGGCATAAGCGTCGCGAATCATATATGCCAAAGATAATTGAAGACGGAGTAAAATGCAAGGGCTATCCTGTTTACAGAATAGTGCCTTCGGTTTGTCCAGTCCCAGGACAACTTGTATGGACAAAGGTCTGACAGAGTATATCCAATGGATCGCGTAAGTTGATCTGTTCAAACGTATTCACGATTGGTGGCGGAGGAATTCGTTTCTCTTAGCTGTATACCCGTGTTATTTTTGGATAAGTCAATTTGTGATTTGGCGGGTATGACGATGTGACATTTCTAAGTGAATGAAGATGGATGTCTGACAGAGTATTTCCAGACGATCACGTACATTGATTTCTTCAACCGTACCAAGAGTGGAAGCGGAGAAGGAAACTTCTTTTAGCTGACACGTAACGTACTGTTGTAAACATCAATTAGTGATTTCGATGGATTTGACAATGTAGCATTCGAAGTGAATCTGTTGTGATGATAAAGTGTAGCTTCTAGCCTCATCAACCGGTAAATGACAGAAATCGGGCAGGCAGCATGGCTAAGTCGGTCGCACCGAAGTAGGGTGTATAATCACCTATCTAGTGAATATTCATTTGCTTCTTTAATCTGTCAATGCTGTCCCATATATATATACGGGAACGGTTGCTGATCCCAACCGTTGGTGATGTACATTCGATACACTCAAGCGAAATGAGTGGTCGGTCATGTGTGGCTGAGTTACAAGATGTTCTTGTTGAACTCCAGTGTATCGTTCCTAGAGTACACTGATCGGAAGGTGGTTCCATACCTTGTCATAGTTGGAAATCCATTATCCAATACGTGCTTGCGATTTTGTTTGTATACTATATATGTAGTAATGTGAGATGCAAGCGTTTCTGCTAGATTGATATTTATTTGTACTTAGACATTATTATAATATCATAATGATATTGCTTTGAAAAGTTATTTGGATTCTCATAAGGGAAAAACCCGTTCCGTATTCACGGCATGGTCTTATGAGATATCATATACCTGTTTAAATAATTTGAGTTTATTCACACCAGTCCCATGACTGACCCGGAGTTTATTTTGTTGTTTTCCCTAAACTCTTGGGTGCCTAAATTTGTACGGGCAGTCAAGTAGTCGGGATTTTACAGATACACTTGGAGAGCTTGGAGCAGGAGGCTTCAGGATTCTATAGCTATTATTATTTCCGCTGTTGTTGTAAGTGTTGTACCCTGATAAGTGTTATTGTATACATATACTGATGTTATTTCAAAGATATGTTATGTTGTTATATTTTATTCGTTCCGCTGTGAGATTCGTGTTTACTCTGATGATGATGTTCTTCTTTTTCTATTCTATAAGTTCTATCTTATCTATTCTCACCTTCTAATTTCTTTCATTAATTACCGGGATTTTTCGATGTTTTGGTTATTGACGTCGGGCTTACGTCGATAACCAAAGCCGCTAAAAATCCGGGTCACTACAGTTGGTATCAGAGCATTGGTTTAGTTATTACCTTGGCTCTGTGGCGTGATTCAGTAGAGATGAGATTAGTAATATCCTAGACTGAGTTTGAGTGTATATATACGAGTGTGTATTTGTATTTGATATAAAAATGGTTTTATGTTGTGGAGATTCATTGGCTGAGTTGTTTATGAGTTCTGGTCGATCAGTTTGATCCACTGTATCGGTAAATAAACACTTGAATACGATGGACCGACACAGTATGGATATGTGATATATTATCATATATTAGATATATTGGTTGTAATTATAATCGAATGAGATTATAAAGTGAAATGGTTATATATAACTAATCAGAATCATATAAGTAAAGTATATGAAATAAGATGAATTAAACATGAATTTAAATCAGATTTGGAATTAAAATAAGGAAATTTTAAGTTCCTGGGAGATTTCGAAATGTTTTCAAAATGGAAGTATTTAGAAATGGTTTTGAAAATGATATAGTATTGAAATCACTTGTGTCGCTGGAAAATAATTCCGATGATGACTGCGCAGTATCATCGGTGTGATTTTCGAGTTCTAAGTGGTGGATTACTACCAGAGATTTTGATTTGAATTGTTTTGAGAAAACAAGTTGTTTAGAAATTCAAAGGTTTTGAATTGGCATTGTAATTTCAAATTGATTTGAAATAGACCCAGGAAATTAAGTTCCGGAATTTAAATTTTAACTTATGAAGTTAAATAGAATAAGATAGTAGAAATAAATTGAAATATTAACGTGAATTGAGTTAAATAGAATTGAATTGATTAGAGAATAATCTAGAATGGAACCAAATTGATAAGTAAATAATTTGGAATTTGATATTGGGGTTCGAATGAAATTCGATTTGGATTTGAGGATATGAACTGATTGGAATTTGATTGAGATAACACTGGTATATGCTGAGTTGATAGCATATGGAAGTGATAGAGTTGATATTCCCGACAAAAAGGTACCAGTTTATATTATATATGGATATGAGATTTATGAGCCGAATTGGCAAGCCGCTTGGCTGTTTGATTTTCTTTTGGGTTAAAGAAGGCCCAGAGAGGCGAGTTGGAGTTTGAGATATTTACCAGTACAAAGGAGGTGCTGGCAAAATTTTTCGAAAAGTTAAGGCGTTAGAAAATATTCAGAATTTTTGAAAATTTAGTTAGTCGGAATAAATTAATATTTTAGTCGATATTAATTGGTTCAGTTGAAACCGGAGACAAGAGGTAAACAGATAAATTTTTACCCAGAAGATAGGGTCATCCCCTAGCTTAGCAATTTCGAGGACGAAATTTTATTAAGGGGGGGAAGATTGTAGTAACCCGCATTTTTAGCTGCCGATAATTAAATTATTTAATTATATAAATATCGTTTTGGCGATATCGACGACCTGAATTAAATAAAAATGATTATTTAATTAATTTAAATAATAGGATAAAATATATTTATTTCTGAATTAGTCAGAAATAGTGGAATTGACAATATTGTGGAAACTGGACAGTTGAAAACATATAATTCAGTTATATTGAATTATATTGACGAATATATTTATATAAGCCAATTGAATTTATAATTTATAATATAATTTAAATAGAGCTTGAAATGGCGCGGCAGTTCGCTATTTGGCGATTTGAATTTCAACTGAATGTACAGGGTTCGTTTTAAGTCGGATTTCTATGAAACAAGAAACGTGTGGAGCTGGTGGAGTATATTTTTCTAATGGAAGAGAAAAATCGGGATTTCGTCGTGTAGATTTTGAGTTACGTCCAAATCAAATTCTGGAAAAGTCGCTATGGATTTCCTTTATAATTTGCGATGCTTTATATACGTTATAAATCGATTTTTCGATACGAACTGAATATCGGGATAATCTGGAGTTTGGAAATCAAGTCATAAAATCTGAGGTGATATTCTGGAGCCGGACGACATCGTATATGGATATATACGATAATATAAATTTATTTATATTTAATTTAATAATATTTAAATATATTTATATATTTAAATGGGTCATTCAGAGCTTTAAAAATAGCCACTTTTGCAAACGACCTCAGAATTCGACGAAACCAGTTTTGTTGGATCCGCAATATCAAATAGTTGTTAGAGGTCAAGTTTCGTGATTTTTAGAGTCACTGTGTGGTCGTACGGATTTTTAGAGTGAGAAACAGTCAGTTTTTCGACAGTTAAAAATACGCTATGTGAGCATACGAAGTCGGAATTCGACGAAACCAGTTTCGTTGGGACCGAAATGTCGAACTCTAGCTACACGTCCAGTTTGGTGATTTTTGGGTATCGTATGTGGTCACAGGAATTTTTAAGGACAAGAACAGATAGCGTTTGCTTATAATTAAATATAAAAATCGAATATTTAATTATTAAAAATATACTATATAATAACATTTCACCCTAAACCCTAATCAGATATCTTCCTTGGTCAAAAATATGCGCCGTCTCCTCAGAAAGAAAATAAACAGTGAATCCTTTAGTTTGAAAAATCCAAACAATCAAAAGAAAAATACTATAAATCATCATTCATATATAGTTGGATTCGAAATTGGTTTCTCTTCGATTCTATGCTGCTGTTGGGGCTTGCGATTCAGTTTTGGGAGGGTGGAGTTGTCGACAGTAGAGCTAGGGCAACCTTTCAGTACAAATCGAAAGGGAAATGGCTCGAGTTGGGGTCGACACTGCATTCGGGGTGGCGAGAGGCTGCTTCCGCCAGAGTTTGGGAGGAGGCGGTCCACAGATGGGCACCGCGATGGCTGGACGTGGCTACCGGGTGCGGTGACAGAAGAGTTCGAGTTCTGGTTCGGGGATAGGAGTGGATGGAGATTCTGATGAGAAGGACGATAGAGCGGTTGGCTTCGACGAGGGGTAGGTGGTGCAATACGAAATTGATTGGAGTTGGGAGATACTGGAAGTCGGGTTTTATCATTTTGGGAAGAAGATGGTTTCGCAGGAATTAAAAGGGGAAGCGGGCGTCGGTATGAGGAGTTTGGGCTGGGTCTAAAGTGAGGCCCGTTTGGAAATTTAAAAGGGAAATACCTGTAGGGGCCGTGAGGGGTTCAAGGCCATTCCGTTGGACTTGGGTATATTTGCAATTTGTTGGTAGTTCGGGAATTCATGGATTAAAGCCCGAGATGGTGATGAGGATTGAGGATCGAAATTTGGTTGTGTTAAATACTGGAATGGCAACAATCAGTTTTGGGGGAGATGAACTAAATGCGATCGGGTTTTATGAAGGGGATGGACCCGGTAAAACAACGAAAACAGGATCCAATGGGATCGTATGGACGGAAGCAACACAATGGGACTGACCGCGAGTCAATCCGAGCTCGTTACAATTTATGGCGAAATAAATTGTCCGACTGAATCGAATAACGCAAACCGTTATTTAACGGCTAACGCGCAACTGTGAGTAAAAAACTCACTAACTCTCCTTAATTTTTATTTTAATATAAATTGTATTTTTATTTCTGTATTTGACTGCTAGTTATGTACTGTTAATTTGGACTGTTAAGTTGTATTGTTAAATTGGACTGTAGATTGGACTGTTAAATAATTGATTGAAAACAGTATGGATATATATATATATATATATATATATATATATATCTAAATATATATATATATATATATATATATATCGTTATTAGACGGTGATTTTGTTATCAGTGTATTTCATTAGAAATGCAAGTGATGTTATATACGTTGTTTAACATCGGTGGATGCAGGGAAACAGGTTGGAGGAATCCGACTGGATTCCTCAACAGTTATTTTATTGTTTTTCATATATTTTGATATATGATGTGAATTATAACCTGTTGTTGATTGTATATGTTTGGATGATATTGATCATTTACAGTTGGTTGTTTAAAAACAATAGAAAACACTGAAAATGTAGAAAAGGGAATTTTCAATATTTATACTGAAAATGAATCTATTTATAAAATCGAAGGATTTTATAAAAGGATATTTATTTAGAAATAAATAAATAAAATAAGGAATATTTATTTAGATTAAATAAATAGAATAAAGGATATTTAATTAGGGATTAAATAATTAGAGTTATAAAGGAAAATCTATTTAGGAAAATAAATAGATTATACAAAAGGAAATCTATTTAGGAAATAAATAGAAGTTAAAATAAATAGAAATAAAAGAAAAGTTAGTTAGTCGGATATAAAGATTCGAATCAAGTTAGTTAAGTGGTCAAACCAAGCTAGTCGAACCAAACTAGTCAAGCTAGTCGAACCCAACCGAGTCAAGCTGGTCAAGTTAGTCGAACCTGGTCAGTCGAGTCGAACCAATCGAGCCCAAATGGTCGAGTCGAACCAATCGAGTCAAGATGGTCGAGTCAAACCAACCGAGTCGAGCTGGTCGAGTCGAACCAATCGAGTCAAGCTGGTCAAGTTAGTCGAACCTGGTCAGTACAACCAAGCTGGTCAAGTTAGTCGAACCTGGTCAGTCGAGTCGAGTAAATCAAACTTAGTAAATCGAAAGGAGTTTATCGATTTAGTTAATCGATAGGAGTTAATTGATTTAGTCAAATCGAGATGAGTTGATCGGTTTTAATGAATCGAGAGGAGTTAGTCGAATATGGTATTCGAACCAAATGGTCAAACCAAGTGGTCGAGCCAAGTATTCAAGCCCAGTGGTCAAACCAAATGGGTCAGGTTAGCCAAACCTGGTCAGTCAAACCAAATGGGTCAGGTTAGTCAAACCTGGTCGGTCGAACCAAGTTAGTCGAGTTAACCGAATAGGGTTAGTCAAATAGAATTAATCGATTAGGGTTAAACCATAGAACTAATCGATTAGAGTTAAACCAATAGAGTTAGTCGAGCCTAGTTAATCGAATCGAATTTGGTCGAACCAAGTAAGTCGAGTTAGTCGAGTCAAGTTAAGTTAGTCAAGTTAAGTTAGTCGAGTTAAGTTCGTCGAGTTAAAGTTATCGATGTTAGTTTCATCGAAAGGAGTTATCGATGTTAGTTTCATCGAAAGGAGTTATCGATGTTAGTTTCATCGAAAGGAGTTATCGATGTTAGTTTCATCGAAAGGAGTTATCAATGTTAGTTTCATTGAAGGGAGTTATCGATTATAGTTTAATCGAAGTGAGATTTTCAAATATGAGATATTTGAAAAGGAAGAGTTATCGAATATTAGTTATTCGAAGAGAGATTATCGAATATCGTTTATTCGAGAAGAAGTAAATCGAATATAGGTTACTCGAAGAAGAGTTAATCAAATAGAGATTTCTCGAAGAGAGTTAATCGGCAAATTCGATTATATCAAATTCGGGAAAGTACTTATACTTTCCAGTGTTTAATATAGATATTTATTTATTTATTTATAAATAAATAAGTGTTAGATAAATTATTCACTAATAAGAATAGAAGTTATAATTAAAGTTAGATAATTCGAAAGTAGGGATTATAACGTTATCGTTATAACCAATGTTTTAAATATAGAAGTGGATTAGTAAAATTGAATCCGAGAAAGGCGTAAAGAAGTTGTTAAAGATTAAAAGATAAACTTTGACCATTTCGAAGTTATAACGTTGTTCAGTTAAGGTCTGAGAGGTAATTATACCCCAACTTGAGTGACTTCCTTCTTAACTAAGAAATGGTAAGGTTTGATCGTAAAGGAGTTTTGGAAATGTTTTCCAAACGAGAATCAGAAATGTTTTCTGATAAAAGAAAAATAAGAATTTAGAATATAGGGAAACAGGAGATAAGTAAATAAATGAACTAAAGAGATTAATGTTAAATGATGTTTGTTCGATATAATTTCCATCTGGGAATAATATCGTTGTTTGCACACTTGTTTTTCTTTGATGGTTAAATCACAGACTATCGAAGTTTTGACCATTTTAACGTTGTTAATATGGAGAGACCGGTTGGATTATTATCCAAAGAACCACTCTGTATTGGCATAAGCGTCGCGAATCATATATGCCAAAGATAATTGAAGACGGAGTAAAATGCAAGGGCTATCCTGTTTACAGAATAGTGCCTTCGGTTTGTCCAGTCCCAGGACAACTTGTATGGACAAAGGTCTGACAGAGTATATCCAATGGATCGCGTAAGTTGATCTGTTCAAACGTATTCACGATTGGTGGCGGAGGAATTCATTTCTCTTAGCTGTATACCCGTGTTATTTTTGGATAAGTCAATTTGTGATTTGGCGGGTATGACGATGTGACATTTCTAAGTGAATGAAGATGGATGTCTGACAGAGTATTTCCAGACGATCACGTACATTGATTTCTTCAACCGTACCAAGAGTGGAAGCGGAGAAGGAAACTTCTTTTAGCTGACACGTAACGTACTGTTGTAAACGTCAATTAGTGATTTCGATGGATTTGACAATGTAGCATTCGAAGTGAATCTGTTGTGATGATAAAGCGTAGCTTCTAGCCTCATCAACCGGTAATTGACAGAAATCGGGCAGGCAACATGGCTAAGTCGGTCGCACCGAAGTAGGGTGTATAATCACCTATCTAGTGAATATTCATTTGCTTCTTTAATCTGTCAATGCTGTCCCATATATATATACGGGAACGGTTGCTGATCCCAACCGTTGGTGATGTACATTCGATACACTCAAGCGAAATGAGTGGTCGGTCATGTGTGGCTGAGTTACAAGATGTTCTTGTTGAACTCCAGTGTATCGTTCCTAGAGTACACTGATCGGAAGGTGGTTCCATACCTTGTCATAAGTGGAAATCCATTATCCAATACGTGCTTGCGATTTTGATTGTATACTATATATGTAGTAATGTGAGATGCAAGCGTTTCTGCTAGATTGATATTTATTTGTACTTAGACATTATTATAATATCAAAATGATATTGCTTTGAAAAGTTATTTGGATTCTCATAAGGGAAAAACCCGTTCCGTATTCACGGCGTGGTCTTATGAGATATCATATACCTGTTTAAATAATTTGAGTTTATTCACACCAGTCCCATGACTGACCCGGAGTTTATTTTGTTGTTTTCCCTAAACTCTTGGGTGCCTAAATTTGTACGGGCAGTCAAGTAGTCGGGATTTTACAGATACACTTGGAGAGCTTGGAGCAGGAGGCTTCAGGATTCTATAGCTATTATTATTTCCGCTGTTGTTGTAAGTGTTGTACCCTGATAAGTGTTATTGTATACATATACTGATGTTATTTCAAAGATATGTTATGTTATATTTTATTCGTTCCGCTGTGAGATTCGTGTTTACTCTGATGATGATGTTCTTCTTCTTCTTCTATTCTATAAGTTCTATCTTATCTATTCTCACCTTCTAATTTCTTTCATTAATTACCGGGATTTTTCGATGTTTTGGTTATCGACGTCGGGCTTACGTCGATAACCAAAGCTGCTAAAAATCCGGGTCACTACAACAAGGATAAAGGATATGGGCTTAAGGATAAGCAACTTGTTGGTAGGGCTCAACCTATGACGAGAGAGTATTTTTGGTATTGTAAAACGGGACGGATAGTTAAGTATTATGGAACAAGGACAAGATCATCAAGAAGGCAATTACATACACTCACTAGCGTACCTGAGAAGGATGGTAACATTCTTGTTGAAGGTTTAGTTATTCTTTTCTATCATCCCGCCAAGACTTTGTTTTGATCACCACATCATTTAAGTCCGCTTCGATAGTTGAGTCTCTACACCTTAGTACTAGCGTAGTAGAGGATCCCATTTTGTCTCAAATCTTGTTGGAGAATTAGTCCATATATTCACGACTTGTTTGGATTTGAGAATGTCTATGCTAGGAGTTGAGTTTGGAAGTAATGCTTATGTTTTGGGCCATGGATGGATTCTAGGGATGAAGTGGTTATCTAGTAAGAGGTGCCACCCTCGGTTTTGATAGAAGGGTAGTTAGATTCTTGACTGGCCTTGGTAATACCCTCGAAGTCTCGTGTAACCTTTTGGGTTCTGTCATGATTAGTTACCTAGAATCCCTTGATGCCTTTATTGGAAATTTGAAACCCGATCGAGTGGTGTTTGCCAATAAGACGGATGGTTCATTTCACTTATGCATAAGTTATAAAAATCACCCTAGTAAGTACACATGGTAACCTGGTTGGCATCTGTTTACTTTCAAGAGAAAGTCCTTCTGCGTGGAATACCGTATAGTATGTAAACGAGATCCAAGATTCAATAGTGAATTTTGGAAAGCTCGCATGGAATCATGAGTATGCAGTCATGTTTGAATCAAGTATACTAGAAGAAGAATAAGTGAAAGTGGAACGAGAGGCGATAATAAAATGAGTTCCAACCCATATTATGGAAACAGGAAATAAGAAGCTACGAAATCATGTAGTTAAAAGATGGTCAAAGCACAATGGAACTAAGCTCAAGGGAATGCGACTCAGAAGGATGAAGACTAGATACGCGCATGATATCTCTTTTTAAGAGTATATCCTTGATCCCTGTTTTCTGTAGAACTTACTTGTAGGCTATCTTTTATGAATATCCTCTTGGTTCTGTTCTCGATCTTAGTTCAGTTGCAAACCCCATAAGGATTTTATCTTGTTTATTTTCTCGATCCTATCTTGAGGACCTTAGGTAGAACCCTATGGATGTAAACATGTATTTGAAACATGTTATGATTGATATGGTTGCCAGTGGTTGCAAGTGGTTGCTCGTGGATGATTGAGTACACATTAGACACTAGGTCAATTCAGTCACATTTCATATTGCATATGCACGAGTATTTGTACTTGTTTATGGATGAAATTGAATATGTTATCATGTGGATGAATGGTTGTGCACACATATAGTGTTTATATGACTAGGACTATTTGCATACATGTTGGATTCATGGCACTAAACATATTTTGCATTTAGAAGATCACTCAGGCCTGATCATTTACATTTGATAAGTACATATACACACACTTTTTGCATATGTACATACAGCATTAGAAATCGTCTAAGGACATTGGTTGCTTGTGGATGATGTTTTGAGTAGATGGATGGTAGGATACGATCTTCCTAACTTAGAGATTTCGGGGACGAAATCCTTTAAGAAGGGGAGAATGTAACAACCCGGATTTTTATAACGTGTTAAAACAAGAATCAAGGCGGAATTAAATTATAAAATCTGAATCAGGGGAAACGGGCTGTACCATCGCGTTCGTCTCGGAAAAATACGCGAAATAGAGTCTGAGTTTTCGAAAATTTGAGTCCGTATGACCAAGTTATGACCCGTCAAAGTTTTCAGAAAAATCCAGAGTCCAAAAACAGTTCGAAATTCAAATCTGGAGCCAAACATACTGGGCGGGAAAAATTCCAGCCCAAGCCCCAGGTCGTCTAGGGTGTCGATTGGGGAGTCGACACACCCAGGGGCAGGTCGACTGCCCAGTCGACACGGGTGTCGACCTGGGTGGTCCGGCCACTTTGGCCTGGTGCACCTGCTGAGTGTTTTGGATCATGTTTTAAGGCCTGTTTCGGGATTTGAGGGTTCAGATCTATCCTAGGGTTAATCTAAGGGCCTAAACTACTCCTAATCTCTATAAAAACACGCTAGGACCTAACCTAAATCACTCAAAATCAATCTAACAACGAAGTGCTGCCCAATTCTCTCTTGATCATGGCCTCCACCTTCATCTTCAAAAGCTTATGCATGCAAACTAGATTCAAGGCAAAGGAGCAAGCTTTCTACATCAAATCAAGGGTGTTGATCATCATCTCAACATGGATCCTACAACAAGATTCTTACCCTAATTCTCTAGCCTCGATTTGTAAGTTCTAGCTACTTCTAGATCTAAACGGTAGATTTAGTGTTGACATGGAATAAAATGAAAAGAAACACAAGTATGTTAGCCTATGTGAACCTAGTTTTGCCCCTTTCTTGGACCCATGACTTTGGGCTATGTTTTAGTGACTAAATCATGCTACTTATGTTGTATTGGACTTAATTTATCATGCAAGCTTGGATCTTTACTTGTGGAATGATGGCATGAACCCTTAGAACCATTTTGACTTGTGAAACATTTTGGGTTTATGCATGTACAAAACCTAAAACCCCTCATGACACTCACATGCATAAGATGATGGACCTAGGATATGATATCATGCATGCTTGAGACCAATCCTCTTATGATATCATGCATGTTAGAGGCCAATCCCTTTATGCTATCATACATGTTTTGAGGCCGATATGCAATATGCTAGTTATGTGAACACCTTTTACCTCAAACGTCACCATGTTTTAACTTGTGATTCATCTTTGCCATCTTATACCCTCTTTTGTCATATTTTTCCTACTATGTTGATTCGCTTTCATGTGCGTTGGGAATACGTTTTGGGTAGTCTAGGCAAAGCTTGAAATTTGCTATGAACTTGACATGAAATTACATGTAACATGTAATGGTAATAAACGTGGGGATGACACTTAGAAAAATATGGAACATGTGAACTTGACATGAATTATACCAAGAAATAGGACAATAGGCCTACGTGAAAAACATGGACTTAATCAAGGCCTAAACTTGACATGAACATGATACGTAGTAAAAGATGAAAGTGGCCAACTCGAGGTTGGGTTGAGTTTGTAGCATAAATCTGCCCGGAACCGCCCGGCAAATCCAGTAGATACAAACAATAGGACCCAATGTGAGTAGTTGGTCATATCGCGCTTGAAACCCGAGGTTAGACTAGGTTGTGGTGTAAATCTGCCCGGACCCGCCCGGCATAACCAGTAACCACAACAACGTTTAATGTGAGAGGTTGAGAAGTGGATTAATTTACTTAATACCACATGATAAGGTTAATTAAATTTGGCTAGTGACACTTAACCGATATGACATGAATGGGTAGGTTAAGTAAGACCGGACTTGATTACTTAAAGACACTTAACCATGTAACACGATTAGTAAATGTGTTAGTTTAACCTAAATGGGTTGATAACACCCGACCGGGATAACGCGGGGCGTGGTAGGGTTAAGTAAACACACGAGGGGAAAATACTTAACCATTATAAATATGACTAGTGGATGAGGGTTAAGTTAACTTACACTTAAGCAATCTAACGTGATCGTTTGATGAGGTTAAGTTAACCAACACTTAACCAATCTAACATGATAACTTGATGAGGTTAAGATAAATTACACTTAACTAATTTAAACACGATGATTTAATAGGGTTAAGTAACCTATACTTAACCAATTATACACGATGATTTAATGGGGTTAGGTTAACCAATTTGACTCGATAATATTGATGAGGTTAAGTTAACCAATACTTAACCAATTTGACTCGGTAACTTGATGGGGTTAAGTTAACCTACACTTAACCAATCTAACATAGTAATTTGATAGGGTTAAGACACGAACCGCTTGAATGTACTTAACCAACTCGACTCGGTAATTTGATAAGGATGATCTATACTTAACCAACTACGATAACGCGATATGGTTAAGCCGTGAACTTCTTGATATACTTAACCAACTTGACATATGGTTCGTAGGGCTAAGTCTTGAACTTGAACACTTAGCCAATTTTGACATGCTTCTAGACGGGTTAAGTCATGAGCTTGAATGACAACGCTTAACCCATTAGATAAAACCCTAGTTCAGGGGGACTAAGTGGAAAACAGTAGTTAACAAGGATGACGGGAAAGGAAGCTAAGCGATAAACCTTAGTTAAGGATAACTAAGTAATAATTCTTAGTTAAGGAAATTGGACCAGTTCATAATAGATGAGTAACCTGATTCGGTAGGTCGTCGCTTCAGCAAATACACGAGGTGGAGCAATATTTGATTTAGATAAAGGCTCCAACGAATTGGGTGACGAGGCGGTAGCTTCGGTGAACGTTAGGATACTCTTGGTATCCCTCTGTGAGGTGGCAGATGATCCTCCTGGGCTCACAGAGGTTAAGGTCTGCGGTAGAAGAGCCAAGGGTATGCCTTGGTTGATGTGCGAGAAACCTAAAGACTGGGGTTGATTAGCGTGGGGTCGGCGATATTTTTACGGTAGCCCTAGATAGCACATCGTCGACCACCTACCATCTTTAGTCAATCGTGTACGTACGGAAAGGCAGAGAACACCCAACAGACCATACTTGCTATCTAGTTATGGGTGAGGTAGGCCATTTGGGAGTGGGGCATTGATCGCCGTAGTGTAGTTCTCATACATGATTTTTCTTGTTTTGCCTTTCAGTAGTTGAGGGAGGGGTCACGTGGGACCATAACCACCGGTAGAAAAACAGACCTTAATATTTGCATCGACAGATAACCAAAAGCTCCCGACCGAGTCCTGTATTCTGTCACGGAACTCGGATGGCACATTGAGATATATGTGCACCTAGAAATGGAAAAACGATTCACGATACATACGTGGGAAAAAGGGCGTGGTTGACGGGTAGCATAATCCCTAGTAGCCCTAGGTGGTTTGAACCCAAACCGAGATACGAAAACGTTCATTAGGTACCATAATCCCCAGTGGTCCTGGGTCGCATAAACCTTAGTTGAACACGCGATAGTTCTTGATAAGAAAACATAGTTAGATAAAAGATGACAGTCCAAATGATTTCAACGATCAAATGGTACTACGTTGAAGTAGTGAGAAAGCCCGCACGAGGTATGGCAAAGGGCTGAACCTATACATGGAAAGAAACACACGAGTTGAGAAAACCTATATATGCGATATATTAGGTCGACATGGACCATTTCATGACATTGGGCAAGGGACATTTTATAGTTAACACATAACACGGGTTGGGATACTAGTACGGGAGGTGCAGAGCAAATATACATGATAGATACCTCGGGATTTTATACTTGATAGAAACCTGACAATGTGATACCTTAGTTTATCTTGATACAGTGGTTCATCCTGTTATCTTGGTCTAGCTTATCTATCCTGTCACCATCCTTATGTTTACTTTCAGTTTATGCATGTCATGTTACCTTACCTGTTTTTATGCTGGAAGTAGATAGGACTTACCAGTCTTTATGACTGACCCCGTTTTCTTTCGCCTCTTTGTCTTCCGTTCCCCCCCCCCCCCAGGTTTTCAGGGAGGACTTGTTGTTGTTTAGTTCGGACCTCTTATGCTTGAAGGTCATCATGTATAGCTTGGTCTTCTCTTGGCTATGGCTTCTTCACCAAATTATTTTAGGGAATAATTTATGAAAAAGTTTTATGCTTCTTTACTATTGCAAGGCAGGTTTTGATGTATTCTGATGAAAAAGGCTTTAGACCTTATTTTATAAGGTAATGAAATTTGTTTTACTTCCGCTGTTTTATATGGTAATATTCTGTGCATGTTTACCTCGATAATACTTCACCAAACCTAGTGCATTCCCTTTGTGAGTGACTCTAGTGGAGGTGGGGTGTTACAGATACGACGATAAGTCGAAGATGAAGACGGTGGTCGAAGACCGGAGGTCTTCACGTCGTTTGGGTGGTTACTGATGATCTTGATTGGGTTGTACACCCAAGAAGATGGAAACAGTTAGTGATCGTCCAGACGTACTTGGAGATCGATGGATATGCGGGGTACTAGGTGCCTCCGGTTTCGTTCAGGCCAAGAACGAACTTGTAAATGGACTATGTGTCTGACTTTGATTTTTAGTCTGTGCGATTGATTTCTATTAAATATATATCTGTTTGGCGGCGGATAATTTATTCTCTTGCTTAACGCCCTTCTCTGAGACGTACGAGCTCAGGGGTTATATATTGATGGATATCAATCGCATGGAGTGAATTGCCTGTGTGGCATACCTAAGTGGTAAATGATCAAGGCTCCTGTTGAAAAGCAAAGTCTTGTGGTTGATGATCAAAGCACGGCCTTGGTGGCATCGCTTTGTGTAGCGTGAATTCGCGAGCCTCACACCCCGGTTGTGAACCAGAAACGGGAGAGGACCTCAGGGAGGACATGCGTTTCTTTCTAGTTAGAAGTGGCGTCACTGGTTTTACACGCCCTGACGAGTTTGACTTATGTGGTTTTACACGCCTCGGATATATCGGTGACTATGTGAAGCCGATGAGTAATTCGTTGGCTCATTTACGCCCCAAAGGGCGGGGAAACGCAGTGTCCAGGATTTAAGTTTAATCCACATCGGTGGACCGGCCCTGTCGCTCCAAGGGTCGATGCGCTCTGACCCTGAGGCTCGAGCTAGAGAGTCTCGAAGACGGTGAGGACGATCCCTAGCCTCAGTTCACAGAGGGAAATCCAATTTCCAAATACGTGATTTTGCGGTTTTAATTGTAGAACTAGTATGGCGACATGATATATGGTACCCATGCCGTCTATGATTGATACTTATGATTTGAAGTTGTTTTATACACTATAAACTTATTATAGTATTAAATAACTTGTTTTAAAAAGTATCAAGCATGCTTTGGCTGTTATAAGGGAAAACCTTATCCTCCGGCTTGTGTTGCATTGTGTGATAGGACCTGGGTCTTATAATAGCTTCATTGTTCTTTATTTAGCATTGCGCTGTTGTTTTATGCACTGGTATTCTTGGGAGGAAACCCGTTCCGCGTTAGCGGCGTGGTCCCTTGATTTACCGAACTTTAAAATAAAGAATTATAACTGTTTTAGTTCTCACACCAGTCTCATGACACACCTGGAGTTTATTGTTTTAACCTAGACTCTGGGTGCCCTTATTTTGACACGGGCAGCTAGTAGTTTTGGTTTTGCAGATTTATATTCACAGGATCCTGGTTTACAGCTGGAACGATATCCGGAAAGCTTTGTATCCGTGTATCTTCTTCAGTTGTATTTTGTATTATTTTTCGCTGCTATGTAATGTATTGTAATCTTTGATATTTATCGTATGTATTTCATTTATTCATACTCTGTATATTCTTGTATTCTGATGGAATTGTTGTAATATACAATGAAATGTTCTTCTGTCTGCGTCCTAATTTGTCGTGTTCTCAAAACAATCAGGCGTTTCGAACGGTCTTGATCGGTTTAGCGACTGATTCGGATCGAGCGAAATTCCTTTTCGCTACACTTAGGGACGTTTAGAGGGCAGTTCCTAATGCTGATAATGGTGGTTAGTACAGCGGTGCAGGGGCCCAGGGCCGATTTCGCCCAGCTCTGTAAGGACTACACTAGTCTTGGTGGAAAGCCGTTCCACGGAACGGAATCTGCTACAGAAGTTCAGGATTGGTTGGATAGCTGTGAGCGTATCTTCGAAGACTTAAGTATCGAGGATGCGATGAAGAGGAAGCTAGCATCCGGTCAGCTGCAAGGACGGGCAATGAATTGGTGGAACGCTATTAAGGCAACTACTCCAGAGGATCAAGTTATATGGGATCAGTTTAAGGCCTGATTCGGTGAAAAATTTATCCCAGCTGCTCAGAAGTCAGAGTTATTTAGGAAGTTCTTGGAGCTTAAGCAGCGTGGTAGAGCAGTCTCGGAATATATTGCTGAGTTCGATACTTTATCGAAGTATGGATTATCCCTTATTGATGCTGCCGAGAAGAAGAATGAGAAGTTCATAACTGGTTTGGATGAGTACTTGGGGGAAAGGCTTATTAACCACATCGATGAGACGTTTGAATCGACTGCGGGAAAGCATTGAGGTCAGAGAGTCTTTACGCTAAAACGAAAATTGAGGTTGCATCTGCAGAGGAGCCAAAGCCGCAAGCAAGCGGTGGAGGCAAGAATGGTTCTCAGAATAAGAGAAAGCAGAATCAGACCAAGGATGGCCATAAGAAAACGAATAAGAAAGATGTTGAGTGCTTCAGCTATGGGAAGAAGGGCCACTATGCCAAAGAATGCCTGGCCAGGCCAGCGTATAGGAAGTGCTTCAACTGTGTCCAAGTGGGATATCACAAGGATAAGTTTCCACAACCCCCTAAAGAAAAGCAGATTGTGAAAGCATTTGCTATCAATGTTGTTCCTTCTTCATCGAATGCCCCAACTGCGGTGGAAAAAGGAAAGAATGTCGTCATTCAAGGTATGCTTTCTATTTATGATGTTCCTGTTCGAGTATTGTTTGATACCGGAGCTTCCCGTTCCTTCATATCTAGTGACCTCGTAGATAGGTTGGGATTGGAACCCGAGATAGTCGATAGACCTTTAGCGGTAACGAACCCGATTGGTGGTTCGACTAGCCTTAGCATGATTGGTCGTAATGTGGTCTTATCGAGTCATGGATGCATGTTTGTTTGTGATTGCTTTGTTTTGGGCTTTACCGGGTTTGGCATAATTTTGGGAGTCGACTGGCTCCAAAGATACGGGGTGGTGGTAGACTGTGAGGGCTTTTCGGTGACAGTTAGACCAGATGATGGGCGGAGGGTAGTGTTAGTGATGGGGTAATGCCTAGTTTTCTAAATTCCCTCGACAGCCAGCATGATGAGTTGTCAGATGTGCCCGTGGCTGGCCAGTATCCGGACATCTTCGAGGAAGTGACCGGACTTCCACCACACCGAGAGATTGAGTTCCGTATTGATTTAGTGAATGATGCCAGACCTATAGTGATGCCACTTCATCGTATGGCGCCAAGGGAGCAGCGAGGGCTCGGGGTGCAAATAAGCGATCTTTTGAAGAATGGATTTATCAGAAGAAGTGTTTTTGAGTGGGGAGCACCAGTTGTGTTTGCTACCAAGGAAGATGGTTGCCTTCGATTGTTTGTGGGCTACCGCGAATTGAATAAGGTGACGAGGAAGAATAAGTATCCTCTACCATGGATAGAGATGATTTGTTTGATAAGTTGAGTGGTGCGAGAGTGTTCTCCCAGTTGGATCTCGCGACAGATTTTCATCCGCTTAGAGTGGAAGCTGAGAGTATAGCTAAAACGGCCTTTTGGACGCCGTCTGGATTTTATGAGTGGTTGGTCATGCCATTCGGGTTGACCAATGCACCAGCATATTTTGTGGATCTTATGAATAGGGTACTCAGGGATCAATTGAATAAGTTTGTTCTTGTGTTCGTGGATGATATTTTGGTCTACTCGAGGACAGAGGAAGAACACAAGGAACATTTGCGAGTAGTGATGGAGGTATTGAGAAAACACCAATTGAAAACATAGTTTTCTAAGTGTCACTTCTGGAGGAGGGAAGTGAGATTCTTGGGCCAAGTTGTTTCAGAGAATGGTATTGCCGTGGACCCTGCGAAGGTGGCTACGGTACAAGATTGGTCTATGCCCAAGAATGCAATAGACATAAGAGTTTCTTGGGGTTAGCCGGATATTATCATAAGTTTATCCAGGACTTCTCCAAGATAGCAACACCGTTGACTCAGTTGACCAAGAAGAATCAAGCTTTCGTTTGGGACGAAAGGTGTGAAAATGCATTCAAGAGTCTAAAGGAAAAGTTGATGCATGCACCAGTGTTAGTCATTCCTAAAAGGAACGAAGAGATGATAGTATACACGGACGCATGTGATACCGGATTAGGTGCTGTGTTGATGCAAGGAGGTAGGGTTGTAGCTTATGCAAGTAGGTGCTGTATTGATCCAGTTGGGAACCAATGAGTCAACTTCGTGATTGGACTTTGCTGCGGGATGTGTGCTAAGGGGTCATCGACGTCTATAGCTTTGATTCACCACCAAGACGGATGTTGGGCTACGTATCAGTGCAGTGGAGTAGTTATTACCTCATGGGGCAGAGTGACCGTAGCAAGGCTATGAGCCAGTGCAGTGGAGCCATCATGACTCCATGGGGCAGAGTGGACATAGCAAATGATTAGTGGCTATGGATCATTGCAGTGGTGTCATTACGACTCCATGGGGCAGAGTGATCGTAGCAAGGAATTGGGTTGTCAAAGTGGTAGATATCGTATACTTTACGCACTGAGTGAGAGATGTGAGGATGGTTGCTATGATTGATTGGTTGCCATCACTATGTCATGAACACCCCCAGCCCCGTATTCTTTACACCATGTGTTAGAGGCACCTTAGAGTATTGTACAGTATGTAGTGCTAACTCTTTGGTTGCAGGTCCAGGTTCAGGTATGGTTTAGTATACCTGTTATTATTCTGTTTTGCTGCTTACCGCTCATACCAGACTTTTGTCTGATCCAGAGTTTTATGTCTCTTCTTATTACTCTGAGTGCACTTAAACAGGCAGACTAGAGGCAGGTTAGCTGGTTATGCACGAGTAGCTGATCTGGAGACGAGCAGGAGGCTCCTATGTATTATATACATATATTCTCCTATGTCGCTGCTGGTCACTGCTTTGGGCATTAGTAGTGTACCTTCCTTATTTGCTTTAGAGACGGTTTTTTTGAAGTTGTAATAATGATGACGTGGAACATAAGTTGTATTTGGATTTTCCGCTGCTATGATGTTTAGTTTTCAGCTTATGCACTATCTCGCCTGTTTTATGTCAAAGTATGTTATTATTATATTTTATTCCATGCGCTGTGAGACATTCTACAGGTTTCTTGTTGGTTCAAATACCCTTCAATTCCTTTCATTGGCGACCGTCCCGTGCTGGTTGGACATCGGCATAGCGCACTTCCATTGGAATTGTAGGCTGGTGCAGGGCAGGCCGTCACACGCCTCCTATCCATCATCCACATAAGTAACATGCTAGGGCGTGCAAAACGCTGACACTGCTCCTAGCTAGAATGAAATGCATGCCCTCCCTGAAGCCCTCTCCCGTTTCTGGTTCACACCGGGGTGTGAGGCTCGCGAATTAACGCTACACAAAGCTATGCCACAAAGGTCGTGCTTTGATCATCAACCACAAGGCTCTGCTTTTCAACCGAAGCCTTGATCATTTGCATCTCAGCATGCCACACAGGCAATTTATATTATGCAACTGATATCAATCACGCAGAATGAAATCCGATGTCAGACACATCCATTTACATGTTCGTTCTGAGTCTGAACGAAACTGGAGGCACCTTATACCTCGCATGTCCATCGATCTCCAAGTACGTCTGGATGATCACCAACTGGTTCCCTCCTCTTGGGTGTACAACCCAATCAAGATCGTCAGTAATTATCCAAACGATGTGAAGACCTCCGGTCTTCAACCACCGTCTTCATCGTCGACTTATCGTCGATTCAGTTATTCAGAATGGGTATAAACCCGGCCTTTCGGAATAACTTGTGTATATAATAAACAAGTGTTATAAAACACAACATACGCCTTATTCCAATCCAGAATATTCCTTTATTCAAATATTCTTACATTTTGGGAAAGGTTCCCATTAATTTTATCATAGATAAATTCTTTAAATTTATTCGTTAATCCTCCTTTGGATTTCAAACCAAATTAAGGTTTTCCAAACTAGTCGGGATTAGCGCACCTTACCGAAGTAATCATTTATTAAATTTCCCCATCTCAACCTATTCATCCTGTGAAGCAAAACTGTTAATACTTGATATCTAACACCACGGTGTTATCGGTAAAGTTAGTTACCATTTCACGTTCAAATCTAATTAAAGATTTAACTATCGCCTGGAGTAAAACTGGTGGTACTCCATTCTCGATCATTTCTTGAATTTGATAATTTTAGTTATAAAATTCACCTTTCAATCTAATTAAAGATTCATCAAAACTCTAATTCAGTTTTAATTTCCAAAAATCATTAGTTAATGATTTTCTTTAAGGTTAAGAAATTAATCTTATCTTTAACTGGGTTAAAGAACTAATGTCATTTAAAAACACAGCGCACGATAAACCCAAAATCACGTTCCATTCCATCAGCCTTTAACCGTAAATTAGCAAGTGAACAATTCCCTAAATATTAACCCCGAAGGCCGAAACTAACATCAGATCAATACCCAGGAAACCATTCAACTTAACTAATCTCTAGTTAGTTTTTGATTTTCTTAACTCTGTTGGGTCTAAGATCAGTATTATTAAAGATATCATTCACGACAACCCAAAATCACATTCCATCTAACAATGGAATCTTCATGGAAGACAAATCGATATATATAATCGATATAAACTTCCACATCCAACCGATAATATAAATGGAATAACGACAAGGCCTTTTAAATTCCATATATATTAACAGTCTTCCTCTACAGAAGCTTACTTCAATTATTACCAAATCAAATTCTATTCATTTCCAATTTAATATGTTTAAATTGGAAAACCGTTACTTTGGAAAATTCCCGTTAAATCTTAATAAAAAGATTTATAAATTCCAAATCACATTTCACTGTAAATCGGGTTAAAGAACGAATGTCGTTAAAACACAGTTCACAACAAACCCAATTCACATTCCATTAATTATCGGGTTAAAGAACAAGTGTTATTTAAAACACCGTTCACGATAAACCCGAAAATCAATTCCAATTCAATTCCAATTAAATATTAATTAATTGGTATACTTCATTAAATCTAAATAAAAGATTTAATCTTTTTCTCAACTGGGTTTAAGAATAGTGTTAAAGAAGACACCATTCACGAAAAACCCAAATCCCGTTCGATACTAAATACAAGGCTCTGAATAGAAAATATATCGGCTTATATTCAATATCAAATTCTACGACCAACAAATATTGAATTGGAAGTAACGATATAAATATATCTTTCAAATTTTCATAACAATATCTGTATAATCACGAAATTCAACATCGAAATATCCCAACAACAATTTCGATTCAAATCCATTTCCAATTTATATATTGGAGATTCTGGTTATTTTTAAAACCATTTCAAATCCAATTTATTTATTTTAAAAATAAATGGATTATAATTCTAGTTCAAAACTAGTTCATTTCGATAAAAATCTATTTTTATCTTTTCAAAAATGGGATTTTAATCCCAATTCTTTCCAAATCATTTCTTATGATTTTACACTAATTATTGTTATTTTTAATAATTTTATCAAGGCTCGTACAGTCGATTTCCATAAACGGCCATCGAACTGCACTTACACCGACCTTTTCCAAATTTGATTTGTACATAATTCCAAATCCAACTGTTAGATTTCTAATTTCTAACATTCTTTAGAAAGCTCTTTTCGATATGAACCCAACGGTTCTGGTATTAGGAGAATCCGACGGTCGAATCTCCCGTAATGTTCGTTCGAAGTCAACGGTCGAAATTCGCGAACTCCCGCAGCGCGGCGCGTTCTATTCAGGCCATTATATATATAATGTTTTTTATATATATTTCGTTGATTTCCACTTAAAACGTATTTTATAAATCGTTTTAAATTCGTTTTCAAAATGATTTCAACTTCCTACTCAATTTCAAATCAAAATTAAATATTCCATATCATCGATATATTAATGATAATATTTTCAAAAAATTCGATTATGAAATCAATTCCTTTTCGAAATTCATTATAAAAATGAATAAAATCGATATAAATATCGTTCATGTCAAAATGGCGTCGATTAAATCAACACGGCTTTGTATATTTAAATATTTTCGTGTCCATCCCAAATCGAACTTCAAAATCAGATTTTGATTCTTTTCTGAATATTATTTTAAAATATTCATCATTTTAATATAATCGCTATTTTAAAATATTCATTCTTTCTGAACTGGAACCAGACACAGTCAATTACCGTATAATGTTGATTATATGGGTTTCATACAATACATGTATACCACTACAACGATAAACGATCAACCATCATCCAGAGTGCATTCTACACTGCACAAGCATTAAATATAAATATTTAACGCTTACAACAGCCTATCAACCAAGCGATTGACATACCACTAAACAATTGGGATTAGTGTACGTCAAATATAATCCCAACACCCGTGTGGGGTTTCAATCAACAAACACGGATTTTATTTGTGTAGTTGGGTAATACGCAATATATATCGTCCCAATCCATATCAGAAAATAGGTGTACATAAACAAATCGTCTGATTTGTAAATGAATTTTTATTTTATTCATATCAACGTTAAAAATTATATTTTTAACGATAAAATATTTTATTCAACATATGAATATTCTCTTCGGTTCATTTATACAATAAAAATGATATTTTTATTGTTCTAACAAAATTCATTTTTATTGTTCTAACATATTTTAGAAAATTTTGGCGGTGTAACAGCGCGATACTAGAAACGGGATAAGGCCTAGCCTTATCCTCAGTCTAATAACGGTCCGTGCCATACACATACCAATCTAATCAATTCCATTTCATTTTCCAAACCAAATTCAACAAAATAATCTAATCAACTAAACCAAACAATCAAACAAGTCGTCCGTGGTCTGTGGACGATGGGGAAATAGTTCATATATGCAGTTATAAAATAAATAACTGTATAAAGAAAATTCAGTGAGGAGTTCTCACCTTTGGGATCCACTCCGTCATTCTTTCCTTTTTGAACGGTTCAGATTTGCCCGAAATTCCAATGCGACCATTTCCCATTGTTCACATTAAAAATCACATTTTTATTTCTACTTTATAAAAATCACGTTTTTGTTTCACTATATATATCATAAAAATCAGATTTTTATTTCGCTAAATAAATAAAAATCATATTTTTATATTCTCTATTATATAAAAATTCTATTTTTAATTCGCTACTCATATAAAAATCAAATTTTTTTTATCTCGCCTTCAAGATGATAAAAATCTTATCAATTTTAAATCGTATCTTCTCGTTAATAAAAAATCTAATCTTTTATTCATTAAAAATCTCGTCTTTACTAAGTTAAAAATATTATCTTTCCTTGAAAAAACCCAGTTCCTTTCGCTTTTAAAAATCTATTCTTTTCGCTATTATATATGAATAAAAATCCAATCCTTTCTATGTTATATATATATATATATATAAATAACATCTTTAATTTAAAACAAGGTTGTTTTATTTAAAAATCATATTTTTAATTCGAAACCGTGCATACAAATCATATTTTTAATTGCATACCTAAGTTACAATTGCAGTAAAAACTTACAGTTCACACATGAGGTGCAGGAGGTGGCGTTGACGGAGATGGCGGCGGTTCAGTGGGATTTTGGGGCTGTTTTGGGATGGTACGGCTTGTTCAGAGGAGGAGGTGCGAGATGGAATGTCAGGGGGGTGGTGGATGGCGTAGGTGGAGCCTCGCGTGGCCGGCGATTCTAGAATTGGCCGGGGGGGGGGGGGGGAGGGAGTAGGGTTTTCGCTGTAAGAAATGGAGGGAGAGGAGAGAGACTGGAGGGGGTGCTAATCGGAGGAGCGTCGGTGGGTGGAGGGTACGGCGGGAGGAGGCACGACGGTCAACGGCCAGGGGAAGGCAACGAGATCGAGCACGACGCGGGGGGGGGGGGGGGGGGGGGGGTTTCTGATTTTGAATGGGGTTGACTTCGAATGGAGATAAGGGGGGTTTATTGGAAATATATATAAGTTAATTATTTTAATTTCCAAAAGTAACTTTTTATTTTCAACTCCAAATCAAACCCACCGACTGTCGGCCCTAGCAAATTACCCTCATTCCAAACACAACGTGATATGTTTCGTAACCCAATTCGGCTGTTATGATCAGTTTTCATCAAAATCTAAATATACATCAGTATATATTGAATTTGAACGTACATTTTAATTTACCGGGGCCACATTCTAATTCTAAAAATTCTAGAAAAATTATTTCTAGCTTCGTATTGACGATACGGTCCTAACAAACTAATTTCGTCAAATTCTGAGACCGTTTGAAAAATGACCAATTTCTGGTCGATCGAAATTGACTAAAACTGTCAAAACACGTTTTTCTGTGCCACGCTCACATATTGATTCCAAAAATTATGAATTTTGGAATCTACCAATAATTTGACATCCCGGATCCAAAAAAAGTGGTTTCGTCGAAAACGGAGGTCGTTTGCAAAATTTCCATTTTTAAGGGCCAAAATTCCATAGCGACTATTTTGAATTTTCAACTGGGCATAACTTTTTATTCCGGCTATGAAATTTGGATTTTCGGATTTGTTGGAAAGACATTCTCAAATAGATTCAAATATTTTTGGTTTCATTAAAATCCAGTTTATTTTGAATCCTGTGCATTCATTTGAAATTTGAAATTTGAAATCGAATTTTCGAACTACCGCGCCATTTTCAATTCCTTTTATAATTAAAATAAATAATTATATTCTATTGTCGATTCAAATAAATATTTCCATTCTAATTCTGTTCAAAATAAATTTCTCATCGTTATTATTTAAAATAATTCATTTTAAATATTCAAAATTCATTGAAATTGCCAAAATAAATTTTTTAAATTGGTTCAGGTTTTCTGGGTTGTTACATACAGAATCTCATCTCGATTATTATTAAATCGAATCCCATTCAATTCCAATTTATTATATTAAATTGAAAAACTTTTCTTTGGAGAATTTCCATTAAATCTTAAAAAACGATTTATAACTTCCAAATTATATTTTCACTATTAATTGGGTTAAAGATCAAATGTCGTTTAAAACACAGTTCACGATAAACCCAGTTCATATTTCATTTTATTCTAATTACTAAATATAATTGGAAACTCTAATAAACTTAATTAAAAGATTTATTCTTTTCTCAACTGGGTTTAAAAACGGTGTTATCAATGACACCATTCACGACAAACCTAAAAATCCAATTTATTTATTCCAAGTAAATATTAATTTATTGGAAAACTATGTTAAATCTTAATTCAAAGATTTATTCTAGTTAATAACTAGTTCGTTTTGATAAAAATATATTTTATCTTTACAAATATGGAATTTTTCATCCAAAATCTCTCCAAACCGTTTATTATGATTTTACACAATTTATTAACATTTCTAATAATTTTATCAAGGCCCGTACAGTCGGTTTCCAATAACGGCCACCGAACTGCATCTATAGTGACCTTTTCTGAAATTGTTTTGGACATAATTCCCAATCCAACTGTTAGATTTCAAACCTCTTATATTCATTAGAAAGCTCTTTTCGATACGAACCAAACATGTATTAACATGTAACATGTTTTTATTTTATTTTTAATCTAACATAAGAAAATGACTTTTTAATGCCAAACATGTATTAACATGTTTTTATTTTATTTCTAATCTAACATAAGAAAATGACTTTTTTTAGTGCCAAACATGTATTAATATGTTTTTATTTTATTTCTAATCTAACATATGAAAATGACCTTTTTTTATGCCAAACATGTATTAACATGTTTTTATTTTATTTCTAATCTAACATAAAAAAATGACTTTTTTTATGCCAAACATGTATTAACACGTTTTTATTTTATTTCTAATCTAACATGAGAAAATGACTTTTTTTATGCCAAACATGTATTAACATGTTTTTATTTTATATAATAAAAATATGGTTTTTATTGTATGCATACATTTGACAAACAAAATATACACAGTTTAATTCAGTTGTTCAACGTAATCAGAAACAAACAATTACAATTTTATACAACACCAACATGAATTTTATATAGTATAAAAATAAATTTCACATCATGATTAATAATTAAATTTACATAAAAATAGAGATCTCACATCGATTTTTGTCAGAATTTCCAACGTGCTCTATTTCAGCTTTAGTCAGTTCCATATTGCAGATCTTATCGTCGTGATTCCAATGCATTTCGTTTCGTCCGATTCCGACCTCGTATGAGAGAGATACGACGTTATGAACATTGATTATATTAATTATATAATTAATTAAAAATTAAAATATCTTAACCTTTCTTCTCAAAACCCTTCGTTCTCTTTTTAAAACCGCTCAACCCAAAACTGCCGTTCCTCATTACAAATCGCACCCTGATTGAGGCCGCGTTCAATGATCTTGACCGTTGACTAGAGAGGTCTCGTGGCGCTCTCCCATATTGGCTTTATAATTTTTGTGAGTTATGTGATGGATTAGAAGAAATTGATGAAGAAAATTTGAAGAAGAGTTGCCATTGAAGGATATGGCGGCTATGATAAGAATTAGAGTTTGATTATTCTAGGGTATTTATAAATAAATTAATTATTTACTTCTTTAATTCAGAAAAGGCCCGCAAACCATATATTGCACGTTACAAAAGAATTAAATTAACTGATAGGGATGAGGTGTTAATCTATGTGAGATAAAGGTCAATATAATAACAATATACTAAATAATATTTAATTTAATAATTGTCTATCTTATCCTTTTTTTCTCTCTTTTTTTCTTGTTTTTATAAAAGGTATCTAGTATGGCATATATGTATATGAAAAGAAGAGAGAGAACATAAAGAATTAAAGGATTCGAATGAAACGCATGCGGCAATTATTGTTATCATTGTCATTGTTATTATTTTTTCCTTTTTTATTTTCCTTGCAATGAATGACACGCCTCATCGAATATGATTTCAAATCGCATTTATGCATGTTCATATATTGTATATGTATATTTTCGTACAATGCCTATACATATTTTCTTATCATGTGTGTGTGTGTGTGTGTGTATATATATATATATTTGGTTATATACTTTATTTTATTCCTCACTTGAGTCTCTACATATGTAGTAGGTTATAAGTGAATAAATCTATTGACTAGACATGTCATATTAATCTAATCAACATTTATTAACCTTTATTTCTTATTAAAAATTCAAAAGGAAATTACATAAAGAAAGAGAATAACGGAAAGTAATGAATGCATAATTTATTGTTTTAGTGATGACTATAAGAAAGTATGTGACTTTTAAATTTCAAAACACATAATATTGAATAACGTAATTTAGGGGACATATTTAATTGGACTAATAAGAATAAATCATAGAAATATGCATATAGTTTTGCAGGCTTTTATTTTATTTTATTTTGAGATTTGAAGATTGTAGATATAAAGAGAAGGGATGAAGAAAAGGAGAAATAAAGGGAATAGCTTTGTTTCTAAATGAATTTGAATGATAGATAAAAGAGTAGAAAGAGGAGAGAATAAATACATGAGATAAATGCTAGATTATTTAATGATAATTATTAGAAAGTTTGCAACCTTTCAATTTTCAAGACATATAGTATTAAACATCATGTGTTATTACATAGATAACATTAAAAGTTTTATGGTATTATTATTATTATTATTATTTTCATATATACAATAATTTAATAATGGAATTTTTAAATTCTGACGCATTTTCTAACAAAATTTCCTTAAAATAAAATTTTAAATTGGTTTTGATTTTCCGAGTTGTTACAAGCTGGGTTTTTATTTTGTGTGCAATGATTGATAATGGTTGATGATTGGACGATTGTTTGCTTGTGTGTTGAATATTTTAATATTCAATGATTATATTAACTGCTTGTTTAATTTAATCGAATTAACTTGTTATTTTAATGATTATATTCCAAATGAGGTAACTTACCTTATTGGTTACGTTTATAATGTAAACGCATTAAATAAATGATTGGATGTTTGAATGGAGGTTATAAATTTATTATTAACTGTTTTCAGTTAAACTGTTTATTTCTGTTTACCAAGATAAATATATTTTCGTATTGAATTTGAGGTAACCCATTTTGATGCAGGAAAGGACAGGTTGGAGGGATCAATCAGATTCCTCAAATATGTTTGTTTATATATTCATATTATATTATATGAACTATTTAACTAGAATGATTAAATGATTGATTTACAGTGATCGTTGAATCAAAATTCAACAATTTTTTTTTTATTAACCAATTTATTGGTTGAGTAATTGGTGGTAATTGGCCTAAAAATGAATTATTTTATGAACATAGATTTACAGTCAGGTAAATCGATAAGAATAAGGTTATAAGAATTTATTTTATAACCAAACGGATTTTGAAATCTATTTTATGTAGGTTATTTGTATAAAGATTTATTAATAGAAACGAATGATTTATTTTCATTTAGTAACTATAGACCGAATATATAAAGCAAATTCTTATGTTAATGAGTTTTATAAACAATGGGCAGGAATTATCCAAATGGTTAAGGGTTGTATAATTGTTTCAAATAACAATTAATTGTGATTATTTAATTTAATTAGTCTGTTAATTAAATTAAAGGAAATAATTTAAAGTGATTAAAGGAAGGACTAATGGAATTGGTTAGCAGATTAATCTTGTTTTGACTTGCCTAAGTCAACAGTTTTACACCAAAATAGATTATTTAATAAATCATTGAATCGTTAATTACTTTTATAATCAATTATTATTCTAGTTATATGAAAGGAAGATTAACTATTAATGTTGAAGTAAACAAATTGAGTTTTAAGATGATGGAGTTGATTATTATTATAGTCAAAGTGATAAATCTTGAAATAAAATACTTTTAATGGAAGTTCATGAAACCTTATGTTTAGTTAGATGAAGTAATAAACAAATTTGTATTATATATGAACTCCTATTAAGCATCATATTGGACGGATACCTATAAAATCTAGATTGGGCTATAATGGCAAGTATAAATGGATTAATGATTTTAAGAATCGAACCAGTTCAAAATGGGATTTGTAATCTGAAGGAAGTTAGAGATAATTTAAAGGTCTAAAGACGGGGAAATGGAGATGTTTTAAATTGAGAGAGGTGATTTGAAATTTGAAGAAATGTTTTTTTGAAAGAGAATAAATGGATTTAAAACCATGTTTAAAATCGTATGGTAAGTATAAGTGTTGGGATAATTTTTGGAATGGGATTTCATTGATAAACTTCTATCTATTCCGAAGATAAGAATGTTGTCAACTCAAGGTCCGAGAGGTAAATAAAATACCCTAACTTGAACGACTTCACGATCATCCAAGGTTAATATTTTAGAAATGTGGGTAGTTGAGGGAATCCAAATAATACTTCCGTAAAGGATATTATAACTAAAACTCGAAGAGTTATAAGTTGGACAAATTGATTTGGAAATAAGAGGTGGGAAGGCGATACTCAAATTATTGGAAATAAGAGGGTGCGTTCGCTTCATCCTGTTCCTGGATGACTTGTATGGACGAACGTCTAACAAAATATTTTCTAAAAACTGCGTACGTTGAGTTTTACAAATATACTGAGTTGGTGCCAAAGAGTTGCACTTCTTTTATACCCAAAGTATATTTGTGGACGTCAATTAGTAGTGAGTTGACGGATATGATGATGTGGCATTAAAAGTGATTGACGGCCAGATGATCAAAAGATAATTATAACCACAAGCCCCATCAACCGGGAAATGACAGAAATCAGGCAGGCAACAAGGCTAGGTGGATTGCTCCCATCAGGGTGTATAATGGTAGTTTGAGCCCAACCGTTGGTGATATACATTCGATACACTCAAGCAAAATGAGTGGTCGGTCATGTGCGGCCGGATTGCAAGATGTTCCTGTTGAACCCAACATATTCACATCTAGAGATACACTGTCGGAAGGTGGTTCCATATCTTGTCATAGTTGGAATCCAATCTCCAATAAACACCCGTGGTTTTTTATTGTATACCATATATGTGGAGCGTGGGATGCAAGCATTCCGCTAGATTGTTATTCATTTATATTTAGACACTATTATAATATCAAATAAGATATGATTTCAAAATGGGTTGGGTTATAGTAAGGTAAAAACCATCCGTGTTTATGTGTAGACTGGTCTTACTATTATCCTTTTTCTTCCGGAAGGATTTTTGGACTTTAAAATCAAAACGGGTGTTATTTAATGAAACGACCCGAAATCCCCCTTGTGGGAAATCACGGATTGAGTTGAGGACAAGCCACAAAAGAACGCAGCCAGAAGAACATTTCATTGTTAATTACAACAATTCATCAGAATACAAGAATATACAGAGTATGAATCAAATAATATACATTATATCAGAGATTTAAATTACATTTAAATACATCGCAGCGGAAAAATAATACAATACACAAATGAAGGAAATATACGGATACAAAGCTTTCCGAATATCATTCCAGCTGTAAACCAGGATCCTGTGAATATAAATCTGCAAAACCAAAACTTCTAGCTGCCCGTGTCGAAATAAGGGCACCCAGAGTTTAGGTTAAAACAATAAACTCCAGGTCAGTCATGTGACTGGTGTGAGAACTAAAACATTTATTAGTCTTTATTTTAAAGTTAGGTAAATGAAGGGACCAAGCCGTATAACACGGAACGGGTTTCCTCCCAAGAATACCAGTGCATAAAACAACAACGCAATGCTAAATAAAGAACAATGAAGCTATTATAAGACCCAGGTCCCATCACACAATACAACACAAGCCGGAGGATAGGGTTTTACCTTATAATAGCCAAATAATGCTTGATATGCTAAATTTCATCTTTTATTATTACTATAAGTGTATAGTGTCAAAACAATTTCAAATCATAAGTATCAATCATAGACGGCATGAGCGCCTCATCCCACTATGTCGCCATATATAGGATTACAACTAAAACTGAAACGTCACGTATTGGAAGTTGGATTTCCATCTGTGAACCAAGGCAAAAGATAGTCCTCTACCGATTCGTGACGCTCTAGCCCGCCCCTCAGGAACAGAACGCATCGTCCCTTGGATCGTCAGGGCCGGTCCACCGATGTGGATTAAAATGTCTGAACACTGCGTTTCTCCACCCTTTGGAGGTGTCAATGAGTCAACGAATGACTCCTTCGGCTTCACATAATCACCGATATATCCAAGGCGCCTCGCAACAGCAACAACCACATAAGTCAAACTCGTCAAGGCGTGTAAAACCACTGACGCCACTTCTAGCTAGAAGGAAACGCATGCTCTCCCTGAAGTCCTCTCCCGTTTCTGGTTCACAACCGGGGTGTGAGGCTCGCGAATCAACGTTACACAAAGCTATGCCACACAGGTCGTGCTTTGATCATCAACCACAAGACTCTGCTTTTCAACAGAAGCCTTGATCATTTGCATCTTAGCATGCCACACAGGCAATTCACGCTATGCAACCGATATCAATCACACAGAATGAAATCCGATGTCAGACACACATCCATTTACAAGTCCGTTCTGGGTCTGAATGAAACCGTAGGCACCTTGTACCTCGCATATCCATCGATCTCCAGGTACGTCTGGACGACCACTAACTGATTCCCTCCTCTTGGGTGTACAACCCAATCAAGATCATCAGTAATCACCCAAACGATGTGAAGACCTCCGGTCTTCGACCACCGTCTTCATCTTCGACACCACGTCGAATCAGTTATTCAGAATGGGGTAAACCCGGTCTTTCTTAATAACTCGCGTATATAATAAACAAGTGTTACACAAACTCAACATACGCCTCATTCCAATTCATCAGTCACTAACCGTAAATTAGTAAGAGAACAATTCCCCATATATTAACCCTGAAGGCCGAAACCAACATCAGATCAATACCCAAGAAACCATTCTACTTAACTAATCTCCAGTTAGTTTCTAAATTTCACATTCTTAGGGAAAGGTTCCCATTAATTTTATCAAAGATAAATTCTTCTAAATTTATTCTTTAATCTTCTTTTGAATATCAATTCAAACTAGTCGGGATTAGCGAATAACACCGAAGTATTCATTTATTCTATTTCCCAATCCCAACCTATTCATCCCATGAAGTAAAACTGGTAATACTTCATATCTAACACCACGGTGTTATCGGTAAATTCAATTACCATTTCAGGTTCAAATCTAATTAAAGATTTAACTATCGCCTGGAGCAAAACTGTTGATACTCCGTTATTGTTTTTTTCAATCTAATTAAAGATTCATTAAAACTCCCCTTAGTTTTAATCTTTAACTGGGTTAAAGAATCAATGTCATTTAAAACATGGTTCACGATAAACCCAAAATCACATCACATTTCAATCAGTCCCTAACCGTAAATTAGCAAGTGAGCAATTCCCTAAGTATTAATCCCGAAGGCCTTAACCAACATCAGATCAATACCCAAGAAACCATTCAACTTAACTAATCTCCAGTTAGTTTCTGATTTTGTTAAATCCGTTGCGTCTAAGAACAATATTATTGAAGATACCGTTCACGACAACCCAAAATCACATTCTATTAATTATCGGGTTAAAAAACAAGTGTTATTTAAAACACCGTTCACGATAAACCCAAAATCAATTCAAATTCAATTCCAATTAAATACCATTTAATTGGTACACTTCATTAAATCTAAATAAAAAGATTTAGTCTTTTCTCAACTGGGTTTAAGAACACTGTTAATGAAGACACCATTCACGACAAACCCAAATCCCATTTGATATTAAATACAAGGCTCTGAATAGAAAATATACCGGCTTAAATTCAATATCAAATTCTACGACCAACAAATATCGTATTGGAAATAACGATATTAATATATCTTTCAAATTCCTGTAACAATATCTGTATTATCACGAAATCCAACATCGAAATATTCCGAAGACAATTTCGATTCAAATCCATTCCAATTTAATTATTGGAAGTTCTGGTTATTTTCAAAACCATTTCAAATCCAATTTATTTATTTTAAAAATAAATAAATTATTATTCTGGTTCAAAACTAGTTCATTTCGATAAAAATCTACTTTTATCTTTTCAAATAGGGAGTTTTTTATCCCAATTCTTCATAAATCATTTCTTATGATTTTACCCAAATTATTACTATTTTTAATAATTTTATCAAGGCCCATACAGTCGATTTCCATCAACGGCCATCGAACTGCACTTACAGCGAACTTTTCCAAATTTGATTTGGACATAATTCCAAATCCAACCGTTAGATTTCTAATTTCTAGTATTTGTTAGAAAGCCCTTTTCGATACGAATCCAACGGTTCCGGTTTTAGGAGAATCCGACGGTCGGATCTCCCGTAATATCCGTTCGAAGTCAATGGTCGAAATTCGCGAACTGCCACGGCGCGTTCTATTCAGGCCATTATATTATATATATATATATAATATATATAATATATACTCCGTCGATTTCCTTTTAAAACGTATTTTATAAATCGTTTTAAATTCGTTTTCAAAACGATTTCAACTTCCTTTTCAAATTCAAATCAAAATTGAATTTTCCCTTACAAATTCGTTTTAAATTCAATTCAAATTGATTTCAATTCAAATCGATTTTTAATTCAATTTCAGTTTGTTTTCAATTCAATTTGAATTTCAAATTAATTCAATTTCAATTCGTATACATTTCTATTCAATTTCAATTCGAATTCAATTCTATTCAATTTCAATTCGAATTCAATTCTATTCAAGTTCAATTCGAATTCAATTCTATTCAATTTCAATTCGAATTCAATTCTATTCAATTTCAATTCGAATTCAATTATATTCAATTTCAATTCGAATTCAATTCTATTCAATTTTGAATTCGAAATCAATTCTATTCAATTCGAATTCAATTCTATTCAATTTCAATTCGAATTCATTTCTAAATATTCGATTTTGTAATCACTTTCAATATTCATTATAAAATCAACAAAAATTCCCGTTCGTGTTAAAATGGCGTGTTACTACTCAACACGGCTTCGCATTTCTATTTTCAAATATTCTATTTCAAATATTTCTTTTTCAAATATTTCTATTTCAAATATTTCTTTTCAAATATTTCTTTTCAAATATTTCTTTTTGAAATATTTATTTTCAAATATTTCTTTTTAAAACTGGAATAAGGCCCAATCAATTACCATTATAATGTTAATTATATGGATTTTCTACAACACATGTATAAAATAACAATGATAAATAATCAACCATGATCCAGAGTGCACCACACAACTGCATAAGCATTAAATGTAAATAATTAACGCTTACACAGTCTGTCAACCCATCGATTGACATACAACTAAACATTCGGGATTAGTGTACGTCAAATATCATCCCAATACCCTTGTGGGGTTTCAAACAATCAAACACAGATTTTATTTGTGCAGTTGGGCGATGTGTAAAATTTATCGTCCCAATCAATATCAGTCAAATGTGTGTATATAAACAAATCGTCCGATTTGTTTATATTTATTTATTCACATTCACGTTAGAATTTATATTTTCAACTATAAAATATTTTTAACTATATAAATATTTTATTTCATTTCACATCACATCACACAATCAACTACACATCAAAATCAAACAAACAAGCATACAAGCCGTCCATGGTAAATGGACGACGGGTGTCGGGTGCTACTAAGCACCGTCTGCATCCTAGTATATATTTTAACTAGAAAATTAAATTAAAAGTGAGAAGTTCTCACTGAGGGTTCCACTCCTTCATTCCTTATTTCTGAATGGTCTGGATTTGTTCAAAATTTCAATGCAGTCCTTACCACGCTGTGCACATTAAAAATTACAATTTTATTCAATGCTATAGAGATAAAAATCCCATTTTTATAACGCCACCTTATATATAAAAAGTATATTTTTAAAACAACGATACTTATATTTTCGAAACAGTGATTTCTATATTCTCAAAATAACGATATTTTATATTTTCAAAGCAGTGATTTTTATATTATCGAAGCAGTGATTTTTATATTTCAAAACAACGATATTTTATATTATCAAAACAGTGATTTTTATATTCTCAAAACAATGCCTAAAACAATGCTATCTATATTTTACTTACATTACTAATTTTATATTGTATAAACATGCTAATTTTATTTTTAAAAACTATATGCTAATTTATATTTTTAAAACAGTGGTGTATATTTAAATTTAAAAACATATTTAAATTTAAAAACAATGCTCATCATATTCTTTAAAAACAATTCAATTTTATAATTTTAAAATAATGCATTTATATTCTTTAAAGTTCTTATAAAAAAAAGAACTGATTTTAAAATAATGTAAATTTAAATAAAAACTGATTTAAACAATTGTAAATTTAAATAGAATAATCACCTTTCTCTCCTCTTCCACATCATCTGTTCACGTTCAAGAATTCACCACCGTTCGTTTTGGGTTCGCCTCCTCTTTGACAACATCGCACGCGCCACAGTCCTCCGGCAGCCCATCTATCGCCGCCAAACCCTAGCCCAACACGAGCGCCGCCTTGGCCAGGCTCACCGTCGAACTCGACGGCCTCCGATGGTTAGGAAGCAGCTCCAAACGCCTAGCGTTCACGCACAAAAGCCGAGAAGAAAACTCAATGAGAGCCGTTCATAGCCATTGCACCCTTCGATCTCCTTTAGACGGACAAAACGCAGTTGATAAATCCTAAATTTGATGAGAGGATTGAATTAAAATTGGGTGAAGGAACTAGGAAGTTTTGGGGCGTCGGTTTGGGTTTGTGTCGGCTGAAGAAACGGTTGACCAAGGGAAAGAAGAGATAGGGTTTTTGACTTGGTGAATTATATAAATATAGTTATATTATTATTTAATTTGTGGATTCATTTCTTTTTCGTTACGAACATCAAATCCAGCCCAACGACTATCGCCTCTAGCTAATTACCCCCATTCCGAACAAATTGGGATATGCTTCGTAACCCAATTCGCTTGTTACGATCAGTTTTCATCAAATTTAAAATATAAATCAGTATATATTCAATTTGAACGCACATTTTAATTTACCGGAGCCACATATGGACTCTAAAAATTTCAGAAAAATTATTTCTAGCTTCGTATTGATGATACAGTCCGAATAAAACTAATTTCGTCAAATTCTGAGACCGTTTGAAAAATGGCCAATTTCTGGTCGACCCAAATTGACTGAAACTGTTAAAACACGTTTAACTTCGCCATACTCACATATTGATTCAGAAAATTATGAATTTTGAAACCTAGCAATCATTTGCATCCCGGATCCAACAAAAGTGGTTTCATCGAAAACCGAGGTCGTTTGCAAAATTTCCATTTTTAAGTGCCAGAATTCCATAGCGACTATTCTGAATTTTCAACTGGGCATATCTTTTGATTCCCGCTATGAAATTTTGATTTCTCGGATTCGTTGGAAAGATATTTTCAATTAAATTCTAATATTTTTTGTTTCCCTAAAATCCGGTTTATTTTGAACTCGATACAGTCATTTGAAATTTGAAATCGAATTATCGAACTACCGCGCCATTTTCAATTCCTTTTATATATATAAATTAATATTTATGTTCAAACGACGATCTATATAAATATATACGTTCTAATTCTATTCAAAATAAATTTCCCGTCGTTATTATTTAAAATAATTCATTTTAAATATTCAAAATTCACTAAAATTGTCAAAATAAAAATTTTAAATTGGCTTGGATTTCCGGGTTATTACAATCTCCCCCACTTAAAACTTTTCATCCTCGAAAAGGAACGAAGCCGAAAGTTGTTTAACTAATCAACTCAACTTCAGTATTTTCTCTACGGCTTATGTTCTTCAACTTTTTAGTTTCTAAAAACTTTTCAAATTTTTCAAAAATTTGGCTAACACCCTAAATTTTCGAAAAATTTCGCCATAACCTCCCCTGCACCGGGGACTTCGGGATATTTCATATAGCCTCCCAAGGCCTTCTTCAATCCAAAAGAAAAAGAAAAAGCCAAGCGGCTAGCCAATCGGCTCATAAAATCATCCAAACCCAAAGAAATACAATAAATATGTACCTATTTGTCGGGCAAACAATTTTATTCCTCTTCTCTAGCCTCCTTGCTATGACATGTTCAATGTAAGTACATGTATATGCATGCAAATGCGACAAATTTTCAATACAATTCACTATTTGATACAATTTGGCTAAAGGTTCAACATTTTAATTAATCAAACTATAATCAAACAACACAATCAGCAATCAATTAGTTGATTAGCTTTTCAAATTCATAACTTTGATACATAGTCAAAAATCATATTTTTGATGCCAAATCACAACAATATATTCTAACTATATTTTGGTTCTCACACCAGTCTAATGGATATATATACATACCTCACTTTCAAAGCTCGAACATAAATGTTGATGATGTTTCAAACCACCATCAGAACATCTCCGGGCTACTAGAGTGTGATTCTATATCTATCCAGCATATTTGGGACTTCGTATACACGCTAGCTAGGCGTATATGCAAAATCTTTATATACTAGATTGTCTAAATCAATTTAAAATAAATTATTCAAATACGTATAATACAATTTAAATTTCAAAACAAATTTTGTTTGTTTTTTTTCTATGTTTTTATATTTCAAAAATATACTCTTCACACTCGTTCTAAGATACTAGTGATCCTATCTCTAACCAGTCATTCTCATTGGATATTTCTAATCCAATTTCTGATGAATTCTTTCGTATGGTTCTAATGTGTCTTGTTCTCTGAGCTTTGTAAACCAAAGCTCTGATACCACGATGAAACGACCCGAAATCCCCCTTGTGGGAAATCACGGATTGAGTTGAGGACAAGCCACAAAAGAACGCAGACAGAAGAACATTTCATTGTTAATTACAAAAATTCATCAGAATACAAGAATATACAGAGTATGAATCAAATAATACACAATATATCAGAGATTTAAATTACATTTAAATACATCGCAGCGGAAAAATAATACAATACACAAATGAAGGAGATATACGGATACAAAGCTTTCCGAATATCATTCTAGCTGTAAACCAGGATCCTGTGAATATAAATCTGCAAAACCAAAACTACTAGCTGCCCGTGTCGAAATAAGGGCAACCAGAGTTTAGGTTAAAACAATAAACTCCAGGTCAGTCATGTGACTGGTGTGAGAACTAAAATAGTTATTAGTCTTTATTTTAAAGTTAGGTAAATCAAGGGACCACGCCGTATAACACGGAACGGGTTTCCTCCCAAGAATACCAGTGCATAAAACAACAACGCAATGCTAAATAAAGAACACTGAAGCTATTATAAGACCCAGGTCCCATCACACAATACAACACAAGCCGGAGGATAGGGTTTTACCTTATAATAGCCAAAGAATGCTTGATACGCTAAATTTCATCTTTTATTATTACTATAAGTGTATAGTGTTAAAACAATTTCAAATCATAAGTATCAATCATAGACGGCATGAGCGCCCCATCCCACTATGTCGCCATATATAGGATTACAGCTAAAACCGAAACATCACGTATTGGAAGTTGGATTTCCATCTGTGAACCGGGGCAAAAGATAGTCCTCTACCGATTCGAGACGTTCTAGCCCGCCCCTCAGGAACAGAACGCATCGTCCCTTAGATCGTCAGGGCCGGTCTACCGATGTGGATTAAAATGCCTGAACACCGCGTTTCCCCACCCTTTAGGGTGTCAATGAGTCAACAAATGACTCCGTCGGCTTCACATAATCACCGATATATCCGAGGCGCCTCGCAAAAGCAACAACCACATAAGTCAAACTCATCAGGGCATGTAAAACCACTGACGCCACTTCTAGCTGATTCTGGTTCACAACCGGGGTGTGAGGCTCGCGAATCAACGTTACACAAAGCTATGCCGCACAGGCCGTGCTTTGATCATCAACGACAAGACTCTGCTTTTCAATAGAAGCCTTGATCATTTGCATCTTAGCATGCCACACAGGCAATTCACGCTATGCAACCGATATCAATCACACAGAATGAAATCCGATGTAAGACACACATCCATTTACAAGTCCGTTCTGGGTCTGAACGAAACCGGAGGCACCTTGTACCTCGCATATCCATCGATCTCCAAGTACGTCTGGACGGCCACTAACTGATTCCCTCCTCTTGGGTGCACAGCCCAATCAAGATCATCAGTAATCACGTAAACGATGTGAAGACCTCCGGTCTTCGACCACCGTCTTCAACTTCGACACCACGTCGAATCAGTTATTCAGAATGGGGTAAACCCGGTCTTTCTTAATAACTCGCGTATATAATAAACAAGTGTTACACAAACTCAACATACGCCTCATTCCAATTCATCAGTCACTAACCGTAAATTAGGAAGAGAACAATTCCCCATATATTAACCCTGAAGGCCGAAACCAACATCAGATCAATACCCAAGAAACCATTCTACTTAACTAATCTCCAGTTAGTTTCTAAATTTCTTAAATCCGTTGGGTCTAAGAACAGTATTATTGAAGATACCGTTCATGACAACCCAAAATCACATTATATTAATTATCGGGTTAAAGAACAAGTGTTATTTAAAACAACATTCACGATAAACCCAAAATCAATTCAAATTCAATTCCAATTAAATACCATTTAATTGGTACACTTCATTAAATCTAAATAAAAAGATTTAATCTTTTTCTCAACTCGGTTTAAGAACGGTGTTAATGTAGACACCATTCACGACAAACCCAAATCCCATTTGATATTGAATACAAGGCTCTGAATAGAAAATATACCGGATTATATTCAATATCAAATTCTACGACCAACAAATATCGTATTAGAAATAACAATATTAATATATCTTTCAAATTCCCATAACAATATCTGTATCATAACGAAATCCCACATCGAAATATTCCGAAGACAATTTCGATTCAAATCCATTCCAATTTAATTATTGGAAGTTCTGGTTATTTTCAAAACCATTTCAAATCCAATTTATTTATTTTAAAAATAAATAAATTGTTATTCTAGTTCAAAACTAGTTCATTTAGATAAAAATCTACATTTATCTTTTCAAATATGGAGTTTTTCATCCCAATTCTTCACAAATCATTTCTTATGATTTTACACAAATTATTACTATTTTTAATAATTTTATCAAGACCCATACAGTCGATTTCCATCAACGGCCATCGAACTGCACTTACAGCGACCTTTTCCAAACATGATTTGGACATAATTCCAAATCCAACCGTTAGCTTTTTAATTTCTAATATTTGTTAGAAAGCCCTTTTCGATACAAACCCAACGGTTCCGGTTTTAGGAGAATCCGACGGTCGGATCTCCCGTAATATCCGTTCGAAGTCAATGGTCGAAATTCGCGAGTTGCCGCGGCGTGTTCTATTCAGGCCATTATATTATATTATATATATATATAATATATATATAATATATAATATATAATATATACTTCATCGATTTCCTTTTAAAACGTATTTTATAAATTGTTTTAAATTCGTTTTCTAAACGATTTCTCCTTTTCAAATTCAAATCAAAATTGAATTTTCCCTTACAAATTCATTTTAAATTCATTAAAATTGATTTCAATTCAAATTGATTTCAATTCAAATCGATTTTTAATTCAATTTCAGTTCGTTTTCGATTCAATTTGAATTTCAAATTAATTCCATTTCAATTCGTATTCAATTCTATTCAATTTCAATTCGAATTAAATTCTATTCAATTTCAATTCGAATTCAATTCTATTCAATTTCAATTCGAATTCAATTCTATTCAATTTCAATTCGAATTCAATTCTATTCAATTTCAATTCGAATTCAATTCTATTCAATTTCAATCGAATTCAATTCTATTCAATTTCAATTCGAATTCAATTCTATTCAATTTCAATTCGAATTCATTTCTAAATATTCGATTTTGAAATCATTTTCAATATTCATTATAAAATCGACAAAAATTCTCGTTCGTGTTAAAATGGCGTGTAACTACTCAACACGACTTCGTATTTCTATTTCAAATATTCTATTTCAAATATTTCTTTTTCAAATATTTCTATTTCAAATATTTCTTTTCAAATATTTCTTTTTCAAATATTTCTTTTCAAATATTTCTTTTCAAATATTTCTTTTTAAAACTGGAATGAGGCCCAATCAATTACCATATTAATGTTAAT
Source organism: Allium sativum (assembly GCA_030737875.1). NCBI lineage: Eukaryota > Viridiplantae > Streptophyta > Magnoliopsida > Asparagales > Amaryllidaceae > Allium > Allium sativum. The sequence goes on along the minus strand of CM060924.1, from coordinate 930,777,426 downwards.
TATATGGATTTTCTACAACACATGTATAAAGTAACAACGATAAATAATCAACCATCATCCAGAGTGCACCACACAACTGCATAAGCATTAAATGTAAATAATTAACGCTTACACAGTCTGTCAACCCATCGATTGACATACAACTAAACAATCAGGATTAATGTATGTCAAATATCATCCCAATACCCATGTGGGGTTTCAAACAATCAAACACAGATTTTATTTGTGCAGTTGGGCGATGTGTAAAATTTATCGTCACAATCAATATCAGTCAAGTGTGTGTATATAAACAAATCGTCCGATTTGTTTATATTTATTTATTCACATTCACGTTAGAAATTATATTTTCAACTATAAAATATTTTTGACTATATAAATATTTTATTTCATTTCACATCACATCACGCAATCAACTACACATCAAAATCAAACAAACAAGCATACAAGCCGTCCATGGTCTGTGGACGACGGGTGTCGGGTGCTACTAAGCACCGTCTGCATCCTAGTATATATTTTAACTAGAAAATTAAATTAAAAGTGAGAAGTTCTCACTGAGGGTTCCACTCCTTCATTCCTTATTTCTGAATGGTCTGGATTTGTTCGAAATTCCAATGCAGTCCTTACCACGCTGTGCACATTAAAAATTACATTTTTATTCAATGCTATAGAGATAAAAATCCCATTTTTATAACGCCACCTTATATATAAAAAGTATATTTTTAAAACAACGATACTTATATTTTCAAAACAGTGATTTTTATATTCTCAAAATAACGATATTTTATATTTTCAAAGCTGTGATTTTTATATTATCAAAGCAGTGATTTTTATATTTCAAAACAACGATATTTTATATTATCAAAACAGTGATTTTTATATTTTCAAAACAATGCCTAAAACAATGCTATCTATATTTTACTTACATTACTAATTTTATATTGTATAAACACGCTAATTTTATTTTTAAAAACTATATGCTAATTTATATTTTTAAAACAGTGGTGTATATTTAAATTTAAAAACATATTTAAATTTAAAAACAATGCTCATCATATTCTTTAAAACAATTCAATTTTATAATTTTAAAAAAATGCATTTATATTCTTTAAAGTTCTTATAAAAAAAAGAGCTGATTTTAAAATAATGTAAATTTAAATAAAAACTGATTTAAACAATTGTAAATTTAAATAGAATAATCACCTTTCTCTCCTCTTCCACATCATCTATTCACGTTCAAGAATTCACCACCGTTCGTTTTGGGTTCGCCTTCTCTTTGACAACATCGCACGCACCACAGTCCTCCGGTAGCCCATCTATCGTCGCCAAACCCTAGCCCAACACGAGCGCCGCCTTGGCCAGGCCCTCCGTCGAACTCGACGGCCTCCGGTGGTCAGGAAGCAGCTCCAAATGCCGAGCGTTCATGCACAAAAGCCGAGAAGAAAACTCAATGAGAGCCGATCATAGCCATTACACCCTTTGATGTCCTTTAGACGGACAAAACGCAGTTGATAAATCCTGAATTTGATGAGAGGATTGAATTAAAATTGGGTGAAGGCACTGGGAAGTTTTGGGGCGTCGGTTTGGGTTTGTGTCAGCTGAAGAAACGGTTGACCAAGGGAAAGAAGATATAGGGTTTTTGACTTGGTGAATTATATAAATATATTTATATTATTATTTAATTTGTGAATTCATTTCTTTTTCGTTACGAACATCAATCCAACCCAACGACTATCGCCTCTAGCTAATTACCCACATTCCGAACACATTGGGATATGCTTCGTAACCCAATTCGCTTGCTACGACCAGTTTTCATCAAATTTAAAATATAAATCAGTAAATATTCAATTTGAACGCACATTTTAATTTACCGGAGCCACATACGGACTCTAAAAATTTCAGAAAAATTATTTCTAGCTTCGTATTGACGATACGGTCCTAACAAAACTAATTTCGTCAAATTCTGAGACCGTTTGAAAAATGGCCAATTTCTGTTCGACCCAAATTGACTGAAACTGTTAAAACACGTTTAACTTCGCCACACTCACATATTGATTCCGAAAATTATGAATTTTGAAACCTAGCAATCATTTGATATCCCGAATCCAACAAAAGTGGTTTCATCGAAAACCGAGGTCGTTTGCAAAATTTCCATTTTTAAGGACCAGAATTCCATAGCGACTATTCTGAATTTTCAACTGGGCATATCTTTTGATTCCCGCTATGAAATTTTGATTTCTCGGATTCTTTGGAAAGATATTTTCAATTAGATTCTAATATTTTTGGTTTCGCTAAAATCCGGTTTATTTTGAACCCGGTACAGTCATTTGAAATTTGAAATCGAATTACCGAACTACCGCGCCATTTTCAATTCCTTTTATATATATAAATAAATATTTATATTCAAACAACGATCTATATAAATATATACGTTCTAATTCTATTCAAAATAAATTTCTCGTCGTTATTATTTAAAATAATTCATTTTAAATATTCAAAATTCACTAAAATTGCCAAAATAAAAATTTTAAATTGGCTCGGATTTACGGGTTATTACATTTAAACTTAGTGAGTTTTCTCACGTTGGTTCACCAGAATAATCAGTTGCGTTTCTAATGCTCGGTTCAGCCCGTGTTACATGTTCAGGTTATCAAATGCTGTGAAGTCCAAGGATGAGCTGAAGGAGTTCAGACGTAAATTTATTACCTAGTATTATTCCGCTGTGTGTTGTATATGAGGACAGGTTATTATAACTATTCAGATTGATTGACTGTTGTACTTTGATGTTATAAGTAATTTCCAAGTTTCAATAAAGATTTATTTCTATATTATATTTTATTCCGTTGCGATGTGAGACTCTGCGTTATGTTGGTTCTTCTTCTTCTTCATATATTCTAATTTTTCTATCTAACTTCTTTCTCTCAACATTCTGTTTGTTAGTATAATTTGGGTTGCCTGTGGTATTAAATGTCAGCTTAAATTGTACGGAAAAGTGGGACGTTACAACTTGGTATCAGAGATATTGGTTTACTAATAACCTTGGCTCTGTGGCGTAACTCAATAGAGATAGGGTTAGTAATAACCTAGATTGAGTTTGAGTGTATACGAGAGAGCGTATTTGCATATTTTACATAAAAATGTTTTGTTTTGTGTTAACTAATCGGTTCAAGTATCGGGAAACCAATATTGAACTGGCGATTGACTCGATATTGTTCTATAAAGATTGTAAATGAAATAATTTTGCCCAAATTATATTTTTATAAGAAAAGGAAATAATTTTCTTTAGTATAGTAATATTGGTTGTTTGATCGATTGGAATTATGAAATGGAAATTGAACTAATTAAAAGAAAATCAAATAGTCAATTGAATTGGATATGGAAATAAAACTTAACCTGGTTAAGTGAATTGATTTAAGATGGAATTCAAATGGAATTGAATAAGATAAATTTGGGATTTGAAAATCGAATGGGAAATAATGGAAATCAATCAAATATTAATCGATTGATATTAAAGTGTGTTAAGACAAAGTGAATACAGGACCAAAAGTATAAGTGTTGAGTATAATTTAAATGATTTGGTTGTTTGTTATTTGGATACTGGTTTGGTCGAATAATTATTCATCAAACAAAAGTTGAATGAATTGAAATTAAATTCCATCATAATGAAATGGGAAATAAAATCACTTATAAAGTGAAATTGAATTACTTAACCCTGTATTTGTTATTTGCATTGTAAATGGAGTTAAGTGCAGATTCCAGAAGGTTATGGGATTGATTTGGTTTTGTAGATCGGAAAATGAAGAGCAGTTAGCTGATTTGATTCGAAATTGGAATTGAGTGCCCAACAAATAGGTAAACCTTAATATTATTGGTTCGTGATTGATTTTATACACCTTAGTTGGGTAGCCATTTGTCTTTTCATTTTATTTTGGTAAAGTTGAGGCCTAGAGTGGCAGTTGTAGTTGTACCGATCAAACTACGCATAGGAGGTGCTGGCGAAATTTTTGAAAATTTTAAATAGTCTGATTTTTTTTTGATGATAATTGAAGAAAAAATATTTTAAAATAATTGGGTTTGGAGCAGTCTTCTTAACCTGTAATTTCGGGGACGAAAATTTTTAAGGTGGAAGAATGCAACATCCCAGATTTTTGAGCGTTAATTCGAATATCTAAATCTGTTTAAAATATTGATTTGGTGATACTAATGGATTTTATATCGAATTCATTTATTTAAAATGGAGTTCAGATATATATATATATATATATATATATATATATATATATATAATTGTAAAACGAATTCGAAATGCTACGGTAATTCGTAATTTTCGATTTGAACTTTAACTGAATATACTATATCCGATATAAGTCGGAGTTTCTTGAAACAAGAAACATTTGAATCGATTTGATTATATTCTTCAAATGGAAGGGAAAAAAAATGGAAATTTCATATTTTAGATTACAAGTTATGTCCAATTCAACTTTTCAAATAGTCGCTGTGAAATTCGTTAATAAACAATATGTAACAATCCGGAAAATCAGAACCAATTTAAAAAATTTATTTTAAGAAATTTTGTTAGAAAATATGCCAAAATTTATGAATTCCATTTTTTAAATAATATTAAAGCTATTAAAAATAGTCATTTTATAAACGACCTTCATTTTCGACAAAACCATTTTTGTCGGATCCGGAGTGTCAAATTATAGCTAAATTAAATTTTCCATAATTTTTGGAGATAATATATGAGCGTGGTAAAATAAAATGTGTTCGATAATTTCTATTGAATTGGATCGATCGTTAAAAAGGCCATTTTTCAAACGATCTCCAAATTCGATGAAATTAATTTTGTTAGGACCGTATCGTCAAAACATAGCAAGATTTATTTTTTGGGAATTTTTGGAGTCCGTATGTGGCCCCGTTAAATTAAAATGTACGATGAAATTAAATAATTAAATGATTTATATTTTAATTTAAAGCAAAGTGGGCTGCGACGATCAAATGGGCTGACGGAACCTAGTCCGTTGTGTCCGGAATAGGGGTATTTGGCTAGGGGAAACGTTCGTTGGGCTGAATTTGGAGCTATTAGGAATTAACGGGTTTTTTTGCAAACTAGAAAATTAAATAATATTTTATTATAAATAGGAGATTAACAAAACCCTAATCTATACAGTAGCCGCTGCCCCTCTTCGTTCTGGGCCTTCCCCCATTAAAATCCTTCGATCCACACAATAAAACTCCCCCTTCCGTTTGACAATTTTGTAGAGATTGTTCCCCTCTCTAGATCCATACGGAGTTTGTAATTTATCATTGCAAATTGGGGGAGAATCAAGCCCCTGAAGTCGTCGGGTTCAAGCCGCCACCGCACCCGCTGCCTCGATCGAACTCCACCGCGTGTGGGCCCCCTTGTGTGCGCCTCTCCCCTCTTCATAGTGCTGTGGTCAGATTTTGACAAAGCTCTACGGTTTGAACGATAAACTCCGATCTAGTTTTGAACAATACAAGAAAACCGACGGCCTAGTTTCTGAAAGGAGGAAGAAGGTTAATTTCTAATAAATTATTTAATCAATTAATTAAAAATATTATTTATACTAATAAATTCATATCTTATTCATACGAATACAGAATTGGACAATTTCAGAACCGTTGGGACCGTAAATTCGAGATCTACATTTCAGAACAGACTTGAACAAATTTAGAGCAAACCAAAATTTGGGGCAAATTCAATTCTGAATTGTACAGAATTCAGAATCACTGTGAGATTTCTTTTTAAATAATTAAAATTAATTAATTATATCGTGTTTAGAATTTTTTTACAAATACTGTAACGATTCGGATTTTGCTCGGTCCTAATCGATCACAAAATCGACTAAGATCGTTCAAAAACCCGAATACGTTGGGAATACAACACATCTGTAACAACCCGGAATTCGGAACCAATTTAAAATTTTTATTTTAGAAATTTTAATGGGAATTTAATATTTAAAATAATTTATTTTAAATAATAACGATTAAAAATTTATTTAAATTGAAGTTAGAATGAATATATTTATTTTAATTATAAAAGGAGTTAGAAATAGCGCAGTAGTTTGAAAATTTGAATTTGAACTTTGATTGACTATAGAGGATGCAAAATAAATTGGATTTTAGTGAAACCAAAAATATTAGAATCTATTTAAAAATATCTTTCCAATGAATCCGAAAAATTAAAATTTCATAGCGGGAATCAAAAGATATGCCAAGTTTGAAATTTAGAATAGTCGCTATAGAATTTATATATATATATATATATATATATATATATTAATATTAAAAATAGCCATTTTTCAAACGACCTCTGTTTTCGACGAAACCACTTTTGTTGGAACCGGAATGTCAAATTACCACTAAGTTTCAATTTTTATAATTTTTAGAATTAATATGCGAGCGTGGCAAAAAAAAATGTATTTTTTCAATTACAGTCAAATTGGATTGACCAGAAAATGGCCATTTTTTAAACGGTCTCAGAATTCGACGAAACTGGTCTTGTTAGAACCGTATTGTCAAAAAATAACAAGAAATATTTTTTCTGTAATTTTTGGAGTCCATATGTGGGCCCGGTAAATTTAAAATGTACGATCAAATTAAATAATTAAATGTTTTATATATCAATTTAAAGAAAAACATATTGTAACAGCCGAATTGGTTACAAAACATATTCCATTGTGTCCGGAATGGGGGTATTTAGTTAGGGGCCTCTTTTGTTGGGTTTGATTTGGAGTTTGCATCAACATACAGATATTTTTTATGAAAATAAATAAATTAAAATAAAAATACGCTAAGTATATAGTATAAATACAGTAAACCCTAATCCCATTTTCCAGGCCGCCGTATACATGTTTTCAATGGCCAAAATCATCCCAATTTCTTCCTTCAATTTCTATTAAATCAATTCGAATTAGAGTGTGGGTTCAAAGTAAAATCAAAGAGCCTCTCAAGCTCTACGAATTCATATGGTTTTGATGGGCTATTGAGGTGCGTAGAGGCCGACATGGTGCCTGGAAAATAGCGCGTTCGAGGTCAGTTTTCGGTACATGGACGCATGCGAGTGGAGAGGGGTGACTGCCGTGGGGGACGCAAATGGAGGCCGACGTCGTGGAGTCCTCGGATGGAATTCCGATCATCTATGGAGTGAGCGACGGTGGAAGGTTGATGTCGAACTGATGGGTTTGGTGATTAAGGGTGTTAGCAGAAAGAAGGAACAGTAACAGTGGCTTATATTTTGTAATAACCCGGAAATTCGAGCCAATTTAAAATTTTTATTTTGGCAATTTTAGCGAATTTTGAATATTTAAAATGAATTATTATAAATAATAACGATGGAAAATATATTTTCGACGAAGTTAAAACGAATAAATTTGTTTTAATTATATAACGAGCCTGAAATGGCGCGGTAGTTTGAAAATTCGATTTCAAATTTCAAATGAATGTACAGGATTCAAAATAAACCGAATTTTAGTGAAACCAAAAATGTAACGACCCATATTCTACGCATCATAGGATCGTAGAATATTTATTTCCTTCACATACGAAGTCGTATGGTCATGTAACTTTGGGAGACGACTACTGGGGTCATTTCCCATGTCCATGATTTTTCCCGATTTTTAAATGACCATTTTACCCCTAGTTGGTACTGTTTTGGCCATAACTTTTGACTGGAAAGGAATTTTGACCTGAAACCACTTCCATTGGCTTCGGATGATGGTTTACAATTCCGTAGAGTGGTCACATTAGCCAAACGGACTCACCATTTGGGAGATATGGCTGAAACAAGTTTCAGATGGTGAAAAACAGCTTAATTGGGCTTAACCGGGTGATTAACAGCTAGGCCCAATGGGGGATTTCGGGATTAGGGAAAGGAGGAGGCTGAAATCAGTTAGAGAACGATCTTATCCTCATTTTCCAGCCGCCACTTTCTTTCTTCCAACCCTAGCAATGGCCTCCAACACCCAAATCACCTTCTAACCACTTTCTAATCAAGTTTTGGCTTAATCTACATCAAATTAAGGAGAGGAAACACGAAAGCAAGGCAAGAGCTGCGGTTAGACATCAGTATTCGCCCAAATCAGCAAGGTTTCAGTTCTGAGAATTTCGTTTGTGGCCAAGGTGACTGATTAGCATCGTTTTGACACTAATTACAGTTAATTAAGGATAATTAGTGAAGATTAACGAATTTATACACTGATAAATTCTGGAAAAATATCTATAAATTCGAAAATAATATTTTATTCCTCTGGTAGAAATTTGGTTTAATTTGGTTAAGTTCTGTTAAACCTATGATTAGTTTTACTCAAACATGCTTTAGGGAAAATAAGGGGTCTTGGGTATATTTGATCCATTTTGACATGTAAATTCATTGTTTCGGTGTTTGTGGTTAGTTTGTTATGTTGCTATGGCTGTTTGGGATGATTTGTGATTGATTAGTATAGTTAGATTTGTCGAAAACGTCGTCGAATGGCGTAAACAAGTTGCTGGAAAAAGTTGCAGAAAGTTGTGCAGGGTTTCGGATCGAATCGGATATAGGCTCGGATCGGATGGGAGACCTGGGCAACGAACCCGACCCGAACTGGAGTCTGGCACAAACGAGGCTTGGGAAAAAGGAAGGCCATGTTGGTTAAGCTAGGGATCAGATCAACTTAGGGACGAAGGGCTCGGATCGGAACTTGACACTTGGGAGAACTGGCAAGAGGGAAGGCCACACTAATTGAACTGGGATCGGATCAGATGAAGAAGGAGGGATCGGATCGGAGCACATGAAGAACGAGTGAGCGGTTCGGAGCGGAAGCACGAACTGGAAGGGAGATGGCACCCGACCCGACCCGGAGGAGGACACCCGACCCGACCCGAAGTGGGACGCCCGACCCGAACCGATGCAACGCTGTGGACCCGAACCGAACCGCTACAGGGGAAGACTACGAACAGAGGCAATTCAAAGTAGAGCACCCGACCCGAAACGATGGCTAGGAGGGGAACCCGACCCGACCCAGTATTGACCAATAACCCGAGATGCAAAGGTAGTCCAATATGGGAAGTTAGAGCTCAGGATCCAGTTGAGAACCGGTGAGTTCACTTCATGATTGGGCTTTGCTGCGGGACGTGTGCCAAGGGGCAGTCGATGTTTATGACTTTGGATCACTATGTATGGGAAGTACGTGAACGGATTCAGGGCTGAAATGGCCTAGGTACGACTAAAGGGCTATAAACCAATGAAGTGGGGTCATTTGTAAAGATTTGGTCATGACTCCATGTGGTAAGCTTGGTAGTAGCAGTAGTTGTACAAGTCGAACTCCGTCACTACTTCGATGGGTCTGGTGATTGACAATGGTGGACATCGTATGCTTTACGCACTGAGTGAGGGATGTGAGGATGGTTACTATGGTTGATTTGTTTGCTATCATTATGACATGCGCACCCCACCCCCGTATTCTTTACATTACTTATTATGGCACCTTAGAGTACTGTACGGTATGTGGTACTAACTCTTTGGTTGCAGGTCCAGGTTCAGGTATGGTTTAGTATACCTGTTATTGTTCTGTTTAGATGCTTATCACTCATACCAGGCTTTATGTCTGACCCATAGTTTTATGTCTCCTCTTATTACTCTGGGTGCTCACATGAGCAGACTAGAGACATGTTAGCTGGTGATGCACGGGTAGATGATCCGGAGACGAGCAGGAGGCTTCCACGTAATATATATAGTATTCTCCCTGTGTTATTGAAGATCACTGCTTGGGCATTAGTGGTGCATCTTCTACTTTAGCTTTCTTTTGTTTAGAGACAGTAAATTTGAAAAGTTGTAATAAGCTGTATTTGGATTTCCGCTGCTCTGATGTTGATGTTGATTTTAGTTATCAGCTTATGCACTGTCTCACCTGTTTTATGTCAAGTATGTTATTATTATTATATTTTACTCCATGCGTTGTGAGACATTCTACAGGTTCTTGATTAGTTCGTTCCCTTCTTTCCTTTCTTCTGACGACTGTCCCGTGCAAGTCGGACATGTGTACAGCGCACTTTCGGAGGAAATGCAGGCTGGTGCGGGGCGGGCCGTCACACTTAGTATCAGAGCTCTAGGTTGCGTAGTTAACCTAGGGAAGTCATCAAGGAGAGATAATATACGTATACGAGTGAGCGTATTAGTGATTATTTTGGTTTTTAAAAGCTATATATATACTATTAGTAGTATAAGAATGAAGTCGTGCTGCACTAGCACCACTATGGGGTCGTTAATCGTTTCCCTTTACAGATTGACGATGCCGGTAGAGGGGCCAATAATGGGAATGCTGCTGACATAAGGACGATGTTTACTGACCTCATGAGGGAGATGCTTAGGGATGTGCAGAGGGCAGGCCCCAATGGTGGAAATGGTGGTGGTCCAATAGTGCAGGCGCCGAGAGTCGACTTCGCCAAGCTGAATAAGGATTATACTAGCCTTGGTGGGAAGCCATCCCACGGAACGGAGTCGGCTACGGATGTTCAGGATTGGTTGGATAGTTGCGAACGTATCTTCGAGGATTTGGGTATCGAGGATGCGATGAAGAGAAAGCTAGCGTCCCGTCAGCTGCGAGGGCGGGCAATGAATTGGTGGAATGCTATAAAGGCAGCTACTCCCGAAGATCAGATTACTTAGGAGCAGTTTAAGGCTCGCTTTAGCGAGAAGTTCATTCCAGCTGCTCAGAAGTCAGTGCTGTTTAAGAAATTCTTGGAGCTCAAGCAGAATGGCAGAGCTGTCTCGGAGTATATTGCTGAATTCGATACTTTGTCGAAGTATGGTTTATCTCTTATTGATACTGCCGAGAAGAAGAATGAGAAATTCATAACTGGTTTGGATCAGTACTTGGGGAAAAGGCTTATTAACCACATCGATAAGACGTTTGAATCGATTGTGGGGAAAGCATTGAGATCAGAAAGTCTCTCCCCTAAACCGAAGACTGAGGTTGCATCCGCGGATGAGCCAAAGCCACAAGCAAGTGGTGGAGGCAAGGGTGGTTCTCAGAATAAGAGGAAGCAGAATCAGACTAAGGATGGCCAGAAGAAAAAGAATAAGCAAGATGTTGAGTGCTTCAGCCGTGGTAAGAAGGGCCATTATGCTAGTAATTGTCGGGCCAAGCCAGCGGATAGGAAGTGCTTCAACTGTGGCCAAATGGGACATCACAAGGACAAGTGTCCGCAACCCCCTAAAGAAAAGCAAATGGTGAAAGTCTACGCCCTTAATGCTATTCCTTCTTCGTCGAATGCCCCAACTGCGGCGGAGAAGGGAAAGAATATCGTCATTCAAGGTATGCTTTCTGTTTATGATGTTCCTGTTAGAGTTTTGTTTGATACAAGAGCTTCCAGTTCTTTCATATCTAGTGACTTGGTAGATAGGTTGGGATTGGAGCCCGAGATTGTTGATAGACCTTTAGTAGTGACGAACCCGATTGGTTGTTCGACTAGCCTTAGCATGATTTGTCGTAATGTGGTCTTATCGAGTCATGGATGCATATTTGTTTGTGATTGCTTTGTTTTGGGCTTTACTGGGTTTGGCATTATTTTGGGAGTAGATTGGCTCCGAAGATACGGGGTGGTGGTAGCTGTGATGGCTTTTTGGTGACAGCCAGAGCGGATGATGGGCGAAGGATAGTGTTTGGTGGTCTACCCAGTGAGGGGGTATTGGCTAGTTTTCTAAACTCCCCCGACATTCCGCATAGTGAGTTGTCAAGTTTGCCCGTGGTTGGCCAGTATCCGGATGTTTTCGAAGAAGTGACCGGGCTTCCACCACACCGAGAGATTGAGTTCCGTATTGATTTGGTAAAAGATGCCAGACCTATAGTGATGCCACTTTGTCGTATGGCACCAAGGGAGCAGCGAGAGCTCGAGGTGCAAGTCAGCGATCTTTTGAAGAAGGGATTTATCAAAAGGAGTGTTTCTGAATGGGGAGCACCAGTTGTGTTTGCTACCAAGGCGGATGGTTCCCTTCGTTTGTGTGTAGACTACCGCGAGTTGAATAAAGTGACGAGGAAGAACATGTATCTCTACCACGGATAGATGATTTGTTCGATCAGTTGGGTGGCGCGAGAGTATTTTCTCAGTTGGATCTCGCGACAGGTTTTCATCAGCTTAGAGTGGAAGCTGAGTGTATAGCTAAAACGGCATTTCGGACGCCGTCTGGGTTTTATGAGTGGTTGGTCATTCCATTCGGGCTGACCAATGCCCCAGCATATTTTTTGGATCTTATGAATAGGGTATTCAGAGATCAGTTGAATAAGTTTGTCCTTGTGTTCGTTGATGATATTTTGGTCTACTCGAGGACAGAGGAAGAACACAAGGAACATTTAAAAATAGTGATGGAGGTGTTGAGAAAACACCAATTGAAAGCAAAGTTTTCTAAGTGTCACTTCTGGAGGAGGGAAGTGAGGTTCTTGGGCCATGTTGTATTAGAGAATGGTATTGCCGTGGACCCAGCGAAGGTGGCTACGGTACAGGATTGGCCTATGCCCAAGAATGCAACAGATGTAAGAAGTTTCTTGGGGTTAGCTGGATATTATCGTAAGTTTATCCAAGGTTTCTCCAAGATAGCAGCACCATTGACCTAGTTGACCAAGAAGAATCAAGCTTTTGTCTGGGATGAAAGGTGCGAGAATGCATTCAAGAGTCTAAAGGACAAGTTGACATGCGCACCAGTGTTAGTCATTCCTAAGGGGAATGAAGAGATGACGGTATACACGGATGCCTGTGGTACCGGACTGGGTGCTGTATTGATGCAAGGCGGTAGGGTTGTAGCTTATGCAAGTTGGTAATTGAAACCGCACGAGAGAAGATACCCTACCCATGATTTGGAATTGGCAGCGATCGTGTTCGCGTTAAAGATGTGGAGACACTATCTCTTGGGAGAAAGATTTGAGCTGTTTACAGATCATAAGTCATTGAAGTATCTCTTCTCCCAGAAGGATTTAAATCTCCGGCAACAAAGGTGGTTAGAATTCTTGGTTTCCTATGATTTTGACATCGCATATACACCGGGAAAGGGCAATGCGGTGGCTGATGCATTGAGTGGGAGACATGCCAGCTTAGGGGCTATGTTTCTAGAATGGAAGCAACTGGAGTACATCGCTGGGTATGATTTCAGACCAAAGTGCGAATTGAATCCAGAAATGTTAGCAAGTTTGACGGTCAGACCCACTTTGATTGAGCGGATCGGCTCTAGTCAGAGGGACGATCCTAACCTATTGGAAATCATCTCCAAGTTAGAGATGAACAAGTATGAGCTTGATCGAGATGGATGGCTTAAAAAGAATGGAAAGCTTGTTGTACCCAATGTCAACGGATTGAGAGATGAAGTGCTTAGAAAATGTCATCACTCAAAACTGACTATACACCCCGGTGGTAACAAGATATATCGAGATATGAAGCAGACCTACTACTGGAAAGGGATGAAAAGAGACATTGGGAAGTTTATATCCAAGTGCATGAATTGCCAGCTAGTTAAAGCCGAGCAAAAGAAGCCTAGTGGGTTGTTGCAACCATTAGAGATTCCCGAATGGAAATGGGAGCAAGTCTCGATGAATTTCATCGATGGTTTACCAAGGACTAGACCGGGACATGATAGCATTTGGGTAATGGTGGGTCGATTGACTAAGAGTGCAAGATTCATACCAGTCAAATCGACCAGAACGGCAGCTGAGTTAGCAGAATTGTATATGAAGTGGGTAGTGAGATTTCATGGAGTACCTAAAAGCATTGTGAGTGACCGAGACCCGTTGTTCACTAGTGGGTTTTGGAAGGGCTTACAAGAGGCTCTACGGTCAGAGTTACATCTCAGTACCGCATATCATCCTCAGACCGACGGTCAGACGGAGAGGGTGAATCGTATTTTGGAAGATCTCTTGAGAGCATGCATATTGGATTTTGGTGGATCATGGGATGACCATTTGCATCTAGTAGAGTTTGCATATAATAATAGCTACCAATCCAGTATCGGTATGGCTCCGTTTGTAGCTTTGTACGGAAGACCGTGCAACTCACCATCATCTTGGATAGAGACTGGCGAGAAGTTTATGCTTGGACCAGATGTGGTGAGGGAAACTTCAGATAAGATCAAGATCATTCAACAACAAATGAAGGCTGCCCAAGATAGACAGAAGAGTTATGCTGATATGAGGAGAAGAGACTTAAAATTTTCCGTTGGCGACTTGGTGTTTGTCAAGATTTCTCCGTTAAAGAGCGTAATACGATTTGGCAGTAGAGGCAAGTTGGCACCAAGATTTGTTGGCCCATTCCCTATTCTTGAACTAGTCGGGAATTTGGCATACAGAATTTACTTACCAGAGAACATGGCGGGAGTTCACAACGTATTTCATGTTTCCCAACTAAGAAAGTTCGTTCACGACCCAGATATGACTATTTCACCTGATCAGTTAGAGGACTTCGAAGTAGAACCCGAGGCGGTTGGGAACCGCAAGTCGGCCCGTATTGTCGAGCACGACATGAAGCAACTTCGAAGGAAGGCGGTGAAGCTAGTCAAGGTTCAGTGGAGCGAGGACGAGAATGATTGTACTTGGAAGACAGAGGAGAACATTAGGTAGACATATCCAGAACTCTTTGCCTGGTACGATTTTAACTTCGATTTAGTTTTCCGCATGCTAGGATAGGCTTGTTTGCTTGTTTTGCATGTTTGATTGTTGTATGTGGTTGTTAGGCATGCGGGATCTTTTGTATATTTTGGGCTAAGAAATTTCGGGGACGAAATTTCTTAAGGGGGGAGAGTGTAACGACCCGTATTCTACGCATCATAGGATCGTAGAATATTTATTTCCTTCACATACGAAGTCGAACGGTCATGTAACTTTGGGAGACGATTATTGGGGTCATTTCCCATGTTCATGATTTTTCCCGTTTTTTAAATGACCATTTTACCCCTAGTTGGTACTGTTTTGGCCATAACTTTTGATTGGAAAGGAATTTTGACCTGAAACCACTTCCATTGGCTTTGGATGATGGTTTACAATTCCGTAGTGTGGTCACATTAGCCAAACGGACTCACCGTTTGGGAGATATGGCTGAAACAAGTTTCAGATGGTGAAAAATAGCTTAATTGGGCTTAACCGGGTGATTAACAGCTAGGCCCAATGGGGGATTTCGGGATTAGGGTAAGGAGGAGGCTGAAATCAGTTAGAGAACGATCTTATCCTCATTTCCCAGCCGCCACTTTCTTTCTTGCAACCCTAGCAATGGCCTCCAACACCCAAATCACCTTCTAACCACTTCCTAATCAAGTTTTGGCTTAATCTACATCAAATTAAGGAGAGGAAACACGAAAGCAAGGCTAGAGCTGCTGTTAGACATCAGTATTCGCCCAAATCAGCAAGGTTTCAGTTCTGAGAATTTCGTTTGTGGCCAAGGTGAGTGATTAACATCGTTTTGACACTAATTACAGTTAATTAAGGGTAATTAGTGAAGATTAGCGAATTTATACACTGATAAATTCTGGAAAAATATCTATAAATTCGAAAATAATATTTTATGCCTCGGGTAGAAATTTGGTTTAATTTGGTTAAGTTCTGTTAACCCTATGATTAGTTTTACTTAAACAGGCTTAAGGGAAAATAAGGGATTTTGGGTATATTTGATCCATTTTGACATGTAAATTCATTGTTTTGGTGTTTGTGGTTAGTTTGTTATGTTGCTATGACTGTTTAGGATGATTTGTGATTGATTAGTATAGTTAGATTTGTCGAAAACGTCGTCGAATGGCGTAAACAAGTTATTGGAAAAAGTTGTAGAAAGTTGTGCAGGGTTTCGGATCGGATTGGAGACCTGGGCAAGGAACCCGACCCGAACTGGAGTCTGGCACAAACGAGGCTTGGCAAAAAGGAAGGCCATGTTGGTTAAGCTGGGGATCGGATCGACTTAGGGACGAAGGGCTCGGATCGGAATTTGACACTTTGGAGAACTGGCAAGAGGGAAGGCCAAGCTAATTGAACTGGGATCGGATCAGATGAAGAAGGAGGGATCGGATCGGAGCACGTGAAGAACAAGGGAGAGGATCAGAGCGGAAGCACGAACTGGAAGGGAGATGGCACCCGACCCGACCCGGAGGAGGACACCCGACCCGATCCGAAGTGGGACGCCCGACCCGAACCGATGCAACGCTGTGGACCCGAACCGAACCGCTACAGGGGAAGACTACGAACAGAGACAATTCAAAGTAGAGGACCCGACCCGAACCGATGACTAGGAGGGGAACCCGACCCGACCCAGTATTGACCAATAACCCGAGATGCAAAGGTAGTCCAATATGGGAAGTTAGAGCTCAGGATCCAGTTGGGAACCGGTGAGTTCACTTCATGATTGGGCTTTGCTGCGGGACGTGTGCCAAGGGGCAGTCGATGTTTATGACTTTGGATCACTATGTACGAGAAGTACGTGAATGGATTCAGGGCTGAAATGGCCTAGGTACGACTAAAGGGCTATAAACCAATGAAGTGGGGTCATTTGTAAAGATTTGGTCATGACTCCATGTGTTAAGCTTGGTAGTAGCAGTAGTTGTACTAGTCGAACTCCGTCACTACTTCGATGGGTCTAGTAGTGATTGACAGTGGTGGACATCGTATGCTTTACGCACTGAGTGAGGGATGTGAGGATGGTTGCTATGGTTGATTTGTTTGCTATCATTATGACATGCACACCCCACTCCCGTATTCTTTAAACTATTTATTATGGCACCTTAGAGTACTGTACGGTATGTGGTACTAACTCTTTGGTTGCAGGTCCAGGTTCAGGTATGGTTTAGTATACCTGTTATTGTTCTGTTTAGATGCTTATCGCTCATACCAGGCTTTATGTCTGACCCAGAGTTTTATGTCTCCTCTTATTACTCTAGGTGCTCACACGAGCAGACTAGAGACAGGTTAGCTGGTGATGCATGGGTAGATGATCCGGAGACGAGCAGGAGGCTTCCACGTAATATATATAGTATTCTCCCTGTGTTGTTGAAGATCACTGCTTGGGCATTAGTGGTGCATCTTCTACTTTAGCTTTCTTTTGTTTAGAGACAGTAAATTTGAAAAGTTGTAATAAGCTGTATTTGGATTTCCGCTGCTCTGATGTTGATGTTGATTTTAGTTATCAGCTTATGCACTGTCTCACCTGTTTTATGTCAAGTATGTTATTATTGTTATATTTTACTCCATGCGCTATGAGACATTCTACAGGTTCTTGATTAGTTCGTTCCCTTCTTTCCTTTCTTTTGACGACCGTCCCGTGCTAGTCGGGCATGTGTACAGCGCACTTTCGGAGGAATTGCAGGTTGGTGCGGGGCGGGCCGTCACAAAAATTATTCGAATCTATTTGAAAATATCTTCCCAACGAATCCAAAAATTGAAATTTCATAGCGAGAATAAAAAGTTATGCCCAGATGAAAATTCAGAATAATCGCTATGGAATTCTGGCCCTTAAAAATGGAAATTTTGCAAATGACCTCGGTTTTTGACGAAACCACTTTTGTTGGATCCGTGATGTCAAGTTATTGCCAAATTCCAAAATTCATAATTTTCAGAATCAATATGTAAGTGTGGCGAAGTTAAATGTGTTTTTACAGTTTCAGTCAATTTCGATCGACTGGAAAATGGCCATTTTTCAAACGGTCTCAGAATTTGTTGAAGTTAGTTTTGTTAGGACCGTATCGTCAATACAAAGCTAGAAATAATTTTTCTGGAATTTTTAGAGCTCGTATGTGGCCCTAGTAAATTTAAATGTGCGTTCAAATTCAATATACATTGATTTATATTTTAATTTTAACGAAAACTGATCGTAGCAGTCGAATTGGCTTATGATACATATCTCATTGTGTTTGGAATGGGGGTAAGCAGCTAGAGGTGACAGTTGTTTTGGCGTTTGTATACGAAATCACATATATGGAGAAAACAAAATAACAAAATATATTATATATATAATCTCGTTTATCACCCCCACGTTTACTTTTCTTCGATCAGAATCAAAAGCCCCCTTTTTTTCCTCTCGACGGAAGCTGAGGCGCTGCCTCGTCCACCACCGCTCCCCCGGGCGATCGTCGCCGCCTCCAACGAGGCCCACCCCCCTTCTCTGATGCCCTCTCTCCCCGCCCCTATTCTGTAGCGCGAACCCCTCCCCATGCTCAAAACCCCCAAGCCGATGCCTTAATGTAACGACCGGGAATTCCGCTTGATCCGAATCAGTCGCTAAACCGATCAAGACCGTTCGAAACCCCTGATCGCTTTGAGAACGCGACAAATCAGAACCCAAACCGAAGAACATTTCATTGTTAATTACAACAATTCCATCATAATACAAGAATATAAAGAGTATAAATGAATATTATACATTACAAAATACCAGAGATTACAATAAATTACATAGCAGCGGAAAATAATACAAAATACAACTAGAAGGAGATATAGGGATACAAAGCTTTCCGGATATCGTTCCAGCTGTACATCAGGATCCTGTGAATATAAATCTGCAAAACCAAAACTACTAGCTGCCCGTGTCAAAATAAGGGCACCCAGAGTTTTGGTTAAGACAATAAACTCCAGGTCAGTCATGGGACTGGTGTGAGAACTAAAACAGTTACTTATCTTTATTTTAAAGTTCGGTAAATCAAGGGATCACGCCGTATAACACGGAGCAGGTTTCCTCCCAAGAACACCAGTGCATAAAACAAACAGCGCAATGCTAAATAAAGATAAATGAAGCTATTATAAGACCCAGGTCCCATCACACAATGCAACGCAAGCCGGAGGATAGGGTTTTCCCTTATAATAGCCAAAGCATGCTTGATACGTTTTAAAACAAGTCGTTTGATGCTATAATATGTGTATAGTGTTTAAAACAATTTCAATCATAAATATCAATCATAGACGGCATGGGTATCATATATCATGTTGTCATACTAGGCTCTACAATCAAAACCGCAAATGTCACGTATTTGGAAGTTGGATTTCCATCTATGAACCGAGGCAAAAGATAGTCCTCTACCGATTCGAGACGCTCTAGTCTGCCCCTCTGGTCAGAGCTCGAGTGACCTTTGGATTGTCAGGGCCGGTCCACCGATGTGAATTAAAATGCCTGAACACTGCGTTTCGCCACCCTTTGGGGTGTCAATGAGCCAACTAAATGACTCCATTGGTTCGAGAACGACCGATATATCCGAGGCGCCTCGCAACAGCAACAACCACATAAGTCAAACTCGTCAGGGCGTGTAAAACCACTGACGCCACTTCTAACTAGAAAGAAACGCATGTCCTCCCTGAGGTCCTTCTCCCGTTTTTGGTTCACCACCGGGGTGTGAGGCTCGCGAATCAAAGCTACACAAAGCTACGCCACAAAGGCCGTGCTTTGATCATCAACCACAAGACTCTGCTTTTCAACAGAAGCCTTGATCATATTACCACACAGGCAATTCACTCCATGCGTTTGATATCCATCAATATATAACCCCTGAGCTCGTACGTCTCAGAGAAGGGCGTTAAGCAAGAGAATAAATTCTCCGCCACCAAACAGATATATATAATAGAAATCAATCACACAGAATAAAATCCTATGTCAGACACACAGTCCATTTACAAGTTCGTTCTGGGTCTGAACGAAACCGGAGGCACCTAGTACCTTGCACATCCATCGATCTCCAAACACGTCTGGACGATCACTAACTGATTCCCTCCTCTTGGGTGTACGACCCAATCAAGATCATTAGTAATCACCCAAACGACGTGATGACAACCGGTCTTCAACCACCGTCTTCACCTTCGACTTATCGTCGTATCAGTTATTCAGAATGGGATAAACCCGGTCTTTACGAATAACTCGCGTATATAATAAACAAGTGTTACACAAACACAACACACGCCTCATTCCAATTGAAAATATTCTTTTATTCAAATATTCTTATACTTTGGGAAAGGTTCCCATTAATTTTATCAAAGATGAATTCTTTAAATTTATTCTTTAATCTTCTTTGAATATCAATTCAAACTAGTCGGGATTAGCGAACCACACCGGAGTAATCATTTATTTCCCAATCCCAACCTATTCATCCCATGAAGTAAAACTGGTAATACTTCATCTCTAACGCCACGGTGTTATTGGTAAATTCAATTACCATTTCATGTTCAAATCTAATTAAAGATTTTACTATCGCCTGGAGTAAAACTGGTGATACTCCATTCTCGATCTTTTCAATCTAATTAAAGATTCATTAAAACTCCACTTGGTTTTAATCTTTAACTGGGTTAAAGAATCAGTGTCATTTAAAACACGGTTCACGATAAACCCAAAATCACATTCCATTAATTATCGGGTTAAAGAACAAGTGTTATTTAAAACACTGTTCACGATAAACCCAAAAATAAATACCAATTCAATTCCAATTAAATATTATTTAATTGGTACACTTCATTAAATCTAAATAAAAAGATTTAATCTTTTACTCAACCGGGTTTAAGAACAGTGTTAATGAAGACACCATTCACGACAAACCCAAATCACATTTGATATTAAATACAAGGCTCTGAATAGGAAATATACCGGCTTATATTCAATATCAAATTCTACGACCAACAAATATCGTATTGGAAATAACGATATTAATATATCTTTCAAATTCCCATAACAATATCTATATCATCATGAAATCGAACATCGAAATATTCCGAAGACAATTTCGATTCAAATCCATTCCAATTCAATTATTGGAACTTCTGGTTACTTTTAAAACCATTTCAAATTCAATCTATTTATTTAAAAAAAAAATAGAATTGTAATTCTAGTTCAAAACTAGTTCATTTCGATAAAAATCTATTTTTATCTTTTCAAATATGGAGTTTTTCATCCCAATTTTTCCCAAATCATTCCTTATGATTTTACACAAATTATTGATATTTTTTATAATTTTATCAAGGCCCGTTTAGTCGATTTCCATCAACGGCCATCGAACTGCACTTACAGCGACATTTTCCAAATTTGATTTTGACATAATTCTAAATCCAACCGTTGGATTTCTAATTTCTACTATTCATTAGAAAGCTCTTTTCGATACGAACCCAAGGTTCCGGTTTTAGGAGAATCCGACGGTCGGATCTCCCGCAATATCCATTCGAAGTCAATGGTCGAAATTCACGAACTGCCGCAGCGCGGCGCGTTCTATTCAGGCCATTATATTATATATATAATATATACTTCGTCGATTTCCTTTTAAAACGCATTTTATAAATCGTTTTAAATTTGTTTTCGAAATGATTTCAACTTCATTTCAAATTCAAATCAAAGTTGAATTTTTCCTTATAAATTCGTTTTAAATTCCTTTCAAATTGATTTCAATTAAAATCGATTTTTAATTCAATTTCAGTTCGTTTTCAATTCAATTTGAATTTCAAATTAATTCAATTCCAATTTGAATTTCAAATTAATTCAATTCCAATTTGAATTCAATTCTATTCAATTTCAATTCGAATTCAATTCTATTCAATTTCAATTCAAATTCAATTCTATTCAATTTCAATTTGAATTCATTCCTATTCAATTTCAATTTGAATTCAATCCTATTCAATTTGAATTCAATTCTATTCAATTTCAATTTGAATTCAATCCTATTCAATTTCAACTTGAATTCAATTCTATTCAATTTCAATTTGAATTCAATTCTATTCAATTTCAATTTGAATTCAATTCTTTTCAATATAATTCAAATTTCGAAATCACTTACAATATAATTCAAATTTCGAAATCACTTTCCATAAAATTCAAATTTCGAACTCACTTTCCATATAATTCAAATTTCGAAATCACTTTCCATATAATTCAAATTTCGAAATCACTTTCAATATACATTGAAAATTGAATAAAATCGATATAAATATCGTTCACGTCACAATGGCGTCAATCTAATCAACACGGCTTCATATATTTCTATTTTCAAATATTCTATTTCAAATATTTCTTTTTCAAATATTTCTATTTCAAAACTGGAATGAGGCCCAATCAATTACCATATAATGTTAATTATATGGATTTTCTACAACACATGTATAAAATAACAACGATAAATAATCAACCATCATCCAGAGTGCATTCTACACTGTATAAGCATCAAATATAAATATTTAATGCTTATGACAGTCAATCAATCGATCGACATACAACTAATTATTGGGATTAGTGTATGGCATATATCATCCCAATACCCGTGTGGGGTTTCAATCAATCAAACGCATATTTTATTTGTGCAGTTGGGCGATGTGTAAAATTTATCGTCCCAATCAATATCAGTCAAATGTGTGTATATAAACAAATCATTCGATTTGTTTATATTAATCTATTTCATTTTCTATACACGCTAAAAATTCTATTTTTAACTATAAAAATATTTTTAACTATATAAATATTTTTATTTCATTTCACATCACATCACACAATCAACTACACATCAAAATCAAACAAACAAGCATACAAGCCGTCCATGGTCTGTGGACGACGGGTGTCGGGTGCTACTAAACACTGTCTGCATCCTAGTATATATTTTTATAACTAGAAAATAAAATTTAAAGTGATAAGTTCTCACCGATTAGCTAAACCAACCGCCACGACTCTTCTTATGTAGAAGTCTTCGCCGTTCTCGCCTTTTGTCATTTTCGCTGCCCGTATTCCCTACATATATAAAAATCACATTTTTACTTCGCTATTCAATATATAAAAATCGAATTTTTACTTTGCTATTCAATATATAAAAATCGAATTTTTACTTTGCTATTCAATATATAAAAATCGAATTTTTATTATCATACCTATATAAAAATCATATTTTTATTACTCTACTTTAATAAAAATCATATTTTTATTTCGCTACAACATATATAAAAATTATATTTTTATTTTTCTTCAAAACAAAGTATATTTTATATTTTCAAAAATCTAGTCTTCCTATATATAAAGATCCGAACTTTTCATAGTTAAAAATTCGATCTTTTCACATTTAAAAATCCGATCTTTTTACAAACAAAAAAATCCTATCTTTTATATATTAAAAATTCCGCCTTTAACATCATAGAGATTTCACCTTTAACATTATAAAGATTTCACCTTTCTTGAATTAAAAACCGAGCCTTTTTGCATACTAAAAAATCTATTCTTTTCTTCACAACGCTAATTTATATGAAAAATTACATTTTTAATATCGATCTACATATATTTTATATATAAAAAACAATTTTTAAAACAATAAAATATATAAAACTGAATTAACAAAAAGGGAATCTCACCTAGGAAGAGGGAGGAAATGGAATCGTCGAAAGGGGGGTGCGGTTGGTTGCGTCGGGCCGGGGGGGCTGCGTTCTTCTGTTCGGTGGCTGGAGCGGTGGAGTGTCGGAGAAGAAAGCACGCATGGGGGGGGGTTTCAGCACATGTGGGGAGGGGCGCGGTCCCTGCATCGGTGGCGGCGATGGCGATTTCCGCCATCGATTTGAAGATCGATATATATATATATATATATATATATATATATATATATATATATTCACTTTGACAGAGAAAACGGAGGGGGGGGGGGTTGACTCACGAGGGAAAGGATAAGGGGATGAGGGGTTATAATAATAAATATATTTAATTATTTATTTTAAAAAGCAACTTTTTATTTCGAACTCGAAACGGGACCCACCGCCTGTCGTCCATAGCTAATTACCCTCATTCTGAACACAATGGGACATGTATCATAGGCTGATTCGATCGTTTCGATCTGTTTTCGTCAAAATCCCAAATATAACTCTATATATTGAATTTGAACGCGCATTTCATTTTACCCGGCCCACATACAGACTCTAAAAATTCCCAAAAAATATTTTCTAGCTTCGTATTGACGATACGGTCCTAACAAAACTAATTTTGTCAAATTCTGAGACCGTTTGAAAAATGGCCATTTTCCAATCGATTAATATCAACTGAAACTGGTCAAACGCGTTTTCCTTTGCCATGCTCACATATTGATTCGAAAACTTATGAAAATTGGAATCTAGCAATAACCTGACATCATGGATCCAATAAAAGTGGTTTCGACGAAATCCGAGGTCGTTTGCAAAATTTTCATTTTTAAGGGCCAGAATTCCATAGCGACTATTCTGAATTTTCAACTGGACATATCTTTTGATTCCCGCTATGAAATTTCTAGTTTTCGGATTCGTTGGAAAGATATTATCGATTAGATTCAAATATTTTTGGTTTCGTTAAAATCCGGTTTATTTTGCACCCGGTACATTCATTTGAATTTTGAAATCGAATTATCGAACTACCGCACCATTTTCTATTTCTTTTATAATTTAAAATAAGTATTAATATTCTAACGACGATCTATATAAATATATACGTTCGAATTCTATTCAAAATAAATTTCTCATCGTTATTATTTGAAATAATTCATTTAAAATATTCAAAATTCGCTAAAATTGCCAAAATAAAAAATTTAAATTGGCTCAGATTTTCGGGTTATTACACCTAACCACCACAGAACACCGCCACTAGCTCCCTCTTTCGCCTGCTCCTCCAAGCGCACAGAAATCGACCACCTCCAACCGTGAAGCGCCCGAAACCCCCGTCTTCTCCTCCTTGAACGTGAGCTCCGTTTCGAACAGCAAGAAGGAAGGTGATTTTCTTTTATTTAATAATACTTAACAGCATTTTTTTATCCGTTTTTATGCTTGGCATTATTTTTTTTAATCAGTTTTTTTTATACTTGGCATTAATTTTAAATCAAATTTTAATACAAAAGGGAATTGTTTATAAAGTGCAAAAATATAATTTTTATTTATATGAATAGAGAAAGATGAGATTTTTAATCACATAAAGTTTAGATCTCGAATTAGAAAAGATACGATTTTTATCACTAGAAAAGATACGATTTTTTTCATTAAAAAGATCCGATTTTTACGTATATGAAAGCTAGATAAAAAGATTAGAATTTTAAAACGAAATGACATGGTAAAAATATAATCTTTATGATGTATGTAGCGTTATATAAGAATATGATTTTTATAATGAATTAGTGATAAAAATTCGATTTTTATATATATGAAGAAGAAATAAAAATAGTGATTTATATATATATATATATAACAACAATATAAAGAAGTGATTTTTTTTACATACATAACAACGATATAAAAATATGATTTTTGTATGTAAAGCGTAATGATAAAAATGTGATTTTTATTAACATACCGCATGAAACAGATCTCGTTGGAAACACGACGAAAATTTCCTACATATGAAGAGTCGTGGCATTTGGTTTAGCTTCTAGGTGAGAACTCCTCACTTTTATTTTAATTTCTAGTTCGAAATATATACTAGGATGCAGACGGTGCTTAGTAGCACCCGACACCCGTAGTCCACAGACCATGGATGACTTGTTTGTTTAATTGATGTGTTGTGATAGTTGATTATGTGAAGTGGAATGAATAAAATATTTTATAGTTAAAAATATGATTTTTAACGTGTATATAAAATAAATATTTATAAACAAATCGGACGATTTGTTCATGTACACCCATTTGACTGATATTGATTGGGACGACAAATTTTACACATCGCCCAACTGCAAAAATAAAATTCTGTGTTTGTTGATTTGAAACCCCACACGGGTATTGGGATGTTATTTGACGTACGCTAATCCCGATTGTTTAGTTGTTGTCAATCGATAGGTTGACAGATTGTGTAAGCGTTAATTATTTATATTTAATGCTTATGCAGTTGTGTGGTGCACTTTGGATGGTGGTTGATTATTTATCGTTGTTATTATATACATGTGTTGTAGGGAATCCATATAAATAACATTATATGGTAATTGATTGGGCCTCATTCCAATTTGGAAAATGAAAAATAAAAATTCATGTGTTGAATGGAATATATATTCATGTGTTGAATAAAAATATAAATCCATGTGTTGAATAAAAATATAAATTCATGTGTTGAATGGAATATATATTGATGTGTTGAAGAAAATTGTAATGACTGGGAATTCCGCTCGATCCAAATCAGTCGCTAAACCGATCAAGACCGTTCGAAACGCCTGATTGTTTTGAGAACACGACAAATTAGAATGCAGACAGAAGAACATTTCATTGTATATTACGACAATTCCATCAGAATTCAAGAATATACAGAGTATAAACAAATATTATACAACAGAAATTATCAGAGATTACAATAAATTACATAGCAGCGGAAAATAATACAATACACAACTGAAGGAGATATACGGATACAAAGCTTTCCGGATATCATTCCAGCTGTAAATCAGGATCCTATGAATATAAATCTGCAAAACCAAAACTACTAGCTGTCCGTGTCAAAATAAGGGCACCCAGAGTTTAGGTTAAAATAATAAACTCCAGGTCAGTCATGGGACTGGTGTGAGAACTAAAACAGTTATTAATCTTTATTTTTAAAGTTAGGTAAATCAAGGGACCACGCCGTATAACACGGAACGGGTTTCCTCCCAAGAATACCAGTGCATAAAACAACAGCGCAATGCTAAATAAAGAAAAATGAAGCTATTATAAGACCCAGGTCCCATCACACAAAGCAACACAAACCAGAGGATAGGGTTTTCCCTTATAATAGGCAAAGAATGCTTGATAAGTTTAAAACAAATCATTCGATACTATAATAAGTGTATAGTGTCAAAACAACTTCAAATATAAATGTATCAATCCTAGACGGCATGGGTACCATATATCATGTCGCCATACTAGGCTCTACAATCAAAACCGCAAAGTCACGTATTTTTGGAAATTTGATTTTCGTCTATGAACCGAGGCCAGGGATCGTCCTCTACCGATTCGAGACAATCTAGCCTACCATGTCTCAGGCTACAGCCGCAACTGCACCTAGGAGCGTCAGGGCCGGTCCACTGATGTGGATTAAAATGCCTGAACACTACGTTTCCCCGCCCAATGGGGCGCAAATGAGCCAACGAATGACTCCATCGGCTTCACATAGTCACCGATAAATTCGAGGCGCCTCGCAACAGTAACAACCACATAAGTCAAACTCATCAGGGCGTGTAAAACCACTGACGTCACTTCTAGCTAGAAAGAAACGCATGTCCTCCCTGAAGTCCTCTCCCGTTTCTGGTTCACAACCAGGGTGTGAGGCTCGCGAATCAAAGCTACACAAAGCTACGCCACAAAGGCCGTGCTTTGATCATCAACTACAAGACTTTGCTTTTCAACAGAAGCCTTGATCAACTGCCACTTAGGCATGCCACACAAGCAATTCACTCCATGCGTTTGATATCCATCAATATATAACCCCTGACCTCGTAAGTCTAAGAGAAGGGCGTTAAGCCAGAGAATAAATTCTCCGCTGCCAAACAAATATATATTTAATAGAAATCAATCATATAGACTAAAATCCAATGTTAGACACACAGTCCATTTACAAGTTCGTTCTGGGTCTGAACGAAACCGGAGGCACCTAGTACCCCACATATCCATCGATCTCCAAGTACGTCTGGACAATCACCAACTGATTCTCTCCTCTTGGGTGTACGGCCCAATCAAGATCATCAGTAATTATCCAAACGACGTGAAGACCTCCGGTCTTCAACCACCGTCTTCATCTTCGACACCACGTCGAATCAGTTATTCAGAATGGGTTAAACCCGGTCTTTTTGAACAAATCGCGTATATAATAAACATGTGTGACACAAACACAACATACGCCTCAATCCAATTCAGAATATTTTTTTATTCAAATATTCTTATACTTTGGGAAAGGTTCCCATTAATTTATCGAAGATAAATTCTTTTAAATTTATTCTTTAATCTTCCTTTTGAATATCACTTCAAACTAGTCAGGATTAACGAACCACACCGAAGTAATTATTTATTTTATTTCCCAATCCCAACCTATTTATCCCATGAAGTAAAACTGGTTATAATTCATATCTAACACCACGGTGTTATCGGTAAATTCAATTACCATTTTACGTTAAAATCTAGTTAATGATTTAACTATCGCCTGGAGCAAAACTGGTGATACTCCCTTCTCGATCTTTTCAATCTAATTAAAGATTCATTAAAACTCCACTTAGTTTTAATCAATCGATCGACATATTTAATCAATCAGGATGAGTGAACTTCAAATTTCATCCCAACACCCGTGTGGGGTTTCAAACAGTCAAACACAGATTTTATTTGTGCAGTTGGGCGATGTGTAAAATTTATCGTCCCAATCAATGTCCTTCAAATAGGTGTACATAAACAAACCGTCCGGTTTGTAAATGAATATTTATTTATCCACATTCACGTTAAAAATTATATTTTTAACGATAAAACATTTTATTCAACCTATGAATATTCTATTCGGTTCATTTATTCAATAAAATGATATTTTTATTTTTCTAACATATTTTAAAAAATTTCGGCGGCATAACGGCACGATACTAGAAACGGGACAAGGCCTAGCCTTATCCCCGGTCTAGTGAAGGCCCACGCCATTCACACATCAATCAATCCATTCCATTGCACCAAACAATTCAAATTCAATCAAATCATCTAACTAATTTATGTAACCAAACAAACAAACAAGTCCATGGTCTGTGGACGATTGTGTCGGGTGCTACTAAGCACCGTCTACATCCTAGTATATATATATATAACTAGAGAAAAGAAAGTAAAAGGTGAGAAATTCTCACAGAAAGCTATCCAAGCTCCACGACACTTCATTGATAGAAATCTTCATCGCTATCGCATCTTCGTCATCTTCGTTGCCCGTAGCCACTACATATGTAAAAATCGAATTTTTACTATGCTATTCAATATATAAAAATCATATTTTTATTTCGCTATTTAATATATAAAAATCATATTTTTACTTCGATGTTCAATATATAAAAATCATATTTTTATTTCGCTATTTAATATATAAAAATCATATTTTTACTTCGATGTTCAATATATAAAAATCATATTTTTACTTCGATGCTCAATATATAAAAATCATATTTTTACTTCGATGTTCAATATATAAAAATCATATTTTTACTTCGATGTTCAATATATAAAAATCATATTTTTACTTCGATGTTATATAGATAAAAATTCTATTTTTATTCAACGGTGTTATTATTTAAAAAAAAATAAGGCTCCCTTTTTCTTATATATAAAAAAAGAGATTTTAATTCAATGTAATATACTTTAAAAATCAGAAAATAAATTCACTGCTATTTGTAAAAATAAAAAAAAACAAAACAAAAAAAATAAGGGAAAAAAACTCACTGCAAATTCGAGGACTACCTTCCATCTTCATCCCGTAGCAGGAACCCACGCTTCGCAGAAAAGGATCGCCGTCGCACCTCGATGACGATGACCATAGCTACATCAGGGTGTCCCCCTCCAACCGCCTCGAAGCCTCCTAACCCCACCGAGCTCAACGGCGAACTCGCCCCACTGTAGAAGCCAGAATGTGGCTTCGAACGGCCGCCGTTTGAGGCGCGAAATCAGCCTCCACGGTAAAGGAATACTGATCACTTCCATTCAAGTTGTAGATCTCGAAATGCTCTCTTATTTCTGCTTTATAAGATTAGCGAAATGATTTGCGGATTAAACGATTTTGATGGAAGAATTTTCGGGCGATTCTGGCCCTTAATTTTTGCAGCGGCGGCTTGGATGTTGAATGAGGGCTTGGGGATATTTTCTAGGGTTATATAATATTTAAATAATATTATTTAATTCAAAAAGTAGGGTTTTGCATACGAACTCTAAACCAAACCCAACGACTGTCGCCCCTAGCTAATTACCCCCATTCCGAACACAATGAGATAGGTCCCTCAAGCTGATTCGACTATTTCGATCAGTTTTCGCTGAAATCAACATATAACTCTATATATTGAATTTGAACACGCATTTCAATTTACTGGGGTCACATACTAACTAGAAAAATTCCCGAAAAATATTTTCTAGCTTCGTATTGACGATACGGTCCTAACAAAACTAGTTTCGTCAAATTCTGAGACCGTTTGAAAAATGGCCATTTTCCAGTCGATTAAAATCAACTGAAACTGGTCAAACGCGTTTTCCTTTGCCACGCTCACATATTGATTTGAAAAATTATGAAATTTGGAATCTAGCAATAACTTTACATCACG
Source organism: Allium sativum (assembly GCA_030737875.1). NCBI lineage: Eukaryota > Viridiplantae > Streptophyta > Magnoliopsida > Asparagales > Amaryllidaceae > Allium > Allium sativum. The sequence goes on along the minus strand of CM060924.1, from coordinate 930,747,245 downwards.
GACCCAACAAAAGTGGTTTCGTCGAAATCCGAGGTCGTTTGCAAAATTCCCATTTTTAAGGGCCTGAATTCCATAGCGACTATTCAGAATTTTCAACTGGACATAACTTTTGATTCCCGCTATGAAATCTTGATTTTTCGGATTCGATAGAAAGATATTATCAATTAGATCCTATCATTTTTGGTTTCACAAAAATCCGGATTGTTTTGCACCCGGTACATTCAATTAAAGTTTGAAATCGAATTATCGAACTACCGCGCCATTTTCAATTCTATTTATAATTATATATAAATATTTATATTCCAACGACGACGCGTATAAATATATACGTTCGAATTATATTCAAAATAAATTTCTCGTCGATATTATTTAAAATAATTCATTTTAAATAATCAACATTCGCTAAAATTGCCAAAATAAAAATTTTAAACTGGCCCAGATTTTCGGGTTGTTACAATCTCCCCCACTTAAAACTTTTCGTCCCCGAAAAGGAACAAAGTCGAAAGTGGTTTGATTAATCAACTCTACGTTCGATCTGGCTTCCATTCTCCAACTTTTCAGTTTCTGAGAATTTTCAAAAATTTCAAAAATTTGGCTAACACCCTAAATTTTCGAAAAATTTCGCCATAACCTCCCCTGCACCGGGAGCATCGGGGAATTTCAAATAGCTTCCCCGGTCCTTCTAATCTCAAAAAGAAAAAGGAAAAGCCAAGCGGCTAGCCAATAGGCTCATAAAATCATCATCACCCAAACAAAACAGTAAATTATGTAGTAAACATGTACCTATTTGTCGGGCAAACAAATTTTATTCTCTGCTCTAGCCTCCTTGCTATGACCTGTTCAATGATATACATGTATATGCAAGCAAATGCGACCAATTTTCAATACAATTCAATATTTGATTCAATTAGGCATAAATGGTTCAAAATTTATCAAACAACTAAACAAGCAACACAAACATCAATCAATTAGTGAATTTAACGTTTCAAATTGATAATTTTGATATATATATATAAGAAAATCATGTTTTGATGCCAAATCACAACAATGCATTCTAGCTATATTAGTTTTGGTTCTCACACCAGTCTAATGGAAATATATAGAAAAGCACACCTTCGAAACTCGAACATAAATGTTGATGATGCGATCGCTATCATCAATATCATCTTCGGGCGACTAGAGTGTGATGCTATATCTATCCAATATATTAAAACTTTGAATACACGCGGATCAGACGTATACGCAAAATCTATATATACTGGATTGTCCACATCAATATAAATAAATAACCAAATACGTTTAAAACGATTTAAATTTCAAAACAAAATTGTTTTCATTTGAAAAATATACTCTTCACACTCGTTCTAGGATACTACTGATCCTATCTCTAACGAGTCATTCTAATTGGATATTACTAACCCAATATCTGATGAATTCTTTCGTATGGTTCTAACGTGCCTTGTTCTCTGCTTTGTAAACCAAAGCTCTGATACCAAATGTGACGAGAAGGAATTTCGCTCGGTCCGAACCAGTCGCTAAACCGACCCAGACCGTTCGAAACGCCCTATCGTTTGAGAACAACACACAAAATAGAACGCAGACGGAAGAACATTTCATTGTATATTACAACGATGCATCAGAATACAAGAATATATAGAGTATAAATGAATATTACACAGAAATATCAGAGATTTAAATTACATTTAAATACATCGCAGCGGAAAATAATACAATACACAACTAGAAGTAGATATACGGATACAAAGCTTTCCGGATATCATTCCAGCTGTAAACCAGGATCCTGTGAATATAAATCTGCAAAACCAAAACTACTAGCTGCCCGTGTCAAAATAGGGGCACCCAGAGTTTAGGTTAAAACAATAAACTCCAGGTCAGTCATGTGACTGGTGTGAGAACTAAAACAGTTATTAATCTTTATTTTTAAAGTTAGGTAAATCAAGGGACCACGCCGTATAACACGGAACGGGTTTCCTCCCAAGAATACCAGTGCATAAAACAAACAGCGCAATGCTAAACAAAGACAAATGAAGCTGTTATAAGACCCAGGTCCCATCACACAATGCAACACAGCCGAGGATAGGGTTTTCCCTTATAACAGCCAAAGAATGCTTGATACGGTTAAAACAAATCGTTTGATACTATTATAAGTGCATAGTGTATAAAACAACTTCAAATCATAAGTATCAATCATAGGCGGCATGAATGCCCCATAACACTATGTCGCCATATATAAGTTTACAATCAAAACCGCAAGACGTCGTATTGGAAGTTGGGTTATCATTTATGGTATGAACCGAGGCTAGGGGCAAGATCCTCTACCGATTCGAGACAATCTAGCCCATGTCTCAGGAACAGCCGCAACTGCCCCATGGATCGTCAGGGCCGGTCCACCGATGTGGATTATTATGCCTGAACACTACGTTTCCCCGCCCTTTGGGGCGTAAGCCTGGCCCGTCAGCCGACCAGAAGCATCGGCCGAAACCGATATCACGAGGCGCCTCGCTTTTCAGCAAGTAATAATAAGTAACATCCACATGAGTCAAACTCGTCAGCCAGTTCAAGCACTGACGCCACTCCTAACTAGAAAGAAACGCATGTCCTCCCTGATGTCCGTCTCCCGTTTTTAGTTCATACCGGGTGTGATACTCGCGAATCAACGTTACACAAAGCTACGCCACAAATGCCGTGCTTCGATCATCAACCACAAGACTTTGCTTTTCAACAGAAGCCTTGATCATTTGCATCTTAGCATGCCACACAGGCAATTCACTCCATGCGATTGATATCCATCAATATATAACCCCTGAGCTCGTACGTCTCAGAGAAGGGCGTTAAGCAAGAGAATAAATTCTCCGCCGCCAAACAGATATATATTTAATAGAGATCAATCACACGGACTAAAATCCAATGTCAGACACACAGTCCATTTACAAGTCCGTTCTGGGGCTGAACGAAACCGGAGGCACCTAGTACCCCGCATATCCATCGATCTCCAAGTACGTCTGGACGATCACCAACTGTTTCCATCTTCTTGGGTGTACAGCCCAATCAAGATCATCAGTAATCACTCAAACGACGTGAAGACCTCCGGTCTTCGACCATCGTCTTCATCTTCGACTTTTCGTCGTATCAGTTATTCAGAATGGGATAAACCCGGTCTTTCCGAATAACTCGCGTATATTTTAAATAAGTGTTACACAAATACAACATACGCCTCATTCCAATTCATCAGTCACTAACCGTAAATTAATCAAGAGAATAATTTCCCAAATATTAATCCCGAAGGCCGAAACCAACATCAGATCAATATCCAGAAAACCATTCTTCTTGGCTAACCGACAGTTAGTTTCTAAATTTCACATTCATAGGGAAAGGTTCCCATTAATTTTATCAAAGATAAACTCCTTGAATTTATTCTTTAATCTTCTTTCGAATATCAATTCAAACTAGTCGGGATTAGCGAACCTTACCGAAGTAATCATTTATTTTATTTCCCAATCCCAACCTATTCATCCCATGAAGTAAAACTGGTAATACTTCATATCTAACACTACGGTGTAATCGGTAAATTCAATTACCATTTCATGTTCAAATCTAATTAAAGATTTAACTATCGCCTGGAGCAAAACTGGTGACACTCCATTTTCGATCATTTCAATCTAATTAAAGATTCATTAAAACTCCACTTAGTTTTAATCTTCGACTGGGTTAAAGAATCAGTGTCATTTAAAACACGGTTCACGATAAACCCAAAATCACATTCATTAATTATCGGGTTAAAGAACGAGTGTTATTTAAAACACTGTTCACGATAAACCCAAAAATCAATATCAATTCAATTTCAATTAAATATTATTTAATTGGTACACTTCATTAAATCTAAATAAAAAGATTTAATCTTTTCTCAACTGGGTTCAAGAACAGTGTTAGTGAAGACATCATTCACGACAAACCCAAATCACATTTGATATTCAATATAAGGCTCTGAATAGAAAATATATCGGCTTATATTCAATATCAAATTCTACGATTAACAAATGTCGTATTGGAAATAACGATATAAATATATATATCTTTCAAATTTCCATAACAACATCTGTATAATCACGAATTCCAACATCGAAATATTCCGAAGACAATTTCGATTCAAATCCACTCCAATGCAATCATTGGAAATTCTGGTTATTTTTAAAACCCTTTTCAAATTCAATTTATTTATTTAAAAATAAATAGAATTATATTTCTAGTTCAAAACTAGTTCATTTCGATAAAAATCTATTTTTATCTTTTCAAATATGGAGTTTTTCATCCCAATTCTTTCTAAATCATTTCTTATGATTTTACACAAATTATTACTATTTTTAATAATTTTATCGAGGCCTGTACAGTCGATTTCCATCAACGGCCATCGAACTGCACTTACAGCGACCTTTTTCAAATTTGATTTGGACGTAACTCCAAATCCAACCGTTAGATTTCAAATTTCTAATATTCGTTAGAAAGCTCTTTTCGATACGAACCCAACGGTTCCGGTTTTAGGAGAATCCGACGGTCGGATCTCCCGTAATGTCCGTTTGAAATAAATGGTCGAAATTCACGAACTGCCGCGGCGCGGCGCGTTCTATTCAGGCCATTATATTATATATATAATATATATAATATATACTTCGTCGATTTCTATTTAAAACGAATTATATAAATAGTTTTAAAATCGTTTCAAAAGCAATTTCAACTTTCTTTTCAATTCAAATCAAAATTGAATTCTTCTTTATAAATTCATTTTAAAATTCATTTCTATTCAATTCAAATTTTAATTCAATTTGAATTCGTTTCAATTCGCTTTCAATTCAATTTGAATTCGTTTTCAATTCAATTCATTTCGAAATCGTTTTCAATTCAATTCATTTCGAAATCGTTTTCAATTCAATTCATTTCGATATCGTTTTCAATTCAATTCATTTCGAAATCGTTTTCAATTCAATTCATTTCGAAATCGTTTTCAATTCAATTCATTTCGAAATCGTTTTCAATTCAATTCATTTCGATATCGTTAAAATCGATATAAATATCGTTCAAGTCAAAATGGCGTCAATCTAATCAACACGGCTTCATAAATTTCTATTTTCAAATATTCTATTTCAAATATTTCTTTTTTTTCCAAATAGTTGTTATTATCAAAATATTTCGTTCAACACATGACCAATCTCAATGGATGAGTACTGTCAACACATGAACCTTTATTTTATATTGATAAAGATGTAAATTTTATTACTAAAATATGTAAATTTTATTACTAAAATATTTCGTTCAACACATGACCAATCTCAATGGATGAGTACTGTCAACACATGAACCTTTATTTTATATTGATAAAGATGTAAATTTTATTACTAAAATATTTCGTTCAACACATGACCAATCTCAATGGATGAGTACTGTCAACACATGAACCTTTATTTTATATTGATAAAGATGTAAATTTTATTACTAAAGTATTTCGTTCAACACATGACCAATCTCAATGGATGAGTACTGTCAACACATGAACCTTTATTTTATATTGATAAAGATGTAAATTTTATTACTAAAATATTTCGTTCAACACATGACCAATCTCAATGGATGAGTACTGTCAACACATGAACCTTTATTTTATATTGATCTTTATTTTCTAAATTGGAATGAGGCCCAATCAATTACCATATAATGTTAATTATATGGATTTTCATACATTACACACATCTAATAGCATTGAAAAATAATCAACCATCAACCAAAGTGCACTACACTGTATAAGCATCAAATATAGATATCTAACGCTTATAACAGCCTGTCAATCAATCGATCGACATATTTAATCAATCAGGATGAGTGAACTTCAAATTTCATCCCAACACCCGTGTGGGGTTTCAAACAGTCAAACACAGATTTTATTTGTGCAGTTGGGCGATGTGTAAAATGCATCGTCCCAATCAATGTCCTTCAAATAGGTGTACATAAACAAACCGTCCGGTTTGTAAATGAATATTTATTTATCCACATTCACGTTAAAAATTATATTTTTAACGATAAAACATTTTATTCAACCTATGAATATTCTATTCGGTTCATTTATTCAATAAAATGATATTTTTATTTTTCTAACATATTTTAGAAAATTTCGGCGGCATAACGGCACGATACTAGAAACGGGACAAGGCCTAGCCTTATCCCCGGTCTAGTGAAGGCCCACGCCATTCACACATCAATCAATCCATTCCATTGCACCAAACAATTCAAATTCAATCAAATCATCTAACTAATTTATGTAACCAAACAAACAAACAAGTCCATGGTCTGTGGACGATTGTGTCGGGTGCTACTAAGCACCGTCTGCATCCTAGTATATATATATATAACTAGAGAAAAGAAAGTGAAAGGTGAGAAATTCTCACAGAAAGCTATCCAAGCTCCACGGCACTTCATTGATAGAAATCTTCATCGCTATCGCATCTTCGTCATCTTCGTTGCCCGTAGCCACTACATATGTAAAAATCGAATTTTTACTATGCTATTCAATATATAAAAATCATATTTTTATTTCGCTATTTAATATATAAAAATCATATTTTTACTTCGATGTTCAATATATAAAAATCATATTTTTATTTCGCTATTTAATATATAAAAATCATATTTTTACTTCGATGTTCAATATATAAAAATCATATTTTTACTTCGATGCTCAATATATAAAAATCATATTTTTACTTCGATGTTCAATATATAAAAATCATATTTTTACTTCGATGTTCAATATATAAAAATCATATTTTTACTTCGATGTTATATAGATAAAAATTCTATTTTTATTCAACGGTGTTATTATTTAAAAAAAAAATAAGGCTCCCTTTTTCTTATATATAAAAAAAGAGATTTTAATTCAATGTTAATATACTTTAAAAATCAGAAAATAAATTCACTGCTATTTGTAAAAATAAAAAAAAACAAAACAAACAAAATAAGGGGAAAAAACTCACTGCAAATTCGAGGACTACCTTCCATCTTCATCCTGTAGCAGGAACCCACGCTTCGCAGAAAAGGATCGCCGTCGCACCTCGATGACGATGACCAGAGCTACATCAGGGTGTCCCCCTCCAACCGCCTCGAAGCCTCCTACCCCCACCGAGCTCAACGGCGAACTCGCCCCACTGTAGAAGCCAGAATGTGGCTTCGAACGGCCGCCGTTTGAGGCGCGAAATCAGCCTCCACGGTAAAGGAATACTGATCACTTCCATTCAAGTTGTAGATCTCGAAATGCTCTCTTATTTCTGCTTTATAAGATTAGCGAAATGATTTGCGGATTAAACGATTTTGATGGAAGAATTTTCGGGCGATTCTGGCCCTTAATTTTTGCAGCGGCGGCTTGGATGTTGAATGAGGGCTTGGGGATATTTTCTAGGGTTATATAATATTTAAATAATATTATTTAATTCAAAAAGTAGGGTTTTGCATACGAACTCTAAACCAAACCCAACGACTGTCGCCCCTAGCTAATTACCCCCATTCCGAACACAATGAGATAGGTCCCGCAAGCTGATTCGACTGTTTCGATCAGTTTTCGCTGAAATCAACATATAACTCTATACATTGAATTTGAACACGCATTTCAATTTACTGGGGTCACATACTAACTAGAAAAATTCCCGAAAAATATTTTCTAGCTTCGTATTGACGATACGGTCCTAACAAAACTAGTTTCGTCAAATTCTGAGACCGTTTGAAAAATGGCCATTTTCCAGTCGATTAAAATCAACTGAAACTGGTCAAACGCGTTTTCCTTTGCCACGCTCACATATTGATTTGAAAAATTATGAAATTTGGAATCTAGCAATAACTTTACATCACGGACCCAACAAAAGTGGTTTCGTCGAAATCCGAGGTCGTTTGCAAAATTCCCATTTTTAAGGGCCTGAATTCCATAGCGACTATTCAGAATTTTCAACTGGACATAACTTTTGATTCCCGCTATGAAATCTTGATTTTTCGGATTCGATAGAAAGATATTATCAATTAGATCCTATCATTTTTTGTTTCACTAAAATCCGGATTGTTTTGCACCCGGTACATTCAATTGAAGTTTGAAATCGATTTATCGAACTACCGCGCCATTTTCAATTCTATTTATAATTATATATAAATATTTATATTCCAACGACGACGCGTATAAATATATACGTTCGAATTATATTCAAAATAAATTTCTCGTCGATATTATTTAAAATAATTCATTTTAAATAATCAACATTCGCTAAAATTGTCAAAATAAAATTTTTAAACTGGCCCAGATTTTCGGGTTGTTACAATCTCCCCCACTTAAAAATTTTCGTCCCCGAAAAGGAACAAAGTCGAAAGTGGTTTGATTAATCAACTCTACGTTCGATCTGGCTTCCATTCTCCAACTTTTCAGTTTCTGAGAATTTTCAAAAATTTCAAAAATTTGGCTAACACCCTAAATTTTCGAAAAATTTCGCCATAACCCCCCCTGCACCGGGAGCATCGGGGAATTTCAAATAGCTTCCCCGGTCCTTCTAATCTCAAAAAGAAAAAGAAAAAGCCAAGCGGCTAGCCAATAGGCTCATAAAATCATCATCACCCAAACAAAACAGTAAATTATGTAGTAAACATGTACCTATTTGTCGGGCAAACAAATTTTATTCTCTGCTCTAGCCTCCTTACTATGACCTGTTCAATGATATACATGTATATGCAAGCAAATGCGACCAATTTTCAATACAATTCAATATTTGATTCAATTAGGCATAAATGGTTCAAAATTTATCAAACAACTAAACAAGCAACACAAACATCAATCAATTAGTGAATTTAACGTTTCAAATTGATAATTTTGATATATATAAGAAAATCATGTTTTGATGCCAAATCACAACAATGCATTCTAGCTATATTAGTTTTGGTTCTCACACCAGTCTAATGGAAATATATAGAAAATCACACCTTCGAAACTCGAACATAAATGTTGATGATGCGATTGCTATCATCAATATCATCTTCGGGCGACTAGAGTGTGATGCTATATCTATCCAATATATTAAAACTTTGAATACACGCGGATCAGACGTATACGCAAAATCTATATATACTGGATTGTCCACATCAATATAAATAAATAACCAAATACGTTTAAAACGATTTAAATTTCAAAACAAAATTGTTTTCATTTGAAAAATATACTCTTCACACTCGTTCTAGGATACTACTGATCCTATCTCTAACGAGTCATTCTAATTGGATATTACTAACCCAATATCTGATGAATTCTTTTGTATGGTTCTAACGTGCCTTGTTCTCTGCTTTGTAAACCAAAGCTCTGATACCAAATGTGACGAGAAGGAATTTCGCTCGGTCCGAACCAGTCGCTAAACCGACCCAAACCGTTCGAAACGCCCTATCGTTTGAGAACAACACACAAAATAGAACGCAGACGGAAGAACATTTCATTGTATATTACAACAATGCATCAGAATACAAGAATATATAGAGTATAAATGAATATTACACAGAAATATCAGAGATTTAAATTACATTTAAATACATCGCAGCGGAAAATAATACAATACACAACTAGAAGTAGATATACGGATACAAAGCTTTCCGGATATCATTCCAGCTGTAAACCAGGATCCTGTGAATATAAATCTGCAAAACCAAAACTACTAGCTGCCCGTGTCAAAATAGGGGCACCCAGAGTTTAGGTTAAAACAATAAACTCCAGGTCAGTCATGTGACTGGTGTGAGAACTAAAACAGTTATTAATCTTTATTTTTAAAGTTAGGTAAATCAAGGGACCACGCCGTATAACACGGAACGGGTTTCCTCCCAAGAATACCAGTGCATAAAACAAACAGCGTAATGCTAAATAAAGAAAAATGAAGCTGTTATAAGACCCAGGTCCCATCACACAATGCAACGCAGCCGAGGATAGGGTTTTCCCTTATAACAGCCAAAGAATGCTTGATACGGTTAAAACAAATCGTTTGATACTATTATAAGTGCATAGTGTATAAAACAACTTCAAATCATAAGTATCAATCATAGGCGGCATGAATGCCCCATAACACTATGTCGCCATATATAAGTTTACAATCAAAACCGCAAGACGTCGTATTGGAAGTTGGGTTATCATTTATGGTATGAACTGAGGCTAGGGGCAAGATCCTCTACCGATTCGAGACAATCTAGCCCATGACTCAGGAATAGCCGCAACTGCCCCATGGATCGTCAGGGTCGGTCCATCGATGTGGATTATTATGCCTGAACACTACGTTTCCCCGCCCTTTGGGGCGTAAGCCTGGCCCGTCAGCCGACCAGAAGCATCGGCCGAAACCGATATCACGAGGCGCCTCGCTTTTCAGCAAGTAATAATAAGTAACATCCACATGAGTCAAACTCGTCAGCCAGTTCAAGCACTGACACCACTCCTAACTAGAAAGAAACGCATGTCCTCCCTGATGTCCGTCTCCCGTTTTTTGTTCATACCGGGTGTGATACTCGCGAATCAACGTTACACAAAGCTACGCCACAATGGCCGTGCTTCGATCATCAACCACAAGACTTTGCTTTTCAACAGAAGCCTTGATCATTTGCATCTTAGCATGCCACACAGGCAATTCACTCCATGCGATTGATATCCATCAATATATAACCCCTGAGCTCGTACGTCTCAGAGAAGGGCGTTAAGCAAGAGAATAAATTCTCCGCCGCCAAACAGATATATATTTAATAGAGATCAATCACACGGACTAAAATCCAATGTCAGACACACAGTCCATTTACAAGTCCGTTCTGGGGCTGAACGAAACCGGAGGCACCTAGTACCCCGCATATCCATCGATCTCCAAGTACGTCTGGACGATCACCAACTGTTTCCATCTTCTTGGGTGTACAGCCCAATCAAGATCATCAGTAATCACTCAAACGACGTGAAGACCTCCGGTCTTCGACCATCGTCTTCATCTTCGACTTTTCGTCGTATCAGTTATTCAGAATGGGATAAACCCGGTCTTTCCGAATAACTCGCGTATATTTTAAATAAGTGTTACACAAATACAACATACGCCTCATTCCAATTCATCAGTCACTAACCGTAAATTAATCAAGAGAATAATTTCCCAAATATTAATCCCGAAGGCCGAAACCAACATCAGATCAATATCCAGAAAACCATTCTTCTTGGCTAACCGACAGTTAGTTTCTAAATTTCACATTCATAGGGAAAGGTTCCCATTAATTTTATCAAAGATAAACTCCTTGAATTTATTCTTTAATCTTATTTCGAATATCAATTCAAACTAGTCGGGATTAGCGAACCTTACCGAAGTAATCATTTATTTTATTTCCCAATCCCAACCTATTCATCCCATGAAGTAAAACTGGTAATACTTCATATCTAACACTACGGTGTTATCGGTAAATTCAATTACCATTTCACGTTCAAATCTAATTAAAGATTTAACTATCGCCTAGAGCAAAACTGGTGATACTCCATTTTCGATCATTTCAATCTAATTAAAGATTCATTAAAACTCCACTTAGTTTTAATCTTCGACTGGGTTAAAGAATCAGTGTCATTTAAAACACGGTTCACGATAAACCCAAAATCACATTCATTATTTATCGTGTTAAAGAACGAGTGTTATTTAAAACACTGTTCACGATAAACCCAAAAATCAATATCAATTCAATTTCAATTAAATATTATTTAATTGGTACACTTCATTAAATCTCAATAAAAAGATTTAATCTTTTCTCAACTGGGTTCAAGAACAGTGTTAGTGAAGACACCATTCACGACAAACCCAAATCACATTTGATATTCAATATAAGGCTCTGAATAGAAAATATATCGGCTTATATTCAATATCAAATTCTACGATTAACAAATGTCGTATTGGAAATAACGATATAAATATATATATCTTTCAAATTTCCATAACAACATCTGTATAATCACGAATTCCAACATCGAAATATTCCGAAGACAATTTCGATTCAAATCCACTCCAATGCAATCATTGGAAATTCTGGTTATTTTTAAAACCCTTTTCAAATTCAATTTATTTATTTAAAAATAAATAGAATTATATTTCTAGTTCAAAACTAGTTCATTTCGATAAAAATCTATTTTTATCTTTTCAAATATGGAGTTTTTCATCCCAATTCTTTCTAAATCATTTCTTATGATTTTACACAAATTATTACTATTTTTAATAATTTTGTCGAGGCCTGTACAGTCGATTTCCATCAACGGCCATCGAACTGCACTTACAGCGACCTTTTTCAAATTTGATTTGGACGTAACTCCAAATCCAACCGTTAGATTTCAAATTTCTAATATTCGTTAGAAAGCTCTTTTCGATACGAACCCAACGGTTCCGGTTTTAGGAGAATCCGACGGTCGGATCTCCCGTAATGTCCGTTTGAAATAAATGGTCGAAATTCACGAACTGCCGCGGCGCGGCGCGTTCTATTCAGGCCATTATATTATATATATAATATATATAATATATACTTCGTCGATTTCTATTTAAAACGAATTATATAAATAGTTTTAAAATCGTTTCAAAAGCAATTTCAACTTTCTTTTCAATTCAAATCAAAATTGAATTCTTCTTTATAAATTCGTTTTAAAATTCATTTCTATTCAATTCAAATTTTAATTCAATTTGAATTCGTTTTCAATTCAATTCATTTCAAAATCGTTTTCAATTCAATTCATTTCGAAATCGTTTTCAATTCAATTCATTTCGAAATCGTTTTCAATTCAATTCATTTCGATATCGTTTTCAATTCAATTCATTTCGAAATCGTTTTCAATTCAATTCATTTCGAAATCGTTTTCAATTCAATTCATTTCGATATCGTTAAAATCGATATAAATATCGTTCACGTCAAAATGGCGTCAATCTAATCAACACGGCTTCATAAATTTCTATTTTCAAATATTCTATTTCAAATATTTCTTTTTTTTTCAAATAGTTGTTATTATCAAAATATTTCGTTCAACACATGACCAATCTCAATGGATGAGTACTGTCAACACATGAACCTTTATTTTATATTGATAAAGATGTAAATTTTATTACTAAAATATGTAAATTTTATTACTAAAATATGTAAATTTTATTACTAAAATATTTCGTTCAACACATGACCAATCTCAATGGATGAGTACTGTCAACACATGAACCTTTATTTTATATTGATAAAGATGTAAATTTTATTACTAAAATATTTCGTTCAACACATGACCAATCTCAATGGATGAGTACTGTCAACACATGAACCTTTATTTTATATTGATAAAGATGTAAATTTTATTACTAAAGTATTTCGTTCAACACATGACCAATCTCAATGGATGAGTACTGTCAACACATGAACCTTTATTTTATATTGATAAAGATGTAAATTTTATTACTAAAATATTTCGTTCAACACATGACCAATCTCAATGGATGAGTACTGTCAACACATGAACCTTTATTTTATATTGATCTTTATTTTCTAAATTGGAATGAGGCCCAATCAATTACCATATAATGTTAATTATATGGATTTTCATACATTACACACATCTAATAGCATTGAAAAATAATCAACCATCAACCAAAGTGCACTACACTGTATAAGCATCAAATATAGATATCTAACGCTTAAAACAGCCTGTCAATCAATCGATCGACATATTTAATCAATCAGGATGAGTGAACTTCAAATTTCATCCCAACACCCGTGTGGGGTTTCAAACAGTCAAACACAGATTTTATTTGTGCAGTTGGGCGATGTGTAAAATTTATCGTCCCAATCAATGTCCTTCAAATAGGTGTACATAAACAAACCGTCCGGTTTGTAAATGAATATTTATTTATCCACATTCACGTTAAAAATTATATTTTTAACGATAAAACATTTTATTCAACCTATGAATATTCTATTCAGTTCATTTATTCAATAAAATGATATTTTTATTTTTCTAACATATTTTAGAAAATTTCGGCGGCATAACGGCACGATACTAGAAACGGGACAAGGCCTAGCCTTATCCCCGGTCTAGTGAAGGCCCACGCCATTCACACATCAATCAATCCATTCCATTGCACCAAACAATTCAAATTCAATCAAATCATCTAACTAATTTATGTAACCAAACAAACAAACAAGTCCATGGTCTGTGGACGATTGTGTCGGGTGCTACTAAGCACCGTCTGCATCCTAGTATATATATATATATAACTAGAGAAAAGAAAGTGGAAGGTGAGAAATTCTCACAGAAAGCTATCCAAGCTCCACGGCACTTCATTGATAGAAATCTTCATCGCTATCGCATCTTCGTCATCTTCGTTGCCCGTAGCCACTACATATGTAAAAATCGAATTTTTACTATGCTATTCAATATATAAAAATCATATTTTTATTTCGCTATTTAATATATAAAAATCATATTTTTACTTCGATGTTCAATATATAAAAATCATATTTTTATTTCGCTATTTAATATATAAAATTCATATTTTTACTTCGATGTTCAATATATAAAAATCATATTTTTACTTCGATGCTCAATATATAAAAATCATATTTTTACTTCGATGTTCAATATATAAAAATCATATTTTTACTTCGATGTTCAATATATAAAAATCATATTTTTACTTCGATGTTATATAGATAAAAATTCTATTTTTATTCAACGGTGTTATTATTTAAAAAAAAAATAAGGCTCCCTTTTTCTTATATAAAAAAAAAAGAGATTTTAATTCAATGTTAATATACTTTAAAAATCAGAAAATAAATTCACTGCTATTTGTAAAAATAAAAAAAAACAAAACAAAAAAAATAAGGGAAAAAAACTCACTGCAAATTCGAGGACTACCTTCCATCTTCATCCCGTAGCAGGAACCCACGCTTCGCAGAAAAGGATCGCCGTCGCACCTCGATGACGATGACCAGAGCTACATCAGGGTGTCCCCCTCCAACCGCCTCGAAGCCTCCTACCCCCACCGAGCTCAACGACGAACTCGCCCCACTGTAGAAGCCAGAATGTGGCTTCGAACGGCCGCCGTTTGAGGCGCGAAATCAGCCTCCACGGTAAAGGAATACTGATCACTTCCATTCAAGTTGTAGATCTCGAAATGCTCTCTTATTTCTGCTTTATAAGATTAGCGAAATGATTTGCGGATTAAACGATTTTGATGGAAGAATTTTCGGGCGATTCTGGCCCTTAATTTTTGCAGCGGCGGCTTGGATGTTGAATGAGGGCTTGGGGATATTTTCTAGGGTTATATAATATTTAAATAATATTATTTAATTCAAAAAGTAGGGTTTTGCATACGAACTCTAAACCAAACCCAACGACTGTCGCCCCTAGCTAATTACCCCCATTCCGAACACAATGAGATAGGTCCCGCAAGCTGATTCGACTGTTTCGATCAGTTTTCGCTGAAATCAACATATAACTCTATATATTGAATTTGAACACGCATTTCAATTTACTGGGGTCACATACTAACTAGAAAAATTCCCGAAAAATATTTTCTAGCTTCGTATTGACGATACGGTCCTAACAAAACTAGTTTCGTCAAATTCTGAGACCGTTTGAAAAATGGCCATTTTCCAGTCGATTAAAATCAACTGAAACTGGTCAAACGCGTTTTCCTTTGCCACGCTCACATATTGATTTGAAAAATTATGAAATTTGGAATCTAGCAATAACTTTACATCACGGACCCAACAAAAGTGGTTTCGTCGAAATCCGAGGTCGTTTGCAAAATTCCCATTTTTAAGGGCCTGAATTCCATAGCGACTATTCAGAATTTTCAACTGGACATAACTTTTGATTCCCGCTATGAAATCTTGATTTTTCGGATTCGATAGAAAGATATTATCAATTAGATCCTATCATTTTTGGTTTCACTAAAATCCGGATTTTTTTGCACCCGGTACATTCAATTGAAGTTTGAAATCGAATTATCGAACTACCGCGCCATTTTCAATTCTATTTATAATTATATATAAATATTTATATTCCAACGGCGACGCGTATAAATATATACGTTCGAATTATATTCAAAATAAATTTCTCGTCGATATTATTTAAAATAATTCATTTTAAATAATCAATATTCGCTAAAATTGCCAAAATAAAAATTTTAAACTGGCCCAGATTTTCGGGTTGTTACACTTTTAAATTTTGATTCATAAATAAAATAAAGTTTGGATCTTATATTCTGATACATGAAAACTTGACACCAAATTATATGTTATTATTAGATGCGTTGACATGAAAACTTGACACCAAATTATATGTAGTTATTAGATGCGTTGACATGAAAACTTGACATCAGATTTATGTGTTATCATATTTTTGGACCGTTCATGAAAGTAGGAAAATTATCATATTTTTTAGCACAGTTGTGAAAATAGAAAAATTATCTTATTTTTAGCGTATTCATGAAACTAGAATAATAAACATATTTTGGCGTCTTAGTTGAAATATGAAATTAAGATTATTTTTACCATATGTTTAGAAATAGGAAACAAAATATGTGAACACCTTTATTTACATTTATTTGTGTAAATAAAAAAGAACGAAACTTGTGAACATATTTATAGGGGAAAACTTTGTTTACATTTTCTATGTAAATAAAATGAACATATTTGTAGTGAAAACTTTATTTACATTTTCTATGTAAATAAAATGAACATATTTGTAGTGAAAACTTTATTTGCATTTTCTATGTAAATGAAATGAACATATTTGTAGTGAAAACTTTAATTGCATTTTCTATGTAAATAAAATGAACATATTTGTAGTGAAAATTTTATTTACATTTTCTATGTAAATAAAATGAACATATTTGTAGTGAAAACTTTATTTACATTTTCTATGTGAATAAAAGGAACATATTTATAGTGAAAACTTTATCTACATTTAGTGTAAATATATAGAAAAAGAAAACTTTATTTACATGTAGTGTAAATAAACATATATAGAAAAAGAAAACTTTATTTACATTTAGTGTAAATAAACATATAAAGAAAAAGAATACATTTATTTACATTTAGTGTAAATAAAACATGTAAAGAGAAAGAATAATTTATAACATCTAGAGTAAATAAAACATGATATAAGAAAAGGGGCATTTTATTTACATTTAGTGTAAATAAAAATATGTCATAGAACATTTTTAGTTTGCATTTTTAGATGTAAACAAAAAATAGAAAAGAATTACACTTTTTATTTGCAAAGTAGTTGCAAATAAAAGGTATGAAATAAAAAGTACGCTTTTATTCACTTTTTAGATGTGAATAAAGATACGAATATAAAAAGTGAAAATTTATTTACATTTTAGTTGTGAATAAAAATATAGAAGTGCATTTTTTATTTGCCTTTTTATATGCAAATAAAACCCATAGAAAAAGAAGTACATTTTTATTTGCCTTTTTATATGCAAATAAAAACCATAGAAAAAGTACATTTTTATTTGCAAGTTAGTTGCAAATACAAACCATGAAGTTATAGAGCACAATTTTATTTGCAATTTAGTTGTAAATAAAAACATGATTATAAAAAGTTGACATTTTTATTTATATTTTAGATATAAATAAAAACATGAATATGAAAAGTACATTTTTATTCACATTGTAGTTGTGAATAAAAATATGAATTGAAAAGGTGCATTTTTATTTACATTTTAGATGTAAATAAAAACATAGAAATCAAAGTGAACCGTGTATTTACATGTTAGTTGTAAATAAACACATGGATTTAAAAAGTGATATTTGAAGTTACATCTTTGATGTAAATCAACAAGTTACATTTTAGATGAAAATAATAAGAAATGAAGCAACATCTTTATTTACATTTTAGATGTAAATAAAAAGAATAAATTTAAAGTAATATATTTATTTACAATTTAGATGTAAATAAAGAATAGAGTCAAAGTTACATTTTTATTTACATTCTAGGAGTAAATAAAAAGATTAGATTAAAAGAAAGATTTTAAATTTACATTTTAGATGTAACGACCCGGAAATCCGTACCTTTTGAATCGACAATAATCCACACATGTTTAAGTCAAAACTGTACGTATTTACAGATTGTTAAATGACGATCCACATCTTTAACCGTTATAGTAAAAAATGTAGAAAATCAAGGGATTAATTTAGAATTAGAAAGAAAGAAAAAAAACAAGCACAGAATCTCGCAACGGAATGAACAAAATATAATAATCAAATATCAGTTCATGAAGCTGTTTAAAATAAACATTTGATCATTTTACAACATCTATCAGAGTTATACATTATCATTAGAATTACACAATTTATATACATAACCGATAATACAGAATAATGCAGCAGAATAGTAGTGGGATACAATAGTAATAATAGTATACCATCTTCGTCTTCATCCTTCAGAAGATAAGCTTTGAAACTGGGATGCTCAAGTCTGACCCATGCGTAATAGCATGAAAATAAAACAAGCTCGGATCAGGCAAAAATATTCTCATCTAAGTCAAATCGACATCATATGAACAGGTCAAATCGACATCATATGAACATACACAAACACATAACTCAAGAGACGTTACGGGAAATTCCATCTCCTAAGGATCCGTCAAACTAGATACTATATAATATAATTTCGCTATTATACTAGTGTTTGTTCACAAATACTTGTCAGAAAAATAGCGTAAGCGGGGTTACATTGATTACCCTTACACAGTTTATAAGCACATGGTCTATGCAGGTCCTGTAACACAACCAGTAAAACGTCGGTATCCAGTGAGTCCCCTATAGACCTACGCCAAAAATCAAAATCGTAGTTGTCTCGCTAAGGATAAACGTATGACAAGGCACATGAGGCAATACCCAAAGTAGTATGCTACTAGTTTGCCTGATCATGGCTGGTGGTTACCCCTAACGGCCCACCGTAGACATCCGCCCCATATCGAATCAAAGGGAAATACCTCCCATCAAGGGTGCGCACCCACAAAACAACAACAACAAAATAGTAATAGTATGGACCCGAGGCCCAGGAAAATTGAAGAGCAGATGTCCACTAAGAGGTAGTCAAGCCTCATTTGGTCTGGCACGGCTCCTGTTTTAGTCATTTCAAATCGACACAAGTGTCGGGGTCATCCATTATCGTTCACTTTCTTCAATCCAGTAATCGCCTCCAAATTCATCCTACTTCATTTCTGGAACTCCACCGCGTACACAGTTGTTAAAGTGGTTCCAACATTGACAGATAGTATGTCAATAAGAGGTCCCGGTCTCTTTAACAACAAAACTTCATGTTACACACCGATTGGTATTTTATATTTCGAAAGTGAATCGTTATGATATCAAAATATCATAATCATCTAAACAAATTTTTTTTTCTTTGAAATATCATATTTTTTTAATCACTATAATATTTACTTTCAAATTTCATATTCACTTTGAGATAAATTTCAATTTCAACAACTGGTTATAACTTCAATTAACCACATTTCATTCGAATCGTTCAATTTACTTCAGAAATAGTTTTGAATTCATTTCTGATCTTAACATCAAAATAATCATATTTACTTTTAAATCAGAGATTTAAATGTAAACAATTTCCACTTCTAAAACAGTTTATAAGTTTGAAATAGTTTTGGGGTTTAAATAATTTTTTTTAATAATTTTTAAATAGTTAAGAGATTTGGAATAGTTTGGAAATCAAAACAGCTTGAGTATTGGAAATAGTTTTATATATATTAAAATATTTTATAAAATAATCTATTTTTTAAATATATAGAAAAATAGGTTTTGGAAACAATTTATATAGAATACTCCATATATCGAAGTAATAAATTTCATAAAATAGTTTATATATAAACTTGTTTATATATAAACTTGTTTATATATAAATAATTTCTAATCAACTGTTTCTTTCCATTTCCAATAAATCTGAACCTAATTTCAAAACTCAAAACAAGCCAAATCGATTTCCAATATCTAGTCCAAATTTCAAATAACAAATTTTAGATCATTTCAATTTGAATTTTATTTCAATGTTTAAATAAAGATTTAAGCCTTTGAAATTATTCAATTTCAGTTCAAATTTCAAATAACAAATTTTAGACCATTTCAATTTGAATTTTATTTCAAAGTTTAAATAAAGATTTAAACCTTTGAAATAATTCAATTTCAGTTCAAATTTCAAATAACAAATTTTAGATCATTTCAATTTGAATTTTATTTCAAAGTTTAAATAAAGATTTAAACCTTTGAAATAATTCAATTTCAGTTCAAATTTCAAATAACAAATTTTAGATCATTTCAATTTGAATTTTATTTCAAAGTTTAAATAAAGATTTAAACCTTTGAAATAATTCAATTTCAGTTCAAATTTCAAATAACAAATTTTAGATCATTTCAATTTGAATTTTATTTCAAAGTTTAAATAAAGATTTAAACCTTTGAAATAATTCAATTTCAGTTCAAATTTCAAATAACAAATTTTAGACCATTTCAATTTGAATTTTATTTCAAAGTTTAAATAAAGATTTAAACCTTTGAAATAATTCAATTTCAGTTCAAATTTCAAATAACAAATTTTAGATCATTTCAATTTGAATTTTATTTCAAAGTTTAAATAAAGATTTAAACCTTTGAAATAATTCAATTTCAGTTCAAATTTCAAATAATAAATTTTAGACCATTTCAATTTGAATTTTATTTCAAAGTTTAAATAAAGAATTAAACCTTTGAAATAATTCAATTTCAGTTCAAATTTCAAATTACAAAATTTATATCATTTCAATTTGAATTTTATTTCAAAGTTTAAATAAAGATTTAAACCTTTGAAATAATTCAATTTCAGTTCAAATTTCAAATAACAAATTTTTGATCATTTCAATTTGAATTTTATTTCAAAGTTTAAATAAAGATTTAAACCTTTGAAATAATTCAATTTCAACATTTGAATATAATTCAATTTCGATATTTCAATATATTTCACTTTCGACATTTCAATATATTTCACTTTCGACATTTCAATATAATTCACTTTGGGGTTGATTGTTTATGATGATGCCCGCAACATTCAAGGTGATAACACTGATATCAAAATATAGACAACATCCATACAGTTCAAGTATATCCATAAATAAACATCCATCACAATCATCATCCAAAACAGTTCAATTTGCCATAATTAACTGATTATATATGTCGGGGTTTAACTAGCAATTTAATTCAAAAATAAACTAACTGTCAGTTCAATTTCTACAGTTTAATTTGATGTCCATTTAAAATATCAACCAATAAACAAATAATCAAATCAATCACATATTTCAATTTCACAAAAATGTGAATATTTTGCAGTGTGAGAAAACTCACATTGGGTTCCACTCCGTCGGTTCTGAAAGGTAGAATTTTATTTGGTGTTAACGACTCGTTTTAATAGAATTAAACAGAAGTTTAATTTTATTAAAAATTCCAGATGCTTATGAATTTGTCTGGGTTTGTTCCATGTTGTAGAGTTCACTGTTGCGAATCCAACGCAACTGAAATTGTCCAAATCTGTTTTCGTATGGAGGAGATATTATTTTTACAAGATTGAATGCATATTATAATAATTAAAATTATTATTTACACCTTAATCACCTTATTATCCTTAATGCCCCTTCTTCCCCAATTATTTTCCAACGTCCTGCAGTATTTTTCATGGCCATTCATTGCATTTCCTCCAACCCGTTCTGCTTCTCTACTCCCCCTAAAATCAAACTAAATTCTCCATTATCTTTCTCTCCATCTCCTCTTTCTTCCCAAACCAATTTCATCAATCACGCACCCCCTCGTGAAACGCGTCGTCCAGGCAGTAGTCCAGCCTATAGGGTGTCGCACCACCCACCGATGCACCATAACCCACAAAATCGTGCCAACCCGTGCCACTCACTTCCCTGGACATGCCCGTACCCTTGAAATCCCCTCCGTCGTAACCAAATAGAAACCATCGACAACCCTAGCATCACGTTGGAGAAAACCGCACCCACCATAAATGAATCGCACCAAAAACTGATAGTACCAGCTCGAAGCTCTAGCATCACCGAGTCCGATGGATCTGACCTCATCAAATTTCGTGAAGTTTTGAGCTCGATTCAATTCCTTGAACATTTGGTTTGTGGCGGCCTCTTTATCTCGATTTACAGAAGACTGAATTTGGTTATAACGGTGAAGGGAGATATTTATATAGAAGGGGATAAGATATTTTCATATTTATAATCAATTATATTCATGAATTTTCTTCACTATGAAGTTAAACTCCTAGAACCTCTAATGAACCCCAACGACTGACGTTCCAAACCAATTACCCCCATTCCGGCCATAATGGAATATGTTTCGTAAGCCAGTTCGATCATTATGATTTATTTTCATCAAAATAAAAATATAAATCAGTATATATTAAATTTAAACGCACATTTTAAATTACCGGGGCCACATACTGACTCTAAAAATTCCCGAAAAATAAATATAGCTATGTTTTGACGATATGGTCGCAACAAAACTAATTTCGTCGAATTCTGAGCCCGCTTGAAAAATGGTCATTTTCTTTTCGACCCAATTTCAAACTAAATCTACCAACCACATTTATATTCACTGCGCTCACATATTAACTCCAAAAATTATAGAAAAATAAATCTAGCTATGTTTTGACGATACAGTCCTAACAAAAGTAGTTTCATCAAAAACAGAGGTCGTTTGCAAAATGGCTATTTTTAAGGGCTATATATTATATTAAAATATATATAAATTCTACAGTGACTTTTCTGAATTTTATACTGGACATAACTTCCATTTTATAAAGTGAAATCTCAGTTTCTTACATTCGTTAGAAAGATATGGTTAAACAGATTCAAATATTTCCAGTTTTACTGAAATCTGATTTATTTTGAATCCTGTACATTCATTTGAAATTTAAAATTGAATTTTCAAACTACCGCGCCATTTCGGGCTCGTTATATAATTAAAATAAATTTATATGTTCTAACTTCGATTAAACTAAATTTTAAATTGTTACTATTTAAAATAATCATTTTAAAATATTCATAATTCATTAAAATGACTAAAATAAATTTTTTGAACTAGTTCTGAAAATCAGGGTCTTCACATTAGATGTAATCAAAAGATAGAATTTAATATTATGATTTATTGTCAAAATAAAGACAATAAAAAGAATGGAATTAAAAGAAGCATTTTTATTGTCATTTTAGGAGCAAAAAAAAGTAGAAAAAAGAGCGATATTTTTATTGTCATTTTATATGCGATAAAAAAAGATAGATCTTAATAGTTGAAATCGGCAAACGATTTATATATATATATATAAATTAAAATCAAACGAATCGTGCTGCTGCAGTTCGCGTTTTGAAATCGTAACTTTAAACGATTATACCGAATGATCTGACCATCGGATTTTCCCAAAACTGGAACCGGTAGGACCGCTTTGGGAAGATCTTTCCAACGATATAATTTTTTCTTAAAATCCAACAGTTAGATTTCAAGATAAGTGTAAATCAAATTTCGATAAGAACAGCGCCAGGGCCCCCGATTGACCCGAAGCGTCGTTAGATTAATAATGGCTATTTTTATATATATAAAAATAATAATAAATCGTTATTAAATACTATTAACGATATGAAATGGTTTTAAACTATATTTATGTGAGGATCATTTGAAAGGACCGAGTTCAATCTCATTTCAAATGATTATACGACGATCTAAGTCGAAGAGTTGAAGGCGGTGGTTGAAGACCGACGATCTTTATGTCGGAGGGATGAGTTACCACTGACGCCTATGATTGGAGTAGCTACCTTGAAGGGGCTATAGTTGTGGCCGTCCAGACGTAGTGTTGATTGTTCGGATATGCGAGGTATAAGGTGCCTCCGGTTTCGTTCAGACCCAGAACAGACTTGTAAATGGATTGTATGTCTGACGTTGTATTCCTTTATACTGTATTCATTAATCTCTGCCAAATATATATATCTGTTTGGTGGTTGACACCCTCCTCTAAGACGCATGGGCTTAGAGGTTATATATTGGCAGAAATCAATGGTATGGTATGGATTGACAATGTGGCATGCCAAGATGCATGGATCAAGGCTTTTGTTGAAAAGCAGGCCTTGTGGGATGATCAAAGCATAGCGTATTTAGGTGTAGCTTTGTGTATAGCATGACTTCGCGAGCCTCACACCCCGGTATGAGTCAAAAACTGTGATTAGGACTGCAGGGAGTGCACACGTTTCTTTCTAGCTAGAAGTGATGTCAGCGACCTACCGGCCCTGACATTTTTACTTATGTTGTTGATGGATTGAGGCGCCTCGGGATTATAGGCCAGAAGTGGTCATATGGAGGTCCAAAGGGACCGGGAAGCGTGTGTTCAGAAATTGCCAATCCACTTTCGACAGGTGTGGACCGGCCCTGAAGATCTAAGGGTTCACTGCGGGGGATCTTGAGGCATTTGCTAGAGTGTCTCGAATCAGAGAGGATGGTCCCTAGCCTCGACTCATGATGGAAATCCAATTTCCAATATGACCTTGTGGTTTTGATTGTAGAACTAGTATAGCGACATAGTAGGATGGGGTATTATGCCGTCTATGATTGATACATTATGATTGAAATGTTTTTGAAAAATATGTACCCATATATACACACACTAATATTAAATGTGTTTCTATCGTATCAAGCATCTTTTGACCATTATAAGGTAAAACCGTGTAATAACCCGGAAATCTGGGCCAATTTAAAATTTTTATTTTGGCAATTTTAGCGAATTTTGATTATTTAAAATGAATTATTTTAAATAATAACGATTAGAAATTTATTTTCGAATAGAATTAGAACGTATATATTTATATACGTCGTCGTTAGAATATAAATAATTAATGATAATTATAAAAGGAATTGAAAATGGCGCGGTAGTTCGAAAATTCGATTTCAAAATTCAAATGAATGTACCGGGTTCAAAACAAACCGGATTTTAGCGAAACCAAAAATATTTGAATCTATTTGAAAATATCTTTCCAACGAATCCGAAAAATTGAAATTTCATAGCGGGAATCAAAAGATATGCCCAGTTGAAAATTTAGAATAGTCGCTATGGAATTCTGGTCCTTAAAAATGGAAATTTTGCAAACGACCTCGGTTTTCGACGAAACCACTTTTGTTGGATCCGTGATGTCAAATTATTGCTAGATTTCAATTTTCGTAATTTTTCGAATCAATATGTGAGCGTGGCAAAGGAAAACGCGTTTGACCAGTTTTAGTTGATTTTTAATCGACTGGAAAATGACCATTTTTCTAACGGTCTCAGAACTCGATGAAATTAGTTTTTTAGGACCGTATCGTCAATACGAAGCTAGAAAGTATTTTTCTGGGATTTTTTTGAGTTAGTATGGCCCCGGTAAATTGAAATGCGCGTTCAAATTCAATATATAGAGTCATATTTTGATTTTGACGAAAACTGATCGAAACGATCGAATTAGCTTGCGATGCATATTCTATTGTGTTCGGAATGGGGGTAATTAGCTATGTACGACAGGCGGTGGGTTTTGTTTTGAGTTCGAATGAAAAAGTTACTTTTTAGAAATAAAATAAAATAAAATATATAAATTTACATATAGGCCCCCCCATTCTCTTTTCTCTCCTCCCCGTCATTTAACAGAGAAATAAAAAAATCGATCGAGCTTCAGACCTAACCGCCGCCCCCCTGGACTTCGCCGCCACCACGCTGTACCCCCCCTAGCGATCGCCACCCTCCCCTTACCTCCCTCCTCTCCTCCGATGTCCCCCCCCCCCTCGACGTGGAAAAAGAAAACCCCCGTGAATCCAGACCTCGCGCGAGCCCTAGACCCCCCTCCAGCACCGAAGCCGCCGCCGAAGCCCTAGCGCCACCCCCTACGACTGTAGCAACGCCATCTCCCCCAATCCCGATCCCAAACGTGTGTTTTTATTTATTTTCATTTATTTTTATTTATTTTTATTTAGTTATGTGTTAAAAACATGGTTTTTATATGAAATACCTTGTTGTAGAAAATCAGATTTTTATAGGAATCAAATTAGGTTAAAAATCAGATTTTTTATACGAAATACATTAGAGTGGAAAAAATTTGATTTTTATTGCTAGGAACCAATGATTTTTATGTTGTTAAACATAGAAAGCTATGATTTTTACAATATGTATAAATCGAAAAAAACTCGGATTTTTAATATATATTTAGCGATGTAAAAGAAGTGATTATTACTTTGCAAAAGAAATGATTTTTAAAATCTAAATAGCGAAATAAAAAAAATACGATTTTTATATTATATAGATAGTAAAGATTTGATCTTTACTATATGAACCGCGGTATAAAAATAGAAATTTTATCTATATAGTAGCGATGCAAAATAGAATTTTTATCCATGTAGTAGCGGTATAAAAATGTGATTTTTATATACATAGCAACAATATAAAAATGTGATTTTTATATATGTAGTGGCTACGGACAATGAAAGTGATAAAAGGCGAGCACAACGAAGATTTCTACATAAGAAGAGTCGTGGCTTTTGGTTTAGCTTGGGTGAGAACTTCTCACTTTAAATTTTCTTTTCTAGTTAAAATATATACTAGGATGCAGACGGTGCTTAGCAGCACCCGACACCCGTCGTCCACAGACCATGGATGGCTTGTATGTTTGATTGTTTGATGTATTGTGAAAATTGATTGTGTGATGGGAAATGAAATAAAATATTTATATAGTTAAAAATATTTTATCGTTAAAAATATAATTTTTAACGGGTGTGTGAATAAATAAAAATCTGTGTTTGTTGATTTGAAACCCCACATGGGTATGGGGATAAAATACGGCATACACTAATCCCGATAATTAGTTGTATGTCGATCGATTGATTGACAGCCTGTTATAAGCATTAAATATCTATATTTGATGCTTATGCAGTTGTGTAGTGCACTTTGGATGATGGTTGATTATATATCGTTGCTGTTATATACATGTGTTGTATGGAATCCATATAATTAACATTATATGGTAATTGATTGGGCCTCATTCCAATTGGGGAAATAAAGAATATTATAAAATAAAGATTCATGTGTTGAATAGAATAAATAGTCATGTGTAGACGATGCTCATGTGTTGAGAATATTCATGTGTTGAAATTTATCATGTGTTGAGTAAAATATTTTAACAATAAAATTTACATCTTTATCATATTTAAGATTAGGAACTAACTGGAAACTAGATAAGAGGAGTGGTTTCCCGGGTATTAATCTGATGATTGGTTTCGACCTTCGGGGTTAATACTTAGGGAATCATTCTCTTACTACTTTACGGTTGGAGTCTGATTTAAAAATCAAACGATAGATACCATAATTTTATAAAATATATTAAATAACAAAAATAGTCATGTGTTGACAGTGCTCATGTGTTGAGAATATTCATGTGTGGAAAGAAATAAAGATTCATGTGTTGAATAGGATAAATATTCATTTGTTGAATAGAATAACGAATTTATTGAAATATATAAAGCCGTGTTGATTAGAGACGCGCCATTTTGACGTGAGCGATATTTATATCGATTATATTCGATTTTAAAATAATTATAGAAGAAGAAGTGATTTCAAAATATAACGTTTTGAAAATATTATCATTTGTATATCGATAATGTGGAATATTCAATTTCGATTTGAAATTTGATATGAAGTTGAAATCGTTTCGAAAACGAATTTAAAACGATTTATAAAATACGTTTTGAACTGAAATTGACGAAATATATATAATATATATTATATATATAATGGCCTGAATAGAACGCGTCGCGCTGCGGCAGTTCGTAAATTTCGACCATTGACTTCGAATGGATATTACGGGAGATCCGACCGTCGGATTCTCCTGAAACCGGAACCGTTAGGTTCGTATCGAAAAGAGATTTCCAATGAATATTAGAAATTTGAAATCTAACGGTTGGATTTGGAATTATCTCCAAATCAAATTTGGAAAACGTCGTTGTAAGTGCAGTTCGATGTCCGTCGATGGAAATCGACTGTACGGGCCTTGATAAAATTATTAAAAATATCAATAATTTGTGTAAAATCATAAGAAATGATTTGGGAAAATTTGGGCTGAAAAACTCCATATTTGAAAAGATAAAGATAGATTTTTATCAAAATGAACTAGTTTTGAACTAGAATAAAAATCAATTTATTTTTTTGAAATAAATAAATTGAATTTGAAAGTGGTTTTAAAAATAATCAGAATTACCAATTTACGAATTGAAATGGATTTGAATCGAAATTATCTTCGGAATATTTCGATGTTGGGTTTCGTGATTATACAGATATGGTTGTGGAAATTTGAAAGATATATTTTATATCGTTATTTCCAATACGATATTTGTTGGTTTCAGAATTTGTTATTGAATATAAACCGGTATATTTTCTATTCAGAGCCTTGTATTTAATATCAAACATGATTTGGGTTTGTCGTGGACGGTATCTTCATTAACACCGTTCTTAAGCCCAGTTGAGAAAAAGATTGAATCTTTCTATTAGATTTAATGAAGTGTACCAATTAAATGATATTTAATTGGAATTGAATTTAAATTGGTTCTTGGGTTTATCGTGAGCGGTGTTTTGAATAACACCTGATCTTTGACCCGATTAACAATAGAATGTGATTTTGGGTTTATCGTGAATCGTGTTTTAGATGACATTGGTTCTTTAACCCAGTTAAAGGTAGGATATTGATATGTGGGAAGATTAAAACTAAGTGGAGTTTTAATGAATCTTTAATTTAAATTATCAAAATTGGAAAGTGATCGGGAATGGAGTATCACCAGTTTTGCTCCAAAGCGATAGTTAAATCTTTAATTAGATTTGAACGTGAAATGGTAATTAACTTTACCGATAGCACCGTGGTGTTAGATATGGAGTATTACCAGTTTTGCTCCATGGGATAAATAGGTTGGGATTGGGGAATAAAATAAATAATTACTTCGGTGTGGTTCGCTAATCCCGACTAGTTTGGAAAACCATAATATGGTTTGAAATGATATCCAAAGGAGGATTAAAGAATAAATTTAGAAGAATTGATCTTGGATAAAATTAATGGGAACCTTTCCCTAAAAATGTGAATTTTTGAATAAAAGAATATTCTGAGTTGGAATGAGGCGTATGTTGTGTTTGTGTAACACGTGTTTATTATATACGCGAGTTATTCGGAAAGGCCGGGTTTATACCCATTCTGAATAACCGATTCGACGACAAGTCGAAGATGAAGACGGCGGTTGAAGACCGGAAGCCTTCACATCGTTTGGGTGATTGCTGATGATCTCGATTGGGCTGTGCACCCAAGATGAGGGAAACAGTTGGTGATCGTCTAGACGTACTTGGAGATCGATGGATATGCGAGGAAAGTGCCTCCGGTTTCGTTCAGACCTAGAACGAACTTGTAAATGGACTGTGTGTCTGACATTGGATTTTATTCTGTGATGATTGATCTCTATTAAATATACATCTGTTTGGCGACGGAGAATTTATTCTCTTGCTTAACGCCCTTCTCTGAGACGTACGAGCTCAGAGGTTGTATATCGATGGACATCAGTCGCATGGAGTGAACTGCCTGTGTGGCACGCCTAAGTGACAATTGATCAAGGCTTCTGTTGAAAAGCAAAGTCTTGTGGTTGATGATCAAAGCACGGCCTGTGTGGCGTAGCTTTGTGTATGACATTAATTCGCGAGCCTCACACCTCGGTATGAGTCAAAAAAGGGATAAGGACCCAAGGAGTGCACGACGTTTCTTTCTAGCCAGTGGTGGTGTCAGTGCTTAAACTGGCTGACATTTATATACTTTTCACCTGTGTGGTTGTTGGAATGCGAGGCGCCTCGGATTTAGGTCCTATAGGACCGGGAAACATATGTTCAGGAATTGCCAATCCTCAAAAGTAAGATAGGACCGGCCTTGGAGTTTCCAAAGGATCATAGTGGGGTCCTGAGACATTTTCTAGAGTGTCTCGAATCGGAGAGGAGCTTGCCCCTTGCCTCGACTCATGACAGAAATCCAATTTCCAATACGTGACTTGTGGTTTTATTTGTAGAGCCTAGTATGGCGACATGATAGATGGTACCCATGCCGCCTATGATTGATATTTATGATTGAAATTGTTTTGAAACTATACACTTATAATAGTATCAAATGATTTGTTTTAAACGTACCAAGCATGTTTGGCTATTATAAGGGAAAACCCTATCCTCCGGCTTGCGTTGCATTGTGTGATGGGACCTGGGTCTTATAATAGCTTCATTTTTCGAAAAAGCATTGCGTTGTTTATTCTAAGCACTGGTATTCTTGGGAGGAAACCCGTTCCGTGTTATACGGCGTGGTCCCTTGAATTACTCTCTTTTAAAGTAAAGTTTTAAATAACTGTTTTAGTTCTCACACCAGTCACATGACTAACCTGGAGTTTATTGTTTTAACCTAAACTCTGGGTGCCCTTATTTTTGACACGGGCAGCTAGTAGTTTTGGTTTTGCAGATTTATATTCACAGGATCATGATTTACAGCTGGAACGATGCTCGGAAAGCTTTGTATCCGTGTATTACTTTCAGTTGTGTTTTGTATTATTTCTCCGCTGCTATGTAATTTATTGTAATCTCTGATATTTTCTGTGTAATATTTATTCATACTCTGTAACATACCGTCTTTCTTCCCGGTTTTCGCCGGTAATTAAACCAACTTAAACCGTTTACAAAGTCGGATTGTTATGGGTACAGGACTTATTGCTATTGATGCGATGATCCCTATAGGACGCGGCCAGCGAGAATTAATTATTGGGGACAGACAGACCGGCAAAACAGCAGTAGCCACAGATACGATTCTCAATCAAAAAGGGAAAAATGTAATCTGTGTTTATGTAGCTATTGGTCAAAAAGCATCTTCTGTGGCTCAGGTAGTGACTAATTTCCAGGAACGGGGGGCAATGGAATATACTATTGTGGTAGCCGAAACCGCGGACTCACCTGCTACATTACAATACCTTGCTCCTTATACAGGTGCGGCTTTAGCTGAATATTTTATGTATCGTGAACGCCATACCTTAATAATTTATGATGATCTCTCCAAACAAGCACAAGCTTATCGTCAAATGTCTCTTCTTTTAAGAAGACCTCCTTGTCGTGAAGCTTATCCAGGAGATGTTTTTTATTTGCATTCACGCCTTTTGGAAAGAGCTGCTAAATCAAGTTCCAGTTTAGGTGAAGGGAGTATGACTGCTTTACCAATAGTTGAGACTCAAGCTGGAGATGTTTCGGCTTATATCCCTACTAATGTAATTTCCATTACAGATGGACAAATATTCTTATCTGCCGATTTATTCAATGCGGGAATCCGACCTGCTATTAATGTAGGCATTTCTGTTTCCAGAGTGGGATCCGCAGCTCAAATTAAAGCCATGAAACAAGTAGCTGGCAAATTAAAATTGGAATTAGCTCAATTCGCAGAGTTAGAAGCCTTTGCACAATTCGCTTCTGATTGTGAATTTTAAAATCCTGGGAGATTTTAATTTTTGTTACTGGCATTGAAAATGGTATTTTGAAATGAATTTCAAAATGGAAGTGTTTAAATATGGTTTTGAAAGTGATATAGTATTGAACTCACTTCGATAGCTCGAATTAGATTCCGATGAAGATCATGACATCATCGGTATTCATTTTCGAGTTGTAAGTGATGGATTACTACAAAAGGGATTATTTTTTAACTGTTTCAGAAAAGCAAGTTGTTTTGAATTCCGAAAAGAAATATTTGATTTTGAAAAGCTAAATTATTTAAAATTCCCAGGAAAAGATGGTTTGAATTAAAATCAGTTAAGTAAGTGGAAATTTAACTGGATTAGAATGATATCGAGAAATTTGAATTTGTGTCATAGGAATTCGAAATGGTATTGAATTGATGAGTTAAGAAATTGAAAATCGAGAATGGAACTTTGGTTTAAAATAAAATTCGACTTAGGTATAAACGAATGGTTGTGTTGGAAATAAAAGTGATTTGAGTTTGATTGGGCTAACATTGGTATATGCGAATTGGTAACAGGTGGGAATGATATAATGATATGCCCGACAAAAAGGTACCAGCTTATATTATATATGGGTTTGAGATTTTGATGAGCCGAATTGACAAGCCGCTTGGCTGTTTGATTTTCTTTTGGGTTGGAGAACGCCTAGAGAGGCCAGTTGTAGTTGTACCGATCGACCAGTACAAAGGAGGTGTTGGCGAAATTTGTCGAAAATTTCAGGAGTTAGAATATTTTCAGGATTTTTGAAAATTTTCATTGATAAAAATTAATTAATATTTAATTGAATTAAATTGGTTCAGTTGAAACTAAAGTTAAGAAGTGAACAAATAAGTTCTAACCAGTTAATAGGGTTCATTTTCTACCTTAGCAATTTCGAGGACGAAATTATTTTAAGGAGGGAAGAATGTAATGTCCCGTATTTTTATGCAGTATAATAATTAATTTTATTTAATTATTTAAAATATGGTTTGGTAATTTAAATGATTTAAATTAAAATAACTATTGAATATTTAATTACGGTAATAATTAAATAATATATTTAATTCTGAAATAATCAAAATTAGCTGAAATGGCAATATTATGTGAATTTGGCAAATTCAAAATATATAATTTAGTTTAAAATTGAATTACAATAACGAATATATTTAATTAACGATGGTTGAATGTATAAATTATATTATAATTATAATCGGGCTCGAAATGGCGCTGCAGTTCGTAATTTGACGATTCGAACTTAAAGTGGATATACAGGGTCTGTTTTAAATCGGATTTCTGTGAAACAAGAAACATACGGAGCTGGTCAAGTATATTTTTCTAACGGAAGAGAAAAATCGGGATTTCATTGTGTAGATTTTGATTTATGTCCAAATCAAATTTTAGAAAAGTCGGAATGGAATTCCTTTATAATTTATATCGATTTTTTTATATTTTAAATGGATTTTAAATATAAATCGAATATCGATGTAACACTGGATTTGGAATGTCGAGTTATAAATCCCGATATGGAGTTGTATGATATTCTATTGTGAATATATACGATATTATAAATTTATTTATATTTAATTTAATTATTTTTAAATATATTTAATATTTAAAATGGTTTATTTAGAGCTTTAAAAATAGCCAGTTTTACAAACGACCTCTGTTTTCTACAAAACTAATTTAGTTGGATCCGCAATATTAAATTATTGCTAGATTTCAATTTTCGTGTTTTTTGGAGTTAGTGTGTGGCCGTACGGATTTTTAATGTGAAAAACAGTCAGTATTTTAATGGTTAAAAATATGTTGTTTTTGCAAACAGTGTCGGAAATTGACAAAACCAGTTTTATTGAGTCTGAAATATTATTATGTAGTGGGATATCAAATTTCGTGGATCTCCGGGTTGATATTAAGTCGTGATAGCTTATAACACGTGACATGAATATAATGGATTATAATATATATAAACATCTAACCAAAATATCTCGGAAAATATCTAATCAAAATATCTTGGAAAATATCTCAAATGCCTATCCCTATAAATAATAGTTAACTACCTTCCTTATGACCTAAAATCAAAACATCATCACCAGACAAAATAAGTGAGGCCGCCAGTTTTCTTCGTCTAAAACAAATCGCAACTTTCAAAAATCAAAGGAAATCAAAATAAAATTTCTACAAATCATGAAACCAGTCTAGACGGGTTTCCTGTGTATATCTCTTCGATTTTGTACCCGTTCGGAAGGTTGCGATGGCATTCTACGAGGAGCCAAATTCAACAGTAAAAACTAGGGTTCTCGAGTTCTTGAGATAGAGGCTGCGAGTGATGATTCCGAGGTTGATTTCATGATCTTGGTGGAGTATTACATCAAATAGCAAGTTATGGAAGGGTTCAGTATGAAAATTGTTCGCACTCTGTGTTGTAGTGCATCGTTGATGAGTTGGGGCGATATTCTGGAGGAGACGTTGAGTTTTATCGTTTGGGTATGGGGTAATGCGGATTGTTATGGGGAGTTCAATGGTATCACTAGTTCAAAGTATCATGGTGTACTGACGAGAGCGAGTTCTGGAAGTCTGCAATGACAGACTGTAAGGGACTGATATTGCGTTGTGCTTTTGGGGTAGGAGATGGAGGTGATGATGTATGTGTTTTCAGTTTTGAGGTTCGTGGGTTAGGGAGGGAGTTTGAATGATGGAAATTATCGGCCATGGATGTTAAATGTTTTGGAGTCGCGAAAGGAAAAGGAGAGGAAGGAAGAAAGGGTCAATGGGTTTTTAAATTGTACGTGGGCCAAAGAAGTGAGAGGGTAAGGCCCAAAAAGGAATAAATATTCTAAGTTTTTGTTTAATTTAAATGTATATTTACTTCTTAAAGTCATATCTTTTCCATACGTTATCAGTATCCAACAAAACTGGATCCGATGGGATCGTATGGACGAGGGCTATAACATGGAATTGACTGGGAGTGGATTGGAGCTCGTTTGAATTTATGGTGAAATAAATTGTTTGATCTGAATCAAACAACAGCTTATCGTTAATTAACGATGAACTGCCAAAGTGAGTAAAACTCACCAACTCTACCAGTTCATATTTTTTGTGACGACCCCAAACCCTGTAGGACGGTGGCAAGGGTAATCTTTAGAATATAACACATAAACAGATAACAGCAGAACAAAAATAAATATATACTCCAGATAATGTACAGTAGAATACACTGGATAAACATAATCATCAGAGTTACACAGTATACAGGATCATACTTAGTACAAAATACAGTTCAGCTATACATTTTATAACATATTTTTAGAACTGATAAATGATGATTGATATCTATGTGTTGACTGTTTGATTGAATTGTTGATTAATTGTTTGAGATTATAGATAACAATATATATATATATATATATATAAATTGTTAATCAAATATTGATTCTGTTTATCAGAATATTTCATATTGAAATGAAATTGATGTTAATTATATTGGTTAACATCTATGGATGCAGGTAAACAGGTCGGAGGAATCCAACTGGATTCCTCAACATTTATTTTACTGTTTTTCATATATGGTGATATATGATGTGACGACCCCAAAACCCCGTACGACGGTGTTAAGGGTAATATTTGGAATATAACACATAAACAGATAATAACAGAACAGAAATAAATAAATACACCAGATAATGTACGATAGGATACACTGGATAAACATAACCATTAGAGTTACACATTATACAGGATCATAGTTAGTACAAATACAGTTCAGCTATACATAAATTTCTACAGCGGAAAACAAACATAATATGTACAATAGGAGCTGAACAGCATAAAAAGAGATAAATGATAGAATCCATCTTCAGCTCCAGCTATCCAGAAAGAGCCTGCTAAAACCTGAGTACAAGGCTGCCCGTGTAGAAAGAGGGGCACCCGAGTTTGCAAGTGAAATAAACCATGAGTCAGTCATGGGACTGGTATGAGAAATCTACTTAACATATTTATAATATGGCTAAGCACAGGACCACGCCACTTTCGCGGAACGGGTTTACTCCATTGGATTGCCAGTGCTTTACAACAAGTAAATCTTTTAAACATCGCAATGCTTTTTATAAAAATGAAGTCATTATAAGACTCAGTTCCCATCACACAATGCAACGCAAACCGGAGGATAGAATTTTACCTTATAATGGCCAAAATATGCTTGATATGAATAAAACAAAAGAATTTGATATTATTACTAGTGTTTATATGTTTCAAAAACAATTTCAAATCATAAGTATCAATCATAGACGACATGGGTACCATATATCTTGTCGCCATATATAGGTATACAATCAAAACCGCACAGTCACGTATTTTGAAATTGGATTTCCGTCATGAACCAAGGCAAAAGATAGTCCTTACCGAATTCGAGACTCTCTAGCCCGAGCCTCCGGAACAGCCGCAACTGCCCCTTGGAGCAACAGGGCCGGTCCACTCGATGTGGATTATAGTGCCTGAACAATGCGTTTCCCTGCCCTTTGGGGCGTAAATGAGCCAACGAATGACTCCATCGGTCCCGAATCGACCGATATATCCGAGGTGCCTCGCAACAGCAACAACCACACAGGAGAAAATAATATATATGTCAGCCAGTTTAAGCACTGACACAACCTCTAGCTTGAAAGAAACACATGTCCTTCCTGAGGTCCTCTCCTGTTTCTGGTTCATACCGGGGTGTGAGGCTCGCGAATTCACGTTATACACAAATCTATGCCACACAGGCCGTGCTTTGATCATCAACCACAAGACTTTGCTTTTCAACAGAAGCCTTGATCACTGCATCTTAGCATGCCACACAGGCAATTCATGCCATTTAACTGACGTCTATCAATCACACAGAATGAAATCCAATGTCAGACACACAGTCCATTTACAAGTCCATTCTGGGTCTGAACGAAACCGAAGGCACTGTATACCTTGCATACCCATCGATTTCCAAGCACGTCTTAACGATCACCACTAATTATCTGTATCTTGGGATGCCTCCCAATCGAGACGTTAGTAATCATCCAAACGACGTGAAGCTCTCCAGTCTTCGACCACTGTCTTCATCATCGATTTCTAATCGTCGATTCAGTTATTCAGAATGGGATAAACCCGGTCTTTCTGAGCAACTCGCGTATATAATTAACAAGTGCTACACAAACACAACATACGCCTCATTCCAATTCATCAGTCACTAACCGTAAATTAGTAAGAGAACGATTTTCCAAATATTAACCCCGAAGGCCGAAACCAACATGAGGAAACCATTCGACTTAGCTAACCTTCAGTTAGTTTCTAAATTTCACATTCTTAGGGTAAAGGTTTCCATTATTTTTATCAAAGACAAATTCTTTAGTATAATTTTCATGTGAAACACAGTCAACCATCAAATTTCAAGCAAACCAGGTAAAATTGGTTTATTTCCATTCTATATCGTTTATAATATTTTATAACGATTTATCGCTATTTTTATTTATTTAAAAATAGCCATTTCATTCAAACGACGCTTCAGGCCATAACGCGGCCGTGGCGCTGTTTTTCTTCAGATTTGATTTACACATATCTGAAAATCTAACCGTTGGATCTTCACAAATTTTATATCATTAGAAAGATCTTTTCAAAACGAATCCAACGGTTTCAATTTTGGGAAAATCCGACTGTAGGATCTCCCGGTACAATCATTCGAAGTTTCGATTTCCAAATACGAACTACAGCGTCGTTATTCGATTTAATTATATTTTTATATATATATATATATAAATATAATCGATTCTGGCGCTGTTTTTCTTCAGATTTGAATTAAATATTCCAGACAATTCAACCGTTGGATCTTCACAAAGTGGGTGTTGTTGGAAAGATATTTCCAAGGCGAACCCAACGGTTTCAGTTTCGGGAAAATCCGACGGTCGAATCTCCCGCACTAATCGTTTGAAATCACGGTTTCAAAACACGAACTGCAGCTTCGTTATTCGATATATTTTAATTATATTTATACATATATATAAATATAATCTATTCTTCGATTTCAAAACCATATTCTTTACATACCTTTGATAAAAATGATATTTTTATCCAACAGACATTTATTTCGACACTTCACTATTTTTAACAATTCATGTATAATAAAAAAATGATTTTTATTGTAAAACAATTTATTTCAAAACACGACTATTTTATAAAGTTCATATAGATGATAAAATTATGATTTTTATTATAAAACAATTTATTTCAAAACACGACTATTTTATATAGTTCATAAAGATGGTAAAAATATTATTTTTATTATAAAACAATTTATTTCAAGACATGAATGTCGTTCAACACATGAATTTCTATTCAACACATGAATTTCTATTCAACAAATGAATTTCTATTCAACACACGAATATAGTTTCAACACATGAAAATAATTCTAACACATGAATATTATTGAAAATTTCGGCAACATAACGGCAGGGTAGTTAAAACCGGGACCGTCCCTAGTACGGCTCCTCGCTCTACCTTAAAGCCTCGCAGCTTTTGACAATGGGGATTTCATGCATCTAGTTCGCACGTAGGCGACATGTTTATTTTTTTTTCTTTTCCACAAACTAATCCTATGTGGTTTCAATCAAATAATTCTGAACCACAAACGGGTATTTTTCAACCACAATCGATTAGTTTCAACCACAAACAATTCTAATCAACCATTCGCTATCAACCAATTTTCACACCAATCACAACCAATAAATATCGTCCATG
Source organism: Allium sativum (assembly GCA_030737875.1). NCBI lineage: Eukaryota > Viridiplantae > Streptophyta > Magnoliopsida > Asparagales > Amaryllidaceae > Allium > Allium sativum. Next base: position 930,708,827 of record CM060924.1, on the reverse strand, counting down.
GTTATATAAGTATATTTCACTTCTATTTCAACACATATATAATTTTTACAATGCATATATAACTTATACATCGAACTTACAACTTAGACAACGCTTATACATGAGGTGTACAACGCTTATATAACTCATACATCGACTATATAATTTATACATCGTCGTTTTCCATATCATTTATAATTTAGAAATCTCACATTGGGTTCCACTCCACCAAAAATAGCAGAAGGATCAAAAAAATATGCGGTCTCTTCTATAATGTAGAAGACGTCCACACGAGTCCATTGTCTCTTGTTTCACTGAATTTCGTCAAAAACGAGAAAGATATGATTTTTACAGTGAAATCAAAAACCGTAGGGCTTTAAAGTGCTATAAACTATTTTAAATAATATAAACTGTACCTCTCTGAAGTTGTTCAAAACTAGGTTTTCGATTTTCGACCAAACCGTGCAGCGATTCGTCTATCGGTCTTCACCACGAGGAAGAGGGAGGAGAGAGCTTCAGGCGCAGGGTGGTGGGGTCCAGTTCGACCTGGCCAGGAAGCGGCGGCGGCTTGAAGTCTCTGACTTCGGGGACCTGTAACTCGATGAATACCCAACGATAAAATCCAATCCCTATATGGATGTGAAGCTCGTGGCCTGCTCTACGAAAACCTTAACTAGAGCACGAGTTTTTATTGAGTGGCTTGGACGGAATTTAAGAGAGAAGGTGGGAGCTCAGATCGTCGTTCGCGATTGGGGGTTTATGGGGAGAGAGAATGCTGACTGGCCAATGAGAATTTTTTTATATTTATATATTTTTAAAAATTCAAAAATACCCCTATCCGCATACTAACTCCAATCCAAACCCAACGACTGCCGTCCCTAGCTAAATACCCCCATTCCAAACACAATGGATATGTTTCGTAGGCCCATTCGACTGTTTGAGTTAGTTTCTCTTCAAATTAAAATATAAAACATTGAATATTCGATTTGAACGTACATTTCAATTTGCCGGGGCCACATATTGATTCTAAAAATTCCCGAAAAATAAATCTAGCTATGTTTTGACGATACGGTCCCAACAAAACTAGTTTTGTTGAATTCTGAGACCGTTTGAAAAATGGCCATTTTCTGGTCGATCCAATTTAACTATAATTGACCAAAACACATTTTCCTTTGCCACGCTCACATACTAGCTTCAAAAATTATGAAATTTGAAACATAGCAATAATTTGACATCTCGGATCCAACAAAAGTTGTTTCGTCGAATTCGGAGGTCGTTTGCAAAATGGCCATTTTCACGGGCTATATAAAATCTATAGCGACCTTTCTGAAAATTCATTTGGCCATAACTTTTGCTTCCCGCTTCGAAACTTCGATTTTTCAGATTCGTTAGAAAGATATTCGCTAACAGATTTAAATATTTTTGGTTTCACTAAAATTTGTTTTATTTTGCACCCGGTACAGTCAGTCAAAGTTTGAATTTAATTTTTGAAACTGTCGCGCCATTTTAGGCCTTATTTATAATTCAAAGTAATTATATTTATTTTCAAACGTCGATTCAAACACAATTTCATCGTTATTATTTAAAATATTTATTTTAAATATTTAAAATCCACCAAAATAGCCAATTAATTTTTTTTAAATTGGTTCAGATTTTCCGGGTTATTACAATCTCCCCCCACTTAAAACTTTTCGTCCCCGAAAAGGAACAAAGTCGAAAGTGGTTTGATTAATCAACTCTACTTTCAATCTGGCCTCCATTCTCCAACTTTTCAGTTTCTAAGAATTTTCAAATTCTTCAAAAATTTGGCTAACACCCTCAATTTTCGAAAAATTTCGCCATAACCTCCTTTGTACGGGGAGAGGTTTGGAAATTTATTGGGCTGTACTAGGTACCCAATAAATCCTAATAAGCATGCACATATTTATAGTGATATATTCCGATGTCCATAGGGGAGTGTGTATCTTAACTCCAGAGAATAAATTCTCGTCACCCTATAAATGGTTTTTGTGCCTTAATGACCAGACAAACATGTTTATTGTCATCTCTAGACCCGTGTGGGTTTTTTATTAATCTTGCAATTCACCGTTACATTTTATATGGTCCATATCAGTCATCAGTTCAACCTGTAATATATAGTCATCGCCATACAAGCCTCTCGCTCGTATGGTATATCTTCAACCTCGTCACACAAGCTCCAAATGCTTATGTGGTATATGATGAAGTATGCCTATCTTCAAGAAGTATGCCATGTAGTGTAGTTCAAAATTAATTGTTACTATCTTATGGCGACGTTTATTATTACACACAGAACAACCAGCACTCCGCATCCAATGGCATTCATAGGAGTTGATATAATAATATTCCGCATCCAACTCATTAAGGTTTACCTATTTGTTGGGCACACAAATAAATTCTTTACTCAACCGCTATCCATTTACCTGTTCAAACATATATAATGCACATGTATATATTTCTATCTATTTTTAAATCAGTTCAATAATTTCATAAATTTACCATCGTTCTCTTTTTGATTAAATTAACTACTGTTCTAACAATTTAATTAATCCTATCTACTATCACACAACACAAACAACAATCAATTTGTTTTTAACTTTTCAAAAATATACTAATCGATTCATATACTCTTTTAAAATAATCAGACTATAGAATTAAAAGTTTACATCCATGAAAAGAAAATAACAACAAAGTAGAGAACATAATGGAAATTTCAAAATATGGCAAATGTACCTTGCACCAGAGTCAATCAGAGATATCCACCCTGCACTTAGGATAGGCTTTCTTAATGCTTTCCTCTGTTTCCCAAGTACAATCTCGCGGATCTCCACTCCATTGCACTTTGACTAAGTGAACATTCTTGTTCCTCAGCTCTTTGGTTTCTTTGCCAACAATCTTTAGCGGCTCTCTTCACACAGCCAATTCTGGAGTAATTTCTATATCCTGTTGTGCGACTTCTTCCACGATCAAGTCTGGATCATGAACATGCTTTTGAAGTTGAGAAACGCGAAATACATCATGTACTCCAAGCAACCAATCAGGTAATTGAACTCTATAAGCGAGGGTTCCAATCTGTTCTAGTATAGGGAATGGACCAATAAATCTGGGCGCCAACTTCCCAGTTTTGCCAAACCGAATCACTCCTCTCATCGGAGACACCCTTAGATACACATAATCACCAACAGAAAAAGCCAAATCTCTTCTTCTCGAATCAGCATAGCTCTTCTGTCAGCGTTGAGCGGCGAGTAATCATTTCTTAACGAAATCGAATTTGTCGGCAGCTTCACAGATCATATTAGGTCCCAATACAAGCCTATTACCAGGTCGACCCAACAAGCAGGGGAACGACACGGTCTACCGTACAATGCTTCGAATGGTGACATTGTCAAGCTCGCTTGGCAGCTGTTGTTATATGAGAATTCAGCCAAATGCAAATGGTCTTCCCATGATCCACCAAAGTCAAGAACACAAGCCCGCAATAAATCTTCTAGTATATGATTCACCCTCTCAGTCTGACCATCTGTCTGAGGATGGTAAGCGGTGCTTAAGTTCAGCTTCGTTCCCAGTTCTACTTGAAATGCCTCCCAGAATTTGCTGGTAAATATTGGATCTCTATCACTAACTATACTGATCGGTACTCCATGTAGCCTAACAATTTCCTTGAAATATATCTGCGCCAGAATCTGAACAGTTCTATTGGATTTGATAGGTATAAAATGGGCGGTCTTCGTGAAGTGATCTACGATCACCCATATACTGTCATTTCCTTTCCTGGTTCTGGGCAAACCATCTATGAAGTCCATGGAAATATGTTCCCACTTCCAACCTGGAATGTCCAGCGGTTGCAACAATCCGGCCAGTTTCTGTTGGTCGCTTTTGACTAGTTGGCAAGTAGAGCATCTGCTAACATATAAAGAAATGTCTCTCTTCACCGACCTCCACCAGAAAGTGCGTTTGATGTCATTATACATTTTGCTCTCTCCTGGATGGATACAAAGTTTTGACATGTGGCATTCATCCAGCACTTCCTTTCAGAGCTCAGAAATGTTAGGAACACAAATTTGACCCTTTAGCCTTAGAATCCCTTAGTTATCAATCTGGAAACTCAAGTGTTCGCATCCTGTATTCTTTCTCTGGTCTTCTGAATGAAGAGATCGTCCTTCTGAAGAGCATATATTTTATCCATCAATGAAGTCGTAATAATAGAACTGGCGATCGTTACATTCTTTCTACTTAGCGCATCGGCCACAACATTGGCTTTCCCTGGAGTGTACAAAATCTCAAAATCGTATGCTGCCAGAAATTATAGCCAACGTTGCTGCCTCAGATTCAAGTCTTTCTGGGTGAACAGATACTTTAGCGACTGATGATCTATAAACAGTTCAAATTTATCACCCAAAAGATAGTGCCTCCAGATTTTCAAAGCAAATACGATGGCCAACAACTCAAGATCATGAGTGACGTAGTTTTTCTCATGCGGCTTCCGCTGACGGCTAGCATAAGCAACCACCTGACCTCTTTGCATTAATACTGCACCAAGGCCTTCTCTAGAGGCATCTGTCCAGACTTTCAAGTCTTGATTGCCATCGATAATCATTAGCATTGGAGCAGTTGTTAATCTTAATTTCAGCTTCTGAAATTCCAAACACAATATGATATGTTTCGTAACCCGATTCGGCTGTTACGATCAGTTTTCAGCAAATTCTAAATATACATCAGTATATATTGAATTTGAACATACATTTTAATTTACTGGGGAAACATATTAATTCTAAAAATTCTAGAAAAATTATTTCTAACTTCGTATTGACGATACGGTCTTAACAAAACTAATTTTGTCAAATTATGAGACCGTTTGAAAAATGGCCAATTTCTGGTCGATAGAAATTGACTAAAATTGTTAAAACACGTTTTTCTGTGCCACGCTCACATATTGATTCCAAAAATTATGAATTTTGGAATCTAGCAATAATTCGACATCCCGGATCCAACAAAAGTGGTTTCGTCAAAAACGGAGGTCTTTTGCAAACTTTCCATTTTTAAGGGCCAAAATTCCATAGCGACTATTCTGAATTTTCAACTGGGCATAACTTTTTATTCCCGTTATGAAATTTGGATTTTTTGGATTTGTTGGAAATACATTCTCAAATAGATTCAAATATTCTTGGTTTCGCTAAAATCCAGTTTATTTGAATCCTGTACATTCATTTGAAATTTGATTTCTAACTACCGCGCCATTTTCAATTCCTTTTATAATTAAAATAAATAATTATATTTTATTGTCGACTCAAATAAATATTTTCGTTTTAATTCTATTCAAAATAAATTTCTCATCGTTATTATTTAAAATAATTCATTTTAAATATTCAAAATTCGTTGAAATTGCCAAAATAAAAATTTTAAATTGGTTCAGATTTTCCGGGTTGTTACATTCTCCCCCACTTAAAACTTTTCGTCCCCGAAAATGAACGTAGCTGAAAGTTGTTTTACAAATCAACTCAACTTTCCTTATTTTCATTATGGCTTAAGTTCTTCAACTTTTCAGTTTTTAAGTCAAATTTTTCAAAAATTTGGCTAACACACTAAATTTTCGAAAAATTTCGCCATAACCTCCCCTGCCCGGGAGCACCAAGAAAATCCTGAAATTGCCATACAGGCCTCTCCAATCCAAAAAGAAAAAGAAACAGCCAAGCGGCTCATAGAATCATCCAAAACCAAGAAATACCATAAACATGTACATATTTGTCGGGCAAACAATTTTATTCCTCTTCTCTAGCCTCCTTGCTATGACCTGTTCAATGGATACACATGTATATGCATGCAATTTCAAACAATTTTCAATACAGTTCAATCTTTGGTACAATTTGGCTGAATGATTCCAAATTTTAATTAATCAAAACAATAATCAAACAACATAATCGGCAATGAATCAGTTGATTAACGTTTCAAATTCATAATTTTGATATATATACAGAAAATCATGTTTTTTATGCCAAGTCACAACAATATATTCTAACTATATTTTGGTTCTCACACTAGTCAATTGGAAATATATAGATATCCCACTTTCGGCACTCGAATATAAACATTGATGATGGCGCGCCATCATCAGAATCAGACCCGGGCGACTAGAGTGTGATCCTATATCCATCCGGTATATTTGAGGGTTCAATACACATGGATCAGACGTATATCAAATCTCTGTATACTTGATTTTCCAAATCAATTCAAGATAAATATTCATATATGAATAATAAAGTCTAAATTTTCAAAACAAAATTTGTTTTCAATTTTTTATTTTAAAAACAACACTCTTCCGACTCATTCTAGGATACTACTGATCCCATCTCTAACGAGTCATTCTCACTGGATATTACTAATCCAATCTCTGATGAATTCTTTTGTTTGGTTCTAAAGTGTCTTGTTCTCGAGCTCTGTAAACCAAAGCTCTGATACCACCACAAGGACCCGAACTTCCCCGGCCTCCGAGGAGAAGAGGAAGAACGGATTGCCTTGAGGACAAGATGAATTAGAACACAAACAGAAGAACATTTCATTGCTTATTACAACAGTTTCATCAGAATAGAAGAATATGCAGAGTATAATTAAATATTATACATCATAAAAATATCAAAGATTTAGATTACATTACATAGCAGCGGAAAATAATACAATACACAATTGAATGAGACAAACAGATAAAGAGCTTTCTGGATATCATTCCAGCTGTAAACCAGGATCCTGTGAATATAAATCTGCAAAACCAAAACTACTAGCTACCTGTGTGGAAAATAGGGACACCCAGAGTTTAGGTTAAAGCAATAAACTCCATGTCAGTCATGTGACTGGTGTGAGAACTAAAACAGTTATTTAAAACTTCATTTTAAAATCAGATATATCAAGGGACCACGCCGTATAACACAGAACTGGTTTTCTCCCAAGAATACCAGTGCATATAACAAAACAAAGCAATGCTTTTTGGAAAAATGAAGCTATTATAAGACCCAGGTCCCATCACACAATACAACGCAAGCCGGAGGATAGGGTTTTCCCTTATAATAGACAAACATGCTTGGTACGCTAAAACAAATCATTTGATACTATTATAAGTGCATAGTGTATAAAACAACTTCAAATATAAATGTATCAATTCTAGACGGCATGGGTACCATATATTATGTCGCTAATACTAGGCTCTACAATCAAAACCTCAAATGTCACGTATTGGAATTTGGATTTCCATCTGTGAACCAAGGCAAGGGATCGTCCTAACCGCTTTGAGACAATCTAGCAAATGTCTTAGGACCCAGACACAGGTGAGCCCTTGGATCGTCAGGGCCGGTCCACTCGATGTGGATTAAAATGCCTGAACACTACGTTTCCCCACCCTATGGGGCGTAAATGAGCCAAATGACTCCATCGGCCCCGGATCGACCGATATAACTGAGGCGCCTTGTAACGACCCGCATTCTACGCATCGAATGATCATAGAATATTTATTTCTTCCACATACGAAGTCGTATAGTCATGTAACTTTGGGAGACGACTAATGGGGTCATTTCCCATGTTCATAATTTTTGCCGATTTTTAAATGACTGTTTTGCCACTAGCTGATCTTGTTTCGGCCATAACTTTTGATTGGAAACGAGTTTTGACCTGAAACTACATCCATTAGATCCGGATAATAGTTTACCTTTCCGTAAAGTGGTCATATATGAAAAACGGACTTACCATTTGGGAGATATGGCTGAAATAAGGTTTGGAAGATGAAAAACTGCTTAACCGGGCCAAATGAGGTGATTAGTGAATGAGCCCATAACCCATTTCGGGATTAGGGTTATGGGGAGACTGAAATGAGCTAGGTTTTCATTTCATTTCTGTTTTCTAGCCGCCATTTGCCTCCTAGGAACCCTAACAATGGCCTCCAACATCTAGAATCATCTCTAATCACTTTCTAATCAAGTATTAGCCTAATCTTCACCAAATTAAGGAGAAATAGCACCAAATCAAGGTCGGAACTGCTGTATAGCCTTGGGAACAGCGCCAAACAGAGGATAATTTCAGATTTGGTAATTTGTTTGTGGCTAAGGTGAGTGATTTGCATAGTTCCTCACTAATTATGGTTAATTAAGGGTAATTAGTGTTAATTAACGAATTTATACGCGATTAAATTCTGGAAAAATATTTATAAGTTTCGAAATATTTTTTAGGCCTCTGTTAGGAAATTTGGTTAAGTTTTACTAATCATATCATTAGTTTTGCTTAAACATGTTTAAGGGAAAATATGGGATTTTAGCTATATTTGATTCGTTTTAATCTACAAAATTATTGTTTTGGTGTTTATGGTTAGTCCTCTATGTTGCTATGACTGTTTGGAATGATTTGTGATTGTTTAGAAAAGTTAGATTGGTCGAAAACGCCGTCGAATGGCGTAAACAGGTCGCTGGACAAAGTGCAGGAAATGCGCAAAGATCGAATCGGATCGGATCCCCCGAACCCCGAACCGACCCGCTCGTGGATGGTGGCACCGCACCGACCCGCTCACCTGGAGAGCCATACGATCCGAATCGCCTCAGCTTGAGTACCACGAACCGTCTGGGAAAGCAAGTTACTTACCTTCGCTTCAACCGATTCGAACTCAATGGAGTTGGCATCACAACCCGATCTGGAGTGCTTGGGAAGTAGGACTGAACCAGAGGAGCTCTCCACGAACCGAACCACCAAGAGATATGGACCCCGACCCGAACCGCTAGAGGAAGGACACCACGATCCGAACCGATCTGGAGAAGGTGCTACAAACCGATGGGAACCCGAGCCTAGGTGATGATCACGAACTGAATGAAGATCGATCTAGAGATGATGACCAAAAACTGAGATGCAAAGGTAGTCCAAATGGGAAGTTTGTGCTCAGGATCCAGTTGGGAACCAACGAGTCGACTTCGTGATTGGACTTTGCTACGGGACGTGTGCTAAGGGGTTATCGACGTCTATAGCTTTGATTCACCACCAAGACGGATGTTGGGCTACGTATCAGTGCAGTGGGGTAGTTATTACCTCATGGGGGAGAGTGATCGTAGCAAGGCTATGAGCCAGTGCAGTGGAGCCATCATGACCCCATGGGGCAGAGTGGACATAGCAAAGGATTAGTGGCTATGGATCAGTGTAGTGGTGTCATTACGACTCCATGGGGCCGATTGATCGTAGCAAGGAATTGGGTGGTCAAAGTGGTAGATATCGTATACTTTACGCACTGAGTGATAGATGTGAGGACGGTTGCTTTGATTGATTGTTTGCCATCACTATGTCATGCACACCCCCACCCCCGTATTCTTTACACCATGTGTTAGTGGCACCTTAGTGTATTGTACAATGTAGTGCTAACACTTTGGTTGCAGGTCCAGGTTCAGGTATGGTTTAGTATACCTGTTATTATTCTGTTTTGCTGCTTATCGCTCATACCAGACTTTTGTCTGACCCAGAGTTTTATGTCTCTTCTTATTACTCTGGGTGCTCTTAAGCGGGCAGAATAGAGAAAGGTTAGCTGGTTATGCACGAGTAACTGATCCGGAGACGAGCAGGAGGCTCCTATGTATTATCTACATATATTCTCCCTATGTCGCTGGTGGTCGCTGCTTTAGGCATTAGTAGTGTACCTTCCTTATTTGCTTTAGAGACAGTTTTTTTAAAGTTGTAATAATGATGATGTGGAACATAAGCTGTATTTGGATTTTCCGCTACTATTATGTTTAGTTTTCAGCTTATGCACTGTCTCGCCTGTTTTATGTCAAAGTATGTTATTATTATATTTTATTCCATGCGCTGTGAGACATTCTACAAGTTCCTTGTCAGTTCAAATACCCTTCAATTCCTTTCTTTGGCAACCTTCCCGTGCTGGTTGGACATCGGCACAACGCACTTTCATTGGAAATATCGGCTGGTGTAGGGCGGGCCGTCACATTTGGTATCAGAGCTCTAGGTTGCGTAGTTAACCTAGGGAAAGACACTAGAGAGAGAGAATACGTATATGGGAGCGCGTATTTGTGATTGTTTTGGATTTCAAAAGCTATATATATATACACACTATTAGTATAGCTAAGGATGAAGTCGCACTGCACTGACACCACAAAGAGGATGGTTAATCGTTTATCTTTACAGATTGAACGATGAGCCGATATACGAGGGGTGCTGGTAGAGGAGCCAATAATGGGAATGCTCCTGACATGAGGACTATGTTCACTGACTTCATGAAAGAGATGCTTAGTGTAATAACCCGGAAATCCGAGCCAGTTTAAAATTTTTATTTTGGCAATTTTAGTGAATTTAGAATATTTAAAATGAATTATTTTAAATAATAACGGCGAGAAATTTATTTTGAATGGAATTCGAACGTATATTTTATATAGATCGTAGTTAGAATATAAATAATTATATGTAATTATAAAAGGAATTGAAAATGGTGCGGTAGTTCGATAATTCGATTTCAAAGTTCAAATGAACGTACAGGATTCAAAATAAACCGGATTTTAGTGAAACCAAAAATATTAGAATCTATTTGAGAATATATTTCCAACGAATCCGAAAAATTGAAATTTCATAGCGGGAATCAATAGATATGCCCAGTTGAAAATTCAGAACAGTCGCTATGGAATTCTGGCCCTTAAAAATGGGACATTTGCAAATGACCTCGGTTTTCGACGAAACCACTTTTGTTGGATCCGTGATGTAAAGTTATTGCTAGATTCCAAAATTCGTAATTTTTCGAATCAATATTTGAGCGTGGCGAAGTAAAACGCGTTTGACCATTTTCAGTTGATTTTAATCGACTGGAAAATGGCCATTTTTCAAACGGTCTCAGAATTTGACGAAACTAGTTTTGTTAGGACCGTATCGTCAATACGAAGCTAGAAAATATTTTTTGGGAATTTTTAGAGTTAGTATGTGGCCCTGGTAAATTGAAATGCGCGTTCAAATTCAATTTAAGATACATATCCCATTGTGTTCGGAATGGGGGTAATTAGCTATGGGCGACAGGCGGTGGGTCTCGTTTGGTGGTCCGTATCGAAAAGAACTTTCTAACGAATATTAGAAATTTGAAATCTAACGGTTGGATTTGGAATTATGTCCAAATCAAATTTGGAAAAGGTCGTTGTAAGTGCAGTTCGATGTCCGTTGATGGAAATCGACTGTACGGGCCTTGATAAAATTATTAAAAATATCAATAATTTGTGTAAAATCATAAGGAATGATTTGTGAAGAATTGGGATGAAAAACTCCATATTTGATAAGATAAAAATAGAGTTTTATCGAAATGAACTAGTTTTGAACAAGAATAATATTTTGTTTATTTTTAAAATAAATAAATTGGATTTGAAATGATTTTGAAAATAATCAGGATTTCTAATGATAGAATTGGAAGGGATTTGAATCGAAATCATCTTCAGAATAGTTCGATGTTGGGTTTCGTGATTATACAGATGTTGTTAAGGAAATTTGAAAGATTTATATATATATATATATCGTTATTTCCAAATAGATATTTGTTGGTCGTAGAATTTGATATTGAATATAAGCCGATATATTTTCTATTCAGAGCCTTGTGTTTAATACCAAATGTGATTTGGGTTTGTCGTGAATGGTGTCTTCATTAACACTGTTCTTAAGCCCAGTAGAGAAAAAGATTAAATCTTTTGTTTAGATTTAATGAAGTGTACCACTTAAATAATATTTAATTGGAATTGAATTGGTATTGATTTTTGGGTTTATCGTGAACAGTGTTTTAAATAACACTTGTTCTTTAACCCGACAATTAATGGAATGTGATTTTGGGTTTATCGTGAACCGTGTTTCAAATGACACTGATTCTTTAACCCAGTTAAAGATTAAAACTAATTGGAGTTTTAATGAATCTTTAATTAGATTGAAAAGATCGAGAAGGGTGTATCACCAGTTTTGCTCCAAGCGATAGTTAAATCTTTAATTAGATTTGAACGTGAAATGGTAATTGAATTTACCGATAACACCGTGGTGTTAGATATGAAGTATTACCAGTTTTACTTCATGGGATGAATATGTTAGGATTGGGAAATAAAATAAATGATTACTTCGGTGTGGTTCGCTAATCCCGACTAGTTGAATGGATATTCAAAGGAAGACTAAAGAATAAATTTAAAGGATTTATCTTTGATAAAATTAATGGGAACTTTTCCCTAAGGATGTGAAATTTAGAAACTAACTGTCGGTTTGCTAAGCAGAATGGTTTTCTGGATATTGATCTGATGTTGGTTTCGGCCTTCGGGGTTAATATTAGGGGAATTATTCTCTTGATTAATTTACGGTTAGTGACTGATGAATTGGAATGAGGCGTATGTTGTGTTTGTGTAACACTTGTTTATTATATACGCAAGTTATTCGGAAAGAACGGGTTTATCCCATTCTGAATAACTGATACGACGTTAAGTCGAAGATGAAGACGGTGGTCGAAGACCGGAGGTCTTCACGTCGTTTGGGTGGTTACTGATATGGGTTGTATACCCAAGAAGATGGAAACAGTTAGTGATCGTGCAGACGTACTTGGAGATCGATGGATATGCGGGGTACGAGGTGCCTCCGGTTTCGTTCAGACCCAGAACGAACTTGTAAATGGACTGTGGATCTGACAATGGATTTTAGTCTGTGTGATTGATTTCTATTAAATATATATCTGTTTGGCGGCGTAGAATTTATTCTCTTGCTTAACGCCCTTCTCTGAGACGTACGAGCTCAGGGGTTATGTATTGATGGATATCAATTGCATGGAGTGAATTGCCTGTGTGGCATGCCTAAGTGGCAAATGACCAAGGCTCCTGTTGAAAAGCAAAGTCTTGTGGTTGATGATCAAAGCACGGCCTTGGTGGCATCGCTTTGTGTACCGTGAATTCGCGAGCCTCACACCCCGGTTGTGAACCAGAAACGGGAGAGGACCTCAGGGAGGACATGCGTTTCTTTCTAGTTAGAAGTGGCGTCAGTGTTTTTTCACACCCTGAAGAGTTTGACTTATGTGGTTGTTGCTGTTGCGAGGCGCCTCGGATATATCGGTGACTATGTGAAGCCGATGGAGTCATTCGTTGGCTCATTTACGCCCCAAAGTGCGGGGAAACGCAGTGTTCAGGATTTAAGTTTAATCCACATCGGTGGACCGGCCCTGTCGCTCCAAGGGTCGATGCGCTCTGACCCTGAGGCTCGGGCTAGAGAGTCTCGAAGACGGTGAGGACGATCCCTAGCCTCAGTTCACAGATGGAAATCCAATTTCCAAATTCGTGATTTTGCGGTTTTAATTGTAGAACTAGTATGGCGACATGATGTATGGTACCCATGCCGTCTATGATTGATACTTATGATTTGAAGTTGTTTTATACACTATAAACTTATTATAGTATCAAATAACTTGTTTTAAAACGTATCAAGCATGCTTTGGCTATTATAAGGGAAAACCCTATCCTCCGGCTTGCGTTGCATATTTTGATGGGACCTGGGTCTTATAATAGCTTCATTGTTCTTTATTTAGCATTGCGCTGTTGTTTTATGCACTGGTATTCTTGGGAGGAAACCCATTCCACGTTAGCGGCGTGGTCCCTTGATTTACCGAACTTTAAAATAAAGAATTATAACTGTTTTAGTTCTCACACCAGTCCCATGACTGACCTGGAGTTTATTGTTTTAACCTAAACTCTAGGGGCCCTTATTTTGACACGGGCAGCTAGTAGTTTTGGTTTTGCAGATTTATATTCACAGGATCCTGGTTTACAGCTGGAACGATATCCGGAAAGCTTTGTATCCGTGTATCTTCTTCAGTTGTATTTTGTATTATTTTCCGCTGCTATGTACTGTATTGTAATCACTGATATTTATCGAATGTATTTCATTTATTCATACTCTGTATATTCTTGTATTCTGGTGGAATTGTTGTAATATACAATGAAATGTTCTTCTGTCTGCGTTCTAATTTGTCGTGTTCTCAAAACAATCAGGCGTTTCGAACGGTCTTGATCGGTTTAGCGACTGATTCGGATCGAGCGAAATTCCTTTTCGTTACAATGGTATCAAAGCTTTGGTTTACAAAGCTCAGAGAACAAGACACATTAGGACCATACGAAAGAATTCATCAGAAATTGGATTAGTAATATCCAACGGGAATGACTCGTTAGAGATGGGATCAGTAGTATCCTAGAACGAGTGTGAAGAGTATATTTTTAAAGTGAAAACAATTTTTGTTTTGAAAATTTAAATCAATTATTCGTAATTGATTATTTATTTATATTGATTTGGACTATCCAGTATATACAGATTTTGCGTATACGTCTGATTCGCGTGTATTCGAAATTTTAATATATTGGGTAGATATAGGATCACACTGCAGTCGCTCGGAGATGATTCTGATGATTGATCGATCATCATCAGAATTTATGTTCGAGTTTCGAAGGTGGGATTTCTATATATTTCCTATTGACTGGTGTGAGAACCAAAATTAGATAGGGCCTGTTGTTGTGATTTGGCATCAAAAATGTGATTTTTGACTATATATCAAAGTTATGAATTTGAAATGATAATTCACTAATTGATAGTTGATTGTGTTGTTTGATTATAGTTTGACTAATTAAAATGTTGAACCTTAAGCCAAATTGTATCAAATAGTGAATTGTATTGAAAATTAGTCGCATTTGCATGCATATACATGTACTTACACTGAACAGGTCATAGCAAGGAGGCTAGAGCAGAAGAATAAAATTGTTTGCCCGACAAATAGGTACATATTTACGATAATTTACTGTTTTGTTTGGGTGATGATGATTTTGTGAGCCGATTGGCTAGCCGCTTGGCTTTTTCTTTTTCTTTTGGATTGAAGAAGGCCATGGGAGGCTATATGAAATATCCCGAAGTCCCCGGTGTAGGGGAGGTTATGGCGAAATTTTTCGGAAATTTAAGGTGTTAGCCAAATTTTTGAAAAATTTGAAAAGTTCTTAGAAACTGAAAGTTGAAGAACTTAAGCCGTAGGGAAAACACTGAAAGTTGAGTTGGTTTGTTAAAGAACTTTCGGCTTCGTTCCTTTTCGGGGACGAAAAGTTTTAAGTGGGGGGAGATTGTAATAACCCGGAAATCCGAGCCAGTTTAAAATTTTTATTTTGGCAATTTTAGTGAATTTAGAATATTTAAAATGAATTATTTTAAATAATAACGACGAGAAATTTATTTTGAATGGAATTCGAACGTATATTTTATATAGATCGTCGTTAGAATATAAATAATTATATATAATTATAAAAGGAATTGAAAATCACGCGGTAGTTCGGTAATTCGATTTCAACGTTCAAATGAACGTACAGGATTCAAAATAAACCGGATTTTAGTGAAACCAAAAATATTAGAATCTATTTGAGAATATCTTTCCAACAAATCCGAAAAATTGAAATTTCATAGCGGGAATCAAATGATATGCCCAGTTGAAAATTCAGAATAGTCGCTATGGAATTCTGGCCCTTAAAAATGGGACTTTTGAAAATGTCCTAGGTTTTCGACGAAACCACTTTTGTTGGATCCGTGATGTAAAGTTATTGCTAGATTCCAAAATTCGTAATTTTTCGAATCAATATGTGAGCGTGGCGAAATAAAACGCGTTTGACCATTTTCAGTTGATTTTAATCGACTGGAAAAATGGCCATTTTTCAAACGGTCTCAGAATTTGACGAAACTAGTTTTGTTAGGACCGTATCGTCAATACGAAGCTAGAAAATATTTTTTGGGAATTTTTAGAGTTAGTGTGTGGCCCCGGTAAATTGAAATGCGCGTACAAATTCAATATATAGAGTTATATGTTGGTTTTGACGAAAACTGATCGAATCAGCCTACGATACATATTCCATTGTGTTCGGAATGGGGGTAGTTAGCTATGGGCGACAGGCGATGGGTTTCGTTTCGAGTTCGAAATCAAAAGTTACTTTTTGAAAATTAAATTAATTAAAATAAATATATATTATTATATTCCCTCCCCCTCCCATCTCCTTTTCTCTGCAAATTAGACCCCCCCGTTCTATTTCATTTCAGAAAAAAAAAACCTAATCGAATCGCGCCCCCCCCCTGTGTTAGAGCCGCCGCGCCTCCAGCCTCTGCCCTCCTCCAGCGCCGCCTCAGGCCTCCACCACTCCCCCCCTCCGCTGCTACAAACCCGACGCCCCCTGAAACCCCCAAACCCCGCCACCGATGACCCGCCCGACCACCCAGTCGCGCTCCCCTGCCACTTGCCAACTCCGACGCCGCACATTCACCCCCCCCCCTCCTGACGACCTCCGACGTGGATGGATCCTCCCCCCTTTTCTTTCAAAATAAAGGTAAAATTTATTTATTTCATTTTATTTCAGTTTTGTTTTTCTTATTTATTTTCTTTAAAACTGAAAATTAAAGTGATGATTTTTCTTAAGAAAGATGCAAGTTTTATATTAAGAAAATTTAGATTTTTTATGACATGAAGATTTGATTTTTAAACATCATAAAGCTTTGATTTTTAACATGATCAAAGTAGTGATTTTTAACTATGAAAAGATCGGATTTTTAAAAATAAAAATACTAGATTTTTATATGGCGAAAGATATGATTTTTAGTAAAGGAAAGACGAGATTTTTAATACATGAAAGATTCAATTTTTAAAAATATAAAAGATTTGATTTCTAAAGTTAAAGATCGGATTTTTAATAGCATAAAGCTATGATTTTTATCGTTGAAAGAAAATATTGGTGGCAAGGTGAAAATATTTTTAAAGGTATAAAAATATGATTTTTACACTTGTAGCAAATTAAAAATATGATCTTTATATAATGGAAGATATAAAAATATTATTTTTATATAGGTAGAGTTTAAAAATTAGAATTTCTATATAATAGAGAATATAAAAATCTGATTTTTATTATAGTATAGTGATATAAAATTGTGATCTTTAATGTGAACAGCGTGACAAAGACTACGTTGGAAGTACGGGCAAATCCAGACTGTTTTGAATTTCAGAAATTTCTATGGAGGAGTGGAACCCTCGGTGAGAACTTCTCACCTTTAATTTAGATTTCTAGTTAAAAATATATACTAAGATGCAGACGGTGTTTAGTAGCACCCGACACCCGTCGTCCACAGACCATGGATGGCTTGTATGCTTGTTTGTTTAATTTTGATGTGTAGTTGATTGTGTGATGTGATGTGAAATGAAATAAAATATTTATATACTTAAATATATTTATATAGTTAAAAATATTTAATAGTTGAAAATAGAATTTTTAACGTGTATTTAAAATGAAATAAAAATAAACAAATCAGACGATTTGTTTATATACACACATTTGACTAATATTGATTGGGACGATAAATTTTACACATCGCCCAACTGCACAAATAAAATCTGTGTTCGATTGTTTGAAACCCCATACGGGTATTGGGATGATATATGACATACACTAATCCCAATAATTAGTTGTATGTCGATCGATTGATTGACAGACTGTTATGGGCGTTAAATATTTATATTTGATGCTTATACAGTGTAGAACGCACTCTGGATGATGGTTGATTATTCATCGTTGTTATTTTATACATGTGTTGTAGAAAATCCGTATAATTAACATTATATGGTAATTGATTGGGCCTCATTCCAGTTTTGAAAAAGAAATATTTGAAATAGAATATTTGAAAATAGAAATATTTGAAAAAGAAATATTTGAAATAGAATATTTGAAAATAGAAATATATGAAGCCATGTTGATTAGATTGATGCCATTTTGACGTGAACGATATTTATATCGATTTTATTCAAATTGAAATGAATATTAAAGTGAACTGAAATTCGAATTAAATTGAATTGATTTGAAATTCGAAATAAACTGAAATGATTTGAAATTGGAATTAAATTGAAATAGAATTGAAATCGTTTTGAAATGAATTCGAATTGAAATTGAATAGAATGAATTCGAATTGAAATTGAATAGAATCGAATTCGAATTGAAATTGAATAAAGTCGAATTCGAATTGAAAATTGAATAGAATCGAATTCGAATTGAAATTGAATAGAATGAATTCGAATTGAAATTGAATAGAATCGAATTCGAATTGAAAATTGAATAGAATTGAATTCGAATTGAAATTGAATTAATTTAAAATTCAAATTGAATTGAAAACGAATTGAAATTGAATTAAAAATCGATTTGAATTGAAATCAATTTGAAATGAATTTAAAACGAATTTGTAAGGGAAAAATCAATTTTGATTTGAATTTGAAAAGGAAGTTGAAATCGTTTTGAAAACGAATTTAAAACGATTTATTTATATAATACCTTTTAAAAGGAAATCGATGAAATATATATAATATATATAGAATGGCCTGATAGAACGCACCGCGCCGCGGCAGTTCGCGAATTTCGACCATTGATTTTGAATGGATATTGCGGGAGATCTGACCGTCGGATTCTCCTAAAACCGGAACCTTTGGGTTCGTATCGAAAAGAACTTTCTAACGAATATTAGAAATTTGAAATCTAACGGTTGGATTTTGAATTATGTCCAAATCAAATTTGGAAAAGGTCGTTGTAAGTGCAGTTCGATGGCCGTTGATGGAAATCGACTGTACGGGCATTGATAAAATTATTAAAAATATCAATAATTTGTGTAAAATCATAAGGAATGATTTGTGAAGAATTGTGATGAAAAACTCCATATTTGATAAGATAAAAATAGATTTTTATCGAAATGAACTAGTTTTGAACTAGAATAATAATTTGTTTATTTTTAAAATAAATAAATTGGATTTGAAATGATTTTGAAAATAACCAGGATTTCCAATGATTGAATTGGAAGGGATTTGAATCGAAATCATCTTCGGAATAGTTCGATGTTGGGTTTCGTGATTATACAGATGTTGTTATGGAAATTTGAAAGATATATATATATATCGTTATTTCCAATACGATATTTGTTGGTCGTAGAATTTGATATTGAATATAAGCCGATATATTTTCTATTCAGAGCCTTGTATTTAATATCAAATGTGATTTGGGTTTGTCGTGAATGGTGTCTTCATTAACACTGTTCTTAAGCCCAGTTGAGAAAAAGATTAAATCTTTTGTTTAGATTTAATGAAGTGTACCAATTAAATAATATTTAATTGGAATTGAATTGGTATTGATTTTTAGGTTTATCGTGAACAGTGTTTTAAATAACACTTGTTCTTTAACCCGACAATTAATGGCATGTGATTTTTGGGTTTATCGTGAACCGTGTTTCAAATGACACTGATTCTTTAACCCAGTTAAAGATTAAAACTAAGTGGAGTTTTAATGAGTCTTTAATTAGATTGAAAAGATCGAGAAGGGAGTATCACCAGTTTTGCTCCAGACGATAGTTAAATCTTTAATTAGATTAGAACGTGAAATGGTAATTGAATTTACCGATAACACTTTGGTGTTAGATATGAAGTATTACCAGTTTTACTTCATGGGATGAATAGGTTGGGATTGGGAAATAAAATAAATGATTACTTCGGTGTGGTTCGCTAATCCCGACTAGTTGAATCGATATTCAAAGAAAGATTAAAGAATAAATTTAAAGGATTTATCTTTGATAAAATTAATGGGAACTTTTCCCTAAGGATGTGAAATTTAGAAACTGACTGTCGGTTAGCTAAGCAGAATGGTTTTCTGGATATTGATCTGATGTTGGTTTCGGCCTTCGGGGTTAATATTAGGGGAATTATTCTCTTCATTAATTTACGGTTAGTGACTGATGAATTGGAATGAGGCGTATGTTGTGTTTGTGTAACACTTGTTTATTATACACGCGAGTTATTCGGAAAGACCGGGTTTATCCCATTCTGAATAACTGATACTGTAACAACCCGGATTTTTATAACGTGTTAAGACAAGAATCAAGGCGGAATTAAATTATAAAATCTGAATCAGGGGAAACGGGCTGTGCCATCGCGTTCGTCTCGGAAAAATAAGCGAAAAAGAGTCCGAGTTTTCGAAAATTTGAGTCCGTATGACCAAGTTATGGCCCGTCAAAGTTTTCAGAAAAATCCAGAGTTCAAAAATAGTTCGAAATTCAAATCTGGAGCCAAACAGACTGGGCGGGAAAAATTCCCGCCCAAGCCCCAGGTCGACTGGGGTGTCGACTGGGGAGTCGACACGCCCAGGGGCCGGTCGACTGCCCAGTCGATACGGGTGTCGACCTGGGTGGTCCAGCCACTTTGGCCTGGTGCACCTGCTGAGCGTTTTGGGTCATGTTTTAAGGCCTGTTTCGGGATTTGAGGATTCAGATCTATCCTAGGGTTAATCTAAGGGCCTAAACTACTCCTAATCTCTATAAAAACACCCTGGGACCTAACCTAAATCACTCAAAATCAATCTAACAACGAAGTGCTGCCCAATTCTCTCTTGATCATGGCCTCCACCTTCATCTTCAAAAGCTTATGCATGCAAACTAGATTCAAGGCAAAGGAGCAAGCTTTCTACATCAAATCAAGGGTGTTGATCATCATCTCAACATGGATCCTACGACAAGATTCTTACCCCTAGTTCTCCAGCCTCGATTTGTAAGTTCTAGCTACTTCTAGATCTAAACGGTAGATTTAGTCTTGACATGGAATAAAATGAAAAGAAACACAAGTATGTTAGCCTATGTGAACCTAGTTTTGCCCCTTTCTTGGACCCATGACTTTGGGCTATGTTTTAGTGGCTAAATCATGCTACTTATGTTGTGTTGGACTTAATTTATCATGCAAGTTTGGATCTTTACTTGTGGAATGATGGCATGAACCCTTAGAACCATTTTGACATGTGAAACATTTTGGGTTTATGCATGTAAAAGAACCTAAAACCCCTCATGACACTCACATGCATAAGATGATGGACCAAGGATATGATATCATGCATGCTTGAGACCAATTCTCTTATGATATCATGCATGTTAAAGGCCAATCCCTTTATGCTATCATACATGTTTTGAGGCCGATATGCAATATGCTAGTTATGTGAACACCTTTTACCTCAAACGTCACCATGTTTAACTTGTGATTCATCTTTGCCATCTTATATCCTCTTTTGTCATATTTTTCCTACTATGTTGATTCACTTTCATGTGCGTTGGGAATACGTTTTGGGTAGTCTAGGCAAAGCTTGAAATTGGCTATGAACTTGACATGAAATTACATGTAACATGTAATGGTAATAAACGTGGGGATGACACTTAGAAAAATATGGAACATGTGAACTTGACATGAATTATGCCAAGAAATAGGACAATAGGCCTAAGTGAAAAACATGAACTTAATCAAGGCCTAAACTTGACATGAACATGATACGTAGTAATACATGAAAGTGGCCAACTCGAGGTTGGGTTGAGTTTGTAGCATAAATATGCCCGGAACCGCCCGGCAAATCCAGTAGCTACAAACAATAGGACCCAATGTGAGTAGTTGGTCATATCGCGCTTGAAACCCAAGGTTAGACTAGGTTGTGGTGTAAATCTGCCCGGACCCGCCCGGCGTAACCAGTAACCACAACAACGTCTAATGTGAGAGGTTGAGAAGTGCATTAATTTACTTAATACCACATGATAAGGTTAATTAAATTTGGCTAGTTACACTTAACCGATATGACATGAATGGGTAAGTTAAGTAAGACCGGACTTGATTACTTAAAGACACTTAACCATGTAACACGATTAGTAAATGGGTTAGTTTAACCTAAATGGGTTGATAACACCCGACCGGGATAACGTGGGGCGTGACAGGGTTAAGTAAACACACGAGGGGAAAATACTTAACCATTTTAAATATGACTAGTGGATGAGGGTTAAGTTAACTTACACTTAACCAATCTAACGTGATGATTTGATGAGGTTAAGTTAACCAACACTTAACCAATCTAACATGATAACTTGATGAGGTTAAGATAAATTACACTTAACTAATTTAAACACGATGATTTAATAGGGTTAAGTAACCTATACTTAACCAATTATACACGATGATTTAATGGGGTTAGGTTAACCAATTTGACTCGATAATTTTGATGAGGTTAAGTTGACCAATACTTAACCAATTTGACTCGGTAATTTGATGGGGTTAAGTTAACCTACACTTAACCAATCTAACATAGTAATCAGATAGGGTTAAGACACGAACCGCTTGAATGTACTTAACCAACTCGACTCGGTAATTTGATAAGGATAATCTATACTTAACCAACCACGATAACGCAATAAGGTTAAGCCGTGAACTTCTTGATATACTTAACCAACTTGACATATGGTTTGTAGGGCTAAGTCTTGAACTTGAACACTTAGCCAATTTTGACATGCTTCTAGACGGGTTAAGTCATGAGCTTGAATGACAAAGCTTAACCCATTAGATAAAACCCTAGTTCAGGGGGACTAAGTGGAAAACAGTAGTTAACAAGGATGACGGGAAAGGAAGCTAAGTGATAAAGCTTAGTTAAGGATAACTAAGTAATAATTCCTAGTCAAGGAAATTGGACCATTTCATAATAGATGAGTAACCCGATTCGGTAGGTCGTCACTTCAGCAAATACACGAGGTGGAGCAATATCTGATTTAGATAAAGGCTCCAACGAATTGGGTGACGAGGCGGTAGCTTCGGGGAACGTGAGGATGCTCTTGGTATCCCTCTGTGAGGTGGCAGATGATCCTCCTGGGCTCACAGAGGTTAAGGTCTGTGGTAGAAGAGCCAAGGGTATGCCTTGGTTGCTGTGCGAGCAACCTAAAGACTGGGGTGGATTAGCGTGGGGTCGGCGATATTTTTACGGTAGCCCTAGATAGCACATCGTCGGCTACCTACCATCTTTAGTCAATCGTGTACGTACGGAAAGGCAGAGAACACCCAACAGACCATACTTGCTATCTAGTTATGGGTGAGGTAGGCCATTTGGGAGTGGGGCATTGATGGCTGTAGTGT
Source organism: Allium sativum (assembly GCA_030737875.1). Classification (NCBI taxonomy): domain Eukaryota; kingdom Viridiplantae; phylum Streptophyta; class Magnoliopsida; order Asparagales; family Amaryllidaceae; genus Allium; species Allium sativum. The sequence continues at coordinate 930,685,852 of CM060924.1, read as the reverse complement.
AGTTCTCATACATGAATTTTCTTGTTTTGCCTTTCAGTAGTTGAGGGAGGGGTCACGTGGGACCATAACCACCGGTAGAAAAACAGACCTTAATATCTGCATCGGCAGATAACCAAAAGCTCCCGACCGAGTCCTGTATTCTGTCACAGAACTCAGATGGCACATTGAGATATATGTGCACCTAGACATGGAAAAACGATTCACGATACATACGTGGGAAAAAGGGCGTGGTTGACGGGTAGCATAATCCCTAGTGGCCCTAGGTGGTTTGAACCCAAACCGAGATACGAAAACGTTCATTAGGTAGCATAATCCCCAGTGGTCTTGGGTGGCATAAACATTAGTTGAACACGCGATAGTTCTTGATAAGAAAACATAGTTAGATAAAAGATGAAAGTCCAAATAATTTCAAGGATCAAATGGTACTACGTTGAAGTAGTGAGAAAGCCCGCACGAGGTACGACAAAGGGCATAACCTATACATGGAAAGAAACACACGAGTTGAGAAAACTAATATATGCGATATATTAGGTCGACATGGACCATTTCATGACATTGGGTAAGGGACATTTTATAGTTAACACATAACACGGGTTGGGATACTAGTACGGCGGGTGCAGAGCAAATATACATGATAGATACCTCCGGATTTTATACTTGATAGAAACCTGACAATGTGATACCTTAGTTTATCTTGATACAGTGGTTCATCCTGTTATCTTGGTCTAGCTTATCTATCCTGTCACCATCCTTATGTTTACTTTCAGTTTATGCATATCATGTTACCTTACCTGTTTTTATGCTGGAAGTAGATAGGACTTACCAGTATTTATGACTGACCCCGTTTTCTTTCGCCTCTTTGTCTTCCGTTCCCCCCTCCAGGTTTTCAGGGAGGAAATGTTGTTGTTTAGTTTGGACCTCTTCTGCTTGAAGGTCATCATGTATAGCTTGGTCTTCTCTTAGCTATGGCTGCTTCACCAAACTATTTTGGGGAATAATTTATAAAAAGGTTTTATGCTTCTTTACTATTGCAAGGCATGTTTTGATGTATTCTGATGAAAAAGGCTTTAGACCTTAATTTATAAGGTAATGAAATTTGTTTTACTTCCGCCGTTTTATATTTGTTCTGTCTTGTAATATTCTGTGCATGTTTACCTCGATAATACTTCACCAAATCTAGTGCATTCCTTTTGTGAGTGACCCTAGTGGAGGTGGGGTGTTACATTTGGTATCAGAGCAGACGGTTACCAAACTGGGCAAAAGTTTTTTTAAACCTTCTGAAACTATTTTCCAAACTGTTTACAAAGAAGCACTTTCCAAGAAAGGTTTTATTTTTAAAGGCTATTCCCCAAAGGCCATTAGCACTATCCTTTGTTTCCTTGATTGAATCTCTTTTCCTTTCTTTCCTCCATCTGTAGTCACAGTAGTTTGAACTGCGACTAATCCTTCCCTAGCTACCTAAGTGTTTTCCGTGCGATGGAGGTAGTTCTCGAGAGACCTGTTGCCGCGTCATAAGAAAGGATGGTAAGAACAAGGATAAAGGATATGGGCTTAAGGATAAGCAACTTGTTGGTAGGGCTCAACCCATGACGAGAGAGTATTTTTAGTATTGTAAAACGGGACGGATAGTTAAGTATTATGGAACAAGGACAAGATCATCAAGAAGGCAATTGCATACCCTCACTAGCGTACCTGAGAAGGATGGTAACATTTTTGTTGAAGGTTTAGTTATTCTTTTCTATCATCCCGCCAAGACTTTGTTTTCATCACCACATCATTTAAGTCCGCTTCGATAGTTGAGTCTCTGCACCTTAGTACTAGCGTAGTAGAGGATCCCATTTTGTCTCAAATCTCGTTGGAGAATCAATCCATTTATTCACGACTTGTTTGGATTTGAGAATGTCTATGCCAGGAGTTGAGTTTGGAAGTAATGCTTATGTTTTGGGCCATGGATGGATTCTAGGGATGAAGTGGTTATCCAATAAGGGGTACCACCCTCGGTTTTGATAGGAGGGTAGTTAGATTCTTGACTGGCCTTGGTAACACCCTCAAAGTCTCGTGTAACCTTTTGGGTTCTGTCATGATTAGTTACCTAGAATCCCTTGATGCCTTTATTGGAAATTTGAAACCCGATCGAGCGGTGTTTGCCAATAAGACGGATGGTTCATTTCACTTATGCATAAGTTATAAAAATCACCCTAGTAAGTACACATGGTAACCTGGTTAGCATCTGTTTACTTTCAAGAGAAAGTCCTTCTACGTGGAATACCGTATAGTATGTAAACGAGATCCAAGATTCACTAGTGAATTTTGGAGAGCACGCATGGAATCATGAGTACGCAATCATGTTTGAATCAAGTATACTAGAAGAAGAATAAGCGAAAGTGGAACGAGAGGCGACAATAAAACGAGTTCCAACTCATATGATGGAAACAAGAAATAAGAAGCTACGAATTCATGAAGTTAAAAGATGGTCAAAGCACAATGGAACTAAGCTCAAGGGAATGCGACTCAGAAGGATGAAGACTAGATACGCGCATGATATCTCTTTTTAATAGTATATCCTTGATCCCTGTTTTCTGTAGAACTTATCTGTAGGCTATCTTTTATGAATATCCTCTCGGTTCTGTTCTCGATCTTAGTTCAGTTGCAAACCCCATAAGGATTTTATCTTGTTTATCTTCTCGATCCTATCTTGAGGACCTTAGGTAGAACCCTATGGATGTAAACATGTATTTGAAACATGTTATGATTGATATGGTTGCAAGTGGTTGCAAGTGGTTGCTCGTGGATGATTGAGTACACATTAGACACTAGGTCGATTCAGTCACATTTCATATTGCATATGCACGAGTATTTGTACTTGTTTATGGATGAAATTGAATATGTTATCATGTGGATGTTGCATGTGGATGAATGGTTGTGCACACATATAGTGTTTATATGACTAGGACTATTTGCATACATGTTGGATTCATGGCACTAAACTTATTTTGCATTTAGAAGATCACTCAGGCCTGATCATTTACATTAGATAAGTACATATACACACACTTTTTGCATATGTACATACAGCATTAGAAATCGTCTAAGGACATTGGTTGCTTGTGGATGATGTTTTGAGTAGATGGATGATGGATGGTAGGATACGATCTTCCTAACTTAGAGATTTCGGGGACGAAATCCTTTAAGAAGGGGAGAATGTAACTACCCGGATTTTTATAACGTGTTAAGACAAGAATCAAGGCGGAATTAAATTATAAAATCTGAATCAGGGGAAATGGGCTGTGCCATCGCGTTCGTATCGGAAAAATACGCGAAATAGAGTCCGAGTTTTCGAAATTTTGAGTCCGTATGACCAAGTTATGGCCCGTCAAAGTTTTTAGAAAAATCCAGAGTTCAAAAACAGTTCGAAATTCAAATCTGGAGCCAAACAGACTGGGCGGGAAAAATTCCCGCCCAAGCCCCAGGTCGACTGGGGTGTCGACTAGGGAGTCGACACGCCCAGGGGCAGGTCAACTGCCCAGTCGACACGGGTGTCGACCTGGGTGGTCCGGCCACTTTGGCCTGGTGCACCTGCTGAGTGTTTTGGGTCATGTTTTAAGGCCTGTTTCGGGATTTGCGGGTTCAGATCTATCCTAAGGTTAATCTAAGGGCCTAAACTACTCCTAATCTCTATAAAAACACCCTAGGACCTAACCTAAATCACTCAAAATCAATCTAACAACGAAGTGCTGCCCAATTCTCTCTTGATCATGGCCTCCACCTTCATCTTCAAAAGCTTATGCATGCAAACTAGATTCAAGGCAAAGGAGCAAGCTTTCTACATCAAATCAAGGGTGTTGATCATCATCTCAACATGGATCCTACGACAAGATTCTTACCCCTAATTCTCTAGCCTCGATTTGTAAGTTCTAGCTACTTCTAGATCTAAACGGTAGATTTAGTGTTGACATGGAATAAAATGAAAAGAAACACAAGTATGTTAGCCTATGTGAACCTAGTTTTGCCCCTTTCTTGGACCCATGACTTTGGGCTATGTTTTAGTGACTAAATCATGCTACTTATGTTGTGTTGGACTTAATTTATCATGCAAGTTTGGATCTTTACTTGTGGAATGATGGCATGAACCCTTAGAACCATTTTGACTTGTGAAACATTTTGGGTTTATGCACGTAAAAGAACCTAAAACCCCTCATGACACTCACATGCATAAGATGATGGACCTAGGATATGATATCATGCATGCTTGAGACCAATCCTCTTATGATATTATGCATGTTAGAGGCCAATCCCTTTATGCTATCATACATGTTTTGAGGCCGATATGCAATATGCTAGTTATGTGAACACCTTTTACCTCAAACATCACCATGTTTAACTTGTGATTCATCTTTGCCATCTTATACCCTCTTTTTTCATATTTTTCCTACTATGTTGATTCGCTTTCATGTGCGTTGGGAATACGTTTTGGGTAGTCTAGGCAAAGCTTGAAATTTGCTATGAACTTGACATGAAATTACATGTAACATGTAATGGTAATAAACGTGGGGATGACACTTAGAAAAATATGGAACATGTGAACTTGACATGAATTATACCAAGAAATAGGACAATAGGCCTAAGTGAAAAACATGAACTTAATCAAGGCCTAAACTTGACATGAACATGATACGTAGTAAAACATGAAAGTGGCCAACTCGAGGTTGGGTTGAGTTTGTAGCATAAATCTGCCCGGAACCGCCCGGCAAATCCAGTAGCTACAAACAATAGGACCCAATGTGAGTAGTTGGTCATATCGCGCTTGAAACCCGAGGTTAGACTAGGTTGTGGTGTAAATCTGCCCGGACCCGCCTGGCGTAACCAGTAACCACAACAACGTCTAATGTGAGAGGTTGAGAAGTGCATTAATTTACTTAATACCACCCTACAAACCATATGTCAAGTTGGTTTAGTATATCAAGAAGTTCACGGCTTAACCTTATCGCGTTATCGTGGTTGGTTAAGTATAGATTATCCTTATCAAATTACCGAGTCGAGTTGGTTAAGTACATTCAAGCGGTTCATGTCTTAACCCCATCCAATTACTATGTTAGATTGGTTAAGTGTCTTGAACTTGAACACTTAGCCAATTTTGACATGCTTCTAGACAGGTTAAGTCATGAGCTTGAATGACAACGCTTAACCCATTAGATAAAACCCTAGTTCAAGGGGACTAAGTGGAAAACAGTAGTTATCAAGGATGACGGGAAAGGAAGCTAAGTGATAAACCTTAGTTAAGGATAACTAAGTAATAATTCTTAGTCAAGGAAATTGGACCAGTTCATAATAGATGAGTAACCCGATTCGGTAGGTCGTCGCTTCAGCAAATACACGAGGTGGAGCAATATCTGATTTAGATAAAGGTTCCAACGAACTGGGTGACGAGGCGGTAGCTTCGGGGAACGTGAGGATACTCTTGGTATCCCTCTGTGAGGTGGCAGATGATCCTCCTGGGCTCACAGAGGTTAAGGTCTGCGGTAGAAGAGCCAAGGGTATGCCTTGGTTGCTGTGCGAGCAACCTAAAGACTGGGGTGGATTAGCGTGGGGTCGGCGATATTTTTACGGTAGCCCTAGATAGCACATCGTCGGCCATCTACCATCTTTAGTCAATCGTGTACGTACGGAAAGGCAGAGAACACCCAACAGACCATACTTGCTATCTAGTTATGGGTGAGGTAGGCCATTTGGGAGTGGGGCATTGATGGCCGTAGTGTAGTTCTCATACATGATTTTTCTTGTTTTGCCTTTCAGTAGTTGAGGGAGGGGTCTTGTGGGACCATAACCACCGGTAGAAAAACAGACCTTAATATCTGCATCGGCAGATAACCAAAAGCTCCCGACCGAGTCTTGTATTCTATCACGGAACTCGGATGGCATATTGAGATACATGTGCACCTAGACATGGAAAACCGAGTCACGATACATACGTGGGAAAAAGGGCGTGGTTGACGGGTAGCATAATCCCTAGTGGCCCTAGGTGGTTTGAACCCAAACCGAGATACGAAAACGTTCATTAGGTAGCATAATCCCCAGTGGTCCTGGGTGGCATAAACCTTAGTTGAACACGCGATAGTTCTTGATAAGAAAACATAGTTAGATAAAAGATGACAGTCCAAATGATTTCAAGGATCAAATGGTACTACGTTGAAGTAGTGAGAAAGCCCGCACGAGGTACGACAAAGGACTGAACCTATACATGGAAAGAAACACACGAGTTGAGAAAACCTATATATGCGATATATTAGGTCGACATGGACCATTTCATGACATTGGGCAAGGGACATTTTATAGTTAACACATAACATGGGTTGGGATACTAGTACGGGAGGTGCAGAGCAAATATACATGATGGATACCTCAGCATTTTATACTTGATAGAAACCTGATAATGTGATACCTTAATTTATCTTGATACAGTGGTTCATCCTGTTATCTTGGTCCAGCTTATCTATCCTGTCACCATCCTTATGTTTACTTTCAGTTTATGCATGTCATGTTACCTTACATGTTTTTATGCTGGAAGTAGATAGGACTTACCAGTCTTTATGGCTGACCCCGTTTTCTTTCGCCTCTTTGTCTTCCGTCCCCCCCCCCCCCCAAGGTTTTCAGGGAGGAAATGTTGTTGTTTAGTTCGGACCTCTTATGCTTGAAGGTCATCATGTATAGCTTGGTCTTCTCTTGGCTATGGCTGCTTCACCAAATTATTTTGGGGAATAATTTATGAAAAGGTTTTATGCTTCTTTACTATTGCAAGGCAGGTTTTGATGTATTCTGATGAAAAAGGCTTTAGACCTTAATTTATAAGGTAAAGAAATTTGTTTTACTTCCGCCGTTTTATATATGTTCTGTCTTGTAATATTCTGTGCATGTTTACCTCGATAATACTTCACCAAACCTAGTGCATTCCCTTTGTGAGTGACCCTAGCGGAGGTGGGGTGTTACATTTGGTATCAGAGCAGAAGGTTACCAGACTGGGCAAAAGTTTTTTTAAACCTTCTGAAACTATTTTCCAAACTGTTTACAAAGAAGCACTTTTCAAGAAAGGTTTTATTTTTAAAGGCTATTCCCCAAAGGCCATTAGCACTATCCTTTGTTTCCTTGATTGAATCTCTTTTCCTTTCTTTCCTCCATCTGTAGTCACAGTAGTTTGAACTGCGACTAATCCTTCCCTAGCTACCTAAGTGTTTTCCGTGCGATGGAGGTAGTTCTCGAGAGACCTGTTGCCGCGTTATAAGAAAGGATAGTAAGAACAAGGATAAAGGATATGAGCTTAAGGATAAGCAACTTGTTGGTAGGGCTCAACCTATGACGAGAGAGTATTTTTGGTATTGTAAAACGGGACGGATAGTTAAGTATTATGGAACAAGGACAAGATCATCAAGAAGGCAATTGCATACCCTCACTAGCGTACCTGAGAAGGATGGTAACATTCTTGTTGAAGGTTTAGTTATTCTTTTCTATCATCCCGCCAAGACTTTGTTTTGATCACCACATCATTTAAGTCCGCTTCGATAGTTGAGTCTCTGCACCTTAGTACTAGCGTAGTAGAGGATCCCATTTTGTCTCAAATCTTGTTGGAGAATCAGTCCATTTATTCACGACTTGTTTGGATTTGAGAATGTCTATGCCAGGAGTTGAGTTTGGAAGTAATGCTTATGTTTTGGGCCATGGATGGATTCTAGGGATGAAGTGGTTATCTAGTAAGAGGTGCCACCCTCGGTTTTGATAGGAGGGTAGTTAGATTCTTGACTGGCCTTGGTAATACCCTCGAAGTCTCGTGTAACCTTTTGGGTTTTGTCAAGATTAGTTACCTAGAATCCCTTGATGCCTTTATTGGAAATTTGAAACCCGATCGAGTGGTGTTTGCCAATAAGACGGATGGTTCATTTCACTTATGCATAAGTTATAAAAATCACCCTAGTAAGTACACATGGTAACCTGGTTGGCATCTGTTTACTTTCAAGAGAAAGTCCTTCCGCGTGGAATACCGTATAGTATGTAAACGAGATCCAAGATTCACTAGTGAATTTTGGAAAGCTCGCATGGAATCTTGAGTACGCAGTCATGTTTGAATCAAGTATACTAGAAGAAGAATAAGTGAAAGTGGAACGAGAGGCGACAATAAAATGAGTTCCAACTCATATTATGGAAACAGGAAATAAGAAGCTACGAAATCATGAAGTTAAAAGATGGTCAAAGCACAATGGAACTAAGCTCAAGGGAATGCGACTCAGAAGGATGAAGACTAGATACGCGCATGATATCTCTTTTTAAGAGTATATCCTTGATCCCTGTTTTCTGTAGAACTTATTTGTAGGCTATCTTTTATGAATATCCTCTCGGTTCTGTTCTCGATCTTAGTTCAGTTGCAAACCCCATAAGGAGTTTATCTTGTTTATCTTCTCGATCCTATCTTGAGGACCTTAGGTAGAACCCTATGGATGTAAACATGTATTTGAAGCATGTTATGATTGATATGGTTGCCAGTGGTTGCAAGTGGTTGCTCGTGGATGATTGAGTACACATTAGACACTAGGTCGATTCAGTCACATTTCATATTGCATATGCACGAGTATTTGTACTTGTTTATGGATGAAATTGAATATGTTATCATGTGGATGTTGCATGTGGATGAATGATTGTGCACACATATAGTGTTTATATGACTAGGACTATTTGCATACATGTTGGATTCATGGCACTAAACATATTTTGCATTTAGAAGATCACTCAGGCCTGATCATTTACATTAGATAAGTACATATACACACACTTTTTGCATATGTACATACAGCATTAGAAATCGTCTAAGGACATTGGTTGCTTGTGGATGATGTTTTGAGTAGATGGATGATGGATGGTAGGATACGATCTTCCTAACTTAGAGATTTCGGGGACGAAATCCTTTAAGAAGGGGAGAATGTAACTACCCGGATTTTTATAACGTGTTAAGACAAGAATCAAGGCGGAATTAAATTATAAAATCTGAATCGGGGGAAACGGGCTTGCCATCGCGTTCGTCTCGGAAAAATACGCGAAATAGAGTCCAAGTTTTCGAAAATTTGAGTCCGTATGACCAAGTTATGACCCGTCAAAGTTTTCAGAAAAATCCAGAGTCCAAAAACAGTTCGAAATTCAAATCTGGAGCCAAACATACTGGGCGGGAAAAATTCCCGCCCAAGCCCCAGGTCGACTGGGGTATCGATTGGGGAGTCGACACACCCATGGGCAGGTCGACTGCCCAGTCGACACGGGTGTCGACCTGGGTGGTCCGGCCACTTTGGCCTGGTGAACCTGCTGAGTGTTTTGGGTCATGTTTTAAGGCCTGTTTCGGGATTTGAGGGTTCGGATCTATCCTAGGGTTAATCTAAGGGCCTAAACTACTCCTAATCTCTTTAAAAACACCCTAGGACCTAGCCTAAATCACTCAAAATCAATCTAACAACGAAGTGCTTCCCAATTCTCTCTTGATCATGGCCTCCACCTTCATCTTCAAAAGCTTATGCATGCAAACTAGATTCAAGGCAAAGGAGCAAGCTTTCTACATCAAATCAAGGGTGTTGATCATCATCTCAACATGGATCCTACGACAATATTCTTACCCCTAATTCTCTAGCCTCGATTTGTAAGTTCTAGCTACTTCTAGATCTAAACGGTAGATTTAGTGTTGACATGGAATAAAATGAAAAGAAACACAAGTATGTTAGCCTATGTGAACCTAGTTTTGCCCCTTTCTTGGACCCATGACATTGGGCTATGTTTTAGTGACTAAATCATGTTACTTATGTTGTGTTGGACATAATTTATCATGCAAGTTTGGATCTTTACTTGTGGAATGATGGCATGAACCCTTAGAACCATTTTGACTTGTGAAACATTTTGGGTTTATGCATGTAAAAGAACCTAAAACCCCTCATGACACTCACATGCATAAGATGATGGACCTAGGATATGTTATCATGCATGCTTGAGACCAATCCTCTTATGATATCATGCATGTTAGAGGCCAATCCCTTTATGCTATCATACATGTTTTGAGGCCGATATGCAATATGCTAGTTATGTGAACACCTTTTACCTCAAACGTCGCCATGTTTAACTTGTGATTCATCTTTGCCATCTTATACCCTCTTTTGTCATATTTTTCCTACTATGTTGATTCGCTTTCATGTGCGTTGGGAATACGTTTTGGGTAGTCTAGGCAAAGCTTGAAATTTGCTATGAACTTGACATGAAATTACATGTAACATGTAATGGTAATAAACGCGGGGATGACACTTAGAAAAATATGGAACATGTGAACTTGACATGAATTATACCAAGAAATAGGACAATAGGCCTAAGTGAAAAACATGGACTTAATCAAGGCCTAAACTTGACATGAACATGATACGTAGTAAAACATGAAAGTGGCCAACTCGAGGTTGGGTTGAGTTTGTAGCATAAATCTGCCCGGAACCGCCCGGCAAATCCAGTAGCTACAAACAATAGGACCCAATGTGAGTAGTTGGTCATATCGCGCTTAAAATCCGAGGTTAGACTAGGTTGTGGTGTAAATCTGCCCGGACCCGCCCGGCGTAACCAGTAACCACAACAACGTCTAATGTGAGAGGTTGAGAAGTGCATTAATTTACTTAATACCACATGATAAGGTTAATTAAATTTGGCTAGTGACACTTAACCGATATGACATGAATGGGTAGGTTAAGTAAGACCGGACTTGATTACTTAAAGACACTTAACCATGTAACACGATTAGTAAATGGGTTAGTTTAACATAAATGGGTTGATAACACCCGACCGGGATAACGCGGGGCGTGGTAGGGTTAAGTAAACACACGAGGGGAAAATACTTAACCATTATAAATATGACTAGTGGATGAGGGTTAAGTTAACTTACACTTAACCAATCTAACGTGATCATTTGATGAGGTTAAGTTAACCAACACTTAACCAATCTAACATGATAACTTGATGAGGTTAAGATAAATTACACTTAACTAATTTAAACACGATGATTTAATAGGGTTAAGTAACCTATACTTAACCAATTATACACAATGATTTAATGGGGTTAGGTTAACCAATTTGACTCGATAATATTGATGAGGTTAAGTTAACCAATACTAAACCAATTTGACTCGGTAACTTGATGGGGTTAAGTTAACCTACACTTAACCAATCTAACATAGTAATTGGATAGGGTTAAGACACGAACCGCTTGAATGTACTTAACCAACTCGACTCGGTAATTTGATAAGGATAATCTATACTTAACCAACTACGATAACGCGATAAGGTTAAGCCGTGAACTTCTTGATATACTTAACCAACTTGACATATGGTTTGTAGGGCTAAGTCTTGAACTTGAACACTTAGCCAATTTTGACATGCTTCTAGACGGGTTAAGTCATGAGCTTGAATAACAACGCTTAACCCATTAGATAAAACCCTAGTTCAGGGAGACTAAGTGGAAAACAGTAGTTAACAAGGATGACGGGAAAGGAAGCTAAGTGATAAACCTTAGTTAAGGATAACTAAGTAATAACTCTTAGTCAAGGAAATTGGACCAGTTCATAATAGATGAGTAACCCGATTCGGTAGGTCGTCGCTTCAGCAAATACATGAGGTGGAGCAATATTTGATTTAGATAAAGGCTCCAACGAACTGGGTGACGAGGCGGTAGCTTCGGGGAACGTGAGGATACTCTTGGTATCCCTCTGTGAGGTGGCAGATGATCCTCCTGGGCTCACAGAGGTTAAGGTCTGCGGTAGAAGAGCCAAGGGTATGCCTTGGTTGATGTGCGAGCAACCTAAAGACTGGGGTGGATTAGCGTGGGGTCGTCGATATTTTTACGGTAGCCCTAGATAGCACATCGTCGGCCACCTACCATCTTTAGTCAATCGTGTATGTACGGAAAGGCAGAGAACACCCAACAGACCATACTTGCTATCTAGTTATAGGTGAGGTAGGCCATTTGGGAGTGGGGCATTGATCGCCGTAGTGTAGTTCTCATACATGATTTTTCTTGTTTTGCCTTTCAGTAGTTGAGGGAGGGGTCACGTGGGACCATAACCACCGGTAGAAAAACAAACCTTAATATTTGCATCGGCAGATAACCAAAAGCTCCCGACCGAGTCCTGTATTCTGTCACGGAACTCGGATGGCACATTGAGATACATGTGCACCTAGACATGGAAAAACGATTCACGATACATACGTGGGAAAAAGGGCGTGATTGACGGGTAGCATAATCCCTAGTAGCCCTAGGTGGTTTGAACCCAAACCGAGATACGAAAACGTTCATTAGGTAGCATAATCCCCAGTGGTCCTGGGTGGCATAAACCTTAGTTGAACATGCGATAGTTCTTGATAAGAAAACATAGTTAGATAAAAGATGACAGTCCAAATGATTTCAAGGATCAAATGGTACTACGTTGAAGTAGTGAGAAAGCCTGCACGAGGTATGGCAAAGGACTGAACCTATACATGGAAAGAAACACACGAGTTGAGAAAACCTATATATGCGATATATTAGGTCGACATGGACCATTTCATGACATTGGGCAAGGGACATTTTATAGTTAACACATAACACGGGTTGGGATACTAGTACGGGAGGTGCAGAGCAAATATACATGATAGATACCTCGGGATTTTATACTTGATAGAAACCTGACAATGTGATACCTTAGTTTATCTTGATATAGTTGTTCTTCCTGTTATCTTGGTCTAGCTTATCTATCTTGTCACCATCCTTATGTTTACTTTCAGTTTATGCATATCATGTTACCTTACCTGTTTTTATGCTGGAAGTAGATAGGACTTAACAGTCTTTATGACTGACCCCGTTTTCTTTCGCCTCTTTGTCTTCCGCCCCCCCCCCCCCCCCAGGTTTTCAGGGAGGAAATGTTGTTGTTTAGTTCGGACCTCTTATGCTTGAAGGTCATCATGTATAGCTTGGTCTTCTCTTGGCGATGGCTGCTTCACCAAATTATTTTGGGGAATAATTTATGAAAAGGTTTTATGCTTCTTTTCTATTGCAAGGCAAGTTTTGATGTATTCTGATGAAAAAGGCTTTAGACCTTATTTTATAAGGTAATGAAATTTGTTTTACTTCCGCTGTTTTATATGGTAATATTCTGTGCATGTTTACCTTGATAATACTTCACCAAACCTAGTGCATTCCCTTTGTGAGTGACTCTAGCGGAGGTGGGGTGTTACAAATACGACGATAAGTCGAAGATGAAGACGGTGGTCGAAGACCGGAGGTCTTCACGTCGTTTGGGTGGTTACTGATGATCTTGATTGGGCTGTACACCCAAGAAGATGGAAACAGTTAGTGATCGTCCAGACATACTTGGAGATCGATGGATATGCGGGGTGCTAGGTGCCTCCGGTTTCGTTCAGACCAAGAACGAACTTGTAAATGGACTGTGTGTCTGACTTTGGATTTTAGTCTGTGTGATTGATTTCTATTAAATATATATATGTTTGGCGGCGGAGAATTCATTCCCTCGCTTAACGCCCTTCTCTGAGATGTACGAGCTCAAGGGTTATATATTGATGGATATCAATCGCATGGAGTGAATTGCCTGTGTGGCATGCCTAAGTGGCAAATGATCAAGGCTCCTATTGAAAAGCAAAGTCTTGTGGTTGATGATCAAAGCACGGCCTTGGTGGCATCGCTTTGTGTAGCGTGAATTCACGAGCCTCACACCCCGGTTGTGAACCAGAAACGTGAGAGGACCTCAGGGAGGACATGCGTTTCTTTCTAGTTAGAAGTGGCGTCAGTGGTTTTACACGCCCTGACGAGTTTGACTTATGTGGTTGTTGCTGTTGCGAGGCGCCTCGGATATATCGGTGACTATGTGAAGCCGATGGAGTAATTCATTGGCTCATTTACGCCCCAAAGGGCGGGGAAACGCAGTGTTCAGGATTTAAGTTTAATCCACATCGGTGGACCGGCCCTGTCGCTCCAAGGGTCGATGCGCTCTGACCCTGAGGCTCGAGCTAGAGAGTCTCGAAGACGATGAGGACGATCCCTAGCCTCAGTTCACAGAGGGAAATCCAATTTCCAAATATGTAATTTTGCGGTTTTAATTGTAGAACTAGTATGGCGACATGATATATGGTACCCATGCCGTCTATGATTGATACTTATGATTTGAAGTTGTTTTATACACTATAAACTTATTATAGTATTAAATGACTTGTTTTAAAAAGTATCAAGCATGCTTTGGCTGTTATAAGGGAAAACCTTATCCTCCGGCTTGTGTTGCATTGTGTGATGGGACCTGGGTCTTATAATAGCTTCATTGTTCTTTATTTAGCATTGCGCTGTTGTTTTATGCACTGGTATTCTTGGGAGGAAATCCGTTCCGCGTTAGCGGCGTGGTCCCTTGATTTACCGAACTTTAAAATAAAGAATTATAACTGTTTTAGTTCTCACACCAGTCCCAAGACACACCTGGAGTTTATTGTTTTAACCTAGACTCTGGGTGCCCTTATTTTGACACGGGCAGCTATAGTTTTGGTTTTGCAGATTTATATTCACAGGATCTTCTTCAGTTGTATTTTGTATTATTTTTCGCTGCTATGTAATGTATTGTAATCTCTGATATTTATCGTATGTATTTCATTTATTCATACTCTGTATATTCTTGTATTCTGATGGAATTGTTGTAATATACAATGAAATGTTCTTCTGTCTGCATTCTAATTTGTCGTGTTCTCAAAACAATCAGGTATTTCGAACGGTCTTGATCGGTTTAGCGACTGATTCGGATCGAGCGAAATTCCTTTTTGTTACACTTAGGGACGTTTAGAGGGCAGTTCCTAATGCTGATAATGGTGGTTAGTACAGCGGTGCAGGCGCCCAGGGCCGATTTCGCCAAGCTCTGTATGGACTACACTAGTCTTGGTGGAAAGCCGTTCCATGGAACGGAATCTGCTACAGAAGTTCAGGATTGGTTGGATAGCTGTGAGCGTATCTTCGAAGACTTAAGTATCGAGGATGCGATGAAGAGGAAGCTAGCATCCTGTCAGCTGCAAGGACGGGCAATGAATTGGTGGAACGCTATTAAGGCAACTACTCTAGAGGATCAAGTTACATGGGATCAGTTTAAGGCCTGATTCGGTGAAAAATTTATCCCAGCTGCTCAGAAGTCAGAGTTATTTAGAAAGTTCTTGGAGCTTAAGCAGCGTGGTAGAGCAGTCTCGGAATATATTGCTGAGTTCGATACTTTATCGAAGTATGGATTATCCCTTATTGATGCTATCGAGAAGAAGAATGAGAAGTTCATAACTGGTTTGGATGAGTACTTGGGGGAAAGGCTTATTAACCACATCGATGAGACGTTTGAATCGACTGTGGGAAAGCATTGAGGTCAGAGAGTCTTTACCCTAAAACGAAAATTGAGGTTGCATCTGCAGAGGAGCCAAAGCCGCAAGCAAGCGGTGGAGGCAAGAATGATTCTCAGAATAAGAGAAAGCAGAATCAGACCAAGGATGGCCATAAGAAAACGAATAAGAAAGATGTTGAGTGCTTCAGCTATGGGAAGAAGGGCCACTATGCCAAAGAATGTCTGGCCAGACCAGCGTATAGGAAGTGCTTCAACTGTGGCCAAGTGGGATATCACAAGGATAAGTTTCCACAACCCCCTAAAGAAAAGCAGATTGTGAAAGCATTTGCTATCAATGTTGTTCCTTCTTCATCAAATGCCCCAACTGCGGCGGAAAAAGGAAAGAATGTCGTCATTCAAGGTATGCTTTCTATTTATGATGTTCTTGTTCGAGTATTGTTTGATACCGGAGCTTCCCGTTCCTTCATATCTAGTGACCTGGTAGATAGGTTGGGATTGGAACCCGAGATTGTCGATAGACCTTTAGCGGTAACGAACCCGATTGGTGGTTCGACTAGCCTTAGCATGATTTGTCGTAATGTGGTCTTATCGAGTCATGGATGCATGTTTGTTTGTGATTGCTTTGTTTTGGGCTTTACTGGGTTAGGCATAATTTTGGGAGTCGACTGGCTCCAAAGATACGGGGCGGTGGTAGACTGTGAGGACTTTTCGGTGACAGTTAGACCGGATGATGGGCGGAGGGTAGTGTTTGGTGGTCTACCTAGTGATGGGGTAATGCCTAGTTTTCTAAATTCCCTCGACATCCCGCATGATGAGTTGTCAGATGTGCCCGTGGCTGGCCAGTATCCGGACATCTTCGAGGAAGTGACCGGACTTCCACCACACCGAGAGATTGAGTTCCGTATTGATTTAGTGAATGATGCCAGACCTATAGTGATGCCACTTCGTCGTATGGCGCCAAGGGAGCAGCGAGGGCTCGGGGTGCAAGTAAGCGATCTTTTGAAGAATGGATTTATCAGAAGAAGTGTTTTTGAGTGGGGAGCACCAGTTGTGTTTGCTACCAAGGCAGATGGTTGCCTTCGATTGTGTGTGGGCTACCGCGAATTGAATAAGGTGACGAGGAAGATAAGTATCCTCTACCATGGATAGATGATTTGTTTGATAAGTTGAGTGGTGCGAGAGTGTTCTCCCAGTTGGATCTCGCGACAGATTTTCATCAGCTTAGAGTGGAAGCTGAGAGTATAGCTAAAACGCCTTTTGGATGTCGTCTGGATTTTATGAGTGGTTGGTCATGCCATTCGGGTTGACCAATGCACCAGCATATTTTGTGGATCTTATGAATAGGGTATTCAGGGATCAATTGAATAAGTTTGTTCTTGTGTTCGTGGATGATATTTTGGTCTACTCGAGGACAGAGGAAGAACACAAGGAACATTTGCGAGTAGTGATGGAGGTGTTGAGAAAACACCAATTGAAAACATAGTTTTCTAAGTGTCACTTCTGGAGGAGGGAAGTGAGATTCTTGGGCCAAGTTGTTTTAGAGAATGGTATTGCCGTGGACCCTGCGAAGGTGGCTACGGTACAAGATTGGTCTACGCCCAAGAATGCAATAGACATAAGAGTTTCTTGGGGTTAGCCGGATATTATCGTAAGTTTAACCAGGACTTCTCCAAGATAGCAACACCGTTGACTCAGTTGACCAAGAAGAATCAAGCTTTCGTTTGGGACGAAAGGTGTGAAAATGCATTCAAGAGTCTAAAGGAAAAGTTGATGCATGCACCAGTGTTAGTCATTCCTAAAGGGAACGAAGAGATGATAGTATACACGGACGCATGTGATATCGGATTAGGTGCTGTGTTGATGCAAGGAGGTAGGGTTGTAGCTTATGCAAGTAGGTGCTGTATTGATCCAGTTGGGAACCAATGAGTCAACTTCGTGATTGGACTTTGCTGCGGGATGTGTGCTAAGGGGTCATCGACATCTATAGCTTTGATTCACCACCAAGACGGATGTTGGGCTACGTATCAGTGCAGTGGAGTAGTTATTACCTCATGGGGCAGAGAGACCGTAGCAAGGCTATGAGCCAGTGCAGTGGAGCCATCATGACTCCATGGAGTAGAGTGGACATAGCAAAGGATTAGTGGCTATGGATCATTGCAGTGGTGTCATTACGACTCCATGGGGCAGAGTGATCGTAGCAAGGAATTGGGTTGTCAAAGTGGTAGATATCGTATACTTTACGCACTGAGTGAGAGATGTGAGGATGGTTGCTATGATTGATTGGTTGCCATCACTATGTCATGAACACCCCCACCCCCGTATTCTTTACACCATGTGTTAGAGGCACCTTAGAGTATTGTACAGTATGTAGTGCTAACTCTTTGGTTGCAGGTCCAGGTCAGGTATGGTTTAGTATACCTGTTATTATTCTGTTTTGCTGCTTACCGCTCATACCAGACTTTTGTCTGATCCAGAGTTTTATGTCTCTTCTTATTACTCTGAGTGCACTTAAACAGGCAGACTAGAGACAGGTTAGCTGGTTATGCACGAGTAGCTGATCTGGAGACGAGCAGGAGGCTCCTATGTATTATATACATATATTCTCCTATTTCGCTGCTGGTCACTACTTTGGGCATTAGTAGTGTACTTTCCTTATTTGCTTTAGAGACGGTTTTTTTGAAGTTGTAATAATGATGACGTGGAACATAAGCTGTATTTGGATTTTCCGCTGCTACGATGTTTAGTTTTCAGCTTATGCACTATCTCGCCTGTTTTATGTCAAAGTATGTTATTATTATATTTTATTCCATGCGCTGTGAGACATTCTACAGGTTCCTTGTTGGTTCAAATACCCTTCAATTCCTTTCTTTGACGACCGTCCCGTGCTGGTTGGACATCGGCATAGCGCACTTTCATTGGAATTGTAGGCTGGTGCAGGGCAGGCCGTCACACGCCTCCTATCCATCATCCACATAAGTAAAATACCAGGGCGTGCAAAACGCTGACACTGCTCCTAGCTTGAAGGAAATGCATGCCCTCCCTGAATCCCTATCCCGTTTCTGGTTCACACCGGGGTGTGAGGCTCGCGAATTAACGCTACACAAAGCTATGCCACAAAGGCCGTGCTTTGATCATCAACCACAAGGCTCTGCTTTTCAACCGAAGCCTTGATCATTTGCATCTCAGCATGCCACATAGGCAATTCATGTTATGCAACTGATATCAATCACGCAGAATGAAATCCGATGTCAGACACATCCATTTACATGTTCGTTCTGAGTCTGAACGAAACTGGAGGCACCTTATACCTCGCATGTCCATCGATCTCCAAGTACGTCTGGATGATCACCAACTGGTTCCCTCCTCTTGGGTGTACAACCCAATCAAGATCGTCAGTAATTATCCAAACGATGTGAAGACCTCCGGTCTTCAACCACCGTCTTCATCGTCGACTTATCGTCGATTCATTTATTCAGAATGGGTATAAACCCGACCTTTCAGAATAACTTGTGTATATAATAAAGAAGTGTTATAAAACACAACATACGCCTTATTCCAATCCAGAATATTCCTTTATTCAAATATTCTTACATTTTGGGAAAGGTTCCCATTAATTTTATCATAGATAAATTCTTTAAATTTATTCTTTAATCCTCCTTTGGATTTCAAACCAAATTAAGGTTTTCCAAACTAGTCGGGATTAGCGCACCTTGTCGAAGTAATCATTTATTAAATTTCCCCATCTCAACCTATTCATCCTATGAAGCAAAACTGGTAATACTTGATATCTAACACCACGGTGTTATCGGTAAAGTTAGTTACCATTTCACGTTCAAATCTAATTAAAGATTTAACTATCGCCTGGAGTAAAACTGGTGGTACTCCATTCTCGATCATTTCTTGAATTTGATAATTTTAGTTATAAAATTCACCTTTCAATCTAATTAAAGATTCATCAAAACTCTAATTCAGTTTTAATTTCCAAAAATCATTAGTTAATGATTTTCTTTAAGGTTAAGAAATTAATCTTATCTTTAACTAGGTCAAAAAAATGTCATTTAAAAACACAGCGCACGATAAACCCAAAATCACGTTCCATTCCATCAGCCTTTAACCGTAAATTAGCAAGTGAACAATTCCCTAAATATTAACCCCGAAGGCCGAAACTAACATCAGATCAATACCCAGGAAACCATTCAACTTAACTAATCTCTAGTTAGTTTTTGATTTTCTTAACTCTGTTGGGTCTAAGATCAGTATTATTAAAGATATCATTCACGACAACCCAAAATCACATTCCATCTAACAATGGAATCTTCATGGAAGACAAATCGATATATATAATCGATATAAACTTCCACATCCAACCGATAATATAAATGGAATAACGACAAGGCTTTTTAAATTCCATATATATTAACAGTCTTCCTCTACAGAAGCTTACTTCAATTATTACCAAATCAAATTCTATTCAATTCCAATTTAATATGTTTAAATTGGAAAACCGTTACTTTGGAAAATTCCCGTTAAATCTTAATAAAAAGATTTATAAATTCCAAATCACATTTCACTGTAAATCGGGTTAAAGAACGAATGTCGTTAAAACACAGTTCACAACAAACCCAATTCACATTCCATTAATTATCGGGTTAAAGAACAAGTGTTATTTAAAACACCGTTCACGATAAACCCGAAAATCAATTCCAATTCAATTCCAATTCAATATTAATTAATTGGTATACTTCATTAAATCTAAATAAAAGATTTAATCTTTTTCTCAACTGGGTTTAAGAATAGTGTTAATGAAAACACCATTCACGAAAAACCCAAATCCCGTTCAATACTAAATACAAGGCTCTGAATAGAAAATATATCGGCTTATGTTCAATATCAAATTCTACGACCAACAAATATCGTATTGGAAGTAACGATATAAATATATCTTTCAAATTTTCATAACAATATCTGTATAATCACGAAATTCAACATCGAAATATCCCAACAACAATTTCGATTCAAATCCATTTCCAATTTATATATTGGAGATTCTGGTTATTTTTAAAACCATTTCGAATCCAATTTATTTATTTTAAAAATAAATGGATTATAATTCTAGTTCAAAACTAGTTCATTTCGATAAAAATCTATTTTTATCTTTTCAAAAATGGGATTTTAATCCCAATTCTTTCCAAATCATTTCTTATGATTTTACACTAATTATTGTTATTTTTAATAATTTTATCAAGGCTCGTACAGTCGATTTCCATAAACGGCCATCGAACTGCACTTACACCGACCTTTTCCAAATTTGATTTGTACATAATTCCAAATCCAACTGTTAGATTTCTAATTTCTAACATTCTTTAGAAAGCTCTTTTCGATATGAACCCAACGGTTCTGGTTTTAGGAGAATCTGACGGTCGAATCTCCCGTAATGTTCGTTCGAAGTCAATGGTCGAAATTCGCGAACTCCCGCAGCGCGACGCGTTCTATTCAGGCCATTATATATATAATATATATTATATATATTTCGTTGATTTCCATTTAAAACGTATTTTATAAATCGTTTTAAATTCGTTTTCAAAATGATTTCAACTTCCTACTCAATTTCAAATCAAAATTAAATATTCCATATCATCGATATATTAATGATAATATTTTCAAAACATTCGATTATGAAATCAATTCCTTTTCGAAATTCATTATAAAAATGAATAAAATCGATATAAATATCGTTCATGTCAAAATGGCGTCGATTAAATCAACACGGCTTTGTATATTTAAATATTTTCGTGTCCATCCCAAATCGAACTTCAAAATCAGATTTTGATTCTTTTCTGAATATTATTTGAAAATATTCATCATTTTAATATAATCGCTATTTTAAAATATTCATTCTTTCTGAACTGGAACCAGGCACAGTCAATTACCGTATAATGTTGATTATATGGGTTTCATACAATACATGTATACCACACCAACGATAAACGATCAACCATCATCCAGAGTGCATTCTACACTGCACAAGTATTAAATATAAATATTTAACGCTTACAATAGCCTACCAACCAAGCGATTGACATACCACTAAATAATTGGGATTAGTGTACGTCAAATATAATCCCAACACCCGTGTGGGGTTTCAATCAACAAACACGGATTTTATTTGTGTAGTTGGGCAATACGCAATATATATCGTCCCAATCCATATCAGAAAATAGGTGTACATAAACAAATCGTCTGATTTGTAAATGAATTTTTATTTTATTCATATCAACGTTAAAAATTATATTTTTAACGATAAAATATTTTATTCAACATATGAATATTCTCTTCGGTTCATTTATACAATAAAAATGATATTTTTATTGTTCTAACAAATTTCATTTTTATTGTTCTAACATATTTTAGAAAATTTTGGCGGTGTAACAGCACGATACTAGAAATGGGATAAGGCCTAGCCTATCCCCAATCTAATAACGGTCCGTGCCATACACATACCAATCTAATCAGTTCCATTTCATTTCCCAAACCAAATTCAACAAAATAATCTAATCAACTAAACCAAACAATCAAACAAGTCGTCCGTGGTCTGTGGACGATGGGGAAATAGTTCATATATGCAGTTATAAAATAAATAACTGTATAAAGAAAATTCAGTGAGGAGTTCTCACCTTTGGGATCCACTCCGTCATTCTTTCCTTTTTGAACGGTTCAGATTTGCCCGAAATTCCAATGCGACCATTTCCCATTGTTCATATTAAAAATCACATTTTTATTTCTACGTTATAAAAATCACGTTTTTGTTTCACTATATATATATCATAAAAATCAGATTTTTATTTCGCTAAATAAATAAAAATCATATTTTTATATTCTATATTATATAAAAATTCTATTTTTAATTCGCTACTCATATAAAAATCAAATTTTTTTATCTCGCCTTCAAGATGATAAAAATCTTATCAATTTTAAATCGTATCTTCTCGTTAATAAAAAATCTAATCTTTTATTCATTAAAAATCTCGTCTTTACTAAGTTAAAAATATTATCTTTCCTTGAAAAAACCCAGTTCCTTTCGCTTTTAAAAATCTATTCTTTTCGCTATTATATATGAATAAAAATCCAATCCTTTCTATGCTGTATATATAAATAAATATAACATCTTTAATTTAAAACAAGGTTGTTTTATTTAAAAATCATATTTTTAATTCGAAACCGTGCATAAAAATCATATTTTTAATTGCATACCTAAGTTACAATTGCAGTAAAAACTTACAGTTCACACATGAGGTGCAGGAGGTGGCGTTGACGGAGATGGCAGTGGTTCAGTGGGATTTTGGGGCTGTTTTGGGGTGGTACGGCTTGTTCAGAGGAGGAGGAGCGAGATGGAAGGTCGGGGGGGTGGTGGATGGCGTAGGTGGAGCCTCGCGTGGCCGGCGATTCTAGAATTGGCCGTGGGGGGGGGGTTAGGGTTTTCGCTGTAAGAAAAGGAGGGAGAGGAGAGAGACTGGAGGGGGTGCTAATCGGAGGAGCGTCGGTGGGTGGAGGGTACGACGGGAGGAGGCACGGCGGTCAACGGCCAGGGGAAGGCAACGAGATCGAGCACGACGCGGGGGGGGGGGGGGGGGGGTGTTCTGATTTTGAATGGGGTTGACTTCGAATGAAGATAAGGGGGGTTTATTGGAAATATATGTAAGTTAATTATTTTAATTTCCAAAAGTAACTTTTTATTTTCAACTCCAAATCAAACCCACCGACTGTCGTCCCTAGCTAATTACCCCCATTCCAAACACAACGTGATATGTTTCGTAACCCAATTCGGTTGTTACGATCAGTTTTCATCAAAATCTAAATATACATCAGTATATATTGAATTTGAACGTACATTTTAATTTACCGGGGCCACATTCTAATTCTAAAAATTCTAGAAAAATTATTTCTAGCTTCGTATTGACGATACGGTCCTAACAAACTAATTTCGTCAAATTCTGAGACCGTTTGAAAAATGGCCAATTTCTGGTCGATCGAAATTGACTAAAACTGTCAAAACACGTTTTTCTGTGCCACGCTCACATATTGATTCCAAAAATTATGAATTTTGGAATCTAGCAATAATTTGACATCCCGGATCCAAAAAAAGTGGTTTCGTCGAAAACGGAGGTCGTTTGCAAAATTTCTATTTTTAAGGGCCAAAATTCCATAGCGACTATTTTGAATTTTCAACTGGGCATAACTTTTTATTCCGGCTATGAAATTTGGATTTTCGGATTCGCTGGAAAGACATTCTCAAATAGATTCAAATATTTTGGGTTTCGTTAAAATCCAGTTTATTTTGAATCCTGTGCATTCATTTGAAATTTGAAATCGAATTCTCGAACTACCGCGCCATTTTCAATTCCTTTTATAATTAAAATAAATAATTATATTCTATTGTCGATTCAAATAAATATTTCCATTCTAATTCTATTCAAAATAAATTTCTCATCGTTATTATTTAAAATAATTCATTTTAAATATTCAAAATTCATTGAAATTGCCAAAATAAATTTTTTAAATTGGTTCAGGTTTTCTGGGTTGTTACATACAGAATCTCATCTCGATTATTATTAAATCGAATCCCATTCAATTCCAATTTATTATATTAAATTGAAAAACTTTTCTTTGGAGAATTTCCATTAAATCTTAAAAAACGATTTATAACTTCCAAATTATATTTTCACTGTTAATTGGGTTAAAGATCAAATGTCGTTTAAAACACAGTTCACGATAAACCCAATTCATATTTCATTTTATTCTAATTACTAAATATAATTGGAAACTCTAATAAACTTAATTAAAAGATTTATTCTTTTCTCAACTGGGTTTAAGAACGGTGTTATCAAAGACACCATTCACAACAAACCTAAAAATCCAATTTATTTATTCCAAGTAAATATTAATTTATTGGAAAACTATGTTAAATCTTAATTTAAAGATTTATTCTAGTTAATAACTAGTTCATTTTGATAAAAATATATTTTATCTTTACAAATATGGAATTTTTCATCCAAAATCTCTCCAAACCATTTATTATGATTTTACACAATTTATTAACATTTTTAATAATTTTATCAAGGCCCGTACAGTCGGTTTCCAATAACGGCCACCGAACTGCATCTATAGTGACCGTTTCTAATGTTTTGGACATAATTCCCAATCCAACTGTTAGATTTCAAACCTCTTATATTCATTAGAAAGCTCTTTTCGATACGAACCAAACATGTATTAACATGTAACATGTTTTTATTTTATTTTTAATCTAACATAAGAAAATGACTTTTTAATGCCAAACATGTATTAACATGTTTTTATTTTATTTCTAATCTAACATAAGAAAATGACTTTTTTTAGTGCCAAACATGTATTAATATGTTTTTATTTTATTTCTAATCTAACATATGAAAATGACCTTTTTTTATGCCAAACATGTATTAACATGTTTTTATTTTATTTCTAATCTAACATAAAAAAATGACTTTTTTATGCTAAACATGTATTAACATGTTTTTATTTTATTTCTAATCTAACATGAGAAAATGACTTTTTTTATGCCAAATATGTATTAACATATTTTTTTATTTTATATAATAAAAATATGGTTTTTATTGTATGCATACATTTGACAAACAAAATATACACAGTTTAATTCAGTTGTTCAACGTAATCACAAACAAACAATTACAATTTTATACAACACCAACATGAATTTTATATAGTATAAAAATAAATTTCACATCATGATTAATAATTAAATTTACATAAAAATAGAGATCTCACATCGATTTTTGTCAGAATTTCCAACGTGCTCTATTTCAGCTTTAGTGAGT
This sequence comes from Allium sativum, assembly GCA_030737875.1. Taxonomy (NCBI): domain Eukaryota; kingdom Viridiplantae; phylum Streptophyta; class Magnoliopsida; order Asparagales; family Amaryllidaceae; genus Allium; species Allium sativum. The sequence continues at coordinate 930,660,576 of CM060924.1, read as the reverse complement.
TCCATATTGCAGATCTTATCGTCGTGATTCCAACGCATTTCGTTTCGTCCGATTCCGACTTCGTATGAGAGAGATACGACGTTTTGAACATTGATTATATTAATTATATAATTAATTAAAAATTAAAATACCTTAACCTTTCTTCTCAAAACCCGTCGTTCTCTTTTTAAAACCGCTCAACCCAAAACTGCCGTTCCTCATTCCAAATCGCACCCTGATTGAGGCCGCCTTCAATGATCTTGACCGTTGACTAGAGAGGTCTCGTGGTGCTCCCCCATATTGGCTTTATAATTTTTGTGAGTTATGTGATGGATTAGAAGAAATTGATGAAGAAAATTTGAAGAAGAGTGGCCATTGAAGGATATGGTGGCGGCGGCTATGATATGAATTAGAGTTTGATTATTCTAGGGTATTTATAAATAAATTAATTATTTACTTCTTTAATTCAGAAAAGGCCCGCTAACCATATATTGCACGTTACAAAAGAATTAAATTAACTGATAGGGATGAGGTGTTAATCTATGTGAGATAAAGGTCAATATAATAACAATATACTAAATAATATTTAATTTAAATATTGTCTATCTTATCCTTTTTTTTCTCTTTTTTTTCTTGTATTTATAAAAGGTATATAGTATGGCATATATGTATATGAAAAGAAGAGAGAGAACATAAAGAATTAAAGGATATGAATGAAACGCATGCGGCAATTATTGTTATTATTTTTTCCTTTTTTATTTTCCTTGCAATGAATGACACGCCTCATCGAGTATGATTTCAAATCGCATTTATGCATGTTCATATATTGTATATGTATATTTTCGTACAACGCCTATACATATTTTCATATCATGTGTATATATATATATATATATATATTTGGTTATATACTTTATTTTATTCCTCACTTGAGTCTCTACATATGTAGTAGGTTATAAGTGAATAAATCTATTGACTAGACATGTCATATTAATCTAATCAACATTTATTAACCTTTATTTCTTATTAAAAATTCAAAAGGAAATTACATAAAGAAAGAGAATAACGGAAAGTAATGAATGCATAATTTATTGTTTTAGTGATGACTATAAGAAAGTATGTGACTTTTAAATTTCAAAACACATAATATTGAATAACGTAATTTAGGGGACATATTTAATTGGACTAATAAGAATAAATCATAGAAATATGCATATAGTTTTGCAGGCTTTTATTTTATTTTATTTTGAGATTTGAAGATTGTAGATATAAAGAGAAGGGATGAAGAAAAGGAGAAATAAAGGGAATAGCTTTTGTTTCTAAATGAATTTGAATGATAGATAAAAGAGTAGAAAGAGGAGAGAATAAATACATGAGATAAATGCTAGATTATTTAATGATAATTATTAGAAAGTTTGCAACCTTTCAATTTTCAAGACATATAGTATTAAACATCATGTGTTATTACATAGATAACATTAAAAGTTTTATGGTATTATTATTATTTTCATATATACAATAATTTAATAATGGAATTTTTAAATTCTGACGCATTTTCTAACAAAATTTCCTTAAAATAAATTTTTAAATTGGTTTTGATTTTCCGAGTTGTTACAAGCTGGGTTTTTATTTTGTGTGCAATGATTGATAATGGTTGATGATTGGACGATTGTTTGCTTGTGTGTTGAATATTTTAATATTCAATGATTATATTAAACGCTTGTTTAATTTAATCGAATTAACTTGTTATTTTAATGATTATATTCCAAATGAGGTAACTTACCTTATTGGTTTCGTTTATAATGTAAACGCATTAAATAAATGATTGGATGTTTGAATGGAGGTTATAAATTTATTATTAACTTTTTTCAGTTAAACTGTTTATTTCTGTTTACCAAGATAAATATATTTTCGTATTGAATTTGAGGTAACCCTTTTTGATGCAGGAAAGGACAGGTTGGAGGGATCAATCAGATTCCTCAAATATGTTTGTTTATATATTCATATTATAGTATATGAACTATTTAACCAGAATGATTAAATGATTGATTTACAGTGATCGTTGAATCAAAATTCAACAATTTTTTTATTATTAACCAATTTATTGGTTGAGTAATTGGTGGTAATTGGCCTAAAAATGAATTATTTTATGAACATAGATTTACAATCAGGTAAATCGATAAGAATAAGGTTATAAGAATTTATTTTATAACCAAACGGATTTTGAAATCTATTTTATGTAGGTTATTTGTATAAAGATTTATTAATAGAAATGAATGATTTATTTTCATTTAGTAACTATAGACCGAATATATAAAGCAAATTCTTATGTTAATGAGTTTTATAAACAATGGGCAGGAATTATCCAAATGGTTAAGGGTTGTATAATTGTTTCAAATAACAATTAATTGTGATTATTTAATTTAATTAGTCTGTTAATTAAATTAAAGGAAATAATTTAAAGTGATTAAAGGAAGGACTAATGGAATTGGTTAGCAGATTAATCTTGTTTTGACTTGCCTAAGTCAACAGTTTTACACCAAAATAGATTATTTAATAAATCATTGAATCGTTAATTACTTTTATAATCAATTATTATTTTAGTTATATGAAAGGAAGATTAACTATTAATGTTGAAGTAAACAAATTGAGTTTTAAGATGATGGAGTTGATTATTATTATAGTCAAAGTGATAAATCTTGAAATAAAATACTTTTAATGGAAGTTCATGAAACCTTATGTTTAGTTAGATGAAGTAATAAACAAATTTGTATTATATATGAACTCCTATTAAGCATCATATTGGACGGATACCTATAAAATCTAGATTGGGCTATAATGGCAAGTATAAATGGATTAATGATTTTAAGAATCGAGCCAGTTCAAAATGGGATTTGTAATCTGAAGGAAGTTAGAGATAATTTAAAGGTCTAAAGACGGGGAAATGGAGATGTTTTAAATTGAGAGAGGTGATTTGAAATTTGAAGAAATGTTTTTTTAAAAGAGAATAAATGGATTTAAAACCATGTTTAAAATCGTATGGTAAGTATAAGTGTTGGGATAATTTTTGGAATGGGATTTCATTGATAAACTTCTATCTATTCCGAAGATAAGAATGCTGTCAACTCAAGGTCCGAGAGGTAAATAAAATACCCTAACTTGAACGACTTCACGATCATCCAAGGTTAATATTAGTTTAGAAATGTAGGTAGTTGAGGGAATCAAAATAATACTTCCGTAAAGGATATTATAACTAAAACTCGAAGAGTTATAAGTTGGACAAATTGATTTGGAAATAAGAGGTGGGAAGGCGATACTCAAATTATTGGAAGATTTAGAATTTTAATCGACAACTGTTTAACTAAAGAGGCCAAGCGACATTGTATACTTGACCAATAAATCCACTTTATTCGAAAATCACCAATAAATTATAGGAGGATGGTTGTTTAATTTGATAGTTAAATCACCAACAATCAAAATCTGGCCAAGTCGATTGTGGGGACGGAAAGACTGGGATCGAATTTATTCGAAAACCATTCCGACCAGCAAATACATAAACGTTGAAGATATTTAGAAGCTGATCGAGATGGAGCAATTGAAGACCGTGAATCTTCATAAGCGGAAGAATTACTTGTCGAACATTCTCTGGATTGCAACAAGAGATATTCTGACGTGATTCGGTCGTGAGTGGGATTTTGTGGATTGCAAGGACTACTCGCTACCGATCCTTTGGATGCGATAAGAGGGTGCGTTCGCTTCATCCTGTTCCTGGATGACTTGTATGGACGAATGTCTAACAAAATATTTTCTAAAAACTGCGTACGTTGAGTTTTACAAATATACTGAGTTGGTGCCAAAGAGTTGCACTTCTTTTATACCCAAAGTATATTTGTGGACGTCAATTAGTAGTGAGTTGACGGATATGGATGTGGCATTAAAAGTGAATGACGGCCAGATGATCAAAAGATAATTATAACCTCAAGCCCCATCAACCGGGAAATGACAGAAATCAGGCAGGCAACAAGGCTAGGTGGATTGCTCCCATCAGGGTGTATAATGACCTATCTAGAGAAAACTTATTTCCTTCTTTAATCTATTATGATGTTGTCCCTTTCGGGAAATGGTAGTTTGAGCCCAACCGTTGGTGATATACATTCGATACACTCAAGCGAAATGAGTGGTCGGTCATGTGCGGCCGGGTTGCAAGATGTTCCTGTTGAACCCAACATATTCACATCTAGAGATACACTGTCGGAAGGTGGTTCCATATCTTGTCATAGTTGGAATCCAATCTCCAATAAACACCCGTGGTTTTTTATTGTATACCATATATGTGGAGCGTGGGATGCAAGCATTCCGCTAGATTGTTATTCATTTATATTTAGACACTATTATAATATCAAATAAGATATGATTTCAAAATGGGTTGGGTTATAGTAAGGTAAAAACCATCTGTGTTTATGTGTGGACTGGTCTTACTATTATCCTTTTCTTTCAGAAGGATTTTTGGACTTTAAAATCAAAACGGGTGTTATTTAATGAAACGACCCGAAATCCGCCTTGTGGGAAATCATGGATTGAGTTGAGGTCAAGCCACAAAAGAACGCAGACAGAAGAACATTTCATTGTTAATTACAACAATTCATCAGAATACAAGAATATACAGAGTATGAATCAAATAATATACATTATATCAGAGATTTAAATTACATTTAAATATATCGCAGCGGAAAAATAATACAATACACAAATGAAGGAGATATACGGATACAAAGCTTTCCGAATATCATTCCAGCTGTAAACCAGGATCCTGTGAATATAAATCTGCAAAACCAAAACTGCTAGCTGCCGGTGTCGAAATAAGGGCACCCAGAGTTTAGGTTAAAACAATAAACTCCAGGTCAGTCATGTGACTGGTGTGAGAACTAAAACAGTTATTAGTCTTTATTTTAAAGTTAGGTAAATCAAGGGACCAAGCCGTATAACACGGAACGGGTTTCCTCCCAAGAATACCAGTGCATAAAACAACAACGCAATGCTAAATAACGAACAATGAAGCTATTATAAGACCCAGGTCCCATCACACAATGCAACACAAGCCAGAGGATAGGGTTTTACCTTATAATAGCCAAAGAATGCTTGATACGCTAAATTTCATCTTTTATTATTACTATAAGTGTATAGTGTCAAAACAATTTCAAATCATAAGTATCAATCATAGACGGCATGAGCGCCTCATCCCACTTTGTCGCCATATATAGGATTACAACTAAAACCGAAACATCACGTATTGGAAGTTGGATTTCCATCTGTGAACCAAGGCAAAAGATAGTCCTCTACCGATTCGAGACGCTCTAGCCCGCCCCTCAGGAACAGAACGCATCGTCCCTTGGATCGTCAGGGCCGGTCCACCGATGTGGATTAAAATGCCTGAACACTGCGTTTCTCCACCCTTTGGAGGTGTCAATGAGTCAACGAATGACTCCGTCGGCTTCACATAATCACCGATATATCCAAGGCGCCTCGCAACAGCAACAACCACATAAGTCAAACTCGTCAAGGCGTGTAAAACCACTGACGCCACTTCTAGCTAGAAGGAAACGCATGCTCTCCCTGAAGTCCTCTCCCGTTTCTGGTTCACAACCGGGGTGTGAGGCTCGCGAATCAACGTTACACAAAGCTATGCCACACAGGCCATGCTTTGATCATCAACCACATGACTCTGCTTTTCAATAGAAGCCTTGATCATTTGCATCTTAGCATGCCACACAGGCAATTCACGCTATGCAACCGATATCAATCACACAGAATGAAATCCGATGTCAGACACACATCCATTTACAAGTCCATTCTGGGTCCGTAGGCACCTTGTACCTCGCATATCCATCGATCTCCATGTACGTCTGGACGACCACTAACTGATTCCCTCCTCTTGGGTGTACAACCCAATCAAGATCATCAGTAATCACCCAAACGATGTGAAGACCTCCGGTCTTCGACCACCGTCTTCATCTTCGACACCACGTCGAATCAGTTATTCAGAATGGGGTAAACCCGGTCTTTCTTAATATCTCGCGTATATAATAAACAAGTGTTACACAAACTCAACATACGCCTCATTCCAATTCATCAGTCACTAACCGTAAATTAGTAAGAGAACAATTCCCCATATATTAACCCTGAAGGCCGAAACCAACATCAGATCAATACCCAAGAAACCATTCTACTTAACTAATCTCCAGTTAGTTTCTAAATTTCACATTCTTAGGGAAAGGTTCCCATTAATTTTATCAAAGATAAATTGTTCTAAATTTATTCATTAATCTTCTTTTGAATATCAACTCAAACTAGTCGGGATTAGCGAATAACACCGAAGTAATCATTTATTCTATTTCCCAATCCCATCCTATTCATCCCATGAAGTAAAACTGGTAATACTTCATATCTAACACCACGGTGTTATCGGTAAATTCAATTACCATTTCAGGTTCAAATCTAATTAAAGATTTAACTATCGCCTGGAGCAGAACTGTTGATACTCCGTTATTGATCTTTTCATTCTAATTAAAGATTCATTAAAACTCCACTTAGTTTTAATCTTTAACTGGGTTAAAGAATCAATGTCATTTAAAACATGGTTCACGATAAACCCAAAATCACATCACATTTCAATCAGTCCCTAACCGTTAATTAGCAAGTGAGCAATTCCCTAAGTATTAACCCCGAAGGCCTTAACCAACATCAGATCAATACCCAAGAAACCATTCAACTTAACTAATCTCCAGTTAGTTTCTGATTTTCTTAAATCCATTGCGTCTAAGAACAATATTATTGAAGATACCGTTCACGACAACCCAAAATCACATTCTATTAATTATCGGGTTAATAAACAAGTGTTATTTAAAACACCGTTCACGATAAACCCAAAATCAATTCAAATTAAATTCCAATTAAATACCATTTAATTGGTACACTTCATTAAATCTAAATAAAAAGATTTAGTCTTTTTCTCAACTGGGTTTAAGAACACTGTTAATGAAGACACCATTCACGACAAACCCAAATCCCATTTGATATTAAATACAAGGGTCTGAATAGAAAATATACCGGCTTAAATTCAATATCAAATTCTACGACCAACAAATATCGTATTGGAAATAACGATATTAATATATCTTTCAAATTCCCGTAACAATATCTGTATCATCACGAAATCCAACATCGAAATATTCCGAAGACAATTTCGATTCAAATCCATTCCAATTTAATTATTGGAAGTTCTGGTTATTTTCAAAACCATTTCAAATCCAATTTATTTATTTTAAAAATAAATAAATTATTATTCTAGTTCAAAACTAGTTCATTTCGATAAAAATCTACTTTTATCTTTTCAAATAGGGAGTTTTTCATCCCAATTCTTCACAAATCATTTCTTATGATTTTACACAAATTATTACTATTTTTAATAATTTTATCAAGGCCCATACAGTCGATTTCCATCAACGGCCATCGAACTGCACTTACAGCGACCTTTTCCAAATTTGATTTGGACATAATTCCAAATCCAACCGTTAGATTTCTAATTTCTAGTATTTGTTAGAAAGCCCTTTTCGATACGAATCCAACAGTTCCGGTTTTAGGAGAATCCGACGGTCGGATCTCCCGTAATATCCGTTCGAAGTCAATGGTCGAAATTCGCGAACTGCCGCGGCGCGGCGCGTTCTATTCAGGCCATTATATTATATATATATATATATATATATATATATATATATATATATATATATATATAATATAAATAATATATACTCCGTCGATTTCCTTTTGAAACGTATTTTATAAATCGTTTTAAATTCGTTTTCAAAACGATTTCAACTTCCCTTTCAAATTCAAATCAAAATTGAATTTTCCCTTACAAATTCGTTTTAAATTCAATTCAAATTGATTTCAATTCAAATCGATTTTTAATTCAATTTCAGTTTGTTTTCAATTCAATTTGAATTTCAAATTAATTCAATTTCAATTCGTATTCATTTCTATTCAATTTCAATTCGAATTCAATTCTATTCAATTTCAATTCGAATTCAATTCTATTCAAGTTTAATTCGAATTCAATTCTATTCAATTTCAATTCGAATTCAATTTTATTCAATTTCAATTCGAATTCAATTATATTCAATTTCAATTCGAATTCAATTCTATTCAATTTCAATTCGAATTCAATTCTATTCAATTTCAATTCGAATTCATTTCTAAATATTCGATTTTGAAATCACTTTCAATATTCATTATAAAATCAACAAAAATTCCCGTTCGTGTTAAAATGGCGTGTAACTACTCAACACGGCTTCGCATTTCTATTTTCAAATATTCTATTTCAAATATTTCTTTTTCAAATATTTCTATTTCAAATATTTCTTTTCAAATATTTCTTTTCAAATATTTCTTTTTGAAATATTTCTTTTCAAATATTTCTTTTTAAAACAGGAATGAGGCCCAATCAATTACCATTATAATGTTAATTATATGGATTTTCTACAACACATGTATAAAATAACAATGACAAATAATCAACCATCATCCAGAGTGCACCACACAACTGCATAAGCATTAAATGTAAATAATTAACGCTTACACAGTCTGTCAACCCATCGATTGACATACAACTAAACAATCGGGATTAGTGTACGTCAAATATCATCCCAATACCCTTGTGGGGTTTCAAACAATCAAACACAGATTTTATTTGTGCAGTTGGGCGATGTGTAAAATTTATCGTCCCAATCAATATCAGTCAAATGTGTGTATATAAACAAATCGTCCGATTTGTTTATATTTATTTATTCACATTCACGTTAGAAATTATATTTTCAACTATAAAATATTTTTAACTATATAAATATTTTATTTCATTTCACATCACATCACACAATCAACTACACATCAAAATCAAACAAACAAGCATACAAGCCGTCCATGGTCTATGGACGACGGGTGTCGGTTGCTACTAAGCACCGTCTGCATCCTAGTATATATTTTAACTAGAAAATTAAATTAAAAGTGAGAAGTTCTCACTGAGGGTTCCACTCCTTCATTCCTTATTTCTGAATGGTTTGGATTTGTTCGAAATTTCAATGCAGTCCTTACCACGCTGTGCACATTAAAAATTACATTTTTATTCAATGCTATAGAGATAAAAATCCCATTTTTATAACGCCACCTTATATATAAAAAGTATATTTTTAAAACAACGATACTTATATTTTCGGAACAGTGATTTCTATATTCTCAAAATAACGATATTTTATATTTTCAAAGCAGTGATTTTTATATTATCGAAGCAGTGATTTTTATATTTTGAAACAACGATATTTTATATTATCAAAACAGTGATTTTTATATTTTCAAAACAATGCCTAAAACAATGCTATCTATATTTTACTTACATTACTAATTTTATATTGTATAAACATGCTAATTTTATTTTTAAAAACTATATGCTAATATATATTTTTAAAACAGTGGTGTATATTTAAATTTAAAAACATATTTAAATTTAAAAACAATGCTCATCATATTCTTTAAAAACAATTCAATTTTATAATTTTAAAATAATGCATTTATATTCTTTAAAGTTCTTATAAAAAAAAGAACTGATTTTAAAATTATGTAAATTTAAATAAAAACTGATTTAAACAATTGTAAATTTAAATAGAATAATCACCTTTCTCTCCTCTTCCACATCATCTGTTCACGTTCAAGAATTCACCACCGTTCGTTTTGGGTTCTCCTCCTCTTTGACAACATCGCACGCACCACAGTCCTCCGGCAGCCCATCAAACCCTAGCCCAACACGAGCGCCGCCTTGGCCAGGCCCACCGTCGAACTCGACGGCCTCCGATGGTTAGGAAGCAGCTCCAAACGCCTAGCGTTCACGCACAAAAGCAGAGAAGAAAACTCAATGAGAGTCGTTCATAGCCATTGCACCCTTCGATCTCCTTTAGACGGACAAAACGCAGTTGATAAATCCTGAATTTGATGAGAGGATTGAATTAAAATTGGGTGAAGGAACTAGGAAGTTTTGGGGCGTCGGTTTGGGTTTGTGTCGGCTGAAGAAACGGTTGACCAAGGGAAAGAAGAGATAGGGTTTTTGACTTGGTGAATTATATAAATATAGTTATATTATTATTCAATTTGTGAATTCATTTCTTTTTCGTTACGAACATCAAATCCAGCCCAACGACTATCGCCTCTAGCTAATTACCCCCATTCCGAACACATTGGGATATGCTTCGTAACCCAGTTCGCTTGTTACGATCAGTTTTCATCAAATTTAATATATAAATCAGTATATATTCAATTTGAACGCACATTTTAATTTACCGGAGCCACATATGGGCTCTAAAAATTTCAGAAAAATTATTTCTAGCTTCGTATTGATGATACAGTCCTAACAAAACTAATTTCGTCAAATTCTGATACCGTTTGAAAAATGGCCAATTTCTGGTCGACCCAAATTGACTGAAACTGTTAAAACACGTTTAACTTCGCCACACTCACATATTGATTCATAAAATTATGAATTTTGAAACCTAGCAATCATTTGCATCCCGGATCCAACAAAAGTGGTTTCATCGAAAACCGAGGTCGTTTGCAAAATTTCCATTTTTAAGTGCCAGAATTCCATAGCGACTATTCTGAATTTTCAACTGGGCATATCTTTTGATTCCCGCTATGAAATTTTGATTTCTCGGATTCGTTGGAAAGATATTTTCAATTAAATTCTAATATTTTTTGTTTCCCTAAAATCCGGTTTATTTTGAACCCGATACAGTCATTTGAAATTTGAAATCGAATTATCGAACTACCGCGCCATTTTCAATTCCTTTTATATATATAAATTAATATTTATGTTCAAACGACAATCTATATAAATATATACGTTCTAATTCTATTCAAAATAAATTTCTCGTCGTTATTATTTAAAATAATTCATTTTAAATATTCAAAATTCACTAAAATTGCCAAAATAAAAATTTTAAATTGGCTTGGATTTCCGGGTTATTACAATCTCCCCCACTTAAAACTTTTCGTCCTCGAAAAGGAACGAAGCCGAAAGTTGTTTAACTAATCAACTCAATTTCAGTATTTTCTCTACGGCTTAAGTTCTTCAACTTTTCAGTTTCTAAGAACTTTTCAAATTTTTCAAAAATTTGGCTAACACCCTAAATTTTCGAAAAATTTCGCTATAACCTCCCCTGCACCGGGGACTTCGGGATATTTCATATAGCCTCCCATGGCCTTCTTCAATCCAAAAGAAAAAGAAAAAGCCAAGCGGCTAGCCAATCGGCTCATAAAATCATCCAAACCCAAAGAAATACAATAAATATGTACCTATTTGTCGGGCAAACAATTTTATTCCTCTTCTCTTCCCTCCTTGCTATGACATGTTCAATGTAAGTACATGTATATGCGTGCAAATGCGACAAATTTTCAATACAATTCACTATTTGATACAATTTGTCTAAAGGTTCAACATTTTAATTAATCAAACTATAATCAAACAACACAATCAGCAATCAATTAGTTGATTAGCTTTTCAAATTCATAACTTTGATACATAGTCAAAAATCATATTTTTGATGCCAAATCACAACAATATATTCTAACTATATTTTGGTTCTCACACCAGTCTAATGGAAATATATACATACCTCACTTTCAAAGCTCGAACATAAATGCTGATGATGTTTCAAACCACCATCAGAACATCTCCGGGCTACTAGAGTGCGATTCTATATCTATCCAGCATATTTGGGACTTCGTACACACGCTAGCTAGGCGTATATGCAAAATCTTTATATACTAGATTGTCTAAATCAATTTAAAATAAATTATTCAAATACGTATAATACGATTTAAATTTCAAAACAAAATTTGTTTTTTTTTCTATGTTTTTATATTTCAAAAATATACTCTTCACACTCGTTCTAAGATACTAGTGATCCTATCTCTAACGAGTCATTCTCATTGGATATTTCTAATCCAATTTCTGATGAATTCTTTCGTATGGTTCTAACGTGTCTTGTTCTCTGAGCTTTGTAAACCAAAGCTCTGATACCACGATGAAACGACCCGAAATCCCCCTTGCGGGAAATCACGGATTGAGTTGAGGACAAGCCACAAAAGAACGCAGACAGAAGAACATTTCATTGTTAATTACAAAAATTCATCAGAATACAAGAATATACAGAGTATGAATCAAATAATACACATTATATCAGAGATTTAAATTACATTTAAATACATCGTAGCAGAAAAATAATACAATACACAAATGAAGGAGATATACGGATACAAAGCTTTCCGAATATCATTCCAGCTGTAAACCAGGATCCTGTGAATATAAATCTACAAAACCAAAACTACTAGCTGCCCATGTCGAAATAAGGGCACCCAGAGTTTAGGTTAAAACAATAAACTCCAGGTCAGTCATGTGACTGGTATGAGAACTAAAATAGTTATTGGTCTTTATTTTAAAGTTAGGTAAATCAAGGGACCACGCCGTATAACACGGAACGGGTTTCCTCCCAAGAATACCAGTGCATAAAACAACAACGCAATGCTAAATAAAGAACAGTGAAGCTATTATAAGACCCAGGTCCCATCACACAATGCAACACAAGCCGGAGGATAGGGTTTTACCTTATAATAGCCAAAGAATGCTTGATACGCTAAATTTCATCTTTTATTATTACTATAAGTGTATAGTGTTAAAACAATTTCAAATCATAAGTATCAATCATAGACGGCATGAGCGCCCCATCCCACTATGTCGCCATATATAGGATTACAGCTAAAACCGAAAAATCACGTATTGGAAGTTGGATTTCCATCTTTGAACCGAGGCAAAAGATAGTCCTCTACCGATTTGAGACGCTCTAGCCCGCCCCTCAGGAACAGAACGCATCGTCCCTTAGATCGTCAGGGCCGGTCTACCGATGTGGATTAAAATGCCTGAACACCGCGTTTCCCCACCTTTTAGGGTGTCAATGAGTCAACAAATGACTCCGTCGGCTTCACATAGTCACCGATATATCCGAGGCGCCTCGCAAAAGCAACAACCACATAAGTCAAACTCATCAGGGCGTGTAAAACCACTGACGCCACTTCTAGCTGATTCTGGTTCACAACCGGGGTGTGAGGCTCGCGAATCAACGTTACACAAAGCTATGCCGCACAGGCCGTGCTTTGATCATCAACGACCAGACTCTGCTTTTCAACAGAAGCCTTGATCATTTGCATCTTAGCATGCCACACAGGCAATTCACGCTATGCAACCGATATCAATCACACAGAATGAAATCCGATGTAAGACACACATCCATTTACAAGTCCGTTCTGGGTCTGAACGTAACCGGAGGCACCTTGTACCTCGCATATCCATCGATCTCTAAGTACGTCTTGACGGCCACTAACTGATTCCCTCCTCTTGGGTGCACAGCCCAATCAAGATCATCAGTAATCACCTAAACGATGTGAAGACCTCCGGTCTTCGACCACCGTCTTCAACTTCGACACCACGTCGAATCAGTTATTCAGAATGGGGTAAACCCGGTCTTTCTTAATAACTCGCGTATATAATAAACAAGTGTTACACAAACTCAACATACGCCTCATTCCAATTCATCAGTCACTAACCGTAAATTAGGAAAAGAACAATTCCCCATATATTAACCCTGAAGGCCGAAACCAACATCAGATCAATACCCAAGAAACCATTCTACTTAACTAATCTGCAGTTAGTTTCTAAATTTCTTAAATCCGTTGGGTCTAAGAACAGTATTATTGAAGATACCGTTCATGACAACCCAAAATCACATTATATTAATTATCAGTTTAAAGAACAAGTGTTATTTAAAACAACATTCACGATAAACCCAAAATCAATTCAAATTCAATTCCAATTAAATACCATTTAATTGGTACACTTCATTAAATCTAAATAAAAAGATTTAATCTTTTTCTCAACTAGGTTTAAGAACAGTGTTAATGTAGACACCATTCACGACAAACCCAAATCCCATTTGATAATACAAGGCTCTGAATAGAAAATATACCGGATTATATTCAATATCAAATTCTACGACCAACAAATATCGTATTGGAAATAACGATATTAATATATATTTCAAATTCCCATAACAATATCTGTATCATCACGAAATCCCACATCGAAATATTCCGAAGACAATATCGATTCAAATCCATTCCAATTTAATTATTGGAAGTTCTGGTTATTTTCAAAACCATTTCAAATCCAATTTATTTATTTTAAAAATAAATAAATTATTATTCTAGTTCAAAACTAGTTCATTTAGATAAAAATCTACATTTATCTTTTCAAATATGGAGTTTTTTTATCCCAATTCTTAACAAATCGTTTCTTATGATTTTACACAAATTATTACTATTTTTAATAATTTTATCAAGACCCATACAGTCGATTTCCATCAACGGCCATCGAACTGCACTTACAGCGACCTTTTCCAAATATGATTTGGACATAATTCCAAATCCAACCGTTAGCTTTTTAATTTCTAATATTCGTTAGAAAGCCATTTTCGATACAAACCCAACGGTTCCGGTTTTAGGAGAATCCGACGGTCGGATCTCCCGTAATATCCGTTCGAAGTCAATGGTCGAAATTCGCGAACTGCCGCGGCGTGTTCTATTCAGGCCATTATATTATATATATATATATATAATATATAATATATAATATATACTTCATCGATTTCCTTTTAAAATGTATTTTATAAATTGTTTTAAATTCGTTTTCTAAACGATTTCTCCTTTTCAAATTCAAATCAAAATTGAATTTTCCCTTACAAATTCATTTTAAATTCATTTCAAATTGATTTCAATTCAAACTGATTTCAATTCAAATCGATTTTTAATTCAATTTCAGTTCGTTTTCAATTCAATTTGAATTTCAAATTAATTCAATTTCAATTCGTATTCAATTCTATTCAATTTCAATTCGAATTCAATTCTATTCAATTTCAATTCAAATTCAGTTCTATTCAATTTCAATTCGAATTCAATTCTATTCAATTCGAATTCAATTCTATTCAATTTCAATCGAATTCAATTCTATTCAATTTCAATTCTATTCAATTTCAATTCGAATTCATTTCTAAATATTCGATTTTGAAATCATTTTCAATATTCATTATAAAATCGACAAAAATTCTCGTTTGTGTTAAAATGGCGTGTAACTACTCAACACGGCTTCGTATTTCTATTTCAAATATTCTATTTCAAATATTTCTTTTTCAAATATTTCTATTTCAAATATTTCTTTTCAAATATTTCTTTTTCAAATATTTCTTTTCAAATATTTCTTTTCAAACATTTCTTTTTAAAACTGGAATGAGGCCCAATCAATTACCATACTAATGTTAATTATATGGATTTTCTACAACACATGTATAAAGTAACAACGATAAATAATCAACCATCATCCATAGTGCACCACACAACTGCATAAGCATTAAATGTAAATAATTAACGCTTACACAGTCTGTCAACCCATCGATTGACATACAACTAAACAATCGGGATTAGTGTACGTCAAATATCATCCCAATACCGTGTGGGGTTTCAAACAATCAAACACAGTTTTTATTTGTGCAGTTGGGCGATGTGTAAAATTTATCGTCACAATCAATATCAGTCAAGTGTGTGTATATAAACAAATCGTCTGATTTGTTTATATTTATTTATTCACATTCACGTTAGAAATTATATTTTCAACTATAAAATATTTTTGACTATATAAATATTTTATTTCATTTCACATCACATCACGCAATCAACTACACATCAAAATCAAATAAACAAGCATACAAGCCGTCCATGGTCTGTGGATGACGGGTGTCGGGTGCTACTAAGCACCGTCTGCATCCTAGTATATATTTTAACTACAAAATTAAATTAAAAGTGAGAAGTTCTCACTGAGGGTTCTACTCCTACATTCCTTATTTCTGAATGGTCTGGATTTGTTCGAAATTCCAATGCAGTCCTTACCACGCTGTGCACATTAAAAATTACATTTTTATTCAATGCTATAGAGATAAAAATCCCATTTTTATAAATCCACCTTATATATAAAAAGTATATTTTTAAAACAACGATACTTATATTTTCAAAACAGTGATTTTTATATTCTCAAAATAACGATATTTTATATTTTCAAAGCTGTGATTTTTATATTATCAAAGCAGTGATTTTTATATTTCAAAACAACGATATTTTATATTATCAAAACAGTGATTTTTATATTTTCAAAACAATACCTAAAACAATGCTATCTATATTTTACTTACATTACTAATTTTATATTGTATAAACACGCTAATTTTATTTTTAAAAACTATATGCTAATTTATATTTTTAAAACACTGGTGTATATTTAAATTTAAAAACATATTTAAATTTAAAAACAATGCTCATCATATTCTTTAAAATAATTCAATTTTATAATTTTAAAATAATGCATTTATATTCTTTAAAGTTCTTATAAAAAAAAGAACTGATTTTAAAATAATGTAAATTTAAATAAAAACTGATTTAAAAAATTGTAAATTTAAATAGAATAATCACCTTTCTCTCCTCTTCCACATCATCTATTCACGTTCAAGAATTCACCACCGTTCGTTTTGGGTTCGCCTCCTCTTTGACAACATCGCACGCACCACAGTCCTCCGGTAGCCCATCTATCGCCGCCAAACCCTAGCCCAACATGAGCGCCGCCTTGGCCAGGCCCTCCGTCGAACTCGACGGCCTCCGGTGGTCAGGAAGCAGCTCCAAACGCCGAGCGTTCATGCACAAAAGCCGAGAAGAAAACTCAATGAGAGCCGATCATAGCCATTACACCCTTCGATCTCCTTTAGACGGACAAAACGCAGTTGATAAATCCTGAATTTGATGAGAGGATTGAATTAAAATTGGGTGAAGGCACTGGGAAGTTTTGGGGCGTCGGTTTGGGTTTGTGTCAGCTGAAGAAACGGTTGACCAAGGGAAAGAAGATATAGGGTTTTTGACTTGGTGAATTATATAAATATATTTATATTATTATTTAATTTGTGAATTCATTTTTTTTTGGTACGAACATCAATCCAACCCAACGACTATCGCCTCAAGCTAATTACCCACATTCCGAACACATTGGGATATGCTTCGTAACCCAATTCGCTTGTGACGATCAGTTTTCATCAAATTTAAAATATAAATCAGTAAATATTCAATTTGAATGCACATTTTAATTTACCGGAGCCACATACGAACTCTAAAAATTTCAGAAAAATTATTTCTAGCTTCGTATTGACGATACGGTCCTAACAAAACTAATTTCGTCAAATTCTGAGACCGTTTGAAAAATGGCCAATTTCTGTTCGACCCAAATTGACTGAAACTGTTAAAACACGTTTAACTTCGCCACACTCACATATTGATTCAGAAAATTATGAATTTTGAAACCTAGCAATCATTTGATATCCCGAATCCAACAAAAGTGGTTTCATCGAAAACCGAGGTCGTTTGCAAAATTTCCATTTTTAAGGATCAGAATTCCATAGCGACTATTCTGAATTTTCAACTGAGCATATCTTTTGATTCCCGCTATGAAATTTTGATTTCTCGGATTCGTTGGAAAGATATTTTCAATTAGT
The DNA here is from genome assembly GCA_030737875.1 of Allium sativum. NCBI lineage: Eukaryota > Viridiplantae > Streptophyta > Magnoliopsida > Asparagales > Amaryllidaceae > Allium > Allium sativum. The sequence goes on along the minus strand of CM060924.1, from coordinate 930,642,862 downwards.
TTCTAATATTTTTGGTTTCGCTAAAATCCGGTTTATTTTGAACCCGGGATAGTCATTTGAAATTTGAAATCGAATTATCGAACTACCGCGCCATTTTCAATTCCTTTTATATATATAAATAAATATTTATATTCAAACAACGATCTATATAAATATATACGTTCTAATTCTATTCAAAATAAATTTCTCGTCGTTATTATTTAAAATAATTCATTTTAAATATTCAAAATTCACTAAAATTGCCAAAATAAAAATTTTAAATTGGCTTGGATTTACGGGTTATTACATTTAAACTTAGTGAGTTTTCTCACGTTGGTTCACCAGAATAATCAGTTGCATTTCTAATGCTCGGTTCAGCCCATGTTACATGTTCAGGTTATCAAATGCTGTGAAGTCCAGAGATGAGCTGAACGAGTTCAGACGTAAATTTATTACCTAGTATTATTCCGCTGTGTGTTGTATATGAGGACAGGTTATTATAACTTTTCATATTGATTGACTGTTGTACTTTGATGTTATAAGTAATTTCCAAGTTTCAATAAAGATTTATTTCTATATTATATTTTATTCCGTTGCGATGTGAGACTCTGCGATATGTTGGTTCTTCTTCTTCTTCATCTATTCTAATTTTTCTATCTAAGTTCTTTCTCTCAACATTCTGTTTGTTAGCATAATTTGGGTTGCCTGTGGTATTAAATGTCAACTTAAATTGTACGGAAAAGTGGGACGTTACAACTTGGTATCAGAGATATTGGTTTACTAATAACCTTGGCTCTGTGGCGTAACTCAATAGAGATAGGGTTAGTAATAACCTAGATTGAGTTTGAGTGTATACGAGAGAGCGTATTTGCATATTTTACATAAAAATGTTTTGTTTTGTGTTAACTAATCGGTTCAAGTATCGGGAAACCATATTGAATTGGCGATTGACTCGATATTGTTCTATAAAGATTGTAAATGAAATAATTTTGCCCAAATTATATTTTTATAAGAAAAGGAAATAATTTTCTTTAGTATAGTAATATTGGTTGTTTGATCGATTGGAATTATGAAATGGAAATTGAACTAATTAAAAGAAAATCAAATAGTCAATTGAATTGGATATGGAAATAAAACTTAACCTGGTTAAGTGAATTGATTTAAGATGGAATTCAACTGGAATTGAATAAGATAAATTTGGGATTTGAAAATCGAATGGGAAATAATGGAAATCAATCAAATATTAATCGATTGATATTAAAGTGTGTTAAGACAAAGTGAATACAGGACCAAAAGTATCAGTGTTGAGTATAATTTAAATGATTTGGTTGTTTGTTATTTGGATACTGGTTTGGTCGAATAATTATTCATCAAACAAAAGTTGAATGAATTGAAATTAAATTCCATCATAATGAAATGGGAAATAAAATCACTTATAAAGTGAAATTGAATTACTTAACCCTGTATTTGTTATTTGCATTGTAAATGGAGTTAAGTGCAGATTCCAGAAGGTTATGGGATTGATTTGGTTTTGTAGATCGGAAAATGAAGAGCAGTTAGCTGATTTGATTCGAAATTGGAATTGAGTGCCCAACAAATAGGTAAACCTTAATATTATTGGTTCGTGATTGATTTTATACACCTTAGTTGGGTAGCCATTTGTCTTTTCATTTTATTTTGGTAAAGTTGAGGCCTAGAGTGGCAGTTGTAGTTGTACCGATCAAACTACGCATAGGAGGTGCTGGCGAAATTTTTGAA